>JAKSZU010000018.1:15909819-16509819 GCA_026018925.1 Tupaia tana
CTTTGAATTTGCCAAGGACTTTCCTGCTTCAAGGCCTTCACAGGAGCCTCTGTCACTTATCTGTGTGACTAGCTCTTTCTATCCTTCGAGTGCAAGTTTAAATGTTAACTCTTTAGAGGTCTTCTTGGATCATTCTATTCAAATAGATTCCCAAGCCTTTAATGCCCATTTCTCGAATTTTCTTCAACACCCTATTTACTTCTTTTATAGAACTCCTTCCAACTTGTAGCTACATATTATTTGTTAACCTTAGGACAGGATCGTGTCTAATATCCTTAGGCAGCACAAGAAATATTCATGGGATAAATGCAGAAGTGAATGAATAGAACTCCATACCTTTCCTTCTGTAATACCAGAGTCATAGCTCACCTATCTTTTTCCTTGCCAACACTCTTCTCTCCAAATCCTGCATTTATTCTCTCATCTTTTGGCCATTATGATTGCAGTCTCTTGGCAATGGAAGAATCTCTAATCCATTCAGATATTGCCTTTATCATTCTATCACTCTATTCTTCTCTCTTGTTATAGGCCAGTTTCTCCTTTGAGAGACTCACACTTTCATTTATATGTAAATGATAAATAATAGAATATGTAAGGCCCAGAGTGAGTTTAATGACTAAGAACTCATCTGCCAAGTTAGAAGGGTTTGGGGATGAATTAACTCATTGTCTAGCATTAAGAGATCAATGTCTATGCAATTACTTAATGATCACTTAAGAGCAGGTGTTTTATAGTCCTACCTGAAAGCCTGAAGTGATGGTAGGAAATCAGGTAGAGGTGAAATCATAATTCCCATTATGGATCCTTATCGCCACCCATTATATGTAGACACTGTATTATTCTGAAGCTCTGTAACATGAGCAAACAAGAAGTAGCCTGACCTCTCCTCATGAATCTCTTTCTCACTCTCGTAGCCAAGAACACCAAGATGAAAAATGTCTTTGACTGGATTTTGTATTTTTTACTGATTGATAGCCCCTTCCCTTCTCCTTTCCCCTTAAGCCTCCATGCACTTTGCTAATCGCTGCTCTGGAAATAATCTCTTTCACTTACCCATTCCCCAGCATTCCCCAGAATGTGGTAGTGTGATGGGATATAGGCAGTACAATAGCTAAGTGTCAAAAAAAAAATCTTCTTATTAAAGTCTGGTCCAGCCTTACCTTACGATCTAATGCATGATGAAGGCAATGATCAAATAATGACAAAAAAACATAAGTCTTGGATCTGAGTGATTTCCTTTTTCATCTGCACATAAGCATAAAGGTAACTGCCTTCATCATTTCATCCATTGCCCCACCTAGATTTGAATTGTCAACATGACTAAGTCATGGAAGCAAGTCTACCTCATTCAGGATATTTGAGGCACTTGTCCCATTAATGAAATATGAAGGTGAAATCAGTATATCCCCAAACTAAAATATTTAATGTTTTGAGTTATTAGGAAAAAACCCAAGTAATTATTGCTTCCGTCAAGAAGAAGAAAATAAAGATATCTTCCATTACGTGTGCAAAAGAGATTCCATTGGTTTGTAGATGTTTGAATGTAGCAGATACATGAGTTTTTATTGGAATGAGTTTTCTAGAACTTATAGTGCAAACTTGGGGAACACATGAGAATGCTGATGTTAAAAAGGAAGGAGAAAATATTTCTTTAATGCAATATATTGGGTCATCAGAAAAATCATGACGTAAAATATGATGATTGGGTATGTCATCATAATGGCATCTTAAAGAGATTACCTTTATTTGAAAATATATGAAACAGTCAGTATGTACAAAGTATTATGATCCTCAGAAATAAAGGTATCCTTACTTTAAAGATGGGAAAAATAGATTCACAGATGACATCTTCCCCCAAATACACAGAATACTGGCATAGAGCCAACCATGCTATATTGCTATTCCAGAGTTTCTGTGTTTCCACAGATTTCAGACTAGACCAAATGAATTTTTTGGTGTTAGAATTGAATAAAAAAGCCAGCCAAGTTCTATTTAACTCAACAAATAAAGTAAACATTGACGGAGTGTCTAATACATATACAAAAATAAGAAAGGCATGGGCCTTGTTCTCAAGAAATTTAGAGCTTAGCTGTGGAGACAGACATATAAACTAACTTTAATGTAAAACACTATGAAATAAAAGGATTGAGTAAGAAGTGTTGGCAATTAGTTGTGGAAGCACCAGAGAAGTATAACTGTTATGGATAGGGGCTGCCTATGACAGTCAGTCCTAAATGAGAAAGATAAAGAATTATTAGGAGAAATCAGGATATTTCTCTGTAAGTACCAGGAATCACATCTAACTTTCTTGTTCTGAGATGAAATCTACCTTCCAGTAGCTTTCAACATGTTCTTCTATCTTTGTCCTCTGAAACAATGTGATTTTTAAAAAATTTTTTTAGTTTTTTTTCCATAGGGCATGTGCACTTACTGGAAAGAGACTAAGAGAGGGAATGTGAGAAATCACCCCCCAGGGGGGATGGCCATGCCACAATCCCTTCTCCTTCATTCTCCTCTCAGGATATTGGGCACACATATACTTGGTGTGATTTTCAAGCCACCAAGTTCAGGATTTGAATGGCAGTTCGCTGTGTGGGAGTCCAGCGCCTTAACCACCACTCCATTTGCTGGCACCACAATGTAAATTTTTAAAGTTTAATCCCTCTCACACATACCAGCTTTCAAAATTATAAATCTGGAAGACATTTTTCTTCTTTTTCCCACTGGCTCTTCCTCAAAGACCTCTTTGTCATCTATTTCAGAGGAAATGTACTAATTAAAAAAAAATTGTTCACCTTGGTATGTTTTCCAAAACCTTTACTCTCTAGGCATTCTAGACATATTCCACTTAATTTGTGTTCATCCTTAAATGTGGCATTGAAGATATAGTACAGTATGTTACCTATGGGTTGACCAGTAGGCCAGTTTCTTTCTTTGTTGTCTATTCATCCATTTCTTTATTTGTCTGCCTGTCCATCTATCCATCCATCACCCATCCATCCCAATGATAATTAAATAAGCATCTGCAATGGTCTAGTCATGGAGGTGCAGTGATAATGCAATGCTCTGCAAGGCTGGAAGTCATAAAGAACCAAATTCAGGAGGTTTGGTTCCTAGGTCAACCTGTACATGCTGGGCATGCATACATGTGCCTCTGATTCTGGTTGGCTAGAAAAAGCTGTAGGGGTTGGGTGGTGTGGGATAGGATCATGACTCTCTTGAGGGTGTTTCCCCCATCGTCTGTCTCTCTCCTATGAGAGAAATCAACTTTTTTTAAAAAAGAAAAAACTCCAGTGATATGGGTCACTGTTCTAGTTACTACAGGGGAATAAAACAATAAAAAACTTCAATGAAAGTCAAGTCTAGTGAGAACGATTGAAAGACCTTGCTCATACCAACTCAACCGAAGATTTTCATTAGTATTTTCAACAGCCTAGGATCACACACTTAGCATCTACTGAGCTTGTGAACACCTATACTTTTAATATAGTCTCACAAAACTTATGGTTAAAATATTGCACTTATTTTCTGGCTTGGTATTTGATTTTTGGAACCAAACTTCAACACTTTACACTGATAATATTGTTTTACATTTTAGAGCATTCAGCTCTTTTAGGAATCCTATCCTTAAAAGGATAGGATCCATCAATCCATCCCTTCTCATTCTGGGTCACCTACAAATAAGACCTGCAGCTCAGTACAAATGTTGGACTTACCGAGACAGCTTTGACTCCACTTAGCTCTATGACTAACAAGTCTTCATCTCTTTATCTTGACTGTCAAGGAGATCATGACCATTTTTAGTAAAAGGTGATATTGAAATCAGGATACTGTATGCCCAAATTATGATACCAATTTACCAGTATAAATGCTAAATAAATAAATGCATTAATGAAAAGTAAAAGTGAGTACCAGGCTTTATCCAACCCTATGTTTACAGAGGGCTCAATCTGTCAATGTGGAAATTGGCAGCTCTGGAAGACCGGGGAAGGAGAGTCTCCCTGTTAAATCAGAGATACTAAGTCAGTGGATTAAGTCTCCAAACTGTCTTGGGGGCTGGAGAGAATAACAGTGTCCTTTATAAGCATCTTGGACTTCTACTTTTCAAATGAAATCCACTGGGTCCTATCAGTCTGTGGTCTGTCTGCTCTGGTTTTAGCAACGCAGAGATGGGGTTGCTTTTTGATTGGTTAAAGCATTCTGCTCTTCAGAAGGGGAGACCCACTGACCCCTGACCACAGTCTCGTCATACAGAGAATGTCAGAGGCAGCCCAATTACCTAAGTGGACCAAGAAAAATCAAACAGAGGCCAGGCACAATGAGGGGAAAAAACACACAGCAGGCCTAGCATCAGTTCCATGGCTTGAATTACCACTATGTCAATAGAAGGTGATAAATCAAGGGAGATATTTACTGATTAAAATTACAGACTCCTACGGGAAACTGTATAAACAGATTGAAGAACAAAGCCTGCAGAGACGGAGCTCAGCCGAATCCACCCAGGCTTTGGCCAGCCGTCGCTGTTTCCAGCCAACTCTTGGACCCAAGGGTCACCAAGAGAGCAAGTTGCTCCATGAAACTCAGACTCGTTATCCACAGACTGGAGCATTTGTAGGGAAAATTCAAAAGTATGTTGGAAAGAGATTCAGGACTCAGATCCATTCACAAGGGATTCTCTTATTTCATTCTATTTATTTATTTATTTATTTATTTATTTATTTATTTATTGTCTTTACTCTCAAGTCTCTTCTAGATTCAGTAGAAGGATCTGGAATGAATGTTTTGCACACCCTGACTACCAGGTCACAGATACTGAAAGGAGGAAATAGGAGGGTTGAATGGGCATGAAGCCTATTCCCACAGGAGGCTGGGGCTTGCAAGTATCACTTATGAGCTTTCTCTACCAATCTACCATGGCTACCCCTTCTGGTGTGCCCATGTTAGCATGCCTAGGGAAACCAGAGCCCTCCTTTGCTCTCCTGATCCCTCCAGGTGCATCACATAGTTACTGCCATTCTGCTTCTTTGTATGGCATTCTCCCTGAGTAAGAGAAATGCCTTTAGGGAATATCTGGGCTCAATCATACAAGAGGGCTTTAGAAGTAAGGTTGTAGCTTCGTCTCAGAGAACTGTGAGTTTCTTTCTGCTAGCTCTGCCTGTGTGAAGGGAACCATCATCCCAAACCACTCTGTTCTGATAAGGGGCAACAGAGGTTTATGTCTGATGGACAGCGGAAGCCCATAAAGGTTATTTAAAGTTGTCACTGACTCCATTATCTTTGAGTGGTCTCAGGGTTAAATTTTGCCTTTGTAACCCAAGTTCCACTCCTTTTCTCTTATGCCCTGGGCTGTGGGTACTCAGTCATCACTCAAAGGGAATCAGGGCCTGGCTGCAGTGGCACACCACTAAGATGTTCTGCTCCACTGGCTGGGACCATGTGGGAGGCTCAGGTTCAATTCCTGGTTCAACCTAAAGAGCTAGAAGAAGTGGTGTGCACCTGTAATCCCAGTAATTTGTTGGGGGCAGGAGAAGGGTCGGAGAATTGGGCAAAATTGTTCTGGGATAAATAGGCTTTTGTAAGGAGGAGGGAGATGGTTGTCTATGCAATAGTAATCAATAACAAGAGTGTTGGGGATATGATTTTTGTTGAGGTCACTGTGTATGTTGGGGCCTTTTGTGGACCAGGTAAAGGTGCCCCACTGAGGGGGCAACTGTGGGCTACAACCTGGCAATGTTTTACTTGCCAGGCTGTCGTGCAGGTGCCCAGACAGGGCAGTATCCACATGGAGTGACCAGTGACTCTGTTTTCATATGCAGGAGAAGATAGTTTCCCAAACTTGCAGCCCATACAGTTCTGTCCACCTAGTGGGAGCACCTTTTCCTAATTGTTGTGCCTTTTTCTAAATGATGCGAAGGTACAGAACAGGCTAGACCAGACTCAGATTCCTCTGACCTTTTCCTCGGAGTTGGGAGGAAGAGGAGGCGGAGGAGATCCCAACAAGAGCATTTAGAAGTTCATACTCTGCCTTTTAAAAGGCAGCAGTGGACAATAAAATGCCTGTATAATTATCCTGGCTTGCTCTCCTATTCTTTCGCAACTGGGTTACTGTAAAGGGAGGTGAGTGTTCTTTTGTTTGTTTTTTTCCTCCCTGAAGGGATTGGTCAAGTGTTCCCCTTCTGAGAAAACTCTGTGTCTGGGGGTGTCATAGTGCCTGTCTCTTTCCATCAGCCTCCAGAGATGGTGCGTGGAACAGTGCAGACATCACACGCTGTCTTACATTCTGGAAAACTCTGACCTGTACGTTTACTTAGTATTTATTTTTTTCCTTAAAGGAAGTTATGTTTGTGGCTGCTGTGCTTGACTGATCTGCCCCCTGTGAGCCTCTGCTGAATGACATCCAGGGTGTGTGCTTATTGCTGAATGAAAGTACATTTTGGAGATGAGGAGAAACGACTCGCTATTTCACAAGCTGAGAAGGTGAAGTTGGCACCTGCAAACTGTGGGGGCGCTCTCATCTTGTTTTTCTGCTCTGTCTGCTGAAAAATTTCTCTTTGACCTGGAATATCATGGCCTGGAGCCCTTTAAATGAAAAACAGTTGTGAAACTGGCAGCGATTTAGAGCGTCGGCCAGCACATGAATCTGTAAAGAGCAGGGCCTCGGGGATGCGGGCCATGTGTCTATAAAGAGGTCTGGTTTGTGTCCTTGGCTTTGACCAAGCCAGGCCTTTGGCCTACCACGTCTTCTCTCTGGTAATGGAATACTGGCTCTTCCAGGGTGTGTCTTGGTCCTTCCTTCTGATTTAACCTCCTGCCTTATCCCACCTGCTGAAGTCCCAGGGTTTGCCATGGGGTCATCAGTGAAATGATTTGCCATGAGGGCCTGGTGAAAGTGTCCTGGCAGTGGATGACACCAATAGACACTGCCCCAATGGCAAAAAGAGACAACAACACAGATACCCACGAGGTCCCTGCAGGCAACGTGAATCTAAGCCTAGAAAACCAAATGTGGGGTATATAGAAGACATTTTTGTCAGTTTCAAGAGAAGGTAGCAGAAATGCCAGACAATAAAATAGTGAGCTGAGAATGAGCCAGTAAAATCTTTTATGTTTATGGCCTAACTACTTCAAAACTAGAAGTGCTGGCTTAGAAGTGCTGGGGAGTAGTAAGTGCTGCTACTCCCCAAGTGGGGATTTATCTCAAGTGGGCTTGGTCATAGGGAGGAGCACGCAGTGAGCCTGCAGGGGTTGGGGGAAGACTTTCAAGTTTTGAAGTTTCAAAAGACTTCCCGAGAAAAATCTTCTAATCGACGCTTTCCCTACTCTTCTGGACACTTTGGAGTAGCACTCTGGCTTGCAGGGTCTAAGAACATCCTCAGTTATGTGGCTTTAATTAACCAGTGAAATCCCTTTGTAAGGATGAGGCGGTCCAAGCATTCAGCATCAGTGATATCATATTTGGAAGAAAAGGAATTAAAACTAAAACTGAAACTGTAATTGTCTCCTTAATCCAAAACAGAGTTATACTCAACAGGTCATTTTGACAAACATACACAGATTGTCTCCTGACTGTAGTGATAGAGGACAGGGTTGGCCAGTTTGCAGGGTTCAGAACACATCAGACATCAGATGCCAAGTTATGGAATTTGCACTGTTTCTTACAGACGGTGAGTATTTAGTGCAAGCTGATGACCTGAGTTGAACTATACTTTAGACAAATAGGAGAATGATGTTGAAGGCACAGATAATAGCTGATACTTCTTGAACATGCACGCGTCAGGAACTGGATTAATCAGTTTCCTTACACACCTTCACTTCTTCAATCCCCATACAATTCTATCAACTAGGCACTAATCTTGTCCTTATTTATCAGGTGGGCAAACTGAGGCTCAGGGGTACTGAGAAACTTACCCAAAGTCACACAGTTTGCAAATAGTAAAGAAAGGATTTGAACCCAAGTCTAACTGACTCACAGGCCCATACTCTTAACTACTATAGATCAAACTGAATTTATACATTGCTGTTTAATTAACGAGCAAGTCAGCTTCCTGAAAAAGCATTCCTTTTGTGGGAAAAAAAGGGGCAAACCTCTGTATTTGTCATAATGAGATCCAGAGGGTGGGGTTGCCAGATTTAGCAAATAAAAGTATAGGACACCCACTTAAATTTGAAAAGCAGCTCTAATGAAAATGTTTCCGTGGTTGTTTTTTTTACTGCCAGAGGGTACATACTTTTTCCAGAGAAAAGGAGAGAGAGAAAAACATACCTCAAATAGGGCCTAGTCATACTACAACTATTTTTCTTCTTCTTCTTCTTTTTTTTTTTTTTCCAATTTCTCCATCCTGTCAGGGTTTTGGGCATACACACACACATGCCTGGTATAGTTTTCAAGCTGTCAAAGCTGGGATTTGAACTGCAGTTGGCCATGTGGAATCTGGCTCCTTAACCTGCTGAGCTATGAGGCTGGCCCTCTAATGCAGTCTTGCTAGATATTAAAAATAGCTGAATACAGGACGTTTAAGGCATCCTAACAAAGTGAATAGGGACACAGGGCAAAACCATTAAAGACAGGGCATGTTCTAGACATTCAGGCCTACTCACCCCACCAGGTGCACAACCTTGAGTCTGTCATGACATAACTTTGTGACCCTGGGCAGACTTACCCTCTCTTAATCTCCCCTCTTCATTTGCAAAATATAGACACTGATATCTGCCTCATAGGGATATTATAGGATTAACTGAAATGACATAAAATGCCTAATATGGGTTCTAGGCCTATAGTAGGTGCTCAATAAATGCATTGTGGGAGAAGTAGTGATTCCCTAGTTCCCAGGAAAAGTGGTTTTGTTTTTTGTTTAAATTTAGAAGAACAGTTCACTCCTGTTCAGTGTTTTAATCATCAAAGGATTTTGCTTTTTTTTTTTTTTTTCATGAAAAAGACCATTTTTTAATGGGGGGGGGGTCACTTTTTGATGTTTCACATAGTCTGTATTTAAAAACCTCAGTCATGTCTCTTAATGATAAAGTTGCCACATAAGTAAAAAAACAAAAATATAGGGCAACAGAAACAATGCCCATTCTATTATCTTTGAGCTTTTATTATGTGGGTATTAAATTTGAACTCGGAGGTCGTCACACTTGGAAAATTGTTTCCATCTGTAGCACTCCATTCTCCCTTCTGTCGGTTCAATTAAGCCTGAGAATTTAAATTATCTCCCTAACTCTAAAAATATGTATAGATACTTCTGAAAGTGGAAACTATTTCGGGGCTTAGAAGAAATTCTGTGGGAGTGAATGTGCTCACAGCTTTCAGGCCAGAAAGGTTGACCCTTGCAGATCTTTGAAAGGTTGTGGAGAGACCATAGAAATCAAATCAAATCAAGTCAGACGAGACAGCCTTTCTCTCAAGAAGCGCATTTGGAAAAGCAGCAGAGGGATGGACAAGTTGTGTGCGAAAAACACATCCACACTCAGCAGGAAACATATTTGTCTAAAAACATTAAATTAAAAACTTTGTAGAGTGACAGCATTTCTTTCCTTCTTTCTCTCATTTCCAGTTCATTCTTATCAGAATTCTGTCAGCTCTCAAACTGACATTTTCCTGTTCTGATCTTTTCTCAGATAATAAAGAGGGATTTTTTTCCCCCCTTTTTATTGGGCTGGTACAAACAGCAGCTCAGCCTACAGACAAGTGTCAAGGACAGTTTGGAGTCCTAATCCCTGACCTCTGCCCTCTCCTAACTAGCTACTGACATTGAACTTAAAAAAGCGGCACTGCTGAGATGAGATAATGTTTCAGATGGACAGAGAAAAGGCCTGTGGCAGAAGTGAGATGGACTTCAGGAGTGAGTGTCCTGTTGGCCTGAGAGTCAACTTTAGGCTTTTAGAGGTTCAGTTTCACTTACAGCGCCTAGTAAACAAACAAACAAACAAACAAACAAAAATACGGGTCTTATCCTTACACCGAGAACAGGTTAGGCTAGTTCTTTCGCATGATAGCTGTTTGTCCTCTTTGGATGGTCTGGCTCCTGTTAATGTAAAGCGGCTTTCTTTGGTGTAGAAAAATGGTCACATGGTTTCCACCCTGGATGGATGGCTCACGTTTCCCATCCACCATGTGTTATAACAGAGCTGGACTTTGCAATGCATGGATTTCGAATTTTTAAATATTTTATTTATTTATTTTTCAACTTATTTTTAATTGCCAGAGGGTGTATGTGCTTGCCAGAGAGAGACAGAGATAGAAGGGGGGGGGAGTAAGCCCCCAATGGAGCATGGTCATGTAGCAATCCCTTCTCCTCCATTTCTCCTTCCTGTTGGGATTTGGGGTGTGCCTGCACATGCACCCACTGTGTTTTTCAAGACACTAGGGCCAGGACTCAAACCACGGTCAGCCACGTGGGCTCTGGCTCCCGTAACCACCAGGCTATGTGGTTGGCCTTGGATTTGGAGTTTTTAACAAGTATATCTATCACAACGCCATCATTTTGAAACAGAGAAGTGAACAGATCATGGCTTATGCTCTGTTTTGATCCCTTTGTTCTCTGGATTCTGTCAGTTTTAGCCTCTGCTTATCCTGAGGTAAAGACTCTCCCACCTGAAATCGTGAATTTGGCTTGCTTCCTTTCTCGCTGGTAACAGAAATAAAGAGAGAAATAATTTTCTCAGGAAATCCCAACTGTACTACGTGAAGTCTTCTACCCTCATTTTCAGGTCATGTGGTCCTAAATGCCAAGAAGAAAGCCTTGGGGGACCAGCAGTTAGCATAATGGCTATGTTGCTGGACTCCCACGTAGTCGACTGCGGTTCGAGTCCTGGACCCGATGGCTTAAACTCACACCGGGTGCATGTGCGTGCGTGCCCAAGATCCCGAGAGGAGAATGAGGAGAAGGGATTGCGGCGTGGCCATCCCCCCTGGGGGGTGATTTCTCACTTTCTGTCTTTCTGTCTCTCTGTCTCTCTGTCTCTCTGGTGAGCACATGCGCCCTATAGCAAAAACCTCTCCAGAAAAAAAAGAAAGAAAAAGAATAAAGCCTTGGCACCTCTAAAAAACATTTCCTCCATCTTACTATGGGCTGGAATCACAGTTTACTTGACCACAGACCAATCCAAAAGAAAATGTGAGAGAGAAAATGTGTTCCCTGGGGAAGGGTTTATTTAGTTTTAAAAGGAGTCCTGAAATGCCTAGATTCTCCCTTCTATCCTTATGACTATGTATGTATTTATTTTATTTTTTTAGACAGGGTTGGGCTATGTCACAATCCTCTTGTCTCAGCCTCCTGAGCAGCTGGGATTACGGCACGTACCGCTTTGCTGACTTTTAGGGTGGCTGGTAATTGAACCTGGGCCTCCATGTGGCCCTAGCCTGCCCAGTCACAGCCATGGCTGGGCCACTTCTGGCTATTTATTTACAGAGCGGTGAGTGCCTGGATGCTTCCAAATAGCAGTATGTTAGTCTGCTTAACAGAAAGAGGTGAAGATGTTCTCTAACGTCTCTACCTTCTAGAACTGTTAGTTTCTTCTGGGCTAACCCCTGGGGACTCTAAGCCCTTCTCCGGCATGCCAAGGCCAGCAGCGAGCAGCTAGGAGAATCCTAATCACAGGATCGTTGTCCGCAGGGGTGGGCAGATACCACTGTCTCTGCCTCCTTTATGTTCATTGCTCGAGACACTTGAAATTAGGCCTGACATAGCAATAACAAATGTACTACAGGGAATGAGCCTGCACTGGGCCCTAGGGAATGATCTAGAAGACTTAATAGGTCTTTTCCATCTTTAATTTCCATGGTTCTAAATATGCTGGCTGCCTATAAAGTGGCAGATTGATTTTCAGGCAGACTGGTTAGTTTTGAAAGCACTTAGTGGAGAGGATTTGGCTTTATGCAGCCATACTCTTTGACCCTCACTTTAGTTGGTACCTGATTTCAGAAGGTCACCCTTAGGCATCTTCTTTCACCTCCCCTTGGCAGGGATCAAGTGGGTAAGCAGAGGTCTAGGGTTCCCCCTGAGCTCACTAATGAGGTACTACTGTCTCAGAGCACTGGGGACTCTTGCTGTCTATCTGGCAAAGTGTATGAACAAGCAGGCGAGGGATGGAGGGGATATTACCTGGCTCAGCACCATCTCACCTCCACCCTGAAATACACCAGGTGTTCGGGTTTGGTGGTGAGCCTTCCTACAGCAGTCTCCCTGTTTCTCATGTGCAGAGAGTCGTGACCGTTCCCTATCTGAGGTCAAGGGCAGAACATTCATCTTCAAGAATCCAACTTTGAAAGCAGAAAGTGGCTGTCACGTTGGGAGATGGTGTGCTTTTTATATTATGCAGCTGGTGAATTCATTTTGGAAATGGCTATTTGGGGGGAAACTTGCTGTTTTTCTTTTGCTAATTGTTCCCATTGGCTTCCCCTAGCCCTCACCCCAACCATGACGCAAGGAAACAATTATGGGTAATGAAAAAAGATGCAGCTAAATTTAGAGAGAGAGAGAGATAGAGAGAGGGAGAGGGAGGAAGGGCTCTAGGAGTTCCCAAGTTTTCTTTGCATTACATGGAGTGCCTTTCTCTGGACATGGGAAAGAAGAGTCACCTCAGTTTTTCCACCCATAAACCAGGGATCTTCATTACTGCTTGCATCACAGAAAAAGTTGTAAGGACAGACTAGCTCACGTTGACACTGCTCAGGAGACACACTCCGTTACGTAAGTGCAAAGGACCTTTCATGATGGCTAGAAGTTCACCTAAGATGGAGACCTCGGTACCTGTGCTCTGTGCATGCTCCATTTCTAGGGTGAAATGCACAGCTGGGAAAGCTGCTTGTGGCTGATGAAATGCCAGGACTGATATTATGCTCTGAACGTTTTATCCGGATTTAAGGAGCCAGTTCTCAATTAATCAAACTCCAAGGTCACTCACTGAACCAGTATTTCAGGTGGAGGAAGATTATGTGTGGGTGAGCGAGGAGCAGGGACGTGAGGGACCACACGACCAAGGGAGGGAAGGGAGAAAGATAAAGGCTGTGGGGATGTGGGTCTGGATTTTTTTCTGGGGGGGAGGGGTATTGTAAATTTTCTGAATTTGAAATAATCACTGGTCAGCAGAAATGGGCCGACTTACTAGAGTTCATTCTTTAGTTTGCCACCTCTAAAAATGAGCCATAACTATGGGTGGAAAGGATCTTGCCTTCTTGTGGCTGCTTGGTGGCTCTGCCCAGCCAGAATGTCATATTCAGAGGGTGGGAGAAGCAGGGCCCCTCCTGCTAAAGCTGTTTCATCAAGATTCTGCAAGCTTCATACGTAACTTCTCTTAAAAATCTGAAAATGAAACAAGACATATTTCTGAGGTTGTCAGCAGGTAGATCCACTGGTTTGTGGTAAGTAATCTCTCTGGGAGGAAGCCTTGGCTCTGATGTCTGTGCTGAAGGTTCCGTGGCTCCCCCCGGCCGCCCCAGCGCAGGCCTGTTCGCTGGGCGAGGAGGCGGTGATGGTATTGCTTCTAACAACCAGACTGAAGCGTAGCCTCAGGCTGTCTTGCAAAGCCCCCTCCAAACGGCCTCTAATTAATTTTTATCCTGCCATCCCAATGATTCCCGGGAGTGCAACAAGCCAACAACAGAAAACCTTCATCAAGTCATTTGGAGAAAGCTTTGACGTAACACTTGCAGATTTTAGATCTCCAAAAGAGAAACTGTTGTAGAAAAACAAAAACAAAAACACAAAAACAAAACCCGAGCAAACTCCTCCTCTTCAGTCCCCTCCACCCCACTTGGTTTTCTCCCCAGTTTCTTGCCTGCTCTTTCTTAGCCATTATAAGATCATTTTCTAACTCGCTCTTACCTACAGCCCTCTCAGAGGGAACACTGTAGCTATATATTTTTTTGCCACTGGAGGAGAAACCCAAATTCTCTGGGGACTGGGGCCAGGTACCTGCACTGGGCTGCCCTGGGGAACCCAGTAGCCCTTAAAATGAAGGAGAGAAGCCCTATTGCCTCTCTGGCTTGGAGTCGTGGCAGGGCTGGGTCTCCTTGTGCTGTGAAAATCCTCTTGAGTGGACATAATGTTGGGAGGAGAGGGAGGGGTCCAGAAAGAGGAATCTTACCCACGGAGCACATCAAAGATGGTGCACCCCAGGCCTCCCCTGGGAAGTGCTGCTGGCAGCCGCTCAGTCGCTCTACTTGGCTATCATTGTCAGAGGGTCCAGGCAAAGCTCCTGAAGGCCCCCATCCAGGTTGTTTCCCTTCTTCAAGGCCATCTGGAGCCAGAAGGGCCCCTCCACCCTGGCACTGGCACACTCTGCTGGTATGTAAGTCACTTGGTAGCTTCGCTCCAGCTCTCAGAATCTTGCTCCCTGGGCTCAGGTCTCAGGTCTCTGTTGATCTACTCTCCAGACACCATATTCCACCGCCCTTTCAAAGCTTTCCCTCACCTCTGTCTATTCAGGACACTTCTCTTAGGACCTCAGAATGAATCAAAATTTAGGAAGCGCCCAACTGTTTGAATGATGCATTCAGAGGTGCTGAAACTGAAACCACCCACCGCCGCCCGGGCTTCCTGGGATTTCAGGATAAAAAGGTTGAGTGACTGTTCCGTTCCCCAGGCCCCAGCAGAAGAGAGTGAGCCAGTGCCGGCAGTGCTGGTGTCAATTTCATGATCAACGGTGCCAAAGAAATCTCCCCAGCACCTGCGTGACTCGACCGCTCCTGAGAAATGGGTCATTGTTTCTAACGAGCCTGAGCAGTCTGGCTCCTTTAAAAGAGTTAATCACAGAATCACAAGCCTAGAAAAAGACTTCTTTGACACTCATCTGAGCCAGGTCCAAGAGCGGATCCTATTTTTGAAGACGCCCATGGAGCCCCACTCCAGTGACTAATCGCTCATAATTGTCCTCTTTAATTTTAACCTCATGCGCTGCTGCTTTAAACAGATTTCCGTTTGGGCCATCCTTAGAGAAGGTAGAAAGCTTTGCTCATCATACAAACGGGGCTATTCATTTCCTCCTCCTCTGCTTTTTCCTGTCTCTTTGGATGGTGGTGTTGCCCAGTGGTGAAGGGCAAATACCTGGGAATCAGACTCTTCTGGGCCTGAAATCTGCATTTTGTAACCTACTAATTATGCTTCAAAGCCTCCGTTTCCCTGTTTGTGAGAGTGGAGAAGGAATTGCCACTCTATTGGGTTGTTTTGAGGGTTAAATGAGATAATGAAAGAAAAATGCTCATATGGCTTCAGGGTGTTGCCTACTACAGGGCCATCGATAAAAAGGGGCCCATGGCAGAAGAGGTGATTCCCAGTGACATTCTTCCTCATTCTTCCTTGTTTGGGTGTTGTGTCGTTCGATGCTAAGCGAGGTGATGTGTGAAGCAGTGAAGAGCAGCAGAAAGAGAACTGGACACAGCTCTGCAATGCCTCATCTTATGGCCCTTGTTTGGGAAGGCGTGGCCTCCTCTGGGGCTCAGTTTGCTGCTCTGTCAACTAATCTCCATCTGCCCTCCTTGCAGGGGGCAGGAGGTCTTCAGTTAAAGCAGAAGTGGGCTGTGAACAGAAGGTGCTGGTCGATGTCAAGTGCAGAGTCCTGGAGGCTGAGGATCAGCCCACCCCTACCTGGGCCCATAGACTGCTGGTTCAGTGTCTTCACTGGCACCAGAGAACGCCTGAGCATTTTTCTGGTGTTTCCTCAAATTGCCAACATCTTGAGAGCGAAGTCTGGGGTGAGGCAAGTTAAGGTTTCTTTTCTTACCCACTTTGGGGTA
The DNA here is from genome assembly GCA_026018925.1 of Tupaia tana. NCBI lineage: Eukaryota > Metazoa > Chordata > Mammalia > Scandentia > Tupaiidae > Tupaia > Tupaia tana. The sequence continues at coordinate 15,925,556 of JAKSZU010000018.1, forward strand.
TTCACATTTCCTTAGTCTCTCAGCTCTGTTTTGTTTTGAAAGGGACAACAGCGGGGGTGGGGGTGGGTAGCACCTTTTAGTCAAGAAGCAGTACAACGCAGTGGTTAAACAGTCTAGTTAAGCCCATGGACTATGGGGCCAAACCCAGGTCCTGTCCTATTCCAGCTGCTTTTTCACCTGCGTCCCTGTGTTTTAGCATTCTCAGCTGTACAATGAGGATAATAATAATTACCACCTGATAAAGATGAAATGAATACCCACAATGTGCTTAGCACAACGCCCTGGCACATGGTAAACATTCAGTAAATGTTAAGAATATTATTATTCTATATCAAAATTTTCTGGCCCATGCAGTGATGAAGCTTGGGCAGAAGATTCCTGATTCAGGTCTGAAAGGTCTTGCTAAGTCATGTCTGGTCCTGTTGGTTATTAAGCTTCTGAGGGCTGAGGCTTGTTTGAGGAAATGTTAAATGCCATAGACACTCTCTGCAAAAGGGTTAGCATTTGCCCACATTTTGCATGTATTTTAAGCACATCCGTGGAATTAGTGGGGCCCACAGGCCCTTGGTTAGGGATGTCTGTTTTATTGCCTTCTTATTTACTGGGTCATCAGGACTATCCAGGCACCATTTGAGATATAGTCAGGATAAGCCCTTGATCAGAAAATTATATTATAGCCACCATCAACTGGAGGTCCAAAGAGGAAATAAAATGTATTACTGAAACCAAACTAGACTTTATATAATCTCTTTCTAGAATAGAATGACTCCCATGCACACCACTGCAATTTTTGTCCGTGCCTAGTCCATGCTGCTCTGAGAGAACCTGCCTTAAGTCCCATGGCAGCTACAAATTGCCAAGGGTTACTTTGTTAAGAATTCCCAATTCTGGTGAAATGGGAGATTAAAGTTGTGAACCTCTCAGTTAACAGTGAAAGATTCCTTATTTCAAGTTATGTCAAGAACTCTCTTAAGTACAGTGTTTATAGGCTAGGGTTTGGAAGAAAAGTTAAAATAACAAATAATGACAAATAAACCCTTCGATAGGATTCTACACTCTGGATGTCTTCATCGTATTCAGTAAGAATTAAGGGTTGGATCCACAGGAGTTAAATATTCAAGGTTAGACGGAAGCATATTTCGAGTCTCCCCAAATACCTACTTAACAAATACTACTTTTTGTATGTTCTTGATTTATTTCCCTACTTCTCTACCACTGACTTCACAAAATTAATTTACTATATAGAAATATCTTAAATCACGTTTCTGCCAAACTATGCATATGGTTCAGAAGAGGAAGAAAGGGGGAAACTCCTTTGTTTTCCTTATCAAGGGCTAATAACCCACAGGAAAAGATTGTTGAAGGCTACACATAAGAATCTAAGTAATTTTAATATTTTCTTTCCTTAGAGAAAGAAATATCTATTTTACATACAGAGGAGATACATAAATACTACAAAAATATAGTTCAGTTTCTTTACTATTCCATCCAGAGTAGAGAGAGGAAAATAGGATGAGTGAAAGTAAGCAAAGCGGGGGACTGGAAAGTGGTATGGTGGTTGGAGGCACTGGACTCCCACATGGCCGACAGTAGTTCAAGTCCTGGACCTGGCAGCTTGCTTTCTCACTTCCTCTTTCTCCCTTTCTCTGTCTCTCTCTGATCAAACTAGAAAATAATAATAATAAATAAAGTTAAACGGAATAATTCTTTTTTTTTAAAAGAAAGAAAGTGAATGGGACAGTAAGAAGTAGAGGAGAAATAGGAGACCTGGAGTGAACATGGTGGTAGAAAAGTGGTGGGAGAGAAGCGGTGGGTGCAGAAGGGATATATTTGGGTAAGGCAGTTACACAAATGGTGATGAGGGGGAAGAAAATGTGGCAACCACTAGCTATCTTCTTGTACATCTTTGTATCTCCCTCATTGCCTAACACATGCCTGTATGTCTTAGTCATAAATCAATGAAACAGAAACAAGGAGATTGTGCAAAACCCCAGAAACTTTGTAATTAACTTGGACTTAGAAGCACTCTATTTTAGTAGGCCATGATTTCACCATTATTATCAAAGTGTTATCTGTTTCCCTTGAAATACTGTATTTTATGGTTTTAATGTTGTTCTCAGATCTTCAACTGCTTTAATCCTAGGCTTCAGAAGCTCTCCCCCAAATGAGATAACTGGAGCTTCCTGTTTGCGATAGTGGGGGTGGGTGGGATTATCCTCAAGATTGCTGGAGAAGTAAGCAAAAATCCTATCACTGTGAGGTCGGGGCCCTCTCTGAACGTGGGTCAGCAATTTCCCATCCTGAAACTAGGGCCTGTAATAAAGCCTGGTGATAACATATCTGGGGATTACATAACTGCTTACATTTCTTCTCTGAACAATATCTGAATTGAAGACTGAAAATATGGAGAGTTGAGAAACAAAGGAAGACACATTTAATTTTAGACAACATTCAACAGAAATGTCAATCTTGGCAGGTAGAACAATGTTCTCCTGGTTTGGGAGAATCAGCCTTTAGTAGAACATCTGGACTGGGATACCATGTAGCATTTGAATGAAAATGGTCTACATTTGGATAACTGGCCTTTATACCCTTTGTGATTACAACTAGCCCAAAATAATAGATTAATATATGTAGGTGGCCCTTAAAAAATACCATTCACCAGAAAGAGGCTTATAGAGGACTCTACTCACTATTTTAGTTGTGCTTGAAACAACAAATGGTCACATGTCATGAATGATAGACACTGAGCAACATTCCTTGAGTAAACAGGGAGCCAAGAACTCTGTGATGGTAGGCTTTCTGGAGGGCAATGGAGCTGGGACACTGGTATTAATATGGTGACCCCTAGTGTTTTGTGGTGGTAGCACGACTTGGAATCACACCAGTACCCTGGCCTAAGTAGGGCCTCTCCGCAGTCTTCTGATTGAAAGAGTTATTACCTATCAAAATTGTTCATGTCTTTTAAACAATCATGTTAAACAAACCCCTCTTCAACTTTAATGCATTTTCCTGCACAATGTCCATTTCCAACTCCTGCAGAATAGAATTGAGTCTTGACATTGTTTTGTCTAATAATGCGTGGCCTCCTGTCTAAGCATTTCAGAGATCAAGACATATCAATTCATTACTGTGGTTGCAATGTCATAAACAATGGATGATAGCATCAATGGATGCACTATTGGAGGTGGGTATTGCTATATCGTGGTATTGGAACATGGCTAGCAGGGATTTACCATAAGAACATCAAGTAGAAGATAAACAAGCAAACTGGGGTATCGTGAGTAGCAATTACTATTGCCTGTTGGATTTCCCATCTTGGTACCCTCATCCAGACATTGCAGCATATGACACATACAAAGAAAACAACTGAATTATGTATGTTCATGCGAGGGGATAAAGAAAGTAAAATGAACCAGATAATTCAAGTCGCCTATACTATTTTCCCATTACTTATCTGGATACTTCAGAGAAAAGTGTTTTTGGAGGGGACATGAATCATACATATTTCTGTTAAATGTGATGCATGTTTTCATTTCCAATGTCATATAATATAGGAAGACACAGCCTAAGAGTTAAAAGCAATAACTAAAATTAGTTCATTAACGATCAGAAAATGTACTGAATATAGCATGGATGGACTGGGAATGGGCTGGCAGTAGATTCAGATCCTAGTGCATTTCTGTTTATGGTTATTGCTCTGGTTTATCAGGTATAAAAGATTCTTCTTGTCAATGTTCCAAATGTACTTGGGTGTTGACAAAGGGGAAAAAAAAAAGATAAGTAGACTATCTTATTTTATGTCTAAAGACTCAAATCACAGTACTTAAGACTACCAGTCTTTTCATTGCATAGGCAGTGGTTGTTTTCTTCTATTTCAAGCTGCTTTTTGTTTTGTTTTGTTTCTGTTTTGAAGTTGCAAACCCCATAGCTGGAGCAACATCAATTGACTCCAAAGAGAGCATGGGGGACATTCTCAAGTTTTCACTGGTCTGTTGCGAGACAAAGGCCAGAAGCTGCATATACACACAGCAAATGCAACCCCATCATTTCTATTGGTTCTTCACTGACATCTTTACGGTTCTCTTTTCCCTGATCCAGACCTCTAGATTCAGCTGGCATCTCATCTTTCCCTACAGAAGCTTCCTTTATATGCCAGGTGGGCATATGAGGAGCCATCTCTCACCATTGGAAAGGGCAGAGAAGAAATGAGATTTTCACTCAAGAGCAGGAGGGAAGCAGGTTCTCTCAAGCAAATTAAGCTGAATGAGGTCTCTCTCCCATCTACTTTGTTATATTCAAATACTTCACAATATTCCTTTTACAAAAGTCAGTTCTACTGTCTCAAAACAAATCAACATTAAAAATACAGTTTGGTGACACCAGCAGATTGTATAATGGTTATGTCACTGAACTCCTATGTAGTTGACTGTGGTTTGAGTCCCGTACTCGGCAGTTTAAAACTCGTGACAGGCATGTCTGCATGCATGCCCAAAATCCCAAGAGGAAAATGGAGGAGAAAGGATTGTGGCCATTTCCCTGGAGGAGGGGGGAGATATCTTGCTTTCTGACTCTTGAGGGAGCACACGTGCCCTACCGCAAAAATATTTCTCTCTAAAACACACAGACACACACACACACACAACAACAAACACTCATAGGTTGGATGTTATTTCAAATAAAAAAGAATAGGAAATTGACATTTAAATATCAGCTCAGGAACACTCAGTCTTACAAATGTTCCATTCAAAACAAAATCCTTGGCTATTAGGCTTAAACTAGAGGGTTTTGGCCTCCAGGCTACATATGTCTAGAGCCATCTAGATATGTGAATGGGTAGGAACGCTCAGGAAATGATGTCGAGGCTCAACTGTATCACTACTTTCTTTGTGAATATGACTAACATGTCATCAGAAAGGGTGAAGATGGTTTGGGGAGGCTACGTGGATGAACCCTTGCAGAATGGAGCAAATGGGCTAAACTTGGGCATCCAGAGTACAGAAAATCAGTTGAGGGGCTGGCACTTAAGGTGATGAAGAAAATACCATATGTATTACTTTACTGGAACAAGCTGCAACGTTGTCTAAAATGAAACTGCAGTACCAGAAGTCCATAATCCAGTGTGTTCTTGTGGTACACTGGAATGACTCTACTGCCCTCTATGCCAAAGCCTCTCGTTTCCAAGGAAGCCCGTTTCATAGAAACGCATCAGAACATCTTCTTTTACCTTTTGACAAAATGAAACTGCATCCTTGGGAGTTTCCCACCCATTGCTCTCTTGGCTACTTCACTCCAGTACTATTTCATTACTTATTGATTTTTCAGCACCTCTCTGCATGGCTGTAATTTACACAAGTCCTTACAGCCCTTAGCGATTCTTAACACCTCAAGGTAAGATCACTGAGTCCACTAGAGAGAGACATTCTTCTCTTGAATGATGAAAAATTGGTGAATCTCATCGCTAAAGCTAGTACCTCTGGGAGGCCATGGTGGATGAAAAGTAGCATCACAATAGTTCAGATGCAACAATGAGAGGACCTATGGATGGATGTTGTCCCATTTTTGGTGTGCTGTTAAATTCTGTACAATTTTTATTTCGGAATTGGAGGAAAGAATGTTTTATACACTGGTAGTACTCAGTCTAAAAAAAAGAGCCAATGAAATAATGCTAAAACTGGTAAACCTATCTTTATTATAATCTCTTGACAAACTGTTACTCTTGTACATTTGTGAAATTTATGTTTGCTATTCTAATAATCTAGGTTCCAAATGGAAAAAATAGAAATGAAAGAAAATGTGGGAATAATGGGAAAAAATAAGATGATAGGTGTCTTTTGAAGAATTCTTGTTTGAAAAGAACACACAAATGTTATAAAGAACAAACTAAAACATTGTATTTTTCAGAAAGACATAATTTTGATTCATAGTAATAAGTCAAGCTGAATTGGCAGAATTACTAAAGTCTCTTATGCAGACTTAATTATTTTGCTTTTAAAAATTTATAATTAAAAAAGTATTCATTATCTGGGACCAGCAGGTGACATGGTGGTTAAGGTGCTGGACACTCCCACATGGCTGACCACAGTTTGAACCCCAGACCAGGCGGCTTGCTTTCTGACTTTCTCTCCCTCTCTTTCTCTCTCTCTGTGTCTCTTTCTGGTCAAATTAAAAGATAAATGAATGAACAAATAAAATTAGATAAATAATTCTTTACAAAAAAAGTATTCATCATCAAAATAGCTAAAAGAAAGGATTTGCATGTTCTTAATGCCAAATAATGATAAATGTTTGAGATGAAGAATAGGCTAACTATCTTAATTTGATCATTACACATTGTATTTATATATTTAAAAATGTGCCAACTACAAATAACTTAAAAATATGCAAAGGACCCGATGGAAATTTCTCAAAATAAGATATACAAATGGCTAAAAAATACACACAAAAACGCTCGACCCACTAATCATCAGGGAAATGCAAATCAAGAGCACAATGAAATAACGTCTCATTGTAGTTAGAATGGCTACTAGCGAAAAGACAAAAAAAATGACAAATATGGGAAGAATTTGGAGAAAGGGGAACTCATACACTGTTGGTGGGAATGTACGTTATTAAAGTCATTATGGACCACAGTAGGAAGGTTTCTCTCTTTTTTTTTTTTTTTTTTTGAGAGATTTTTGCTATAGGGCGCATGCGCTCGCCAGACAGACAGAGAGAGACATAGAGACAGAAAGCGAGAAATCACCCCCAGGGGGGATGGTCACGCCGCAATCCCTTCTCCTCCATTCTCCTCTCGGGATCTTGGGCATGCATGCACACGCGCCCGGCGTGAGTTTTAAGCCACTGGGTCCGGGATGTGAACTGCGGTCGACTACATGGGAGTCCAGCGACATAGCCATTACGCTAACTGCTGGTCCCAGGAAGGTTTTTCAAAAAATTAAAAATAGAACTACCTTCTGATCCAGCAGTCTCAGTCCTGGGTATATTATGTCTTAGATTGTTACTGCATTTTGATCAGAAATATCTGAGACTGGGTGAATTTAAGAGAATAAAGGCTTATTTTGACTCAATTCTGGTGGTTGGGAAGTCCAAAGGCTTATTTATGGAATGACCAACAAAAGCACAGAGGATGGTAGGAATGTGCAGAGACAGAGGCAGCTATCTCTCTTGCATAGCAGGTAGCCCACACAAGAGCTGATCCCTTTCTCCAGAACTAGAACTCACTGAGATATCCTTAATCTAGTCACAGGAGCATTGCCTCAGTGATGCCATCAGTGTGAGTCAGTCCCTGCCCAGTAGGCCTCACCACCTCACATCAGATTCCAAAACATGAAACTTTGGGGGACAAACCATTGTCCAAAGCTTAACAATAGCCAAAGGAAAGGAAATTAATATGTCAAAGATATGTCTACACTCCTATGTTTATTGAGGCACTATTTGTAGTAGCCAAGAAATGGAATTAACTTAAATGTCATTGACAAGTAAACGTTTAAAAAAATGTGGTTTATACACACACAAACATACACACACACACATACACACACACACATATAATGGAATACTATTCCGCCATACAAAAAAAATCATGTCATTTTGACAACATGGATGAGCCTGGAGGATATTATGTTATGTGAAATAATTTAAGTACAGAAGGACAAATATTACATGTTCTCCCTCATATGTGGATTCTAAAAAAGTTGATCTCAGAGAAGGAGAGATTGAGAAAGTAAGAGATAGGGTGAGGTTGGTCAATGAATACAAAGTTAAGTTAGAATGAATAAGTTCAGATGTTCTATTCAGAATGTGGTAAATAGAATTAATAATATTTCAAAATAGCTGGAAAAGAGCATTTTGAATGTTCAAAACACAAAGAAATGATAAATGTTTGAAGTGATGGATACGCTGTTTTTTGATTATTACACAATGTATACATATATCAAAATACCACACTGTGCACCCTAGAAAGATGTACAATGACTATGAGACAAAAATAAAATAAAACTGAATAATCAACTAAAATAAATGTAGACAGGAGAAATTATTCAGTTAATTTATTACATATTTCTAGAAAATATTTAAAAAATTTTGGGACCTGCAGTTGGCATAATGGTTATGTCGCTGGGCTCCTGTGTAGTGGATTGTGGTTCAGTCCTGGATCCAGTGGCTTAAACTCACACCAGGTGCATGTGTGTGCATGCCTAAGATCCTGAGAGGAGAATGGAGGAGAAAGGATTGTGGCGTGGCCACCTCCCTGGGGGGTAAATCACCGCTTTCTGTCTCTTTGTCTCTTTCTGGTGAGCGCATGTGCCCTATAGCAAAAACTTCTCCAAAAAATTTTTTACCCATAAAATCCCTCATGATAAAAATGTGATTTGTAAATTTGAAAGAAATATTTAATATTATTAAATGATCATATGATAAATGATGTGATATATTTTCATCCAAAGATAGGGTTCAATATTTTTTTGCTTTTTCTATGAAAAAATAATTTAAGGAATTTATTTAATTGCTTTAGTTTTATTATTGTTATTTTAATTTGTTACAGGGCATGCACACTCACGAGAGAGAGAGAGAGAGAGAGAGAGAGAGAGAGAGAGAGAGAGTGAGTGAGTCAGGGAGAAAATGAGAAAGTAAGCTCCCAGGTCTTGGATTCAAACCACAGTCAGCCACCATGGTGCCTTAATACACTGCCACCTGCTGGCCCCATATGAAATATTATTAAATGAAAGATCCTTTGAAGAAATATATCTTAGAATGGACTTATGGGTAAGCCATAGTTTTAAAAAACCCATATATGTCAGACTGTTTACAAGTAGCATGTAGCTTACCTAACTCTCTGACTTGAAAACTGTTTCTAGATATTTCTAAAACAATGAAGCTAACCAATTCATAGAGCTACATTTTTTTTTTTTGTTGTTGGAGTAAGTTTAGAAAATATATGAACCATTTATTGCTTAATTTGTTGAAATAAGTGAAAAGAATCCAATCAAAGAAGCTACATGGCATTTGAGGATTTTAAAAACACAGCAACACCCCCTTTCTGCCCCTCTTCCTCCCAGTTACCTACTGCTACTTGGCAGGCTGCCACCACGTGGGTGGCCTGAATTTGATTTCTAGCCTACCCTAAAAGCTGGGCATGGTGGTGCACTACAGTCCTAGCTATTCAGAAGGCTGAGATAGAAAATGTTCAATCAATCAATCAAATAAACAAATGAAAATCAAACAAAAGTCAACTTTCTGATGGCATATTTTACTTTTTAATTGGCTCTTTCCTATTACATTTATCGCATCATTATTTGTTGTATGTCCTTCACCTGACTTGAACCACTCAATTTTCCGATATACTAGATTTACTGAGGCAACTGTAACGGGCAAGGGTCATTGGCTTGCTCTGTACCTCTTTCTCTTTTGAAGCATGCATTGCATTCTAAATTTCTTTGCTGGGAGGCACCTTCCTCTGCTCTTGGTTCATGTGGTCTGCTCTTGGTTCACGTGGTCTGCTCTTGGTTCATGAGGTTAGAGTAGGGCATTCCCCCCTGCTCTAGGTTGAACCAAGCCTGGACATTACACCACCTTGTGTGTACACACTCGGTGGTGGACTCAGTATGACACAAGGAGAGTCAAAACCAGACTTTCACTGGGACCACTGGCAATGGGGCTCTCTCTTCTTGAGGTGGTTATATTGGTAGAATGTGAACTTGGAGCTACCAGGGCCTACCTCATGCAAATACCTCATCTGGAAAAGAGGCAAACAAACCTTGAGGAAAACAGAACCAATGTAGATGTGCAGCAACTGGGGGAGTGCATCAGATATCATCGTTTCAGCTGATCCCGAAGGCACAAACCCAGGAATTTCAGTATATGAATTACTTTCTCATTTTTACTTAAGTTCATGTGACTTTGGTTCTGGTTAGTTTCAACTAGAAGAGCTCTAATTAATTAGGGCAATCTTATCTATTAACAATCTGCATGTTTCAAATGGATTTCCTTTCATTCTGAAGTAAATCTGAAATGGTTAGGCAGGTTCACTGAATTAAGAGGGATTTAATGATTCTGTTGTCCATCTGAGAAGAAAATGTTGATGAACCATCTTAAACTTGACTTTACAACTGTCTTGGTCTGAGTAAAGCTTTATTAGAGCAAGAAAAGATATGCTAAAAATCCTTTAAAAATAATTAAGAGGAAGAATTACTATTTTTGTTTGGTATTTCCAGTAATACTGAATTATACAAAATCTCCTTAAGGCAAGGCATTTCTTTTTCATCAGCATCTGTAATACTGAACAAAGAGCTGGGCATCCAGTAGGCATTTATTTGACTAAACTTATTAGAAATAATTCCTGGCAGTTTTAATGTTTTAATACTATATTTTAAAAAATGAAAGACATTTATGGCATGGCAGTGTTTCTGAGGAATTTAGTGCCATCTAAAAATGATTGGACTGTTCTCTGAAGATTGACAAAATTCCCAGAAAACACCAAAAACATAAATCAGTAGGAAGAGCCTTCTATTTCTATGACTCAGAGGATCATCTTCTTAAAAAAAAGGCATTTCAATGCTAAGAGTAAATAAAGCTCACTACTCAGTGTAAGGCCACCACCACCACCCACCCATTCTTGACCTCAAGATGATAGTAAGAATACTAACCTTGTAGGAATCAGAGATGTGGCCAAAATCTGGGCTAGACCAAGATTTCCCAGTCCTTGAAATTATCCAGAACGAACATCATTAAAAGAACGCATTCATTTTGAACCAACTATCTCTTATTTATTTATTTCTTAACCATTTCTTAACCATCTTTTTCTGACACTGACTGTTGGCCAGAAAATGAGGCCAATCAAAAGCCACATAGAAGAGAAATCTGAAGCCCCAGAAAAAAATATGGACATTACTCAGGGGCAAATGACTCAAAGAGTTTCTGTATTAAGACAGTCTGACCATATGGCCAGTTTGGCCCAGAATCAAAATCGAAGCTGTAAAACCATCGCTATGGCAGAGGAAGATGTTAGGGTTGTTCGAGTCAGAATGACTACACTCTAACACTGCAAACTGGTCCAACCAGATGGTGCTCAGGGAACCAGACAGGAATTCCACAGCAGGAAGATGGACTTCGGCCCCATTTTACCTTTCTGGACTCTCCTCTCTGCTACCCTCTGCTCTAGCCATACTAGCCTGCTTCTTGGCCTTCTTTCATGTAATGTGCTTTCACATCTCTGTGCCTTTGATTATGCTGGGCCTTCTGCCTAGGATAGCTACCTCCTTTGCTCTTCTCCACCCCTATCAAAGTCCCCACCATCCCGCCCACCTTCCTCTGCTTTTATCCCCAGTCCTCCTACATACTCTGAACTACTTGGGAGGCCATACAACTCCATCCTTCCCCCCCATTTTTTCCCTCTATGCCTTGATAAAACTTATGTTTTTTTTTTCTTTTTTTTCCTTTCTTATCTTCTACCTTCTTCTTGATCTTCCCAACTGATTCTAAATATAACTCAAGCATCACCTCCTCTTGAAAGCCTTCCCTGATCTCTCATTCCAATTGTGAAGTCCCTCCTCTGTGTTCTGACAGCCCGTCAGTGCCTAGTTTATCAGCTCCTACCCTCTGTCCAATAGTCATTAATTTACAGGTGTCTCTTTTCCACATGTTTGCAATGGTCTTTAGTGTAGAGATTATGCATCTGCCTAGTTGTATTTCTGCCGCTCAGCAGGAAGAGTAAGTGAAGACACAGATAACTGGAAGGAAGGAAGGAAGGAAGGAGGGATGACTCAGTCCTTCAAAGTCTCACTCTTGTGTCACTTCCTCTGGAAATTTCCATGACCTGCCCCTAGTCCTGTTGTACTTTAAATATCTATGTTAAAAAAAATACCCTTGGGAACCAGCAGTTAGTGTAATGGCTATGTCGCTGGACTCCCATATAGTCGACCGCGGTTCACGTCCCGGACCTGGTGGCTTAAAACTCACGCCGGGCGCGTGTGCGTGTGTGCCCAAGATCCCGAGAGGAGAATGGAGGTGAAGGGATTGCGGCGTGGCCATCCCCCCCCCGGGGGGTGATTTCTCGCTTTCTGTCTCTCTGTCTCTCTCTGTCTGTCTGGCGAGCGCACGTGCCCTATAGCGAAAAAACCTCTCCAAAAAAAAAAAAAAATACCCTCATAATTCAACTTACATTATGGCTAGGCTAGACTTACATTATGCAAAGCCATAGCCATAATAGAGTGTAAGCTTTTGGAGGTCAGGATTCATCGTTTTCATCTTTATATTTCTAATGATGCCTTGCCTATATTGAGTACATATTTGTGTACTGAGTTCCGTAAGCATTTAGGCAAAGTTATATGGTACCTTTAGGCCAATAAAAACATAGCCATTCAAACAAATTCTGAACTGGACAGGAGGATCTTCCTAGCTTTGGATACTAAACAAGCTGCCTCATCAAACCTAAATAGCAGGATGAGAGGAGCTAGGGACATTCTCCCAGTAGGAATCTTAGTTAACACTTTCTATAGGACAAAAGCTATTCTAAGAGCCTAATGTGTATCAACCCACCATTTACTAATGTTTAATGGTACAGGAGCATGTTGACTCCTGTGGGAGTCAAGGACGATTGTACATCTATAACTCAGGGGACAGAGTCAAAGCTGGTGAGTTTCAGGCTTGTATGTGAAAGCTGAGATTATATGGATTTGTTCTGAGAGTTAGCAGAGAGCTTCATAAATTGCTCTCTGCCCACATCGAGTATTTTAAACCAAAATTATTTTAAATTCCACTAACGTGTGATTTTGCAACTTGAATCCAAAAGATTCTTCTATGAATTTCAAGATGTTTTCAGTAAATAAACAGTAGGTGTTTTTGACAGGACAGAAAGACAACTGAGATTGTATTCTTTATTATATGGTATCCTAGTAACAATGATTGCCATTTAAAGGATGGGTGCGGATCCTGAGTCAAGAATTCCCACCTTCGTCTCCCAATTGAAAGGTTATATGGATTACACTGGGTAAAGAGTGTAAATAGCCTAGCCAAGAAAATGTGTAGAAGAGGAGCTGTTACTAGTTTAACCTCACAATCACCCCAACAGGGTAGGAGGCATTGTGTTCCTTGTTCTCAAGAGGTTGACAGGACTTCAAAAGACGTTAGGCAACTTGCCCATAGTCACATCATTAATAGATGGTGGAGTCAGGATTCAAATCCAGGTTTGTCTGAGTCTTTGTTAACCATTAACTTACAACAGAGCCTAATCTTACCACTACTCAATTGTTTTATGGCCTTAGGAAAGTGATTTCCTCTCTGGGCTACAGTGTTTATTGTGGAAAAATAAATTAATAAATGGAATAATGAATTGAGGTGGGCAGATACTAGGTCCAAGGACTTGAGATGACCCTGATCTGAGGTCTAGACCATACGTTTGACTTGAGGGCTGATACCCCAAATGTAGGCATATAAAGCAATTTCAGAGGCCTCTCAAGGAAGGGCATATCTGACCCACCTTGTGATCTCACAGGGTTGCTACCAGGAATAATAAAAAAGCCTAGGACGCGTCCAAGTGCCACAGTGACAGATGTGACTATACATAAATTAGTCTTGCAGAAAGCTACTTGCCTGGGGTCATCATAAATTTCTGATGGTGCAACACAAGACTGATTGTATTTACTTTTGCTCTCTGTCGGGCAGAGGAGCATGATAGGCCAGTAAAACAATTTAGTTGGCTGGTAAATTATCTGCAAGATTGATTAAAACTAGGAAGCAAGCAATTGGCAAATTGTCAATGCCCAGAAAAGAATACTCAATAACTAGATCCAGAGATTAAATTAATTTTACATAGAGGCACCATTTGAAGAGGATGTTTCATTGAAATCTCATGATATTATTCGGACTGAAATTACTGAGTGTGTGCGTGTGTGTGTGTGTGTGTGTGTGTGTGTACAAAGCAGATATGTTACATGGTGCTCATCTTGGCTCTCAATTCAAGATTAGGAAAGCAGTAAAGATAATACACAAGGGACAGCAGTCCTTAGTGCTCATCATTCTAAAAGAGATCATTTGGTGGAAATTAGAAAGAAAACATCAGCCATGTAATAAATTACTCTGAGTATCCCAAGAATTGGAAGCTGGCTGCTATTGTTCCCTCTTCTCCTAAATGATGTGCCTAGATTATACCATCACTCTAACATGATTATGTATGCAAATGAAGCAGACAGTTATACAATTTACAATTTGGCTGAAATTGTTAAAGAACTGGCAAATGGACTTTGACAAATCGCAATTTGAGGTTTTAAAAATGAACTTTTATTACAGAGCAGGAAAACAACTGATATTCAGCTGTGCTTATGTAAATTCCTTGAGCAACACACAATAGAGATGCAACTGATGCGTGCTCAACTACATTTTTAAAACTAGCATCAACTCCTCACTGTGTTTGGGAAATGGATGACTCAAATATTGCTCTGGTTGAATCAAATATTGGATTAATAGGGAATTATCATATATACCACACGTGGATTACCGATTTTAAAAGAATTAGACCCCCAACAAAATGCATTTAATTTAATATTTCTTTGATGAGTCAGAGGGCACTTCAAGATCTCACTGTGCCTCCGGGTCATCATTATGAACCACTATTGATACTGGTGAGCATGGGAGATTGTTAATGAAGAGATCTGGTCAACAGAACACAGGAAAACAGGGAGTCTGCTGTTTTTAGAGATTCATGTCAGGGTGTTTCCCTTTCAATTCTGACCTCTTTATGTCCCCTGGGAAGCCTGCAGTTCACTATTGCCTCTCCAATGTAGGCCAGTGCTTGTTTATATCATAGTAGGATTTTTCAATCAAAGATTATCACTGATTCTTGTAGTTCTCTCCTTCATTATCATATATTTGGTATTTTTCCTATTAAATATATTAACAACTCTCCTCTACACCTTTCTTTATCCCTCCACACGTGGCTGGTATCTCAATAAACAAACGAACAGAACACTTGGTATCTACTTGTGTAGAATCATAAAAAAAGAAAGACATGGCCTCTATCTTCTAAGGTTTACTGTCTCAAATAAGGTTGTTGCAAGTATACAGAGAAAAGCTGTTGAGAACATTCAAGAAATTTAAAGACAAAGATAGAGTCAGCAAGGTACTAGATAATAGGTAGGTCTAGGACTTCCTAACTAGTGAAATAAGACCAGTTTCAAGTTTACTCTCTGTTACTTACTGCTCTTCTTTTGAAGTCTAAATTATTCACTTTTCTCTGAAATTATAGGGCACAAAATTAGACTACAGCAGGGTGTTTACCAGTGTAGGGTATAATGAGAAGGTCACTTGTGGTTTTGACATTTTATATTTCTAGCCAGAAATATTTCTAATAGTGGCTGGTTAGCTCATTTGGTTAGAAAATAGGTAATAATGAAGCCAAAAGAATGAGTTCAGTACCCTGTGGGTCAGTTGGCTTTACTCACTTCATAACTACAGACTAGCTATTAAAGTTTGACTCCAGTGTGAGTCAGCCATCTTGAAAATAAAAATGACTCACTGGAGAGACAAAGTCAGCGGACAGCAAATAATATTTGGGAAAGCAATTTTGACATTAGTAAAAATCAGTCATGCAAATCAAAATAAGGTAATGTTTTGCCCATTAAGTTAGTCTGGAAAACAGGGAAAAGAAGAGGTATAAGAAAAAATGACAATGAGGGGCCAGCAGGTGGCATAATGGTTAAGGTGTTGGATTCCCATGTGGTAGACCTTGGAGTTTGTCCCAGACCTGGAAGCTTGAACTTCCGCTGGGCGCATGTGCGTGTGTGCCCAAAATCCTGAGGGAAAAAAACGAGGAAAGGGATTGTAGTATGGCCATACCCCCTGGAGGGAGGGTTGATTTCTTGCTTTCAGTCTCTCTTCTGTCTCTCCAATGAGCACATGTGCCCTCTAGCAAAAGTGTCTCAAAATTAAAAAAACAAACAAACAAAACCAAACAGACAAACAACAACAACAAAAAACAAATGACAAAGAGAGAAAACCCAACAGTGGCATGGAAAAGTGAAATCACCACTCTACCATGGCAGGTAAGAAGGTAAATTGGGGCAATTTTGTGGAAAACAATTTGGCAATAACGAGCCAAAAGAGATTGGTTTTGTGGTGTGACGCTACTGAGCTGCTCAAGGGAAGCTGGATCACACACAGTAACTATGGCTCCAATCTCCACTCCAATCAGCTGAGACACTGGGTGTGTGTACAAGTGCCCAAGATCTGACGGGCTGGAGTACTGGAGAAAGGGCTCATAGCATGGTCAAACCCTGCAGAGGGTGTGCTTCTATCACTCCCATGTGTGTGCCTCTATCGCTCCCGTGTGTGTGCACGTGTGCTCTGTCATGAATAAAGAGAGAAAAAAGCTGAATGTATCTCTGAGGCCTTTGTCCCAATAGTTCTGCTTTTAGGTATCTAGCCTACAGAACTGGGGGTGCTGCCACTTTCTTCTACAACCGTCACTCCACTAGTGCCTGTACTTTAACACCATCAATGGCATGTCTGTGTGACAAAAGCCTCTGAGTGCAAACTAGATGATTCCATTTTTTAACAATTAACTTTACTTATTATCATTTTTTCAATTTGACCAGAGATAGAGAAAGAGAGAGAGAAGGAGAGAGGGAGGGAAAGTG
Organism: Tupaia tana; assembly: GCA_026018925.1. Taxonomy (NCBI): domain Eukaryota; kingdom Metazoa; phylum Chordata; class Mammalia; order Scandentia; family Tupaiidae; genus Tupaia; species Tupaia tana. Next base: position 15,942,187 of record JAKSZU010000018.1, read on the forward strand.
AGAAAGCAAGCCACTAGGTTTGGGACTCGAACCACGGTCGACCACGAGTCTAGCACCCTTAACCGCCATGCCGCCTGCTGGCTCCGATAATTCCATTTTTGAGAAGCAAGGTGAAACAGACTTCACTAGAGAAAAGGATTTATGTCTATCTGTAGATGTTCATCGTAGCATTACTTATGTTTGTGAAAATGTGCAAACAATATAAAAAGCAGTGGGATACATAATAAATAATGTTCCCGCTATATAGTAAATTATTACTCTGCACATTAACTGATGTTTGTGACAAGTTTTCCACTGATACACTCATATTTATATGAAGAACAGAATATAAAAATCTGTAAACAACATGATATCAAGGGTATCAAACAATCTGTGTAGATAGAGAAAACTACTCCAAAGTCATAGTCATGATTATTCTGGATGGTGACATTAAAAGTGATTTAGTTCTTCACTACTTTCAAAGACTTAAAAAAGAACATGTTCATTTTTATAATCAGAAAAAAAATATTTTTAATAAGAAAATGTAAATACAATGAGAAATTTTTTTTTTGGTAGAGGTTTTTGCTATAGGGCGTGTGCGCTCGCCAGAAAGAGAGAAACAGAGAGACAGAAAGAGAGAAATCACCCCCCAGGGGGGATGGCCATGCCGCAATCCCTTCTCCATTCTCCTCTCAGGATCTTGGGCACGCACGCACACGTGCCCGGAGTGAGTTTTAAGCCACCAGGTCCAGGATGTGAACTGTGGTCGACAACATGGGAATCCGGCGACATAGCCATTACGCTAATTGCTGGTCCCACAATGAGAAATGTTTATATAATAGTGTTAAATGACAAAGTAGGATGAAGGTAGAAAAGTACAATACATTCTTTGTTTTATTAAAACATTTAAAATATGTTCTTATCTAGGTAAAAATATTCCTCAAAATCTGAATGAAAGCAATATGTTGTTAAAAGTGCTATGCAGGTAGTTACCTCTGGATGGTGGGATTATGGTACTTAGTCTAGTACTTCCCTACATGAGGCATTACTTTTATAATCATAAATAATGAGTGCAATACTTAGGAAAGAAAATGTTATGATCTAGGTAAGGGTGTGCAGATAAAACAGGAAAAATCTTTCATCATTATTGTCTCAAACAACTTTGAAATGTTAGAGTAACAATAACCCATCTGGTGGATAAATACTATTTATGTCACCTTTTGATTGGGTTTTACCAATGAAATTACCATTTATGTAAGCAAGTTAACGGTCAATATTGACAATTTCATATCATTTAAACCAATATACGAGGAATAGCACCAACTGTCTGCTTGAAAAATTAATTATCCTACTGTCTATTTTTATTTTTAGTTTTGCCAGCTACTATTGCTCAGAAAAAGTTAAACATTTTCTAGAACAGCAATTCTCAAACAATTTTGGTCTCAGGGTTTGTTTAGACTTATAAAGATGATTAAGGATACGAAAGAGCTTTTGCTTGTCTGGGTTTTATCTACGATATGTTAAAGACTGAAATGAAAAAAAAGTTTAGAATTTTATGAATTCACTTTAAACTAAAATAATTAACCAATTACATGTTAGTGTAAGTAACATAATTTTATGAAGATAAATATAGTTCTCAAACCAAAATAATTCAAGGGGCTAGCCAAGGGTGTGATGGTCAAGGCAGCTGGATCCCACATGGTTGGCTCTGCAGCTGAGTCCCAGAAAACACACTGGTCATATGTACATGCATGCCCAAGGTCCCAAGAGGAGAATGGAGGACAGTGGTGTGGTCATCTCCCTGGGGAGTGATTTCATTTCTCACTTTCTCTCTCTCTCCCTCTCTTTCTCTGGTGAGCGCATGGGCCCTATAGCAAAACTTAAAAAAAAAAAAAAAAAAAAAATTCAGTGGGAAGGGTTCTGCTGTTTCACATTTTTGTAAATCTCTGCTTGATTTAATAGAAGACAGCTAGATTCTCAGATGTGCTTTTGTATTCAGCCTGCTGCAATAGTATATGCCATGTAGCCTCTGGAAAACTCCACTGTATGCATGTGAGAGAATGAGAGTGAAAAGGCAAAAAATATCTTTGTATTAATATGTAAATATTTATATTAATATGAAAACCCAGGACTCCCCAGGCTATACTTTGAGAACCATTGTTCTTAAGAATTGGTTCATGGCCTTTTTTGGATAATTGCTACTCCAGGAACCACACATGCTTCCCTTTATCTAAGAAATGAGCACGCACATGTATGCACACATATGTGTATGTATACACACATGCATGCTTGTAAATAAATTTAGTAATACTCTGAGATCCACGAACCCCTCAGATTGGTGGGTGGTGCAGAGAAAATACAGCACTCTACTGTGCTAAAGCCTCGTGGGAAGATTCCGGATCTCATCCTGAGGTCTCCCCCAACTGCCAGGCAAGTACACGCACCCGTGACCAGCATAAGGCTGGAGGTAGATTGTGTGTAGACCTCACATGGGAGGCGTAAGAATTATTCTGGCTACGATCGCATTTTGAAGTGCACATGTCAAGACCATGCTCGATTAAGATGCTTGATAAATTATTTTGCATGACAAAAACCCTCAACACAATTAGAGAAACATCTAAAATCATCAGAAGATGGAATGGAATTAGATGGTAAATAGCTGTTGGATCTGGTTAGTTGTCCTCTAACACTGCGTTGGCAGTGGCAAGGAATAAATGCAAACTCCATTTGTCACTTCTTCCCTAAACCTATCTTCTTCAAAGAACCTAACTGGCTACAATTCAAAGACATGTTGAAAAAAAAGTATAAATATATATTTTGGGGGGTTAAAAAAATCCATTAAATTTTTTGATTGCATTGAGTTGCTTATCAAGGGTGTGTGAATAATGCCAGGAAAAGATACTTTTCTAAAAATCAATAAGTTGAAAGTGCTGTTTTAGGGTTGCTGTAGTTGTTGGTTGTGTTTCAGAGTTATTTCTATTGACCTGAATTCAAAAACAAGGTATTGATTTATAAAGTACCTTCAGTAAATAAATGCGCATTCTTTCAGCTAACCCTAATAACCTGTAGCATACAGAACAAGTTTTCAACTCAGCTCAGTAGAGCTGAGCTCATAGTGCCACGATTAATTCTTTCTAGGAGTCATGGGCTACTCTTACATGGGAAAAACAACAGAGGTGGCAAAGAAGAAAACCATGGAAAGAGGGGAGAGGTAGGAACATCTTAACTTTTTTTTTTAACCAAAGGATTTTTTTTCAAATGTCATTTTGGTTTCCTGAGCAGTTTGGAGACGTGGATAACAAAAAAGCCCTCTAATGACTGAATGATGATTCCCCAAATTCTTATACATTAAAGCTCTACTCAGTTGTCTTTCTGAGGTTGAATGAGAAATAGGAGCAGAAAGGTATCACTCTGGTTGATGTGAGTCCATTCTAGAGACATAGAGGATGAGGTCCATGGCCCTTGGCTTTCGATTCAAAGTCCATATGAGGATCGTACTGAAGGTTGGTTCTGATCTGTCTTGACCTGCCGTTATTTATCAGCCACAAATGTTGGTTGATCAGAACCATGTTGCATTTTTACAAACCCATGTTTCCTTCAAAATCATTTTCTACCAATTGCCATTGACTAGGTTTTTTTGGGAGGGAGGTAAGCATCGTGAAAGTCAATCTGAGCAAGGTGTGGGAGAAGAGAGTTTCCAGGCATTGGAGTTCCTTCTGGCCTTTTTTTTTTTTTTTTTTTTTTTAGGTCAATACTTAATGATGCTTAAGAGTGGCTATTAAGTGATTATATAATACATCATCCTATTTATCATTGAGAGAAATTTATCTATTTTTAAAAAAGAAAAAATAAAGGACAACGCAGAAATGAGCAGAAACCAAACTGCAGAAGTAAAACTACGAGGCAGGGGTGGGAGGTGGTTGGTGGACAGTGGGAAAATGAGCCACTCTGTGAGGCTGACTCTCATGGGAAGGTTCCAGGTTTGCATGTGGAAACCTCCCTCAGCTGGGTGTGATTTGGGGCTGGCTGTAGCTGGGGAAGTGAGCTTCGTGGTGTCAGGACTCGGTGGTGCTCTCTGTCTCTCTTGCTCATGGAAGAAAGAAAGAAATAAGCTTTAAAACAGCTCAAAGCAGGGGAAGTTTACCTGATCAGTGATGAAGGCCTCATTGCTAGATACCACCATGGAGGTGACCCCATGGAAAAACCACCTGGTGGCTCCTACTTCGCATCCACAGAGGATCTAGCAAATGTTTATGCATTTAAATCCCAAAGAACCTATCTGTTTAACAATTAAGTTTTACATTACTTCTCTCGTTTTTAAAAATTATTTAAATATATTTATTCCTTTAAAGTTTGCTTTTTAGACTAGCCTGCTTCTGCTGTAGTGGTCCAGGGAGGTGCTTTGTGAACCAGGAGATTTAGGGATGGGGCTGTGGGGAGGGTGATGGCAAGTGGATAGTGGGCTCTGGGCCTCACACCTGGCTTCCATAAGAGCAGTTCTATTTGTTCTCTTTTTATATATTGAGGCTATGAGTAAGATTTTATTAGTAAAATAATTCTGCTGCTAAAAACAACCACAGTACAATGAAAGGTCGAAAGTCACTGGTCTGGGGAAACTATGTTTAGACTGGAACGGACTCTGAACATTAGTAATTCTTCTGTAGGAATTCAGCAGGTGATTTCTCTCTGTTTTTTTTTTTTTTTTTAAATTCCAAGTTATCCATGTTTGTTACAGAAAAAGCATAGAGAAAACAGATAAGCAAAAAGAAAAAATAGAAGCACCTGTAATCCTATCAGTCGGAATCACAGTTATGAACATTCTGAGACTGTTCTACAATATTAGCCTGTTTTTTAACAATGTAACATACATATCTTTTTAAAAAAATGAAAACGAGATAAAAAGTCTACATACTTTTTTGTCACTTGATTTATTTAAAAAATATTATATTGTGAATTCTTTCCATGCCAATGAATTTGCCTCTACGTCATACTTAAAGGCTGCCTGGTATGCTAGTGCATGGACTTCATCCAATTATATCATGCATCTAGTTTATTCAACATCTTGCAAGGCATTTGCTCTGCTGTTATTAACAACTCTGCTGTGAACGTCCTAGAACGTCCTAGCTCCTCAGAGCCAAGCTTCTGAACCGGTCTAGTATGCCCTGGCAAACTGGCGTGGTGCAATGGGTCATAGGTGTGTGGAGATAGGGAGCCCTCAACTCATTTGCTGATCTGCCCCAGTCGCGGTCACCTGGGCTGTGAGCTGCCCTCAGCCTTTGCTTCAGTGCAGTCTACCAATGTGCTCTTCTATCTGACCCACGACTCTAACATTTATGCAGAGTACTGATATAGAGTTGGGTTACAGCTATGTCCTTGGCCACCAGGCCCACTGACTTTGAATCTTAGTGCTACTATCCAGCAGGTGGGGGATCCTGGGTAAGTGGCTATTTTTTTTTTTTTTTAATATATTGCTATAGGATGTGTACACTCACCAGACACACACACACACACACACACACACACTCACACACACACACACAGACACACACAGATAAAGACATCACCCCGCAGGGAGGATGGCCACATTGTAATCCCCTCTTTTCCAGTCTCCGCTTGAGATTTTGAATATGGACGCACACATGCCAGGCATGTTTTTCAAGTCACTGGGTCAGAGGCCCAAACCGCAGTCAGCCATGGGGGATCCAGACACCTTAACCACCACGCTGCCAGCTGGCCCTTTTTTTCTTCAAGGTTTATTTGAATTCTTTCTTCCATGAGTGAGAAAGACAAAGAGAAAGAGACAGATGTAGATAGGTACTCTCAACAGGTCTTCATGCTGTGATGTGGCCCTAACTTCAGCTAGTCCTGGATCATTGCTACACACATGTCTAATGTTTTCAAGAAGTTCTCTCTTTCTCTCTCTCTATTTATTATTTTTGGAGAGGTTTTTGCTATAGGGAGTGTGTGCTCGCCAGAAAGACAAAGAGAGACACAGAGACAGAAAGCGAGAAATCACCCCCCAGGGGGGATGGTCACGCTGCAATCGCTTCTCCTCCATTCTCCTCTCGGGATCTTGGGCACACACGCACACGTGCCCGGCATGAGTTTAAGCCACCAGTTCCGGGACTCGAACAGTAGTCAACTACATGGGAGGTCAGTGACATAGCCATTACGTTAACTCCTGGTCCCTATTTATTTATTTTTTTAAGAGGTCTTTGCCTTAGGGCATGTGCGCTTGCCGGAAAGAGACAGAGACAGTGAGAGGGAAAGTGAGAACTCATCCCCCAGGAAGACTGGCCATGTCACAGTCTATTCTCCTCCATTCTCCTCTTGAAATCTTGGACATGCACACCTATGCTCCTAGCATGATTTTTGAGCCACCGGGTCTGGGACTCGAACTGTAGTCAACCATGTGGGAGTCCAGTGACATAACCACTATGCTGTCTGCTGGCAGGGAAGTCTCTTGACATGAACCTGGAACCTTCCTATGTGAGTCAGCCTTGCAGACTGTTGAGCTACTGCTGTGCCACCACTGTCTGGTCCTAGTGACTTTCTTTATGTGTCCCTCAATTTCCTCATTTCTTCCTTTCCTTTTTTAAAAGAATCATTTTTTAAGAACAATTTATTTAATTTATTATCATTATTATTTGTTTAATTTGACCATAGAGAGAGACAGAGAAAGGGAAAGTAGGAAAGCAAATCTCCAGATCCTGGACTTAAACCATGGTCGGCCATGTGGGAGTCCAGTGCCTTAACCACCATGCCACCTGCTGGCCATAATTTCCTCATTTCTTAAGTGGAAGTAATAATAATATCTATCTCACAGTTACTGTGTATTTAAATAAGTGAATTGGTGTAAACACTGAGAATAAAATCTGATACACAGGAAGTAATAAAAATGTTAATTAGTATTATCTTTTTACTTTTATTCTTTTTTTTCTTCTTGCTTTAGGGTACGTGTGCTTGCTGAAGAGGGAGGGAAAGTGAGAAATTGCATCCCAGGAGATGGCCACACCGCAATCTCTTCTCCATTCTTCTCTCAGGGCTTTGGGCAAGCACACACAAACACCCGATGTGATTTCCAAGCCACTGGGTCTGGGGTTCGAACCTCAAAGCTACCCACGTGATAGCCAGCCACCTTAACTGCCATGCCACACTGCTGGCCCCTTTATCCTTTTTAACTATATCAAAGTTGCAGTGGTTTCTGATCTGAAAGACAAATTGTGACCTCTGAGCCGCTGAAGCTCTGTGTCTTACTGTGTGGTGTAGGACATGGCTTCCCCAACTGTGTGATGAGCCAGGGGTTCCTTTGCCCCTAGGATGGTCTGGCAAGGCCGGAGGGATCTGAGCCCCTGGGCTGACAGCATGCAGCTTTTGATTATTAGGGAGTGCTCAACAAATGGAATCATTTTCATTGTGTGCAATGACTTGAAAAATGTCGAGAAGCAGTCAGGAACTTCGGGTGTATTTCAGTCGTCACTTTAAGACACCCTGCTCCTGAAAATTTTACCCCCCCCCCCCACCCAGCATTTTTGCTCAACTCTAAGCACCAATTATTTGGCAAACAATCAGGCCTAACCAGACTCTTAGCTTGACCTACATGCACTAGGAGAGGCAGATCGGTTTTCAATAGTAGTTTTCTGAGGTAACTTCAATAGCTTAGTGCAATATAATATGATAATTACCACTTTTTAGAGAAAGAAAAACAAGTTAATAATCCTTTACCTACATATCATATGACTCTATTGTTTTCCACTACTTGGCTAGTCCCTCCTGTGTGGGGACATTCGAGGGGTAAATGTGTGATATTGAGAAACATGTATGGCTAAAACCTGAAGGTATATTTAAACCATTGGTGATGTTTTGGGGAGCAATCATTTCTCTGTTTTTAATTTTAGCCCCTGTTTCTCCTGTGCTTCAGTTTTTGAAGTTTATGGTCTTCTTTATGGGCCTGGGTCCCATTTTTGCTCTAGTTAAGTGCAGATACATGTATCAAATTCTAGCTGAAAATCAGCTGTCTTCTCAGTTTTCAGAAGATGGCTCTCCTATTCCTTCCATAAGCTCCTTTAGTCTTTGTTCTTTGGTCCAATCTGTAAGCCATCTGCACCCTTTATTATTAAGAACATATTTTCTGAGATTTCACAACTGTTTAATAGATATGTATCTTATTACATGTTTGATACACCTCATTAAACATACAATTCAATTGGTATTTATTTAACATTCAGTAAACACTGAGACCCCTCAGCCTGGATGGGGTAGGAAAGAGGAGGACTCCAGCTCAGAATTAGTATTCCCCTTTGTCCTATAGGATCTGTTCCTGCACAGTCTGGTGCTTCCTTGTTTAACCCTTCAACACTCCAGCTCAAATGGGCTTGGGCAAAGGATCAAAGTTGGGACGGAAGCCTACACTGTAGCTTCCAGCCCGAGCTAACACTGGGGCTACCAGTCTGGCTGCAATCCATGCTCTTGTGCTATCTCTGCAACAGTGCTAAGTGTGAGCCACGGGCTGTCCTGCCTTTCCAGACCTACAGGTAGGACTGTGATTTTTGTTTGTTTGTTTGTTTGTTTCAGTGATTTGTAGTGTAGTCGTCCATACAATTCAGTGCAAAGGAGAATTCTAAACCTCTGCCACTATCTGAGTCTACACTCAGTCATTCAATTTTCAAGGTGCAGACAACTTACATGTACCAGTTCTTTGAGTTTCCTTCTTGTGCACTACAGATTCCTTAGTTGTTTCAAGAAAGTAACAATACACCCGACTTCTTCAACAGGGAGGCAGAAGACAGAAAATGCAACCGAACACGAGAGCTTGTCTGGCAGGAATTTTGCATCCCTTCCAGCTTCACTTTCTCCAAAGCAGAGCTTTAGAGGAATATTATTCCATTGAAATGTAATGTTTGAATTTGTTTGTTTGTTTGTTTTGCTCCACCTTGCCCTTTTTAAGGTTTTTCGGGAGTCAGGGATGAAGAAATCCAAAGAGACTGTTGCAATTCTTCTTTGAGAAACTCCTCTTTAAGCAGGCCACAAGGCTTAGCCAACCAACTGATTACAAACTATAGAACTGAAATGCTTTCTGTTGAGGGGGCAAGAGGCAATTTAGTTTTTAGTTCTTTGCCATAAATAACGGATTAAAAAGCTTAGCTGATGCTATAAATTAAAAATGTGAAACTAATTATACCAGCTCCATAAAAGTGAAACCATCAATTCATAACCCAAGTATGTGACGTGACAGCATCTACTGGGTATGACAGCTCAAGGGAAGCAGAGGGGACCCAGTAATCCTACAAGAATCTGTCCCTCAGCCCAGAACCACAGGCCCACTCGCGTGTTGCAGAGTGAAACAGTAGTAGCTCTGTTGTTCTCTCTACCCATTTTTCATGACGATGGTTTCATCCTTTCTCCACCCCTTCCATGCGGGCCCATTACTCAAAAGAAAGTCTCACCATACCAAGCACAGCTGCAGTTTTGCCAATTCAAACCAGATGGGCCTGGAAGGCAGCTGCTGCCAAGACTATAATTCAACCAGGAATTCCTAAATGTTTCAACCAACCATTTAATAATGTTCTAGCTGGAGCTTTCTCCTTGTTCTAAATATACGAGTGAGGCCAACTTGGTTGGACCCTGCAGTTTCAGAAGGGTTCTCTGTGTTTCTCGCTGGATTGTTTCCTTCTGTTTCACAGGGACCATACTCAACATATCACAGGCTGCCTGTGGTTTCTCCACCCCTAGCTCGTTCTCTCCCTGGTGTAGTAGAATGAATCACTGTTCACAATTCATGTTCTTTGTGTATGAGTACGACACATCTGCACCCCTTGCCTTGTGATTTTGCGGTTCTTCCTTATGAGAACTACGCATCTGCACCCCTTGCCTTATAATTTTGCGGTTCTTCCCATTGAAGGTGGTGCAGATTTCCTTATTGCATTGGTGTGTGGCTCAATCATATGACTCGATTTTAGCTAATGGAGTGTGTCTGCACGTGTGTGTGTGTGACTGTGCACCTGTGTCCACAAGTTCTAGACTCAGACCTCAAGAGGCACTGTATTTTTTTTTTTTTTTAATTTACACTTTCTGCTCTCCTGATCCTCCATGAGAATAATATGCTCTGGAAACCAACTAACCTGAGAAGAATTAGAAACACAGTTGACTTGAATCCATCTTGCAACTGTGAGCCAAACCCAGCTGATTTCAGCCAAGCACAGCAGAGCTAAAGCAGGTCTACACACAAGGCAAAACTATCAATAAATGCTTGCTGTTTTAAGAAACTAGGCTCCGGGAAGGTTTGTTATACACCATTTTTGTGGCAATAGCTGACTGATACACTTGCCACGAGTTATTTTTTCAAAATTGCCATGTGATTATATTAGTCCCTTGTTTTTTGGGTTCTTACTGCTTACAGGGCAAGTCCAAACTCTTCATTATGTCATTCACGGCCTTCACAAACCAGCCCTAGCTGGAATGTCAGTTCTCTGCAGAGTCTTTGCCGACTGGATTGATTTCCCACTTCTGGGTTTTCAGAGTACACCCATGATCTGTTTCAATAGGACTGTCATACTGGATGTTGCCATAATATTGTGTCTGTCTTCCTCCAAAGACTGAACTCTAGAGTCAAGAGTGAAGCCCATTCATGTTTGCAGTCTCAGCACTAGTAAACACTGTATTTACTCAGCAATGATTATGGTGCCCAATTTGGATAGGAAGCATTGATAGATCATTTCATCACAACAGACTTAAGTAGTATCTGCATACTTTCAAAAAGTAACTTAAGACCCCCAGTTTCTTAGGTCAGGAATCTTGGTTTTGTACAATGATCTGGGTTTCCAGGGTTGCTAGGTAGTGGTACAAATATCACTGAAGATCATACTGGTATGTTCTGAAAGCAAGGCCATGGCCCATATAAGTTCTCTCTTGGGATTTCAGCCTGATCCTTGCTCTAAATGTTGACCCATGGCCATTGTCCAAATACAGGGAACTGAAAGCAAGCTGGAGTTTGATTTTCCCAGTTGATTTGGTCACAGTTTTGCCCATAATGATGTTGTTGTTTTCCCTGGGTTGTGACTGCTGCAGATGAGTCAGATGGAGCAGGGCTGTAGCCCTCAGATAGATCGATGTTATCGATCCTCAAGGCTCAGTGTCATTTCCAGGGGATTTGCTAAAGAAGCTACTTATGTTCCTTTTTCATTTTCACCAACTCATTACCAGCTGCTGCAGCCTTCGTACATCTTAGCAACACCTGGAGGAGTGGAACATGACCATCGGATTTGACTTCAGACACCTTCCTTCGAAATTAAATGCAAGACAACATGCAACCCACCAAAATCTGAGCCAGATGAGGAAGTCAGGTCACACTGGTCCACAGGGGTTTGGTATTTTTTGTTTTGTTTTAAAAAGGGCAGCCTGGCCCTACACTAAGCAATTGATCCCCTGGCTTAACTTTTAAATTAAGACCATTGTAAATTTGGGGACTTGAGAAGACATAGAGAGGACACCCATAATACTTTGCAAATGTCAAGTGCCTCTTGATGTTGGTTACTTTTCAAAGGTAGCTAGGTTACAATGTACCCTGGTAATGAAAAAGCCCCGCCAGGCCCACTCCACAGGGTTTCAGTCAATATACATAATATTATTGGGCTTTGCAAGGATTAAAGGTTGTTTCTCTCACAGCCTCACAATAGGGCTATTTTTTTTTTCTACTGAAGGCATAAAAGAAGCCTCCCTGTTTACAGAGGAGCCTAGGACATTTTGGGGCCCCAAGGCGGTCCAGACTTCCCTTCATATACTTCCCCCTGCTGGTGGCTTTGTAGTTAACCTAAAAAAAAAAAATCCTAACTCTTTTAACCTATAGATGTCTGGACTTAAAAAAGATTGCTTATATTGATTTATACCATCCATGAGTCATTTCTAGAGTAAAGAAGTTATGGTTTCCTCCAGTTTTATTCTGATAGTAAAAGCTTTTATGTCATTCTATCCTCCCTTTTCAACTTTTCTATACTGTCATTTTGGAACCGCATATACTGCAGAATGGGGTACCCAGAATGGAGCGTGATATGCTGTGTGGCTGAACCCATATTTATACAAGTCAGGAGGACAGAGCTAGTACACCATAAAACTTAATAATGTGTCATAATCATGCCTAAATAAGAGAAAAGAAACTACTCAGTATGGTTTGGCCTGCGTGATTAAAAAGATTTCTAATTGTAAAAAATCTCCTAACAGAGATGTGGTGACTAATCTTTCCAGTGAAACTTTCTGGATGAGGAAATACTGGATTATGGAGAATAATCCTGACTTGGCTCTAGAGATGACTCTACTCATTCTTTTAAGCATCTCTACAGTGCAAAAACTTTCTAAAAATTAAATTTAAAAAATGTGATAAATAGATATAACAGGAAATTCTTCCGTTTGAACCATTTTCAAGTTTAACCATTATAACCACTATCAATGACATTAAATACATTCATAATGTTGTACAAACATCATGATCTAATTTCAGAGCTTTTCATAACCCCACATAGAAACTCCATACGCATTAGCAGTCCTTCTCTTATTCTCTCTCCACCTCCCCAATTCCTGGCAACTACCAGCCTGCTTTCTGTTTCTATGGATTTGCCGATTCTGGATGTTCCATATAAATGGAATATGTGGCCCATACAATATATGGCCCTTTATATCTGGCTTCTTTTATTTAACATGTCTTCCAGGTTCATTCATACTGTATCATGTATCACAATTTTATTACTTTTTATTGCTAAAAAATATTCCACTGTATGGATATACCACATTCTGTTTATCCATTCAGCTGTTGATAGATACTTAGTTTCTTAGATAGGGTTTTTGTTTCTTTTCTTGGTAATCAAAATTCATATAAAAAGCATACACACCTAGTGGTTTCATAGTTGTTTGTAATAAGTCATATTAACACATTATACTCTTAGCCATCCATTAACATGTACTAACACTGTAGGGATTCAATCAATACTGCTCAATGAGTCCATGTCCTTTCCTCTAAGGGCTCTGATTGAACAGGTCAGAAATAATGAATTACATTAAATAATCAGGGAATGGTGCAGGCAGTATATGGATGTACCCTACTGTAGAGAAGGAGGGAGTTGACTTTGCATGAGATATGCTGACTGGGACAGGGCAGATCCTGAGACATTCCCAGTTTGATAGTCAAGGCCCTGTTGGAACTGTGAGGCCATGTTGTCTTGAGGGGACTGCAATTTTCAATCACTATTTCGACAAATGTTTAGTGATAAGAGATCCCGAAATAAAGAGATGGCCCACACAGCAGTGATAGATAATGTTGTGATAGCTACTTCTGGTGCTGTGAGGGCTACTCCTAGATTGATTCTATTCAGGAATCCACACTGATGAGAGTTGAAGGCTGTCTCTCAGGGCTGTAGGGTTTGAGGAAACTGGGCAAGATTCCTTGGGAGAAAGCTAGATGAAGTGTATACTAAATTAAAAAATGGAAAGAAGTGGGTTCTTATTGAAAAGTCAGAGAAATGCTAGGTTAAAGGAAATTTAAAAGATCTTGGTAGACGGGCCTTCTTAGATCCTTTAATATGATGGACAGCATGCGTTTGAAAGCTTTAAGAGGCCAGACACAGTATGTACTATATTCTAAAATTCTTTTGACTTAAAAATCCCTTAATGTTGTTGTGTTCAAGCGGGTTAGTGGGGGGCAAAAATGCACTCTGCTTGCCAAGTCAAAGGTCTTTGGAAGTGTATTCACCCAGATGGGTTGTATTCCTGATTTTTAAAAGTTTTTCTTCCAGTAATAGTTTCCATTTTCTATTTTCATAAAGGTGGTATATAGGATAGCAGAGTTCCTGAACCCTTTTTGGTAGAGCACTGGGGATAGATAGATGTGTGTGTATGTGTGTGTGTGTGTTCATGGGTGTACTCAGGGGACAACAGTGTTCCAACAAATTGCTAAGCACATCTATATGTGGCAAGTTCTAGATCTGGGGAGGAACAAGGAAATCCAGTGTTGATCTCCAGGGACAGAGCATCATCAAATTCACTAGGCATAAAGACTCTTCTAAAGGATAATAGGACCCTACTATAACCAAGTCACCATAGTTGACATTCTGGAATTGACTTACTTATGACCTTGAAAGACTGAGCTTGAGAATGTGTTTTCTTCCTTGGTCAGAACTGGGTAGGGGAAAGTTCAGGATGAAGGTCTGGAAGACCACAGGTGGGGGAGGAGCTGACAAATGCCAAATGATGAGGTATATACTCTACAAGTTGGAGAACTCTGAGAGGGGATGGTGGGATGAGAGAGTCCTTAGGAAAAACTTGAGCTGGACATGCCTGTTAACTCTCATCTCTGTGCTTCTTTCACATAGATGGTTGATATTCAAAATGCAAAGAATATTGGAACACTAAGGGATTGTGAGCTTCCTTCTAAATCAACTCAGAGTGATTATTTTGACATTGCCTTAGTTTTGTGTATTCATGTTTGAATTCTCCGAAAACTGGTATTCCATGTGGGATACTTTTAAGAGGATTTGGCTAATCACAATATCCCAATCCATAGCCATGACCATAATGAAAAATAAAGTTTTAGAAAATAATAATTTTCTAGATAAACATGGTTCTAGGATTACAAAATTGGTGGCATTAAAATCAAATGGGTCATAAAAGTAATTCTGTATGTCAGGCTGTTGTGTCATGATTTATAATAGATATATGTTTATATGTCATATTATTTTTTTCTGTTTACAAAAACGTGTGCTTATCATAGAAAAATTTGAAAATGCAAAAAAATTGAGAGAAGAAAGTAAAAAAGCACAGTAATACCTCTATATGCATTTAAAATTTTGGCATACATATTTTACACCTTCATATATAGTTTATCTTAAAGTTTATTTATATATGAACATACATTTTATTTTAAAAGATGCAAATATATTTTATTTTAAAAATAAAATTTAGGGGGCCAGCAGGTGGTGTAGTAGTTAAGGCATTGGACTCCCACAAGACTTGGTGGCTTGCTTTCTCTCTCTGTCTCTGTCTCTGTCCCTCTCTGGTAAAACGGAATAATAGTAATAAATAAATTAAAATGAAATAAATAATTATTTGAAAAAAATTTAGATCTCCTAGCTATACTTTCTTTTTCTTTTCCTTTTGTAGGATTTTGCCATAGGGCATGTGCAGTTGCTGGAGAGACAGAGACAGAGAGAGAGAGAGAGAGAGAGAGAGAGAGAGAGAGAGAGAAAAATCACCCTTTAGGGGTAATGACCATGTTGCAATAACTTTTCCTCTATTCTCCTCCTGGGATTTTGGGCATGCACACACACATGCCTGGTGTAATTTTCAAGATGCTGGGTTCAGAACTTGAGCTACGGTCAGTGGGACTCTAGTACCTTAACCATCATGTCACCTGCTAGCCCTCACTCTTAGCTATACTTTTTAGATCTCCTATATATACTTTAAAAATGTTTTTTCTTTAATTTGTTAATATTATTTAACTTTCTATAGGGCACACACACTCACGAGAGAGAGAGAGAGACAGAGCAAGCTGTCAGATATGAGACTCAAATCACAGTTGGCCATGTGGGAGTTCAGCACCTTAACCACCATGCCATCTACTGGCCCCTCCTATCAATACTTTTAGGTCACTTATCTATACTTTTTATATCTCCTATCTATACTTTTCAAAAGAAGTTTGTTTGTTTGTTTATTTATTTCTTCCTTCCATGAGTGAGAGAGAGAGGGGGAGGAAGAGAGAAAGAGCATGCACACCTCGAACAAGATCCTAATGCCACAATCCATGCTCAGCTTTTGACTAGTCCAGTGTCATGGGCAAGTGCACGCCCAGCATATGCAAGGAGGTCTCCAGACTTGAACTGGGAACTTTTCTATGTGGAATTGCCTCACAGAATATTATGTTTTTCCATTATGTCACTGTCTTATGCCTTCATTTATCGATACCATTTTATTCCTTTTTTTAATTTAGGTTTTTGCCATAGGGTGCATGCACTTGCAGGAGAGACAGAGAGATAGTAACATGTGTGCCTATCATAGAAAAGGGGAAAGTGAAAAATTACCCCCTAGGAGGGATACCCACGCCACAATCCTTTTCCCCCATAATTTGCTTTAAATATCACTTATCAATTTATTATATGTACTTTTAAAAAAACAATTATTTATTTAATTTTATTTATTCATTTATTGATTTTAATTTGGCCAAACACACACACACACACACACACACACACACACACACACACAGAGAGAGAGAGAGAGAGAGAGAGAGAGAGAGAGAGAGAGAGAAACCAAGCCACCAGGTCTGGGACTTGAATCATGGTCAGCCATATGTGAGTGTCTAGTGCCATAACCACCATGCCACCTGCTGGTCCCTGTATATATTTTTATGTCTTTAAGTATCACTTTACAATATAACCGCACTATGTAGTTTTATATGGACATACTGTATTTTATTTAATATATCCGCTATTGTTAGACATTTAGGTTATTTAGGTTATTTAAAATGTTTTCTTATACATAACTCAGAAATAAACGTTTTTTTTTTTTTTGCACATCTCTGATTGTTTTCCAGAAGCCTCTTTTTTTAAAGAATTATTTTATTTAACTTTATTTATTTATTTATTTTAATTTGACCAGAGAGGGAGGGCGGGAGAGGGAGGGAGAGAGAGAGAGAGAGACAGAGACAGAGAGAGAGAGAGAGAGAAAGCTGCCAGGTCTAGGACTCAAACCATGGTTGGCCATATGGGAGTCCAGGGCCCCTTAACTACACATCACCTGTTGGCCCCCCCAGAAGCCTCTTAAAATCTTTTTCTTATACAGAGATTCCTCATGGCTCCTGCGAAGTAGTCATTTCAGGGTAAAAGAGAAATGAAGAGTTTCTACTGATAATTCAGCCTCCAGCAAACAAGCTAGTGTGGCAGGAGAGGTGAGGCCTTCAGCAGAAGATTCATCACGGCTCCTGTGAAGCAGTCATTTCAGGGTAAAAGAGAAATGAAGAGTTCCTACTGATAATTCAGCCTCCAGCAAACAAGCTAGCGTGATGACTAGAAATCACCGCAGGACCACAAGAAATATGGGAAAGCAAGAAAATACCTCTCCTCCAAGGGAAAAGAATAACTCCTCTTCAGCCACAAGCAGTTCAATGGAAATCATGGAAATGTCTGATAAAGAATTTTGAACATTCATAATGGCGAAGCTAACAGAGATGGAAGAGAATAGAGACAATGAACTGCAGAAGAGAAAGGAGAAAGAAGTTGATGAGTTCCAGGAGGTGAGGAAATTCTTACAAGATCTAAAAGAGGAATTACATACTTTAAAAAAGAATCAAACGGAACTGTTAGAGATGAAGGCTATAATACAGGAAGTCAAAAGCTCCCTTGAAAGTATTAAAAGCAGACTAGATCATACAGAAAATAGAATCTCAGACATAGAAGAGAAAATTGCTGGCCTAGAAAAATCCACCACAAAGACTGAGAAAAATACCCCAAAATTTGAGAATAATATACGAGAAGTGCTAGATACCATCACACGTCCAAACATCTGGAAAATTGGCATTCCTGAAGGTGGAGAGACTCATAAGGGTATCTATTCCATGAAATCCTGCAAGAAAACTTTCCAAACCTAGAGAGGCACTCAAAGATCCAGTCCCAAGAAATACAAAGGACCCCAAATAGAATCAACCGAAGAAGATCTTCTCCAAGACACATTATAGCCAGGTTGACCAAAACCACAGACAAAGATAAGATACTAAGATTGGCAAGAGAAAAACATCAAGTTACCTACAAAGGATATCCCATCAGGCTAACAGCAGACCTCTCATCGGAAACAATGCGAGCGAGGAAAGAATGGGAAAATATATTCAAAGTGTTAACAGAAAAGCAATTTCAGCCAAGAATACTGTACCCGGCAAGATTATCTTTCATGTGGGAAGAAAAGACAAGAACATTCTCAGATAAACAAAACCTGAAAGAATTTACCAGCACCAGACCAGATCTCCAAGAAGTTCTCAAGGGAGTGCTATACCAGGAAAATTAAATACAGACACACAGAAATAAGAGTTCAAAAACTAAATAAGTGGCCAACTTAATCGTAGGAACAAGTCTGGAGTTGAATATTATGTCCCAGAATTTAATCAGGAAAATTGAACCACAACAGGAGATAAAGTACATGAGACTGAATTAGTGAAGTATAATTTTATGACTTTTGACTAAAATATTGCTGATTTTCTTGTAGACTTTGTTATCTGGTTGTAAGGATTTGTGTCCTGTCTTGAGATATGGATAGGTTCATGCACCTACCATGTGAACAGAATCCTAACCTGTTTCCTGGCTTTAAGCAAAGTTCCTTAACATTTCTTTGATTTAAGTTAAAACTGGTTTTCTTAATAGTACTAAGTGAACTTTCTATTGAAAGTAGTTAGATTATTTAAGAAATTATGTGATCAATGCAATGTGAGGGGGAAAGGAATGAAAGACAACTGTAGACACCAGAGAGTGTGAGAAGAGGGTGGGAAATGACAGAGGGTCAGAAATAGAGTGTAAAAAAAAATTCCAGAAACTAAAAATGGAAAATTTTTTATAATAATATGCACAATTAAGCCACTATGCAGTATATTCTGGATGGGAAATCACATTTTGTATGCTGTGACAATGCTTAGGGAAAGAGTGTAAATTAAGTTAAAAAAAAAGTATCAGGAAAGAAACACTAAAACTTTTTCTTGAAATAAAAAAAAAATGCATTAAAAATACCTATTCGATACCTGCAGTAAGATACATAGCCCCAGCTAGGTGCTACTTTATAGGATGTTCATTCTACTCACTGAGGCTTATGCCTGAAGTTGGACTTGTGTTCACAGAAATGTATATATCAGCTGTGCTTGCTATGAAAATATTTAGATTAATTAAGGTCTTTAGTGACTCAATAAAATATGGGGGGGGGGGAAGTATAGAAAGCAAACATAGATACCAGAGACAGTGTGGGAGGAGAGTGGGAGATAGCAGAGGGTAAGAGATAAGGAATCAAGGATGGGAAAAAAAAGACAAAACATATAGGAAACAAGAAATGGAAAATTATTTGTTGATGATAACATGTATGTTGATATGCTTGATTGAGCCAATATACAGTGTACTCTGGATGGAAAAATCTCACTTTGTATGCTATAATGATGTACAGTGAATGAATGTAAATAAATAAATTTAATAAAAAGTCTTTTTCTTATACATTGATAATAGTACAAACCCTACAGGAATCAGTAGTGGTTATAACTATTTCCTAAAGATAAATAAGATATTTACAATATGTGAATAGTCTCTTTCTCTAAGAGTGTCATACATTAAAATTGACAAGTAAAATTTCATGTGTAAAGTACTTGACTTTAAAGTGTTACTACTTTCCCTTATATCATAGGATCTGTTCACAGATGGCAATGATAATCTATGCAGAAAATTTGAAAGAACTGACACAAATCCTCTTGAAACTACTATAGTGATTATAGAAAGGCTGTGGGATACAAGGTTAATAGACAAAAGTCAATCACTTCCCTAGATACCAGCAATGAACAAGTGGAATTTGAAATTTAAAACATATCACAATATACATTAGCATCCCTGAAATAATTAGCTATAAATCTAATAAAATACTTGTGAGATCTGTATGAACAAAACTACAAAAATTTGATGAAAGATGTAAAAGATCTAAATAAATGGAGAGATATTCCATATTCATGGATAAGAAGACTAAATATTGTTAAAGTATCAGTTCTCCCCAAGTGGATATATCAATTCAATACAATCTTGGTCAAAATCCTACCAAATTATCCTGTGGTTACTGACAAACTAATTCTAAAGTTTGTATGGAGATGTGAAAGACCCAGAAGAGCCAATATAAAATTAAAAGAGAATAATGCAATTGGAGGAGTGATACTTCCTAATTGCACGATTAGCTGAAATGCCACAGTAATGAAGACAGTGAAGTATTGGTGAAGAGACAAGCATATAGCTTAATGAAACAGAATAAAAGACCCAGAAATAGACCCACATAAATATAGTCAATTGATCTTTGACAAAGGAACAAAAGCAAGATGGAGAAAAGATAGTCTTTTCAACAAATGGTGGTGGAATGACTGAATAGCCAATATAAAAAATGAATCTAGACACAAAAATTTACTCAAAAAGAATCACAGACTTTGGGCTGGTTGGTGGTGTAGTCACACAACACGCTGTAAGGCTGATCCACATAGGAAGGTTCTGGATTCACATCCACACACTTCCCTGAGTTCACTTGGCACGTGTGTACCCATGATTTGGGGCTGGTTACAGCATTATACCCTGGGGTCAGCCGGTGGCATGGTAGTTAGAGGTGCTGGACTCCCACCTGGCTGACTGTGGTTTCAGTCCTGGACTTGGTGGCTTGCTTTCTCACTTTCCCTCTCTCTGGTCAAATTAAAAAATAATAATAATAAATAAAGTTAAATAAAATAATTCTTAGAAAAATACATTATACACTTCTATGAAGGGTTTAATGATCATGGTGTCAGACTCCAGCGGGGTGCAATCTCTATGTCTCTCTCATTTTTTTTGTCTTTCTTGCTCATGGAAGAAATGAACAGAAAGGATCATAGACCTAAATATAAGACACAAAACTATAAAACTCATAGAAAATAACACAGGAAAAAAGTCTAGATAACTTTGGGCTTGGTGATGACTTTTTAGATACAACAGGAAAGGTTTGATCCATGAATGAAGGAATTCATAAGCTGGACATCATTAAAATTGAAAATTTTGCTCTGCAAAGTACAGTCAAGAGATTGAAAATACAAGCCAGAGACTGGGAGAAAATATTTGCAAAAGGCATATCTGAAAATGACTGTTATCCAAAATATACCAAGAAAATTCAACAAGAAAACAACCTAATTTTTGAAATGGGCCAAAGACCTTAATAGATACTTCATCAAAAAAGATAGACAAATAGGACCAGCAGTTGGTGTAATGGCTATGTCGCTGGACTCCCATGTAGTTAACCGCAGTTTGAGTACTGGACCTGGTGGCTTAAATTCACACTTGGTGCGTGTGCATGCATGCCCAACATCCCAAGAGGAAAATGGAGGAGAAGGGATTGTAGTATAGCCATCCCCCCATGAGGGGGGTGATTTCTTGCTTTCTGTCTCTCTGTCTTTCTCTGTCTTTCTGGCAAGTGCACGTGCCCTATAGCAAAAAACTCTAAAAAAGGAAAAGATAGACAAATGGAAAACAACTATATGAAAAGATGTTTCACTTTATATGTCAACAGAGAAATGCAAATTAAAATATTAGTGAGATACCACTACACACTTATTAGAATGGTCAAAATCCAGATACTAACACCATCAAATCAAATACTGGTGAGGATATGGAGCAATAGGAACTCTCATTAATTTTCAGTGGGAATGCAAATTGGTTCAGCTATTTTGAAGTTCAAACTAAACATACTCTTCCATACCATACAGCAATCAAGCTCCAATGAGTTGAAAATTATTTCTATATAAAAACCTTCATAAGATGCTTAGAGCAGTTTTATTCATAATTGCCAAAACATGAAAGCAACCAAAATGTCCTTCATTAAGAACATGGATAAATGGTGTTACATTCAGACAAATATTATTCAGTGCTAAAAAGCAAAGCACTACCCAATTCTTGATAAGACATGGAAGAAGCTTTAATTCATCCTACTAAGTGAAAGAAGCCAATCTAAAAAGGCTACGTATAGCACCATTCCAACTAGATGATATTCTAGAAAAGTTGAAACTCTGAAGATAGTAAAAACAAAAAAAATAGTTGCAGGACCAGCAAATAGCATAATGGTTATGTTGCTGAACTTCCACATGGCAGAATGTGGTTTCGAGTCCCAGATCTGGCAGCTTGACAGCTTGAAATTCACACCATGTGTGTGCGTACTTGCCCAAAATCCCGAGGAGAATGGAAGAGAAGGGATTATTGCGGCATGGCCATCTGACCTTGGGGGATGATTTCTCATTTTCTGTCTCTCTGTCTCTATGGTGAATGAACGTACCCTATAGCAAAAATTAAAAAAAAAAAATCAGTAGTTGCTAGGGTTTAGGAGGTAGGGAGAGATGAATAGGAAGAGTCCAGGGCATTTTTAGGATAGTGAAACTGCTCTGGGCCTGACCCCATTGGCCTAGTGGTTAAAAGAGCTGAATCCTACATGGTCAACCATGTAGTTTGAATTCATACTCTGGTGGCTTTCTGGCAAAAATGAAAACAAATGAAATCTACTCTGCATAATACTGCAATGGCGGATATATATCATCATAAATTTGTCCAAACGCACAGAATGGACACCACGAAAAAATCCTAATGCAAACCATAGCCTTTGGGTGATAGTGATGTGCCAGTGTAGATTCCTCATTTGTAGGAAATTCTTCATTCTGGTGGGAGATATTGGTATTGGGTGGGCTATGCATGTGTAGGGACAGAAAGTATATGAGAAATATCTATACTTTCTGCTTAATTTTGCTGTGCACATAACATTGCTTTAAAAATAAAGTGCATTTAAAAAGTGGATTTTTCACAGTTTATAAATAAAATGGTTGAAAATGTTTTCTTGTTGAAACAATCACCATATTGAGGACTACTTTTCTGTTGTTGTAACTGGATGCTGGACATGGAACTTTCCAAGGACAGAACCATGGAGAGCAGATGGGGCTCACCTAAGACAAGTAAAGCTCAACGAACAAATGCTTTTCCAGTGCTATTTCTCAGTGCCTGGTACCATATTTCTAGATGTTAGCTGTGAAGAAGGAAGAAATTTTGCAGCAACATGGGTAAGAGAGTCTCATTTATAAGAAAAAGGACTGATAAAAGGATACACCAACCACCAAGAATTATTTTCTGGAATGATGTCTTTTGATTGACTTTTTAAAATGCTGGCCCAAGAGTTGAAGACTGAATGTTTCAATCAGATGGACAAAGATAGTAAGGGCATAACAAAAATTGGCATAAAGTCAAAAAGGTGAGTTGCTTTACATGAACAGCGACTGCATTCCAGGATCTTCTGCTTGAAAAGTCTGAATGGTGGAGGTGGCTGAACTATAAGATAATCTAATTTAGAGACATCTGTTAAAGCTTAAGCTAGTTTCCCAAACTTCAATCATTTCACTATTACCTTCGTGATTTTGCATTATTCCTATATCACCTTCATTGTGGCTATTTTTCTTTCGACTAACTCAAAATTGTATATAAATAGATTTAGCCTCATGCTAAAATAAAATATCTATGAAACCATAAGGTTATGTGCTGGCTATATAGTTGTTGTATACACGTAAGTGCTAAAATTAAAAAAAAATTACGTTTGACCATTTTTTCACATCACCATAGATATGCATTACACACTTGAGGGAATATTAGTTTAAGGAAAGCTTTTTTTAAAAGACCAATATAGAAAATAGGATGATCTATAATAGAGAGTAAACATTCAAGGCTTATTTTTCTGAACAGCCTTATAGGCTATCACTGAAGCCAGGTTTAAAAATATTTGAACAAATAGCTGGAGGTCAGAGCCACAAGAAGCTGTTCAGGAAAGGGGATTCAAGATACTGGACTCTCTGATTCCAGGCCCCATTAACACTCTTTTCTGCACAATATAATCTGAGTGTGGGCTGAATATTGG
The DNA here is from genome assembly GCA_026018925.1 of Tupaia tana. Classification (NCBI taxonomy): domain Eukaryota; kingdom Metazoa; phylum Chordata; class Mammalia; order Scandentia; family Tupaiidae; genus Tupaia; species Tupaia tana. The sequence goes on from JAKSZU010000018.1 coordinate 15,965,830, forward strand.
CTCATGGTGGATTCTTGTTCTGACCCAACACTGCTTATTTGTCTCAGAGCTCCTTACTACTTAGCCAAACTGACAGTCACACTTTAATCCTTTTGGAAGCCCTACTGACTGATACTTACTGGATTCTATACGGTCTCAGACAATAATACGGGACCTTGAGTACCTGGGCAGTCCTGGTCCCACCAGCTGAGCCACATCCTTCCTACAAGTCAGTTGTGTTTGTCCTCGAACCTCTCAATAGAATTTATGACTTATTTAAATAAAATATAAATTGGGGCTAGGTAGATGCAAAAGAGTTGTTTCTGTAATTGCTGAACTAACTCTGCACATGGTCAGGTGAGTCACTAAAATTTACTGTAATGTAAGGGCTCTGTGCTCTGATGACCTCCATCCAGGGTGCCTTAAATTCTTTCTTCACTTCAGAGAAACTGAAACTAGGTACCATTGACAAGCAACATGGTGGTGGTTCATGCAACAAGATGGCATGTAACCTTAAGCAGATCACTCAAAGAAACAACTTTGTCCTCCAATGAAGGCTTGGTGAATGTATGCATGTATGTTGCTTTACATTAAAATGTTCAAAGTACATGCTATTTTTTTTGAGAGTTTTTTTTTTTTTTTTTTTTTGCTATAGGGCATGTGCGCTCACCAGACAGAAAGCGAGAAATCACCCCCCAGGGGGGATGGCCATGCCGCAATCCCTTCTCCTCCATTCTCCTCTCGGGATCTTGGGCACACACGCACATGCGCCCGGCGTGAGTTTTAAGCCACCGGGTCCGGGACACGAACCACGGTTGACTACGTGGGAGTCCAGCGACATAGCCATTATGCTAACTGCTGGTCCCTGCTATTTTTTTTTTTAAGTGCTCCTGATTTAGTCAACTTTTATAATTAACAGACCAACTACTGGCCCATTAGAGGCTTCCTATGGGCACATATCTGAGCAGACTTCTAACAGTTTATGGAAAAATGGAATTAAAGTATGAGTTTATCTTGGTACAAACCATTTTTTTTGAAATCTTGCAATTTTTTTATAATATGCATTTTCCATGAATTTTTTGAGAACTTCTTATAAAACTTGTTTTCACTGTTGCACCTGAAAAATTGTTAATTGTATGTGTCTGGTTTCACTTCTTATGTGAGATATGAGCTTTCCAAGGACAGGACCTATATCTCAGCCATTTCAGCTGATGCACAAAGCCTAAGACCTTGCAGCTACTGATCAGTGCTCTTAGAATGGAGTTACTGATATCTTGGCACTAATCTGAATCTCTTCAAGTTGACTCAATTTCCCACTTTGACGCTAGGTCATTATTTTTCATTGCCAAATAACTCAGTGTGTTGGGATGAATAAATGTCTTTCGCTGAACAACTGTACATTCTGTGATTGGCTAGTAAGGGTGAAGTAGAGGAGGGTACTCTCAGAGGCATGAACATGACTGAAGGATGGCTCAGCCAATTAAGTACTTCATGTCAGAATATTCAAATGCTATAGGACAGTGAAGTAATTCATCACATATATTTAAAGTTGAATTTACCGATATTTTATAGTATTAGATATTATTTCTATTAACATTTTATGCTGAAATTACAGAATGATTCGTGAGTACTGAATTTTTGATTGCTTTTACACTTGCTGGGACACTATTAAACTTGATTTACGTTAATAGCACTGTAAGAAGATATTAACAATGAAATTTCCAAAAGCACTTAGCATCTCATAATTGGAGTTAAATGACAAAAAAAATGAGGAGATAATAAAGTAAAGAGAAAAAAGGAGAGAGAAAGTTTTGACAATATTCTTTTTAACCTGTGATTCTTAATAAGATTTTTGCAAGATTGTTTTAGGTTAGGAAAGAATCAAATCTCCGATCAGGAGAAATGACGCTGATTTATTAAAGGAGTTTTATAATATGGAATAAAGATCTAGCTTCAGGTAGAGTACAGAATTTACTACTTCTAGGAGAGAAAATTTTCTGATCTTCAGAGTAGGGTGAAAACTTCAATTATCACTTTTTCTTCCTTCCATGGTTACTAGAAGATAATCTAATTTTTTTAAATGAAAGGAGCCGATTCGGTCATAGAGGATTACAGAGAGGTAGACATATGAAGCAAAGATATCCAAGCAAAAGCAATAACAATAACTGCCATGATTATAACAGATCTTTATTGAATTCTTATTATGTATGGGCTCCATGCGAAGCACTTCACATGTATCATCTCATTTAATCACTACTCTATTCCTGTACATTATTATTATCTCCATTTTATAGCTAAGGAAACTGTGAATCATCGTTGTTAAATGACTTTAGCAAGCAGTGGCATCGTGATTTGAACCTGAACAGATTCTTATCCTGAACAGGTTCTTTTCGTTTTCTTTTCCTTTTAAGTCCCTTCCCTCCGCCCCCCGCCTCCCCCCCCCCCCCCCCCCCCGGCATGAGAGAGAGAGAGGGACAAAATTAGAGAAATAGAGAAAGGGAGGTAAGGAAGAGCACTCTCAATCTCTCAATGCTGCAACCCCCCCCCCCCCCAAGCCTTCCCAATCAGCCAGAATTATGGTGTGTATGGGTCAGCCAGAATTATGGGCATAGACGAGTCAACCAGGGAACCAAAATTGTCATCTTCCATATAGATCTGGCATCACTTGAGCAGTGAGTTCTCCCTGTGCCACAGAACTGGCCTCACTATGTTCTTCTGCATGTCACTAAATTATAGGTAATCTATTTAACATCAGAGCTGCATTATACATGGTTTTCATGGGCCTGGTATGCTTTTGCTTATAAGAAAGAAGACATTCTTTTCTAAAAAATTATGAAAACATTTTATGACTGCATTGGTATAAAGATGAATATCAATATAAATGATAATATTAATATTATATGTTTAAACATTTCTCTGACCTAAAAATTTACTTTTAAAATAATTTATAAAAATTAAAACCCTATCATGGAACCCTAAAAGTGTTGCGGGTCCTTAGCACTCAGTCTACTGCTCCTAACGGAGAAGCTAGCCTGGAGAGTGTGCAAAATGAAGCCAAGACTAGAACATGAGATCATATCATCTCATTTCTGACTATAGTAGAATCCAGAAAACTATGGTGATAGAATAAATGGAAATAGCATGGGAACAAATGGTTTCCCTCCTTCTGTTTTTTTGGGAGGATATCATGGTTTGAGTACTTGCCTGACCTTTTTAGGACTGCAACTTCAAAACTGATGTGGTCTTAGCAGGCATTACCTCCAAGTTCTTCTGTTTTGTTAAAAACCAAATTTGGATCCATGAGTGACAATACTGCCTAACAAACTAACAGAATATTAGAGATGGGCTGTGTTGGCAGAAACGAGATCTGCCACTCAGCTAGGATTCTGACCTGGGCCACTGTCTGAGAGGTGATTGTCTCGAAACACAGAGGAAAACCTGCAAAGTCTCTTGGTCTTCCCATGTCACAGCAACAAACTGGAGTTTCTATCTTAAACAGAAATGAGATTCATGCATTAAAAACTTTCCCACACCCAGTGACGACTTGCTGGACTCATTTTCTTTGGAGTTCAAAAGCTAAGAGCCACTCTGAGAAGATTTTGGTGCAGACCTGAGTATATTTTGAATAAAAGCAATAAGGAACAGAAAATCCATTTTTAGTCCCTGAGTTGCTACTAGACTTCCCAAATCAGACACAGGAGAAAGATAAAGATGAATAACCACATTTTAGGGTTAAGGTCTGTTTTGCTTTGTAAAAAAACAATATAATCTCTAGTTAACACTGGTTGAATTGGGTTACGTGCATGAAGGTTTTTTAGTGGTAGATAAAACAAACTTAATGAGATTTATTATTTGACAATCTCTTCTTCTTCTTCATTTATTTTTTGCTGTAGGGCATGTACAATCACGGGAGAGAAACAGAGAGTGAGGGAAAGTGAGAAATCCTTCTCCAGGGAGGATGGCCATGCCACAATCCCCTTTCCCTCAGTCTCTTCACAGAATTTTGGGCACACGTGAACACACACCTGGTGTGGTTTTCAGCCCAGGTCCTGGACTTGAACCACACAGTCAGCTACATAGGACTTAGTGCCTTAACCTTTATACCACCTGCTGGCTCCAACAATCCCCTCTTTTAAAGGTCTGGTTTAAAAGGGAGTAGAAATGTATATTTTTACTGAGCAAGAAAAAACTGAACATTCTGGGCATCCAGAATAAAGCATTTTCCTTGTAATTTTTAACGCATTTAAAGTCATGTAATTACTAACTTACTTCTTTAGTTCACGGGACTCTTTTAAACCAGAGCAGATAACCAAGTAGATTGCATTTGTAGACTTCATTTGGAAATTGGACATTATTTACTTGAAAAATGATTGAGAATGTGAATCTGGGATTCTGTTAAAATCATAGTGAACAAAAGGCATGAAAGTAAAAAGATTGGTAACTGGAAAGCAAATGATAGATGATTGAATGGATAGATACATGGATAGATTAATGAGTAGACAGAGAAACAGATGGATAATACAGACGAATGAATTAATAGAGACACAAATGGATAGACAAGTAGATGACAGATAATAGAAAGATATTCATAGATCAATACATGGTTAGAAAATGGATCGCGAGCTGCACATGGATGAATAGATGACTGGGAAGCAGAATAAATAGTTGATATATATGAATATAGCTAGATGAATGGATAGATAGACGTTAGAGATTGATGAATGTAAGGGTATATTTAGAATGAAATTATAGCTAGATGCAAGAGTACAACAATATCACAATCGTACCCAACTGAAATGGAATACCAATGCAGATAATGACATTTCTCTTCATGGAGCTATTTTAAGTAGTTTAACTATTTTGGGGGCATATGGGCTGGAGGCAGGAAATTAGTCAGTCTCTAAGAGCCTTGAAGTTTCACAATAAATATCTCAATGATAAGAAAAAAAAATACACAAGTTTGCCATGAGGATGCCACTCTTGTATTCTCTGTAATGCTTAATTCTAGCCCACTGGGCCTCTTTGACACACACAGAATAACGTGCAGGTGAGGAAGTGGATGATGAAAATGACTTCACAGGGCAGCTTTCATGCATCCTCAATGATACACGAAAGTCACCCCTTTCTGTGTCTTTAATTTTGACACTCATATATACCTTCACTGGTAGGCCTAGGTGGGAAGGCCTGGTGCTATAATTAATCCATGTCACAGGAAGATGTAGTATCGGCAGAATTTATGAGTGGGCTTGAGCTGCTGTGATGAGTAGGGGCACCTCAGTCTGTGTGATATAAATTCCTCCGCTAATTGGATTGCTGGAGCTAATCAGAAGCCAGAAAGGGAATAAAAAAAAAAAAAAATCAGTGCTTCTGCGGTAGCTGCTGCTTCTGGCTGATAAAGCAGACAGCTCCTTTCAGGACAAGGGGCACTAGAATTGAATCCTCACATGGAGGTCTTACTCTAGATGGCTATCTCAGAGGTGACACATCCTTCTGTTGCTAGGCCAGGAGGAGATACGTAGGACAATGGGACAAAGGGTAGAATGATTTCAGAGAGATTTTTATTAACAAATTGCAAAAACAGAGTCAGTGAGGAGAGATGAAAGGAGCAGAAACTATGCTGGGGAGGGTACCGTCCAATGGTAGGAGAGGGCTGGGAGGATTATCTGAGAAGAGGTCCCATTGCCCGGGACATGTGAGTACGGACGACATCACCCTGGGGCACGACTTCAGGAGTCTGAGGCCTCATCTCCACACCTCAGAGGAGTACACAGGAGAAAACCATCATGGCTTGTTGTTTAGCTAACATATTCTTACGTCCACTTTCCTAAAGATGAAGGGCCCAAGGGGAGAATACAAATTCCATTCAGTACTAGAGCGAGTGGAGTCCCGGGAATTTGCCTGAACTGCTCAAGCTGTAGAGAAGGTGAAGACGAAAGGCCAAGTCTGCAAGCTCTCCCTCGCTGGAAACCATCAGGGCGCAGGGGCTGAGCGGCGGTGGTCAGTCACTGCCCACCTTTCTACCTTCAGACGGGCCGGGGGGATGATGAGCAAGCTGGTGCTGGCTGGTCTGCACACCCTTCCTACCAAGGACGAACGGCTCCTTCCAGCTCCTAGTGTGAAATGTGTCTAACCGTGATACCGGTTAGAGCCTGGTGGTCCTCATCTCTACCTTGTTTATTTCTCTACCACTTCTCCCCAGGAGAAAATACTTGGCTTTACCAAGTCGAGTGCCCTTCGGTTCTCATTAAATTCCAGTTTTTGTTTCTCTTGTATTCATCTCTCTCTCTCTGATTACCCACTTCTTTGCCCATATTTCTTCTGGAGCCCTCTACATATGCTCCAAAGCCCTGCTTCAGAGGCAAATCCCGAGCTTCAATGAGTAAGCAGCAAACCCCTCTTGCACACACAAAGACTTCTATGTTTTTCCCCCCTCTTTCTTTTGGGCGACACGATAAAAAATAACCCTGTATTTATGCAAATTGCAAAGTAGCGTGTGATAATGAAAACAAAACAGTGCTGGCCCGCAGCCAAGACATGGCGCTGACAGGGTCTCCCGACCATTTGGCTCTTGATTCTTTGGGGAAAGCAGCTGTGGAGAAATGAGAATACAGAACACCCTCCTCACGCGCGCACACCCTCGTTCACTCGCATTCCGGTACCCGTCACCTCGGAGCTGGCAAGACTTGGGATCCAAACGCGGTTCTCCTTCCTACCGCCGTTGAGCACTGCAGTGTCGTCCCCCACGAGCCTCCCTGCCCCCTGCTCCTGATTCCCTTTCAGGAATTTACAAACATTTTCCCCAGATCAATATCCGTATTGATTATTCATTGTGAGTGAGTCGTGTGTCTTTGGTGATCCAGCTTGCAGAAGTAGCAGCCAAAGCCTGCTGCAGGGGAAAAAAAAATAACAGAAGGCGAGAGGGACCCAGCTCGACTGGGTCTGCGGCTGTCGGCAACAGAGAAAGGGAGAAATGCTGCAAAATGAAGAATGGGTAAGGATGGAAGAGAAAGAGGGAGCAATAGCAAGAAAAATGAAGCCGTGACTGGACACCTGGTCCCGGGCATCTTGGATGGCTTGGAGGAAATCCCCATCTTGAGTCTGCTGTTCCGTGCAAGATGCTGTGGACGTCCTCTGCTCTGGGAGCGAGAAGTGACTCACAGTTCTGGTATCTTCTACGTAAGAGCTTTGGGGGGGATTCCTTGGCTTGCTGACAGGCAAGCGAGAAAGCAGCAGCAGCGAGGTAAAACCCGATTCCTTCCCACTGCCTTGCGGAGGATATGCAGTCGTTTGGTTTGACTTGAACAGCTTGCTGCTCTCTGATGGCACGCGGAGGGAGAATAATTAAAAAGGCCAGCGTCACTTACTAAGTGAGTAAACACAAAGCCGTTCCAAATGTGCTCTCCAGCTAATGAGAAGCTGTAATTTCTTATACTTCAAGGCAAAACAAGACAGTGATGGGGCTCTGTGGAGTGTTTGCGTGGATATGGGGGTGGGGGGGAGAGTGGTGGTGGTGGAGATAAATCGACTAATTGTTGGCAATGTTTAAAAAAGGGATTACTGGAAAAGACAGTGAAATGATGACAGGAAAACATCTTGGACCAGAGCCAGAAAAAAAAAATCGAGGCAAATCAAGTCCGTAGCTCAGAGAAAACACCCGTTGCTCTGATAGGAATTCTCTGGTGTTCCTCAGCTGGACATGGAATCGTGTGTGGGCACAGGGGACAGGACCAGGGACCACTGCAGTGTCCAGAGGAAAAAGCCCCGGCATGCCAGGTTGCACAGTTATGTCATACATTGGGGTAAAAAAAAAAGTCAACCCTCCCCAAGCCAAACCAAAGCAAAACAACAAAAACCAACCTGTCCTTTCCTTGTGACTGGAGGCTTCTGCTTGTTCAAAATTGCTTCAGCCTATTAAAATCAACCCCTAAATGTGCCTTCTGAAAGTAGAAGCTGCTGATTCTGTTTGTCTCCTGGAAGCAGCTGCAATGTTACAGAAATATGCTGGAGAGAGGAGGTTGAGGAAATTCAGTTCTCCACTGGCTAGAGCTGCTGGCCGACGTGCCAGGCAATCGTCAGTGCCATTTGGATCTCCATGTGGGAGGTCGTTTGGGATTCCTCTTCTGTTGTCAGCCAGCTCTGGCTTGGTGAGTCCAAACCCAACCATCAACAGGACTCTTGATACAGTGTTCCAAGCACACACAACAAAGTGGGGGGCTCAAGGAATAAAAAGAGCTGGATTTTTCTTCTTTCTGGGTATTTAGTTAATCAAGCTATATGGTTCTCTTTCACAGGAATGGAATTGGGGCATTTTTAGTATTTCTGGGACTGGAAGGTCAATAGATAAGATATCCTCCACCTGATTGAGATTTTAATCTTCATGATGCTTCCTTAGTTTGGACTCCCGGATAGATTCCAAGTTTCTCAAACAGGAGAAATATATCCTATGGAAGTGTGCCTTAGAGATCCAGAGGAGGAGGAAATAAGCCCATTGTGGATGACGAGGGCACCTTATATTGCATGAAGCCAACATTCACAGAGACCTATGTCTGTTGTGTTTGTGTGTCATGTGATGGCATCATATGGAGTGTGTGTTTGTATGTGTCTATGTGTCCCTCCAAGAGGGAGGCAAAGAGTGAAGTCAGAGCAGATGGAATGTTTGGGTATTTATGTGATTCATGCAGAGAATGTTCGATGCTGCAAGGCACTGCAGCCACCCATCCCTGGACTCTGCGGCTCTGGAGGGCCTGTACAGACCTGATCTGAATGTTAAATACAGGAGACAAAATTAGCATACTAACCAAGGATGTCAACCCCTCCTTGAAATCAGTAAATGGCCGTCTCCTGTCTCCGACACCGACACAGCCATGCGCGCCAGCCACTTAACTATGTCCTCTGTCAAGTCCTTTTTGTGTTTGTTTTTTTGTTTTTGTTTTTTTGATGAAAGACTGGAAATTCATTAATGAGGAGGGAAGGAAGGGCTTCAAGGGGTTGTAATGAAAACAAATGATCCTCTTTAAATCTCATGACGGCCAAAGCCAGGGGGGCGGGGGTTGCTTTATGTTCCGGGGCCGGAGAATAGGAAATTCCACAACAACAGACCACTTGATGAGAGCCAAAGAATGCAATGCTTGGGGATATTTCTTCTATGTGGCACAGACTGGCCATGACAGTATGTCTATGTTAATAAAACCTAGATTGAGTTTTATCTTTTTCACTCTAAAAGAGAAGTGTGGTCTACCAGATGTCTTTCCATTCGTTCACAGGTTATCAATGTTTCTTGACTTTATGAGAGTAGAAAGAGCCTTCTGGGTTCTTCTGACCAATTGCCTCCACTTTTGAAATAATGTGAACTTTTCTTATGGGCTATTCATTAGGCCCACCTCAAAGGATAAGACTTGACTATCACTTTTGTAAAACCCTGTACTAATGTAGACAGAAAGCTATCTAAGAGCTAAGCATCGGGCACACTGCCCCAAGTACTTAGGCTGGGAGAAGTCTGATTCCTTTTTCTTTATTTTAACCACTCTAGCCTCAGAAACAAACTCCTCTTCCATTCTACTTTACCTGTTTGGCTTTGAACCAGAAGTCAAACATTTTGAAATCTTTAGGGGGCCTATGGGCACCAGTTTGAGGAACCAATGAAGAAGACTCAGGCTTGGGACACACCAGAAGTAGTGCCCTTCAGCTTTGGTCATCGGACATTTGGGAAAATAAAAGTTTTGCCTTGTGTTTTCTAATCTTTCAATATTCCAGGTGTGGTAGATGTTTGATGCTTAAATATAAAGTGCACCATTGAAAAAACTAATCTATAGGTCAAATAAAACATACTTGTGAGGATAGCCTTGGCTCACAACACAATACTTTGCAATCTTTTTAAAATCTAAAATACATAGCATAGCTGTTTTTGTTTTTATGTTATATTAATGAAAAATATAGGTATAGCAACAGCATGGCAAACGTCACCACACTGTGATTTGTTGGACCAGGAGGGAAGTGCTAATTTAGAACAATAAAGAGAGGAAGGAAGTAGATGTCTGTATGGCCCGCTTGTTCTCCAGCTGCTGACAACTCAGCAGGCGTGGTGCGGTGACATCTTTCCCAAAGGTAGTGATTTCCACAAAGACATTTTCCCCCCAAGATTCATGACTGAGACACTAAGTAGGTAGAAAGAAATGTGTTCCCTATTTTTTCACGCATATCTCCACTAATTTAAAAAAAATGTTAGTAATTAGTGCTATTTTAACTTTTCTTCTTTTGATTAAAAATTTTTCTTCTTATACATACACAGAACTTGTTTTCAGTGGGTAAGAAAAAAAAAAGTTAGAAATCCCCAGAAGAGAAAGATTCTGCTTGTAGCTTAGAAGAAAGTTTTTTCATGGCGCCTGAAATACTTCAACAGGAAAAGGCACTTCAGCAAATGGCAAGGGCAGAGAGAAGGCTCCCCTTCTTGCACAGCAACATTTCCTAAGCTTTCCAATTTCTACGGTGCTCCTCACACATATTATCCTGCTTAATTCATACTTCCACCAGTGATACTGGTGAGATAGATGGTATTTAGCTTATTTTACAAATGAGGGTACTCAGGCTCATTGCCTAAGGTTGAAAGTTGGTAAGAGGCAGTCGTGAGTCTCGATCTGATGCCATTTTATTATTCTTTATAGATTCTCATAAAAAAAACCAAAAACCTCTTCATAACCCTATGACCCAAGGCTTTCTTAATTCTTGATTCTCTCCCATTCCCCCTCACTTCTTCACCAAGAGGTTTTCATCTTGTAACTTGTGTAAGTTTTAGTCTTTGCAATTTGAAAATGTTCCCTACATTCTGCCAACAATTAAGAATTATTGCTAAATTCCAACGGGCAATGGCAGAAACCTCCCTTAACCTTCCATTCCCCTCTGTGTGCTTCTATCTCCCTCCTTCTTTTGAAAGTCAAGTTTACCCACAAGCTGATCTACTTTTGCACTGCTTTCATTTCTTCACTCCCTTTTGAGTCATGAGCCAGGGCAATCTGCTCTCATTCCTACTTCCTCATTAACACTGCTCCAGGTCATTAATGACCAAGTAAATTGTGCTTTCTTTCCTTGCATCTTTGGTTTCCACCAATCACGCTCTCCTTCAAGAAACTCCACTCCTCTGTCATATCTGACATTAATCCATTTCTCCTTGTTTCTGGTTGCTTCTGCTTAGCTTCATCTCAGACTTACCTTTTTAAATACCTTAAATATTAGAATTTCTGAAGTGGATTTCTGTGGTCTTCTATGTGTAACTGTACACACTTTGCTTTGTACAACATAAACCCTTGGCTTTGATGGTAATCTATGAAGTTATCATCAAATTACTATCACCATCCCAGACATCTGAACTCAACCACAACCACAGATGTCTGCTACCTGCTAGACTCAATTGCAGATATCTGCTACCTGCTGTCATCTTCTTGGTATAGTCCATGGGACCTCCCTTCAATACACCCCAGATTGAACTCATCATTGTCCCCAAAAGTGCTTTCTTTAATCCCTCTTTGAGTGAATTGCTCTTCAAATTCTATGTTACTTTCCTAATTCTGCTCTAAACTCTCTCTTTTACTGTATTTCTGCTGCTTCTTTCGGTGTATTTCCAAATTTTTTTTCCCAGCAGCCTAATTGTTCTTTTAATTTTCACATGTGCCCAGCCCACATTGCAATCTCTGTACTACTTCTAATTCATCTATAGAAAGTGCAAACATGTTCAGTTTGCTTGCACCTGTGAGATCCTTCAGAAGAGTTCACCTTCCTACTTGGCCTTCAAGGCTGGGCCATAGAATGTTCTAGAACTCTTTCATGTGTCTTGGGTTTCATACAGTGTTCCTACTTCCTAGAATGTTCAACTCTACTTGCTTCATTTAGTCAATTCCTCCTCCCCCTTCGAGGTTCTGTCTCAGCACTCATCCCCCACCCTCACCCCATAAAGGCTCTATACCGGATCATGTGCTGCTACAAGGCACCTCCACATATCCCTCTCCTGCCATGTTTAACCCACTTTTACAAGGACCAAGTTTTCCATTTGATGGTGAGAACATATCTTTCTTTTTTTTTTTTTTTTTTTTGAGAGGTTTTTGCTATAGGGCACGTGCGCTTGCCAGAAGGACAGAGAGAGACGGAGAGACAGAAAACAAAAAATCATGCCCCAGGGGGGATGGCCATGCTGCAATCCCTTCTCCTCCATTCTCCTCTCAGGATCTTGGGCATGCACGCACACATGCCCGGCGTGAGTTTAAGCCACTGGGTCTGGGACTTGACCTGCGGTTGACTACACGGAAGTCCAGCGACATAGCCTTTACACCAACTGCTGGCCCTGAGACCATACTTTCATCAGAGCATTTTCAGCATCCAGGTCCTGACATGAATTGGGTACTTTGAAAAATTAATGTTACTATTTTATTCTAAGTATCTTAAGTACCATTTTTTTTTTCCTTTCAGCTGTAAGATTACAGATCTCTAAACCAAGCTGAGGGAAATGTAACAACCATTTCTTATAGAGAAAAAAGAATTTTCTATGGTGTAGTTCTCACCCATACCAGTTTTTTGACTTCTGTCAGGTGAGAGACAAGCACTAGGGTGGTCTGTAGGTGTTTGCTGATGTGGTAGAAATTTTGGAGTTAATTAGAAACCTTGGCAAAAGCTTAACTTCCTTTGCAGAGTTCCTGGGAGGAAACACTAAATTAACAGTTTAAGGTTACTATTAGAAAAATGGCCTGTTTCCCTTAGCTTATGTCTCACAGAGCTTGTTCCTTGCCCTGCCATTTCTAAGTTGTTTTCACTTTCCCTTTGACCCTGTTATATTTGCCACTTTAAGCTTGGTCATTCCAACAAAGGTGAAAGCTCTTGAGATCAGAGACCGCTTCTTTACACACCTTCCAGGGTGGTGGATTCTGGGGCACTCAGTTAGTACCTAGTTGAATTGAATAGTGAGAAAATCTGTCCATCAAAGAATAAAAAATTAGGATGTTTTTGTAAGTTTTTATCTCCCATGGAGTAGAAAATGATATGAAATCAGTAGTGTCATACCTCCCTTGCAGTCCCAAGAAGTATCTTGGCATTAGAAATTCCTAAATTTGGAAATACACTGATTCTCATATGTGCAGTAGTTATGTTACAAAGTCACTACAGATACCAAATTAATGAATATTGAATCATTGATCCTAGGAGAAATAGAGGGTTAGGTTCCTGTGAGACTCTGGTCTCAATATTGGCATGAATAGATCAATATATACCCTTGTTTAACGTGTGTTTCTCTTCAAGGTCACTTTATTAAATATAGTTACTTCATTAACATTGGTCTCATAGTCAACAATACTAACTTATGCCTTAATGAAGCTTATTTGACACATGTATTTTCTCCATAAGGTACATAACAACCTTCTTGCATTTAGGAACACTTGTGAGCACTTTGAGACTACATTTGGGGGCCATTTCAAACAATGAAATTACCAATCAGAAACACAAACAGTGAAAAAGGTGGATGTGTGAGGGATAAATGAGGAAGTAGGGGCCAGCAGGTGGTGTGGTGGTTAAGGGGGCTGGATCCCACATGGCCAAGTATGTGGTTTGAATACTGAACCAAGAAACTTGAAAATCAAGCTGGGTACATATATGTGTGCCCAAAATACCAAGAGGAGAATGGAAAATGGATAGGGCTATGGCCATCTTCCCAGAAGGATGGGTGCTTTCTCACTTTCTCTCTCTCTCTCTCTTTCTCTCTCTGGTAAGTACATGTACTCTACAGGAAAAAAAAAAAAAAAAAAAAAAAAAAAAAGAGGAGGTAGAACAAGGCCTCATTTGATCTCAGCTGGGAATGTGCATACTGGTTGGCTCGTGGTTTTTACCACTCTGTGCATGTCTGTGAATAACCATGAAAATGCTGTAAGTACTGACTTTGGAGTTACAACCTAATTTCACTGAGTAGATGAGTTTGCAAATATGGAATCTGTAAATAATGAGGAAGGACTGAACTACTAGAATATATTGATGGAACAATATAGCTTTTGCTTATTTCCAAATAAGGAATATAATGACTGCATATAGGACAATTCTGACTTTTAAGTCTGTTCCTTAAATTTGTACAAAACTTCTACTTCTTGGTGAAGGACCATCCTTGCTTTCTTAGAAGTCTTTATAGAAATAACTGCCATTCACTGGAAGTTGTCTGATTGGTGAGGTTGGGGTGGCACATTTTTTTTCCTCAAGAAACAAAACTGGTTTGTTGCCCTGAGATGCAAAAGTTGGGTCATCAGTTAGATTCCACTGAAAACTCCAAGAAGTCTCCTGTTGCCAGCCCTCCAACATGTACGATTCAAAGGTGGCCTTGACAAAAAGATGATTTGTGTCAGGGATCTGTGCCCATATACAGGGGATTATATGTGATTGTCTTACAAGTTATTCTTTGGAGCTAAATCTTGCCCTTTTTGAGTCATCTCTTTACTTACATTTGCTACTGCAAGCAGTATCTCAGAAATTCATTTCTGCTGTTCTCTTATTGATTCCCATCTCATTACGAAGAATGGGTGCAGAACTCTAAAACACGATGCTATTCTTTTCACACAAACTAAAGGCACAGATGCAAGTGTGTTTTAGGAGTCAGGAAAGAGGGTAAATGAAGAACTTAAAATGCACAGGGATAGAGGGCATAGCAGGATTTAGACACAGAGAGTTACAAAAAAGAGACTCAGGAGCTTCTTACTATGCCACTAAAAGTGAGTTTGGAGTTAGTTCCAGCAGAACTGGACTCTCTGTTCTGGTATTTATTAGCACTGTGATCCTAACAAAGTTGAATAACCCCTTTGAGAACTGTTCTTTCTTCTGTGAAAAGAGATCATAATACCAACCTCTTGAATGACTAGGAGCACCAAGCGAGATAATACACGCCAAGTGCTAAGCTCTAAGTCTAGCACAAAGTATGAAAATGGCAGTTGGTACTGTTGCTTTTGTTGGAATTTTCTAGATTCCTAACTAGCCACCTGACTTCTGGGTCATGTATATTCACAGAAACAAGGAAGACTGAAGCTGAAGTGACCATCTCTACAAAAATTTCCTTATTTTATAGAAGAGAAATGAGGCTGAGTGGAATTCAACCAATGTAGCTTCACATAAGTAGTCAGGGCAGGATCAGAATGAGAAGTCCAGGTCACAAATATCCTGTAAAGCCCTGTGTGCCAAGATTTCCCATCCAGAGCCTCCTCCCACAACCATTAACTATGGGCTATCCCCATGAGTCCATCTCTATAGTCTGGTAACCATTGTTCTGTGGGTTATTATCCTCTCTGGTAGAGAGAAATTTTAATAGCATCAGCCAAGCAGAATTATTTCACAGCAGAAACCACTGAGCAAGATTTTTCCCCCACATTTCTGGATTTTATATAAAAACAGCTATAAATAGATAACATTCACAGTATTTTCATGGAAGACAAAGCAAAAAGGACCATGGAAGCTACAGAAAAATGCTCTTAAAAAATGAAGCACTGATTATTTCTACAGTTCCCTATACTCCCTTGGGAAAGCCCAGAGGGAAATGCTGCTGGCTATATAAACCCCAGAGCTTATCATTGATCATGCAAAAATGAGACAGGCATGCCACATTGGACCAACTGGATGAAGCTTTTAATTTCCATGGAACCTGTCTTACTGAGTGGAGTACAGCTTTAAAGTGGACTGTTGCAAGATGCCAGCAACCTTGCTATCAGTGTGGAGGCCTAGGGTTGGGGATGAGACAGGGGATCCTGGGGGAGCCCTTGCATGAACTAAGCAGTGCCATGGAATGATGGATCATATGGCATCCAGGCAGGATGTTGTATCTTGAGGATAGTAGCAGTAGGAAGACAAGTCATGATATGCACACGATATCCTCATGAGTCCTGATGAGGATATGGAGGTCAGAGTCTGGACTGTGTGGTCAAATGAGAAAAGATCCGTATTGTGGAGCTCCACCATAGGTGCTGAGTGCTCAGGATGGCTGCAGAATCACTGATTTTGGAGCCAGTGTCCTAGCTGAGGCTGTGAACCTCTCTGCTCAGCTGAGTTGAGTATTACAAGCAGCTATCAAGATTTGGGAGTGGTTAGGTGGACCTGCTTGGATTGGTGGCCCTTCACTTACTTCATCAAAGAAGAGTTAAAGCTTTGCTACAAATTGCTCATGTTTGAGAAGCAGCAATGTTTCCTATGGGGTACTGGAAGGTCTGGGAGACAAGAGGCAAATTCTTTTATTACTCCATAGCTGTTTCTCACTCATTCTTTATTCCTCATTCATTTCTGTGCTTATTCTACTTATATCCCATTGAACTGATGATCCACAAAAGCTCACAGAAGATATAACTTCATCAGAATATCTTCCTTGTGAAAGATCTGTAAGTGTATTTAATCTGCCAAGGTAATAGGTTTAAGTGAAACACAGTTGACATATCCAACCCACGAAGCTATTATATTTGCATTTTATATTGAACATGCCTGCAATATTCTCTTTGGTAGATGGAATTGACATTTCCATAGGATGGTAAATGCTAAATTGTGAATAGCTTTCATCAGGGTTTTGCTTGAGTGATTTCACCATCCTATAGTCATAGAAAACTATAATGATAAACACACATCAGCATCCTACACAATGGGCTTTTGTGTATAATCTGTACAGTGGCATAATTTGGATGGATGAGACATCTCACTTATTCAGAATCAAACTATTCAGCAACTACCTTACTTATCTGGAATTAATGATAATAACAATAATAAAAGCTCCCAAAGATGCCATGAAAGTTGTCACTAAAGTGACATCATACAAGCTCTGAGACTGCAGAGAACGTATCAAGTTTTCATTCTCAGTTGGATGTGAGGCCCCTCTTGAGTACCAGCTTTGAATAGTCTGCTGATGGCCATGAGCTTGTGAGGGTGCTTGTGCCATAAGAGGCCTCCTTCCCTTGAAAGAAAGGGTTGCAAAGGCAGAATTTGGGCTCTTTCATCTTTTTTCATGTGGGTAGTGGTGGCATTGGTCCAACAAAAGTTGATGGTTCAAGGTTTTAAATGCTTGGTTTTGGGGGGCTCCCTCACATTTATCTGCCACTTATTATTGTTTTTTTAAGAGAGATTTTTGCTATAGGGCGCTTGTACTCACTGGAGGGACAGAGAAGCAGAAAACAAGAAATCACCCTCCAGGAGGATGGCCACGCCACAATTCTTTCTTCTCCATTATCCTCTGAGGATTTGGGGCACACATAACACATGCCAGGTGTGAGTTTCAAGCCTCTAGATCCAGGACTCGAACCGTGGTTGGCCATGTGGGAGTCCAGCGACATATCCACTATGCCATCTGCTGGTCCTTAGCTGCCACTTCTTTAGAGGGTGCATGAGCATATCTGAATTGAGAAGTGGAGGAAGAAGTACTGAAGAAAACCAAAGAATTCCAAGAAATACTGTCATACCAACGGGCATACCAAAAATGTTTTTAATTACTAGAGGACATGTACGCTCACCAGAGAGAGGCAGAGAGAGAAAAGGAGTATGGTCATGAAAGGCAACAGTGTGCTACCATTCCTTCTTCTCCGTCTCTCCATCCTGTAAGGATTTGGGGTATGTACCCGTACTGGTTTAGAATGTTTTTCATGCTGTTGGGGCTGAGATTTGAACTATGTGGTCAGTGTAGTCATCAGGGATATGACTCCCTTAACAACGAGGTTGCAGGGAAAGCCTGATACCAAATATTGAGTAATAGCATCTACAGAGATTTCTATATCTCCAGATGTGGCTGAGAGCTGCGGGAATATCTGCTGGGAGTATTTTTGAGTTGTAGATGAAGTAATCTAGAAAAAGCATTTGTCCCAATGAGAGGGGACAAGAAAAAACAAAAAACAAAAACAAACAAACAAACAAACAAAAACAAAAAGAAAACAAACAAAAAACATAGTTACCAAAGGGGTGAGTAGGAAGGTTTGGGGCACAGGACACCTTTCACTTTCAAGATTTTCCTTTCCTCATCTATGCTCCAGGCCAAACCTTAAGACACAAAGCTGAGTCTTGGTGACAAGTAAAAGACTTGAGAACGACTTACACAGAAAGCTTCTTTGAGTGACGGGACCAGGATTCCTGAAGGGCTTTGGGACCAAGGTATCTGATGGAAGCACAATAGTTAAGGAAAGAGATTTCCTCAGCATGAAGTAATTTCCAAGTGGTAGGGATGGCAAAAGGCAAAATGGTGAATGAAAACTCCAACATGAGGTAAAAGGGCGGCGGGGAGGTGGTGGTCCTACGGCTACATCAGGCCCAGATTTAGAAGCCTCCTTTTATGAATGGCACAGTGACATGTGATATGCCCAGCTTTGGCAGCAGGAGAAGGTGAAGACCACAAGGCAGCCAGCTTTGAGAAGGCCAGGAGGTGGTGCTTTTGCACAAATGGTGACCATGAGTCCTACAGTAGCTGTGACAGTGACAGGATGAAGCTATTCACAAAGACTGATAGACGGCAGAAGACAATCAACGCAGGGCTGAGAGGACTTATGTGAGCACACATGACATACACAGCTCTCAGTACTCCTGAGAGTACTCGATGGAGACTCTGAGTAAGATCGGAAGTCCTAAGTTTTAAGGTGAGGTCCAGGCTGTCTACATTAACATGACCCAAGCTCCACACTGGTGTGATATGGAGAAACTGGCTAGTTCAGCAGCCTATCTCTGGAAACCCTGTGAAAAGAGGAGGGGTGTCAGGAGCATGGAACTGTGGGTACCAAACTCTACTTGTATGGGCATGCTAACCAATTTAGAGGCTTTCGCCTCCATTTCCCCTGAAGCTAGTAGCAGTTCTCACATTGTCCTTTAATTGTTGATTTACTCAGCTGTCTCCTTTTGTGAGCTGTAAGCGCCTTGATGAAATGGTCTATATTTTATTCATCTTTACATATCCACTCCACAACATGGTATCATGCAAATAACACACACTCAACCAATGTCTGTCGGATGAATAGATAAATAGATGAATAAATCAAGAGATGTCACAGATGAGATGGTCTCCAATGAGATGTGGTTATGTTAACAAATAAGAATGCGTCCATGGACACTGTTCAGAGAGAAGCAGAGCACCACCCAGAGCTCCACAGAGGCCAGAGAGTGCTGGAAGGAAATCGTACAGCCCGGAGCTGGCTTCTACATGGGCTCTTTCAGAACTTCCTGTAACCTCACCACACTATAACCCATAGCAATGATCCAAAACAGGTTCCCATGAGGGTGGAAACCCATTCCTCAAGTCCTTCAAGTTCTTGTTCTTGGTAACTGAAGAAGAGGAAGGGTTAAAAAGCTAAGGGTCTTACAGAGTGAGAAGGAATGACAGACTTGTTCTACCTCATTAGGGCCATGCACTTTAGAGGGTTGGATCCTTGGATTTGGAACAAGATTGGATATACTTCAGGGGGGTATGGGTGTCAGGCAGCTGTGGGAGGGTGGCGACTCTGTCACCGTTCAGAGGCTGCTCTCCTGACCCTTTTCCTAGAATGTAGCAAGAAGAGCTACACCTTTGTGAGCAGTCTCAGAGGTCCCAATCAAGATTCCTTGGTGTTGTTTCTAATAAGGGTGACACTTTGGGCAGAAGAGCTTCCCCAGATGACAGGGTGGCTATTTGTCCCTTGCTTCCAAGCCTCATTGTGACATTCTTGGATTGAGCTGATCTGTTGTTGTTCATGGAGTCCCCAGAAATAATGTGTCCTCAACAGCAGGGTCTGCTGGCAGCATCCAGTCATTTCTGGGGTCTGGCTTCCTCCTCACGGCCAGGTGCTTGGCCAATAAAGGGCTCTTAAGTTAAAGATCTTTGAGGTCTATGTTCCCAGGTGGGAATTCCTCATCCAGATTGTAGAGCTGTGAGCACAGGCCTCAGGACAAGAAGTCTGAGGGTAAGCCGGAATCCAGAATCCAGGCTGTCGGGATCCCTAAGCACAGCCAGTCACTGCTCCCAGTGAACCCTGAGGTGCTGGGTGGACCAGGCCAGGCTTTCAGAACCAACTTGGAAGTACTCTTTGGGAAAGGGGAGAGGTGGTCTTTCCCAGTTGGACATATCTCCTGATTAATCTGTATTTACCATTAATGCCACTGTATTTATTCTAAAAAGGAAAAAGCCATAGCAACATGTTTTTATTCCAAATGTTTGTATCTTAAAGCAAGTCTGTGTATTCTTTAGATATTAATGTTCTTAAAATAAGCATCAATTTGAGGTATACTTATTCACATTTAAAATTTGTAAATAATTTTGGTTCCTAGATATTGAAGTTTTATAGAAGCTAGTAATTCTATAATAGTTTCTACTCTCTTCCTTTTTAAAAAATTTCTTTCTTTTGTGTTTTTCCACTAGTGAAAGAGACAAACAGAAACAGAAAGAGAGGAAGAGATAGAGACCGAGATGAAGAGACAGCATCTCTAACAGGGTCTTCAGGCTGCGATTCACCCCCAGCTTCAGCTGGCCTGGACTGTGGGCCACTCATGCCTGTCGTATTCACGACGTCTCTGCACATGAACCCAAAACCTTCTCCTAAGGGTCAACCTCGAAGAGCACTGCATTACTGCTGTATCATCATGTGGCTCCCTTCATTCTTGAATGGCTTAGAAACAGAGGGTTTTAGAAGTTTCTTAATGTAACATTTCGTGTATTCAGAAATGAAGATATATCCTTTTTTTTGGGGGGGGGGGAGAGGTTTTTGCTATAGTATGCATGTACTCACCAGTAAGACAGAGAGAGACAGAGAGACGGAAAGCGAGAAATCATCCCCCAGGGGGGCATGGCCATGCCGCAATCCCTTCTCCTCCTTTCTCCTCTTAGGATCTTGGGCACTCACGCACACATGCTCGGCGTGAGTTTAAGCCACCGGGTCCGGGACTCGAACCGCAGTCAACTACATGGGAGTCCAGCGACATAGCCATTATGCTAACTCCTGGTCCCAAAGATATATCCCTTTTTACTCTTTGCTGTATGTGCGTATTTGCCTCAAGTTTTTCAGGGACATAGTGTCAGTGTGTGTGTGTATGCATAATGTGTCCACACGTATATGTACCTGTAGGTGGAATGCGTAAGTGTGTCATGGGTCAGGGAGGCCATAACAGGTGTCTTTATGCCATGCCAAGTATGCACCAGAATGAAGTATCCACCTTTCTGACCTTATAGGAGTGAGGTCAAAGATGTTGCATTCCATCCTTATACCAAAATGAAGCTTTTTTTTTTTTTTTTTTTTTAAGTTGGAAAACATGTTTTTATTTGAAAAGACTGGGTAGGATGACCCTTTAAAAAGAATTCTAGTCATTATGGGAACCAGCAGTTAGCGTAATGGCTATGTCACTGGACTCCCACGTAGTCGACCGCAGTTCCCGTCCCGGACCCAGTGGCTTAAAACTCACGCCGGGCGCGTGTGCGTGCTTGCCCAAGATCCCGAGAGGAGAATGGAGGAGAAGGGATTGCGGCGTGACCATCCCCCCTGGGGGGTGATTTCTTGCCTTCTGTCTCTATGTCTCTCTCTGTCTGTCTGGCGAGCGCACGCGCCCTATAGCGAAAACCTCTCAAAAAAAAAAAAAAAATTCTAGTCATTTAAATTTAAAAACCTGGAAAAAAAAAAAACAAAAAAAACCCCTCAAGCTATGGTCCAAATCTATTCTCTGGCCCAGAGCCCAAAGCATTTTCATTAGATTGAGAATTGGATACAATTTCATTCACTTTAAGCTTTTGTTGCTCAATATTTTGTTCTTCAGAGACAAGCTAACAAGTGTCGATGGCCATATTGGCCTTAGTAATATGTCTCTTTTTCTTGAATGTTCTGTTTCAGTTGTATTATTGCCATTTAAAGATGGCCTTATGCTTGCAAATGTATTTTGAGTAAATGTGTGATGAATACTGATGTTTTCTCAAATGGTTTTGCCTCTACAGCTAGTAAATTTTTTTTATAGAAAATGTAATTAGTTAATTAAAAATTTATTTGCAAAAAGAGGTTAACTAAAGAATTCTCTCTGAACTTTGTTTTTGCTATTACTAAAAGATATTTTATCCACCTATACTAAGATTTCTTTCATTTTAAAAAATTCATGAATGAGACTTCTATTGTGGTCTTTTCAATAAGTTAGCTCTAACATATAAAAAAGAAAATGAGATAACTAAAAAAAGAAAAAATGAACACAAGGTTTGAACAGGCATTTTACACACACCAAAGCTTCAAATGGCCAATCAATATTCAAACTCATTGGAATGAAGGAAATGAAAATTAAAACCACAAGGATAGACCACATCCCTACCCACCAACTTGGCTAATGTTGAAGTCTGGCAATAACAAGTGTTGACATGGGTGTAACACAACAGTTTGAAACTTCATACTCTGGTGGTGCTGGTTGGCTAATACTTCAGTGTTGCCTATGTTTAAAGCAGAAGGTATTTTTTTGAAACAATGTTGAAACCTGGTCCTTATTTTTCTTTTCTTTCAATAAAGATGGTATATTTTCCTGACAATATCTTTTATATGTTTGTGCTGTCATTTACCATTTCATACACAATATAATTTTTTCATCAGCAGTAATGTGTAATTTGAGTACTAACAGATAAAAAAAGCATAGCTATATACTATGATAAAATGTAGCAAGCAGGGTGCTAACATACAGTAGGTGTTCCATGAACAGTAAGTCGACATTAGCATATCTATCTCATAAGAAAACACTTCTAAAAGAAAATGCTATTTAAAAATTGCTATCCCTTCTACATGTCCAGTTTCTTTTATAATTTTTTATTGTGGTATAATTTATATAACAAAATTTTCCATTTTTACCACTTTTATGTGTACATTCAGCGGCATCTATTACACTCAAAATGTGCTATCATCTAGCTGTCTAGTTCACTCTTACTCTAATGTCCTTATTTGTTAGAATCAACTTTTCTATTTTGAATTTTTTAAAATTCCACCAGTACAGCTCCTCCTTCTTCCTACATTTTGTCTTTTACTGTCTTGGCCGGCTCCTTGGTCTCATTTACAGTCTGAGTCATGTGTGCTATCTCATGAGTGGGGAACAGGAGATTTCTGTGTCAATAAGCCTTGCATTCCTTCCTCAGTTCAGCTTACAGCTGTTCAGTAGGGGAAGCTGCTACATTAAACTACGGACAGTTAAAACTAAAAAAAAAAAAAGTCCGTTCTTACTAAGAATAATGTGGACTCTTGGTTTCAGGATCCTCAGGGACCCATCACAGATAGCTAAAGTACCAAAAAAATTATTAGTTCAATGTCTTAGAGGGAGTATTCAGGGTATTAATTCACCAGTTGTATATAATTCCCAAGTTAGTCTCTCTTGCTGAACAATGAATAATTAAGCTGTGTATAACACCACACTTCAAGTCTGATAAAACAATAATGATGGTGATAATAACAATAACTAACACTGAGCACTGTTGGGTACCAAGTATGGCTCTAAGCTTGTTATGTGTATTATGTGATTTTATTTTTGTAAAGTTTATTCATTTATTTGTTTTATGAGAGAGAGAGAGAGAGAGAGAGAGAGAGAGACAGGGTGAGAGAGATAGGCACCCCTAAAGGGGTCCTCATGCTGTGATCTTTCCTAGTGTCAACTAGCCTAGGTCACAGGAACAAAGAGTGCTCAGGAAGGTCTGGGGATACACATTTGGGACCTGTCCCATGTGGGGCCAGTTGCATTACTGCTGTGTCACCGCCTAGCCCTTCCATTACCTTATTTAGTCATCCCAACAATCCTATAGCATATATGCAATTATTATCCTATCTCATAGATGAGGAAACCAAGGCTCAGAGAAATAAATTGTATGTTCAAGGTTATGGCATTTGAATCCAGGCAGGAAAGTCCCACAGCTTTAATTTTAGTCACTATACTCTGACTAAAGAGTAGAATCTAGGGACCAGCATATGGTGTAATGGTTATATTTCAGGACTCCCACATGGTCGACTGCGGTTTGAGTCCTGGACCTGGTGGCTTGAAACTCATGCTAAATGCATGTGTGTGAATGCCCAAAATCCTGAGAGGAGACTGGAGAAGAAGGGACTGCGGCATAGCCATCCATACCCTCTGCGGGGGTGATCTCTCACTCTCTGTCTCTGCATCTCTCTGGCGAGCACACATGTTCATCAGCAAAAATATATCTTAAAAAAAAAGAATAGAATGTAATGCAATGCTCTGTTTACTTGTTTCTTCTATTATGCTGATTATCCAAGTGAAAACCTGTAGGAGTAGGTCAGAAACAAGGGTAACACACACACGCACACGCACACACACACACACACACACACACACACACCTTTATTTCTTTGGGAGTCACTAAGGGTGAAAAGGGAGCAAAGAGAATTATCCAGTCGGTAACAAATACAAAGAAAAAACATTTAGAAAAAAAATACGGCAGTTTAGCTGGCAGGAGATTACTTTCAGTTCTCAGGCAGGAAGGAGTTGAGTATAAAAATGCAGAGCCATCAAGGTTTTCAGAAAAAAAAAAAAAACATAATGAAATCTATGTTTTTAGGAAAATAAATCTGCCATCAGTGAGTATGATGGCCTGGAAAGAGACTTAAGGTGAAAAGCCCAATTCAGAGGTGTCTATAGGAACCCATGGACAGGCAGTGAGACCTGGAGTCAAGGCACAGACCCTGGGAAGGGAAAGGCCAGAGAGACATCATGGAGGAAGGATGGGCAGAGCGGTGGGGAAAAAGACACATTGACTGCGAAGTTCCACACCAACATGACTGGCAGAGAGGAAAGCCTTGTTAAGAGAAACAGGAGACCTGGAAGAAGAGAAAATGGGGGTTGGGGAGAGCAATTGGTCTCTCATTATATTTATTAATCTCATAGATAGATTAATCTTATCTTTATTGCAAAAAGCTGCTTAAGTAACAGGTCCTTCCCAAGTCAACCACCTCATGACCACGAGGATTTTCTTTTTTTTTTTTTGGGGGGGGGGGAGAGGTTTTTGCTATAGGGCACGTGCGTTCGCCAGAAAGACAGAGACCGAGAGACAGAAAGCGAGAAATCACCCCCCAGGGGGGATGGCCATACCGCAATCCCTTCTCCTCCATTCTCCTCTTGGGATCTTGGGCACGCACGCACATGTGCCTGGCATGAGTTTAAGTCACTGGGTCTGGGACTCGAACCATGGTCGACTACATGGGAGTCCAGTGACATTATGCATTATGCTAACTGCTGGTCCCATGACCACTAGTTTTTAAGATACAAAAATAAAGTTATAGTAGAGGGATAAATAGAAGATGAGAGATGTTCACTGAAGAGTGAGTTCATCATCATCCATCCAGCCGGCCAGCCAGCCATGCTTGTTGTCAGGAACTATGGTCTGAGTTTATTGCATTGGAATACTGACATCAAAATCGTAGCAGCAGCGGGCATACCTCTGTTTGGACTCAGATGTAAGGAGAAACCAGTATGTATAGTTGTTTTGGAGGCAAAGAATATCTAGATCTATCCTGCGATCATTTTCACATTGGCAATAATTTAACTGATAGCAACTGATGTTCAACAGCCAGGATCATGCCTTTTTATGAGTCATTGTAAAGTGCCAAGTGCATTGACATGTACTTCATAAATGTTAAATAATAACAAGGCAATAAACCTAGTAGTATTGGATTCAGTATTCGAGACATTAAGTCCAAGGTATGCTGTTCTAGAAGCAAAGCAAACAAATAAATCAGCCCCAAATCAAATAAAGCCCATATCCATTCCCAGTCAGCAGTGGGTGTTGTCTGGAATGTTCTTTATGGGTGAATGGTCCTCTCATGAAGGGGCACTTGTTAGTATTTTACCTGACAGATCACACATGATGCCCTGCCTGTGACTGTGGAGAAAAGTTTTATATCCAACCCACCGCAGACAACAGCGACACTATATTCTCAAGGCTCCTCTTCTCTTTATTTGATGCCAGAAAATAATATCGGTTGAAGCTCTGGAGAAGAGCAACAGTCACCCCACTGAGCAATTAGACTGATCCTGGCAGGGAGTCTCCGTAGGCAGTACTGGGAGACACTGTTTGTATTTCAAAGCCAGGATTTAGTTTTCCTTTAAGATGTAAGTCTCTTTAGGGGTCCCTGTGATTCCTTGAGGGTTTAGGCGCACAACCTAGAAAGTCGGAAATGCCACATAATCCCCTACTGGCAGCTGAATTAGACAAGAGCGTGGTCGGAGTGGTTTTCTGATTCACAGTGCTGAGTTCTGACCATGGTCTAGTGCTTTCTGCTGTGGGATCTCTGGGCATGACCCCTTCTCTCCAGGAGTCTGCTATCTTGGTTCCACATATAATCATGATGTGCCTCAGCCCACCACCCCTTAGTCATTCCAGAGTAAGGACACCCTTAGGAGCAAAGTCCAACACCCTATAGCAAAAGACTGACAGCAAATTAGGAGGCAATGACTATGATATCTCATAGCGTGACACAGATTGACAAGATCACATTCGGAATACCATCTAGGAGGAAAGGCCATTCTTCAATGGTCATTTCCAAAAGAACTGTACTCTCATTCAATTGCAGCTAAGGGGAGGAGAGCCAAGGAGTCAACACCAGATACCTGGATCAGGCAAATAAAGAGTTGCAAGGAGGATTATGCCAAAGGTGGTGATGCAGAGCCAAGAATAAAAAGATAAAACAACCTTCAGATGCCAACTTTGCCAATTCTTCTACAAATATGAGACGATTCTAGTCAGTTTCCACTGGTGTGAATCTGGCTCATCCTCTCTCACTGAACTGAACACAACGATTCTTCCAATGGATAGGACAGTGGTTCTCAGAGGTTGCAGTGCATCCTGGTCACCTGGGGAGTTCATTAAAGAGGCAGGATTCTGCCCTGCAGCCTCCGAGAGGCTGATTTAGATCTCAGATGAGGATTGGGAGGTTACATATTTCACAAGCACTCCATAGATGGAAGCAGACAGACTAAGCATCATACTTTGGAAATCATTGCTTTAAGTCAATGTATTTCAACCTTTACAAGGGTATACTATTAAAGAGTTTAGGAAAATACTTCGAAATAATCTAGTCCAAATTTCTTATTTTCCAGACAAGGAAATTGAGGGGTCAAGTAACTTTCTCAAGGTTGTTTAGTAGGTTACTAGAATCCTGAAAATCAGGACCAACTTATATTTATAATGCCCTTTACACTCATTGTACTCTTTCATCTGGTAAAGTTCCTCTTATTTAAGTTTTGCTAGACATATATGTATATAAGTAGGAACTGGAACACATTTGATTATCTAAATGCATTATAATTGTAATATAATCCAAATTATAATGTAATTATAATATAATCTATGTTATAATTTTGGTAACTTTCATAACCCTTAAAATAATGGGCGAAAACTTCAGTGTTGCTAAAACAAACACAGAAAAAACGAGTTCAGAAAGAATTGGAACTTACTTTGTCCAAATGTGTGTTGAAGATTTGCAGGGTTGCAGGGGTTCAAAGTTGTCCTCTGAATGAGCACAACGTCTTACTTTCCCAAGTCAGTGTCTATGAGAAAGCAAAAAGTAAATAGTTGTAAGAAAGTGTACATAGTCCTGGTACACATTAAAAAAATAATAAATGCCTTCCATAAGCTATGCTAGGATCAAACCAGATTTAAGTGTCATAATTTTACTCATTATCTTTAGGTAAATTTCTTACTTTACTTTGTGTGGCCATTGTCAGTTTAAGCTAAAGACTTCTGTGTGTCAACAAATTTCAGATGTGTCTTGTCAAAGACCAGTGGAAGACTAGCCCATGGCCTTGACTCTGGAGTGTAAGAGGATCCCTGTGACATGGGCTATAAGGCTCTGAGAACTTTTGACTCACATGGTTTTTGGTTCCTCTCTTTAGATAACACAGTAAAAGCCAAACAGATGCTCATTTCAAATGAATAAGAAGTCAGAGAAGATGCGACAAGAATTGTGACTAGATGGTCATGATTTCAGATTGCACTCATTGATTGTTTTTTCGACTCATTCATTCATTCAAGAAATATTTATGAAACTCTTTGTGTCAGGAAGTTGTTCCACTTAGTCAGATGTTAAGTTTTACTCACTGAGAATCTGACTGACTGGAAGGAGGGTAAATATCTATCACCAGTTATTCTAGTCATTTAGCAGAAAAGCCAGGGTCTTATAACTTTGTATGTTGTAGAAGCAAGAGCATGAAACCGGGAGTGACGAGGGCCAGGTCAAACTCAGGGTGACCTTGGCCTACAGGAGAGTTTCTCGACCTCAATGCCATTGAGAGTTGGGCTCAATAATATTTTGTTTTGTGGAGAAGGTGCTTTCCTGGGCAGAGTAGGATGCTCAGCTGCACCCATGGCTTCTACCCACTGGATTTCAGTTACCCTGTCTCCCAGTCACGGCAACCAAATATGTCTCCACACATCGCCAAACATCTCCAGGTGGTAAAATTAGCCCCAGTTGAGAATCACTGGGTTACAGTAATAACTACAATTTTGTTGTTGTTTTAGGGTTTTTCTTTTTTGCCTTAGGGCACATGTGCTCACTGGAGAGAGAGAGACAGAGACAGTAAAAGGAAAGTAAGAAATCACTCTCCAGGGGGGATGGCCACGCCACAATCTCTTCTCCTCTCTTCTTCTCCTGGGGTTTTGGGCATGCACATACATGCACCCAATGTGAGTTTCAAGCCTCTGGGTCTGGGGCTCAAATTGCCATCGGCGATGTGGGAGTCCAGTGAAATAACTGCTATGCTATTTGCTGGCCCTATACTTTATTTCTTAAAAATGCATTTGCTGGGACCAGCAGATGGCATAATTACATTCCTGAACTCCCATGTAGTCAACAACTGTTCAAGTCCGGGACCCGGTGGCTTAAAATTCATGACTGGTGCGTGTGTCTGGTGCCCAAAATCCCAAGAGGAGAATATAGGAGGAGAGATTGCAGCATGGCTATCCCCCCTGAGGGGTGATTTCTCACTTTCTGTCTCTGTCTCTCCAGCGACTGCACATGCCCTATTGCAAAAATCTCTTTCTCTAAAAAAAAAAAATGTATTTGTTTCTTGCATGAGTGCACATGTATACACATGCAAAAGAGATGATGGAAGGTAGAGAGAGGGAGGAGGGGGGGCACCCCCAACTGGGACCTCACTCTGTGATCCATCCCAGCTTCATCCAACCTCAGATCATGGTCATGCATGTATGGGTACATTCAGGAAGATATTCAGTGTGAACCAGGAACCTTCCTACGGAGAGCAACCTGACAGAGCAACCTGACAACCATGCTACCACTGTGCTGCCATTCAGTCTCAAGGTCCTTCATACTTTCTTTGTACTTTCTTCCCACAAGTAACCATTTTGCATGGCCATATTCTGCAAAAGATTTTTATACCTTTTTTTTTAACATGTATATAAGTAAGCCCAAAAAGAATATATAGTCCTCTAAATAAAATGTACATGAAGGCCATGCATTCTTTTGCAATTTGCTTTCTTTATTTACATTAAGTTTTTGATTTTTTTATGTTGAAGCTGCAGGCCTAATTATTTTATTTTAATTGCTGTATTATAATAAATAGTTGACAATGTATTTAACCGTCCCCAACTGTCCACATGGAGTGGATATTTGGGCTGTCTCTCATTTTTCACTGTCGCATGCTATCATGCTGGGGATGTGGTGGTGTGTGCACACGGGTGAGCATTTCTCAAGGAAATACAGCAAGAGGTGGGATTCCTGGGTCACGAGATATGCACATCTTCAATTTTATTAGATATTGCTAAATTGCTTTCCAAAGTGATGGTACTAAATTACACTCCTTCCAACACATTGTGAGAGTGTTCATTTCTTCACATCCCTGCCAACGCACGGTATTTTCAAACTTCATAATGTTTGTCAGTCTGATTGGGGTGAAATAGCATATAATTATTATTTCAAAAGCCTGTGTTCTTCACTGCTACTCTTACTGTCTACACTTCTTGAAGCTTCAGTTATATAAAATGGAGAAAATACCTTTGTCTATTTCTTGAAGTAGTAATAAATTCTCCTGTTGTACTGTATGAACACATTTTGTAAATATGAAGCACCACTTTTGTGCATAGCTGGTGGTGAGAGAGGAAATGTGTACAATTCCTATAGCCAGTGATTTATCTATCCAAATTGCCAAGGTATATATATATTTTTTCTTTGAACTTAATTTTTTTTTAAATTATGGAAAAATTACAAAAGTGATGAAAAGAAGTTTTGTATCCCCACATTGCATAAATGCTAACATTTCATTACCTTTGCATTAAAATTTTTTCTCTTTCTTCCTCCCTCTCTTTCTTCTATTTTGTATAACTATATACAAGTGTATATATGTGTGCCCACACATGGTTTTTTTCAATGATTTTGAACGTTTTCTTTTTCTTTTTTGTTTTTTAAAGGGTGCGTGTGCTTGCCAGAGAGAGACAAAGAGAGAGGGAGAGGAGAAGCACCCCCACCTCAATAGGGAATGGTCACGTCGCAATCCCTTCTACTGTCTCTCCTTTCTTTTAGGATTTTGGACATGCACACCTGACACACACGCCTGGTGAATTTCTAAAGCTGCTGGATCTAAGACTTGAACTGTGCAGATGGCCATGTGGGATCTGGCTGCCTTAATCACCAGGTCATGGAGCTAAGCCCATCTCTGAAAATGTTCTAAAAACCAACATATTTTATTATAAAACCAGTGAAAATGATTCAGATCAGGAAATGAACATTGATATACTACTATAATGTACACATTTTATTCAAATTTCATTCACTTTATCCTTATAGTAAAAGAAAAACTTATTTTTCCTTTTCCAGGATTTGGCCTAAGATCATTTATTGTACTTAGTCATTACATCTCTCTCTCTCTCTTTTTTTTTTTTTTTTTTTTGAGAGAGTTTTGCTATAGGGCACATGTGTTTTCCAGAGAGATAGATAGATAGAAAGTGAGAAATCATCTCCCAGAAGAGATGGCCATGCCGCAATCCCCTCTCCTGCATTCTCCTCTCAGAATTTTGGGCATGCGTGCACATGTGCCTGGCATCAGTTTAAGTCACCAGATCCAGGACTTGAATTTTGGTTGACTACATGGGAGTCCAGCCATGTAACCATTACACCATCTTCTGATCCCATTATGTCTCTTTAATGTCATTTAACATAAAATAATAATTAATTATTCATTAATTTCAGATTTTTGCCATAGGGCATGTGCACTTGCCAGAGAGAGAAGATAGAAACAGAGAGGGAAATAATCCCCCAGGGGTGATGGCCATGATGCAAACCCTTCTCCTTCATTGTCCTTTTAGAATTTTGGGCACGTATACACACACACACACCTGACATGTTTTTCAAGCTGCCAGTTCCAGGAGTCGAACCTCAGAGTTGGCCATGTGGGATCCAGCATCTTAACCACAATGCCACTTGCTGGCCCCAACCTTTTCCCCACCCCCCCCACCCCCCCGTCTTTTGTACACAGATATTTTTGAAATACTGGTCAGTTATTTTGTAGAATATTTCTTATTTTTGGTTTTTCTGATGTTTTCTCATGATTAGATTTAGGGTATACATTTTGGGCAAAAATACTGAAAGGTTGAGTATTGCTTATCCAAAATGCTTGGTCCAGAAGTGTTTTAGATTTCACTGTTTTTTTTTTTTTTAATTATTGGAACATGTGCATATACTTAGCATCAGCAGCTAGACGCAGATTCAACCCTAGTATGTAGAAGTCTGAGGTCAGCTCATGGTCTGGTGATTAAAATGGATAGACTTCTCATGGCCAACTGTACAGTTTGAGTTCTGGACCTGGTGGCTTTAAAAACATACTGAATCCATTTGTATGTATGACGAGAGTCCCGAAAAGGGGGAGAATATAGTTGTTTGGATTGCTTACTGTGGAAAATTGGAAATGGGCACAAATTCCTTGTATTTCCTGCCATTCTTTTAATGTGGTGAAAATAAAGTGTAAGATCTGCACCTTGGCCATGGAAAGGGGATGTCTTACAGTTTCTGCTCTCAGGCTCTTAGAATGATGTGCTGTGTAGGAAAGCTTGGATAGGCTCATTCTGAGAGGATGAGCACCTACATGGAGCAGAGAAGAGAAGGCCCAGTGGAGGTCCTCCTGGGCCAATCATTGGCAAATGCTAGACATGTGAGTGATGTCTCCTGGGTTACCCAGACCCAACCAAGCCACATCAGACCACAGAAATCAACTGAGTTGGCCTAGACCAGAAGAGCTGTCCTGGTCACTCAGCCATCAGAGCAAACCCATGGAAGCACAGGCAAATAAAAAAAATTTTTTTTTGTTTTAAGTAAACATAATAAATATTTGTTGTTTTAGGTCACTACATTCTGGATTGGTTTGTTACATAGCAAAAGCTAACTGATAATGAATCCAATGACAGATTCTCTTCAATGAACCACGTGTATACTTCATCTTTAGGAAGTCTTGGGTGGCCAGTTCTCTACCTGGGTCAATGGTCTACCTCCACCCCCACATTTGCCTGACCCATGTCCCTCTGCTCCCAGAAACACTACCTGCCTATGCCTAAGATCCTGTCAAGGGAAGGAAACATCCATCCCTCCAGAGGCGCAGACAATTGTTCTGCAGCAGCACAAGAGACATCAGTGGAGGGTCCCGAGAGGTGCTACTTGAAGAAGCCCTCCTTACCACCACCTGCTGCACAGATTCTAGACCTTGTTACTGACCACACAAACTCCACTGTCATTAAATTACTCCTGTAGAATTAAAAGGGAAGGCGCTTACCTGCACTTACTGGAAGGTGTTGGGCAACGGGGGAAAAACACCCTATAAAAATCAGAGCCAGGGAGCAATTTTCTTGATTCACAGGATTCCAAGTTTTCACTCCCTGTCCTCCTTTTCTCCCTCATTACCTTTTTACTTGTCTTCCATTAATAGTTTTTCCTCTTATTACCTCAAGGTACCCATATCCATTTCCAGAAATAAATGAGTGGTTCCTTGGCTCCCATTAAATTTCACATCCGTATCCTCCATTCATTCCCTTTACAAGTTTAGGAATCTTTTAGTTTTCTCTTTTGCACCTTTCCTCTTGTCTAATATAGATGATTCTAGAGATGGCAGGCTTTTGGCAGAAGTCCCAAGATTCCCCCAATCAGAATCTTAGGAAGTTCTGGCCCCTCTTTTATTATTTAAAAAATTTTATTATTTATTTATTTATTTTGGAGAGATTTTTGCTGTAGGGCATGTGTACTCGCGAGAAAGAGAGACAGAGAGACAGAAAGCGAGAAGTCACCCCCTAGGGGGAATGGCCATGCTGCAATCCCTTCTCCTCCATTCTTCTCTCAGGATCCTGGGCACACATGCACACACGCCTGGCGTGAGTTTAAGCCACCGGGTCTGGGACTCAAAGAGCGGTCGACTACATGTGAGTCCAGCGACATAGCCATTACGCCAACTCCTGGTCCTCTCTTTTATTTTTTTTTAAACTTACAGCACATGGACAAAGGAATGACCTGACTTTGGTGAAGAGGGTAGAATTGGCTAGGGATCCAGAAATTCTGGGGCCCCGTGGCAGTCACAAGGGGAAGCAAGGCTGACGGGAGGAGGGTGTCTAGGGTTAGCTTTGCCTCTGCTTTCTTCCCACTGGGGCTAGTTGCCTCAACTCCTTCATCCTTGAACTAAAAATGGTGTTCTTGCAAATGGCAAGGTTCTGAGCAGGACTCTTGGAATAAGCTGAGGAGCTCAGACCATGCAGGTTGGAGGAAAGTGGTTTCAACAACTCTCATTTGGTATTTTGAGAAGTGCTTTAGAAGAGAGACAAGGAAATCTTTGCATCTTCACCCTGAAAACTGCTCTGTGACCTCCTCAGCCCTTCTGGGGTTTCCCTCATCTGTTTTCTGACTCAAGTGGAGATTATTCACTTTAATAGAAGATTCTGAGCGTTTGTATAAAAATGGCTGTGGCAATTCCCAGTGTTTTGATTGGCAATACAGGGATAGTATAGTTCAAGTTCTATTCCAAAGGGGCGTCAGGATTTTCTGGCCAAAGCACAAAGAGTCCTGAAGGATAAAGTGAGAGTCCTCAAGGACAGAAAGGAATGTGCAATCAGCTGCTGGGCTTACGTAGAGGTCATATGAGTGACTTCATCTTCCAGCAGGAATTTCTCAAAACTGACCACTCTCTCAACATCAAACTGAGACTGGTGGAAGAAATGACAATCCAGTAGTCAATCTGAAAACAAACTGCTTACTCTTTATAGTAAAGGAACCAAAGTTTTTCAAGAGAAAGTTCTAGCAGCTCTCCAATTTATCAAAGTGTGACAGGCAGTGATCACAAATGTAAATGTGACCTTTAGGTCCCATATGCAATGACAATGTTCACAGCCTCAATCCAGTAGGTAGTTTAGGCTAGTTTCTTTCCTGAATTCTGGAGTTTTAGGAGATCTACTATAATCAATTCTGCATTTTATTATTATTATTACCTTAAAATGTACATTTAACCACTGTACATCTTTACAGTGAACAAAATTATTTTTCTCAGCATGCATTCAGTGACTATCAAGTCAAAGTCAAGATATTACCATATACATTATCATCAACAGATAACTTTTTTTGCCTTAAAAGTGCTTCTCTTTCCCTCCCATCCTCTCTTACCCACTCCCACTACCCACCCCCTCCTATACTGTCTCTAGTGTCCACAGTTGCCTTCCCTGCCACTATACCTCCATTCTTTGAGTTTTGCCACAGAGTATAGACATTTGGTATATATTAAGGGGAGGGACAAACAATGCTTGTCTTTCATAGCCTGGCTTGCTTTGCTTAGTGTTAAATCTTCCATATTTGTCCACTTTGTATGAAATGTCAAGGTCTAAGAAACATAAAATAATTCTGCATTTTAAAAAGATTCAGTGAACAGTGAACAGAACTGCTACGAATTTAAAAGAAGTATTCTACATTAACTTTTCTGAAACAAACTTACATACACACAAGATAATATCTATACTTCCCCCTTGAGGTTCAAGAAATATGCGAACAACTTTGAGGCTCCAGGCATCATGAGAGATGTGATCACCTGGAATTTTCCCAACGCTTCTGTGAAGGAATAATATTCATCAATGTATCCCATTCTCCAGATGTGAAGACAGGCTCTAAGCACTTAAGGAGCTTGGCCATGATTACTTAGCTATTTAGAAGCAGGAAGAAGATAGGCACCTTGACTCCAATCCCAGTATACTTTCAGGATACTGTGAAGTCAATGCATGATAATGAAAAAGCAAAAACACCATTGTAGCTTGATTATATTTTTGTGAGAGCCTTAGGAGCATGATGTCATTGAAGAGGGAAAATTTATCTCTGGCAGAAGACATTGGTTGGGAATAGGTGAAAGGGAAGAGGAGAGAAGAGGTTTCTCATCCATCTTTCTATTATATCAAGTACTTTATTTAATCGCCATCTCTTCCCTTTGGTTCTTGTGGAATATACATTCCCTTTGTGACTACAACTTAGGTCCAGGGAGTAGGGTCTTGCTTAAACAGAAAACACATGACTTCAGCATGACTCTCCCTCCCTGCCCCTCCACACATGCGTGCGTGCACACGCACACACACACACACACACACAAGTGCAATAGGGCAGTTGGGTTACAGTGGAAAGAATAATTCTGATTAAGTTTAGGAGAAGTGGAATTTGGGTGTACAGAGTCATCCCTGGAGATGATGAACTAAGTTCAGATTTACATTTATCTATTGATAGCATCCCAATCTTGAAAATGGAACATTTCACTAAGTCATGGGCATTTGCAAAGGAGACAAACCTAGATGTTATCAGGTGACATCTTCATTGCTATAGGATGCCTTTTTCCTCCTAAGCCCTGTCAACCTACCATGACACTGTATCCCAGCAAGCCTTCTGTCTGCTAAAGTTCTCTGTTATCAGGCTTGGTCCAGCCTGGGGCAGCCTTGAGGGCCAGCTGGGCTAGCCTCTTAAAGACAAACCCAGTTGACTCCAGTAGATTCTGAAAGACTAAGAATTACTGTTTTCAATTTTAAGATGATAAGCAAACTTGTATTAAGTGAACCTTCCCATTGTTTTACTTTTAACCAAAGGAGAAGTAATTAAGGATGGCAAGGGAAGGAATTCATTTTTTTCAGTTTATGAAGTCCTCTCAGTACCATCTCTAAGTAACAGTTCATAAAAATAGATAGTGATATTAGCACCATTATTTTTAAGTTCACTTATTTATCTCATCCATGAGCAAGAGAGACAAGAGAGAGGAGGAGAGAAATAGGGAGAGACAGAGAGAGACAGCACCTACAGCAGGATCCAAATGCCATGATCTATCCCATCTTTAGCTAGCCCCAGATCATGGGCATGTGCATGCCTGGCCTATTCTGGGAGGTCTCCAGACATGAACCCAGAACTTTCCCACAAAGGTCAGCTTTGTCAACCACTGTGTTTTATTGATAAACCACCATCTGGCCCCCAAGTGTTGTTATCAACCCTATTATTAGACTTGGAAGATTTCAGAAGATTTGAATTACTAGATAATTCTATCTCCATATGTCTAAGACAAAAAGAAACACAAAGTAGGCTGTGGGTAAATTTGTCCATAATAAATGACTAACATCATCGTCTTCTATTTAACACCTCTGTTTTTAGGAGGTATGGTGGTATGAGTTAAACCTGGCCTACAACTGGCTTTGCTTGAACACAATTATTCTCTTAGGGAGGAGGAAATCTCTATACTGCAGAGTCCTGGGGGAGACAGTTTAGATTGCTCATGATTTTCCTAACTGTGGGTAAGTATAAAGCATAGAAGTAAATGCATGTATTGAGTGTATTGCAGGGGAGGAAGAAGGGTGTGCGGTTGCCCAGTTACCCAGCTGGAGGCACTTCCCTGTCCCCTACCCACAGGAGATTGACATCTAGACAAACTTGTTCTCAGCCATCGGCACAGGGCCTGATACAGGGTATGGCTCTGATGGCTTTGGCATCTGTTTTGTCTTGCCTCATGCCCACATACTGAGACTGCTTGTTTTCATCCAATAGCAATTAGCACCGTGGTAAATGTCTTGTGCTCTGTGCTAATTCAGAAGAATAAGCATGTCACACTCTGCCAAGAATTACAGCTAATCACAGAGGACTCCAGGCACACCTGCCCTTACATCAGGCTTTTGTTTTAAATGAGAGGTTGGTGCAACCTGAAACATTGCATTCTCCCCTTGGTTAGGGATAACCATGGAGACCCAGGGGAGGCCTGGAGTGTGGTCTGGCTGCCACTCCAAGCATGCTTCCCACAGAGAGAGAGAGTGAGCAGCAGGGAACCTGAGGAGCTGTGAACAAGGTGGGCCAGGGAATGCTCCATGATGGGCAGAAGCCCACTGGAAACAGTACCCACCACAGGACATTGGTCAGAACCACTGCGGATACAATGTGTAGGAATCAAGACCTGGCTGACTACACATTGTGGCTGAAAAGCTTTTTGGTCATTATTTCCTTTTAGCTTCAAGTAACTTGGTATCTGTTTTCTACTTATCTTTTTATTATTTATTTATTTTTTTAAAAAAAAACTTATTTGCTTATTTATTTATTACTTCCATGAGTGACAGAGACAGAAGAGGAAGAAGAAGAAGAGAAAGAGAGAGAGAGAGACAGCATCCCCAACTGACTCCTCACACTGAGATCCAACCCTGGCTTCAACCAGCTCTGAGTCATGGCCACACGTGTGCCTGGCGTGTTCAGGGAGGTCTCTAGACACAAACCCTAATCCTTCCATGTGGGTCAGTGGTTCAGCCTCACAGAGCACTGCATTATTGCCATGTACCTTTTATATCCCATTTCCCCACCTGCTGGTATCTTTTCTTACTCTAAGAATATACCCTTTGTCATGATTTGATATTTATCATCTATTGATTTTAGTTTGCTTTTGTTCTGTTTTGTTTTCCAAGTCTTATTAAGGCTTATTAAGCTATAATTTATGTTTGGGTAAATTCACCTTCTCAAAGTGTATGGTTCTATGAGTTCTAACAAACATGAACATTTGTGCAACTATCAACTATCCATAATCAAGATATAAAGCAGTTTTTCAGTCCTTAAAAATTCCTGTCTTGTCAACCTCCCTTTCCTGCCCCCAGCAGGCAACAACTGATCTGTTTTTGTCTCTATTATTTGCTTTTTCTAGGATGCCATATACTGGGTTGTTGGAAAAGTCGTGGTGCATTTTTGCATAGAGAAACATAAAAAAATATATATCATGACTTTTCTGACAACCCAATAAATGGAATAATTCAGCTCTTTCATTTAGCATCATGCTTTTGAGCTCCCTTCACGTTGTCACGTGTGCCATTAAGTGGCATTCAAGGATGTGCCACAGGTTATTCTATGCTAGATGGTCACTTGAGTTGTTTCTCCCTTCTAGCACTTACGAATAATGCTGCTACGGACATTCACGCACCAGTGTTTGTGTGGGTATATGTCCTTATTTCTCTCAGGAAAATACCAAGGGGTGGGGGTTGCTTGGCTCTTCATCATATGTTTAACTTCTTTTTTTTTTTTTTTTTTTTTAAAATAATTATTTATTTAATTTTATTTATTCATTCATTTATTTTAATTTGACCAGAGAGAGATACACAGAGAGAGAGGGAGGGAAAGTGAGAAAGCAAGCCACCAGGTCCAGTATTCGAACCGCGGTCGGCCATGTGGGAGTGTCCAGCGCCTTAACCACCATGCCACCTGCTGGTCCCCCATTAATTGAACCGTGGTCAGCCATGTGGGAGTCCAGTGCCTTAGCCACCATGCCACCTGCTGGCCCCTGTTTAACTTCTTAAGAAACAAGCCAAATATGCAAAGTGGATATACCCCTTTACGTTGCCATCGGCAACATATGCAAGTTACAGTTGCTCCACTTCCTTGTCAACACTTGGTATTGCAAGTTTTAAAAATTTTAGTCATGTTGATAAGTATCTAAAAGTATTTCAATGTGGTGATTAGATTGTATGTTTCTAATGATGAATGATGCCAAGCGTCTTTTCACCATACATTCATTCATTCATTCATTCATTCATTCATTTATTTTAGAGGTTTTTGCTATAGGGCATGTACACTCACCAGGAAGACAGGGAGAGACAGCGAGATAGAAAGTGAGAAATCACCCCCCAGGGGGGATGGCCATGCTGCAATCCTTTCTCCATTTTTTTCATGGGATTTGGGGCACACATGCACATATGCCCTCTGTGTTTTTTCAAGCCACCAGGGGTGAGACTCAAACCGTACAGTCAGTCATGTGAGATGCAACCATCGTAACCACCACATCACCAGCTGGCCCTGAACGTTTGTGTTAAAACAAGCAACGTGGACCTCAAAGAGGCTGAGTAACTTATCAAGGTCACACAGCCTGTGGAATGTCATTCACCCATGAGAAAGTTCTCATCAAAAGGGCAAAAAATGACCAAAAAAAAGAAAAGTGAACCATCCTTGGTTAAGGATTAGCTTTTATTGTGAGACTTTAACCTCTCTGCATGTTTTTGGTGTTAGGTGCCCTTTCATTACTGGCATGGAAGTGATAGGAGATCACAGTGGATATTTTTAAGTGACTTTATAGCACATAATAAAAGATTGAGTGCCCTATATTTGTCTCTATGTCTCTCTCCCTACTTTTTTTGTGGGTTGTTATTGGTCTTTGAAGTGAAAAGACCTGCAATCATTAGTTTAAAGAACAGCTGTGTATATAATGATGCTCAACCTATATTTATTTAGTCAGCACAGATGACACTACACTGCCTTCCAATGTAGATGTGCGGCCAGCAGACAGGGGCCAGATAAAGTCTTCAGGTTCTCATTT
The DNA here is from genome assembly GCA_026018925.1 of Tupaia tana. Taxonomy (NCBI): domain Eukaryota; kingdom Metazoa; phylum Chordata; class Mammalia; order Scandentia; family Tupaiidae; genus Tupaia; species Tupaia tana. The sequence goes on from JAKSZU010000018.1 coordinate 16,005,580, forward strand.
CATTTCTGCCACTGATATTTACTGAGCATCTAATATGTACTAAGCACCGCACTGGAATCTGAGGGCACAAAACATGAAACACCACCGCTGCTCACAATGAGCTTAAAATATCATCCCTGGCAGTTTATTTCAGAGAAATAAAAAAAACACATCTGCTAGAAATAGCAGTTTCTATGTCAACAGAAATACCAGTATCATCAGTGTATGAGGGGGCTTTGCAAAGTTTCTGTACCCACCTATCAGCTCCTGATGAGGCTGAAATGACAAGGGTATGTTAACCCTCAACTGGCAGTATTCTTGGGGTTCACACACTATATGGAAGGAGCATAACAGCAAAAGGATTTCTAACCAAAAAGCAAAGATATGGGCCACTTGAAAAACATTTATTAAAACAAGGAAAATAGGGACCAGCAGTTGGTGTAACGGCTATGTCGCTGGACTCCCATGTGGTTGACTGCAGTTCGATTTCCGGACCCCGTGACTTAAATTCACACCAGGCGTGTGTTGTGTGTGCCCAAGATCCCAAGAGGAAAATGGAGAAGAAGGGATTGTGGTGTGGCCATCCCCCCTGGGGGGGTGATTTCTCACTTTCTGTCTCTCTGTCTCTCTCTGTCTTTCTGGTTTCTGGCAAGCGCACCGCCCTATAGCAAAAACCTCTCAAAAAAAAAAAAAAAAAAACAAACAAACAAACAAAAAAAACCCAAGGAAAATATGAATGGTTTTTAAACCTACTATCTAAATACCCCTGTTGGATATAAAAATAAAAACTATTTTATCATGTAGTTGGAAGATTCAATTTAAGTCAGGAAGGCACAGATGAAAATAAATTCTCACTCTACTGAGTAAGCCATCTCCATGTATCCGCTCAGAAATATTTTTTATGTATAAACCATCAAAATCTATATATAATATACACATTATGTATATAGTATATTATATATATTATATATATAATAAATCCAACTTTCTTTTTTTTTACTCAAAGGACTAACACTAAACTATATTTTACTATACTTTCTTTATTTTTATTTATTTAGAGAATTCTTTTTTGCTATAGGGCTTATACTCGCTGGAGAGACAGAGAAAGAGAAAGTGAGAAATCACTCTCCCAGGGGATGGCCACGCTGCAGTCTCTTCTCCTTCTGAGATTTTGGGCATGCACACACATGCAACAGACATGGTTTTGAAGCCGCTTCACAGTCAGCCATGTGGGAAACCAGTGCCTTAATCACTATGCCACCTGCTGGCCCCATTTTTTAAAAACTTGGTAATACATCCTGAGGATATTTCTGTATCAGTTTGTTCATATCTACCTCCATCTTTTAAAAGGCCGTATATTAGGTTGACAGGAAAGTCATGATGTATTTTTCTATGTCTTTCTATGCAAAAAATGCATTGTGAGTTTCCTGACAACCCAGTAGAATATATGGGATATACTATATATTTCTCTTTAAAGCTGTCCCCATTGGCCAGATAGTTACTATTTTTGTCTATTTAAAAATAAGGTTTGGGGGACCAGCAGTTACATTGCTGGACTCCCATATAGTTGACCGCAGTTTGAGTCCTGGACCTGGAGGCTTAAAAAGCATACCAGGCATGTGGGCATGTGTGCCCAGAGTCCTGAGGCGAAAATGGAAGAGAAGGTATTGTGATGTGTCCCCCCCGTGGGGGGTGATTTCTCACTTTCTTTCTCTCTGTCTCTCTCTTTCTGGTGAGCACACATGCCCTATAGCAAAAGTCTCTAAAAAACAACAACAACAACAACAACAACAACAACAAAAGCTTGAGGCCAGCAAATAGTACAGTAATTAAGATGCTGGACTCTCACATTCCTGACTATGATTTGTATTTCAGATCTGGTGGCTTGAAAATCACATCAGGCATATGTGCATACATGCCCAAAATCCTGAGAGGAGAATAATGGAGGAGAAGGCACTGTCACACCTTGTGGGGAGGGAGTGATTTCTTACTTTCTCTATCTCTGTCTCTCTCTGCAAGTGCACGCACCCTATGGTGAAACAAACAAAACCTTTAAAAATGGAATAAGGCGTTAATGAGTATCTCTATATTTTGAGGCATATCTTAAATTCTTACCATAAAAGAACATTTTCAAAAGCATGATAGATATAAGAACATGTGTATTTGAATTACTTTTCCTTCATAATTCTCCTGTCCAATCCAGCCTCCTAATTATCTAGGGTTACAGATATAACCATGCCTGGTGTGTTCAGGTTGGCCCAGGAACTACCCCTGGGCCTCCCAGATGGCTTCCAGCCTCCCAAACAATGGTGCTACCTGTGTGCCACTGCAACTGGGTCTTCATCTAGATTTTTTTTTACAGGTATTAATAAGTTATCCTCCAAAAAGTTGCATTTGTATTTCTACAAAGGTAGTTTAATTCCTTATCAGGATTTGTATTCTCAAACTTTTACCTTTTTGCCAGTTTGATAGTTTACTCTTGATAGTTTTACTGTGCTTATTGTGTAGCAAGTTTTTCACTTTTTCTTTACTAGTTTGTATATAGTCAAATATATCAGTCTTTTCCTTCGTGGCTTCTGGTCTCTGGACTTTATTTTTGTTTTAGAAAGTGTGCTCACTTCAGAATACTAAATTCATCTATGTCTCCCCTATAACTTTTATGCTTTTGTTACTTTAAGGTCTTTGATCCATTTGGATTTATTTGGGTTTATTGCCATCACTTTATAATTTTTTTCAAATGTTTAGCCAGGTATTCTATACTATTTATTAAATAATCCATCTATTTTTTACTGACTTGATATACTATCTTTATTGCATGTTTAGGTCTATTTCTGGATTCCATCCATCAGTCTACTTCTTTAGTAATACAAAATTGCCTTAATTGTTGTTGCTTCTTAATCTGTTGTGATAATCTGATAAGGATAACTTACTTCATTACTCTTCCCTATCCCTTCCCTGAAACTTCCTAGATATTATATATTTATGTCAAAGTAATTACCAGTATCATTTTCTTAACCAGAGAAAATGCTCTACTGGAATGTTGTGAGTATGATGTTCCTGTATATTTTTAATAGATATGTTTTATTGGTTTCCAAAATTTTCTTATGTTTAGATTGCACAGAGTTTTTTTTATTGAATAAGAATTTGAACAGAATGGTTTTACTCTGTTAGTTCACATAATTGTATGGAATTACTCTTTCATCTGTTAATCTGGTAGCTTTTATACAGCTCAGTGTTTGAGTTTGAACCATTTTTGCATTTCTGAATTATTCCTCATTAATATGCACTTATATGTCAAGGTACTGAATTTGGGGGCCAGCAGGTGGTGTGGTGATTGAAGCATTAGACTCCCACACGGATGACTATGAATTGTGGACCTGGAAGCTTGAAAATCATGTGGGTAGGGGCCAGCAGATGGTGTAGCAGTTATGTCGTTGGACTCCCATGTAGTTGACCACGGTTTGAGTCCCTGCAGCTTAAAAATCACACCAGGTGTGTGTGCGTGCATGCCCAAAATCCCAAGAGGAGAATAGAGGAGGGGGGATTGCAGTGTAACCATATCTTCAGGAGGTGATTTCTCACTTTCTGTCTCTCTGTCTCTCTGGTGAGCACACATGCCCTATAGCAAAAATCTCTGAAAAAAAGAAAAAAGAAAACCATGTTGGGTATGTGTGTGTGCATGTCCAGAATCCTGAGAGGAAAGTGGAGGAGAAGGGATTGCAGTGTGGTCATTCCCCCTGGGGGTGACTTCTCACTTTCCCTCTCACTGTCTCTCTGTTTTCTCTGGTGAGCGCATGTGCCCTATGGCAAAAAAAAACTTAAAAAAAAAAAAGAAAAGAAAAGATAATGAATTTAATTTGCCTGTATCATATTTACTTGTTTAGGATTCTTGAATCAAGGCTCATCACAAGGTTGGTTTCTAATGTTCTTTTCTTGATTTGTTCTTTCCAGATTTGGGGATTATTCCAGTCTCAGGAGTTGGGTAACATTTTTCTTTTTCTGTCAGAGGGCATGTGCACATACGAGAGAGAGAGAGAGAGAGAGAGAGAGAGAGAGAGAGAGAGAGAGAAAAGAAAAGAAAAGAAAAGAAAACAAAAACCAACAAAACTCCCCCAAAAACAGCAGAGAGAGAAAGCATCCTCTAAAAGGGCCTGGTCACACCATAATCCTTTTCCCTCTGATTCTTTATCCCTTTTGAATCCCGGGCATCATGCGTGTGCTTGATTTGCAGCTTGATTTGTGCTGAGATTTGACCTGGGTTGGCCATGTGGAATCTGGCTCCCTCCACCTAGTGCCTAACTGCTGCACCACAGAGCAGGCCCCTCTTCTTCTATTTTAGAAAATATAGATTAGGTTCAGTATTTTTAGTTCCTTAAGTTGTAGAAAAAATTTCTGAAACTTCCCAAATTTAATGTGTTTTTTTTTTAAATGGCAGAAGACTTGATTATAGTTTCAATTTTTAAACTCTTCGTATTTTTCCTCCCTCTGAAGACAACGTATTTTACATTTTTTCTCGATAATTCTAAATTTCTTCTATGTTTCAAATTTATTGGCATAAAATTATATCTGTAAAATTTTTAAATCTATAGTTAAGTTCACTTTATTTTAATGGCTTTTAAAAATAATCTGCCTTTGTAATAGCTTTACACTTTTTGGGGTGGTTTTATTATAAGGTGTCTGACATATAACTCTTTTTATCTAATTTCCTTTATACTTAGAATGCACTGATATAAGAAATTAAAATTTTAATTCTGTAAAATTCATGAGGCAGTCCTGTATCCTGGTGGTTAAGGGAGGTTGAATCCCACATGGTTAACTGCAGTCTGAGTCCCAGCCCTGGTGGCTTCAAAATATGCCAGGCACATGTATGTGTGCCCTAAATCCTGAAAGGATATAGAAATGGAGGAGAAAGGATTGCAGCATGACCACATCCTGTTTTTTTGGGGGAAGGAGGGGCTTCCTCTCCCCTCCCCTCTCTGTCTCTCTCTAGTGAGCACACACACCCTCTGACAATGACAATAACAACAAAAATACAAACAAACAAACAAAGCCAAAAACAAGGGGTGGGATAAAATTCATCATTGTTCTATTCTCTTGCTCTGAAATTCTTAGGCATATGTTGGTGCCTCACAATCTATTTTCTGGAATCATTAAGTGTGTGTGTGTGTGTGTGTGTGTATGCTATGTTGTGTTTACCAAGCATAGAGATTATTTTGATAATGACTTTTAAATTTTGATTTCCAAGATTTCTAATTGACTCCTTTTATTTTTTGAGAGTTTTTTGCTATAGGGTGCGGGTGCTCGCCAGACAGACAGACAGAGAGAGAGAGACAGAAAGCAAGAAATCACCCCCCAGGGTGGGTGGCCACACTGCAATCCCTTCTCCATTTTCCTCTTGGGATCTTTGGCACCCACGCACACGCGCCCAGCCTGAGTTTAAGCCCCCAGGTCCGGGACTCGAACCATGGTCGACTACATGGGAGTCCAGCGACATAGCCATTACGCCAACTGCTGGTCCCTAATTGGCTCCTTTTTTCACATTTAATGGCTTTTGTTTTATGCATATTTATTTCAAGATAATAGTTTTAAATTCAGTTTAAAAAACCATTCTTATTAATGGAAGTAATTCTTACTGATCTTTGAATGTTGTAAACAACTGAAGTTTTAAAGATTCTTTCAGAATATTAACTTTATTGATTGTGTATTTTGCTTCCTATCCTTATCAACATTAGATTCCTTCATGTAGTTTGGAATATTGGTCTACAGGATAATTCTAAGCTTATGTTTTTTGCTTTCTTTTTCTAGTTCTTTAAACTCACCTTTCCTTATCTAGTTTTATGACTTTTCATCCAGTCCTTGGGCCATTAGGCCAGAGTCAAAATGTTATAACGGCCATATGAGACTTTTGCTACTCTGCAATATTGAGAATAGCGTAGGTGCAGTCAGAGAAACTGCAGATACCTCTGCCAGGAAGCTGTATCTTTGACATCCTGCTCCCATGTCCGTAACTCCCCATAGAGCCGTATCTCTAGGTTGTGAGCAGGCAGGACTTTAATCTAATTTCTCCCCTCTTTTTAACCCTGGACTTGCTTCAGTTTTCAAGCACAGAGAAGCCTTAAGCCTACTCACTTCCCATGTTTCATGAGGCGCATTTAGTTTCAACAGGAGTCCAACTCCAAGTTGCTGCTGCCCATTTCTAGAAAGAGGGTCTGGTAGGTCCATGGCTTTAGCCTCATTTGTATTTAGCCTCACTTTGTATTTCTGATCTATTGGACTATCCATCATGTTTTTGTTATATATTAATCTTGCTCTTCCTGTATTTTATATTTTGGAGCAGAGGGAGTGAGTCAATGTGTGAATTTACCATGCCAGCTTGATAGGAAATCCGTTTAGGCTTTTAAAAGGAGACTCTCAAAATGCAAAAACATAATTTTCATTTGATGAGACTTCAGGTGGTCATGACTGGCATGTGCTCAAGGACAAGTTAAGATGGTCATCTCTTACTGGGGAATTTTTTTTCGGGGGGTTTGTTTCTATGGCTAGAAATTCCAATTTGTTAAACTCTGTACATAATCACGACTTATACTATATGTTTTCACTCAGCAGTATAGTGGGGTTTTAGGAGGTTTTAGTTGATAGACAACATCCTTTATTCCACATCTATCTCTAAATTTAGTGGCAATAAAGAGTGAAGGGTAGGAATAGGAGAAGGGTGATATTGAGGAACTACTGGGCGATGAAACTTCCATGCCCCATTTTTAAGCTCTTTTTTCATCCTAACTCAGCAGATTGTCTAATATGTATTCTCTGATCTAGTTGGTGGTACTGTTCGATTTAGGAAACCAGGCATTGTTTTCCCCTGGCTATATTTCTTACAACACTATTCCTTAGATGGTGCAGATTTGCATAATATTGAAATCAATGAAATGTAAAGAAATTATACTCTCTCCATTTCTTTGGATTTTTTTTCTCTTATTGTGAAATAATCTTGTCATATTTCTATTGCCGTTCTTTCCTTATTTTTTTTTTTTTAAGTTGATGATACTTTTGTACTCTCACAGGGGAACTACTGAAAACAAATATCAAAATTTTCATGAATGTGGGAAAAAACGTGTTTACATGAAGGGAAAGGATGTTTTGGGGATGGCACAACCATCCCATCAAATGGGCTAAATCAAGGCTCTTTCAGAAACTGGAAGTTGTAAGGACTATTCTATTCCATTTTTCTTTCTACTTTCTGAGGTTTAAGAGGACTTTCTGTTCATTAGAACAGGTCAAATGTGTATACAATACCAAGTTTCTTATAGGAGTAATTGTATAGAAAGTAAGACATTGATGAAACTGCATAATGTATTTTTGGGTATCCTGAATTGTTTTCTTTAAACTGATTAGTGAGATTCTTCTTCTTCTTCTTCTTCTTCTTCTTCTCCTTCTCCTTCTCCTTCTCCTTCTCCTTCTCCTTCTCCTTCTCCTTCCCCTTCCCCTTCCCCTTCCCCTTCCCCTTCCCCTTCTTCTTCCTCTTCTTCTTCCCCTTCCCCTTCCCCTTCCCCTTCTTCTTCCTCTTCTTCTTCTTCTTCTTCTTCTTCTTTTTTTTCCCCCCCCCTAGAGGGAGTGTGTGCTCACCAAAGAGACATGAAGAAAGATAGAGGGAAAGGAAGTGAGAAACGACAACCCCCATGGAGAATGGCCACACCACAATCCCTTCTTTTCCATTTTTCTTCTGGGATTTTGGGCACACAGGCACGCATGCTCAGAGTGTTTTTCAAGGCACTGGGTCTGGGACTCAAACTGCACAGTAGGTCATGTGGGATCCAGCTACCTTAACCATCACACCACCAGTTAGCCCTAAGATTCTTAAGACAAATGATTATGCCTCATGCTTTTCAAAAATTTTTCTCAAAAGGACTTGCTAAGGGCCTGACAAACAACTGCTAGCTTGACTTACAAAACACTGTTGGCACAATCTCAGCATTTTAATCATGACAAATTTCAGAGCTGACAAGCTGCTTGTTGATGTCCTTGTTTTCTATCTAATGAAAATATTTAATTTTCAGAATGAACTGAAAGTCACCCCGGGTTTACTTAAAACCAACTTTGCCTAAGATGACAAATTACCCTCAAGGGCAGCATTGTTGTTCCAGAATCCCAGCAAGGCCCGGCTCCCTGACTTTTAGCTCCTGGTGTCATTCTACTTGTCTTTCTTGCTGGGTGCATGGAATCATTATTAAAATCCAAAAGTATGATAGTGTTTTCCTCAGGGTCCTCCATTTTCAGCAGAGGATAAATCCAAAAATCGAGGGTATATTAAATTTTCATGACTGTTCATTTCATAGTTGTTGCCTAATCAGAGCATTTCTGTCTGTAGATCATTGATGTGCCCAATAACAGCTGGGAGAGCAATCACTGAAGATTTTCTTATTCCCTTTTCTTTGAATTCATCTACTTTGTTTATGGTAGAAAGAGAGAGATGTAGTTCAATATTTGTGCCCAAAAGGAAAAACGTTGGATGTCTTATTCTTTTCTATTTATTTGGTAAATGATCATTTAAACCCAAGGACAAAGATCCTGAAACTGAATAATAATGTTTTCATATAAGGATTTTGATATTCAATTCAGTTAAAATGAGATTTTTGTTGTTGTTGTAAATATCCTGTAAAGTAACTTTATGATCATCATGTTATAAGATGGTGTTAGATAGTCAAAATAGTGAGTCAATCCCAGCACGCTTGTTTTGGGCAGTACTTATAATGATGGAGGAAAAGAGTTGTGATGGCTGGTTCAGAGGACAGCTTCAAATAGTTTTCACTTCTGTTTTATACTACTACTAAGTGGGCGATCACAGTGGAATATAATACAAATTTCTTTGCAGACTTAATCTTTCTGACTATGCATCCTATTTGCAATCTTTACAAATTAAGCTGCCTGTCATTTTGTCTTATAGATTTTTAAAGTTTATTTATCCATTTAATCTGAGAGAGAGGAAGAGAGAAAGGGTGACATCATCAATAGAATTTTTACGTCATGACTGACCCTCAGTGTCAGCCAGTCAGCACCATAGGCACCATACTTCTACCTGGTGTAAAAGAGGAGCGCACAAGGCTCAAACCTGGGACCTTCCCATGCAGCTTTGGCATCATGATAAATTGTGTTATTGCTGCACCACCACAGCTGGCCATCTTACAGATTTTTTTGGCCTACTTTATGGAAGATTCATTTTTGCACAAATTTTAAGGTAGGACAGAAGTTTTGGCCAAAATGAACCAGTCAAAACTGTTGGATTTTCTCTCAAAGGAGTTTCCAGAAAACTGAGTCCCAAATACTAATCAAGTTCTTGTTAACAGACATCTGAAAGATGTGTGTATCTGGCATAAATAAGCCTATTGAGTATTTACTAAGCAAGAGTATTCTTTTTTAAATTTAATTTTCTTTAGGAATTATTTTATTTAACTATTTATTTATTACTTATTTTAATTTGATGAGAGAGGGACAAAGTGTGAGTGTGTGTGTGTGTGTGTGTGTGTGTATATGTGTGTGTGAAAGAGAGAGAGAGAGAGAGAGAGAGAGAGAGAGAGAGAGAGAGATAGGGGGAAAGTGAGAAAGCAAGCTGCCAGGTCCAGAACTTGAACCACAGTCAGCCATGTGGGAGTCCAGCGACCTTAACCACCATGTCACCTTCCAGCCCCATAAGCAAGAGTATTCTTAAAGTTTATCACATATTAGTGATCTGAAAGTGTTTACTATGCTATGGTTATAAGGAAAAAAGGAAAGAGCTCATGTTCTATAAATCATTGAGTCTTTTATACTGGGGAAGTCATTTTAAAACAAACGTAATGAGAAACCCAATGGAAATTGCTAGTGAATTCTCTAAGATATTAGTTGCAAATAATTCATTTGTTGCTCCACCTCTCAGGGTCTTATACAGCATAATAAAGGTGGCCAGAACTTTTCATTTATGAACTTTTGGCTCTTCTCAACAATGGTATTATTCTTGTACGTTGCAGCTTGGCAGGCACTAGAAACCATCTCTCAAGCAGAACAGGCGTAGGACATGAGGACATATAGTGGCAGCCCGAAGGAAGTTGCATGAAATATTAACTTCTCTTCTTAGAACACAGTCCTGCAGTTGAGCCAAAGGAGCAATCACCTACTTCACAAATAAGACACTGTAACTGATTAAAAAGTATCTAAAATGGTCCTATGATCTGATGATAACAACTATACATGATAGAAAAGCTTGTGAAAAAATGTGTACATAGGTCAATGGGAGAGAATAGAGAGCTCAGAAATAAACCTATGCTTATATGGTCAACTAAATTTTGACAAGAGTGTCAAGAATACATAATAGGAAAAGAGTAGTTTATTCAATAAATGCTGCTAGGAAAACTGGATATCCACATGTAAAACAATTAAATTGGACCCTTATCTTACACTATACACAAAGGCCTACTCAAAATAGATGAAAAGTTCAGATATGTGACCTGAAACCATAAAGATTCCTAGAAGAAAACATAGGGGAAAAGCTTCTTGATGTTGGTCTTGGCAATGCCATTTTTTTTTTTTGGATAAAATACCAAAAGCTAGGCAACAAAAGCAAAAATAAACAAGTAGACTACAACAAACAAAAATGCTCCTGCAGAGCAAACATTCAAAAAATGAAAAGACAGCCTATAAAATGGGAAAAAATATTTATAGATCATGTATCTGATAAGGGGTTAATACTCAAAAATACACAAGGAATTCATTCATTGAGTATCAAAAAACCAAATAATCCAATAAAAAAATGGGCAAAGGGCCTGAAAAGACATTTCTCTGAAGAGAACACAGAAATGTCCAACAGATATATGAAACAGACATATCACTAATCATTGGGGAAATGCAAATCAAAACCACAATGAGATATTATCTTATATCTACTAAAATGGCTCACATTAATACAAAAGGCATGTTTTAGTGAGGATGTGGAGAAATGAGAAATTTTGTCTACTGTTGGAAGGAAGGTAAATTTTGTTATAGCAATTATGGAAAACAGCATGGAGAGTCCTCAAAACCTTAAACAGAATTACATATGGTCCAGCAATCCCATTTTTGGGTATATAGCCAAAGATTTTTTTTTTAAGAATTATTTTTTATTTAACTTTGTTTTTGTGTTTGTTTGTTTGTTTGTTTGTTTGTTTATTTATTTATTTATTTATTTATTTAAACACGGTCAGAGAGGGGCAGAGAGAGAGAGAGAGGGAGAGAAACTGAGAAAGCAAGCCACCAGGAGGTCTGGGACTTGACCACAGTAGGCCATGTGGGAATCCACCGCCCCTAACCACCATGCCATCTGCCGGCCCGTATATCCAAAGATTTTGAAATAGGGATCTTGAAGAGATAACTGCACTCCTATGTTCATTACAGCATTAGAATCACTAGCTAAAATATGGAAACATCATAAATTTCCACTAAAATGAATAAATTATGAAATATATATATAATGAAATATTATTCAGTCCTAAAAGAGGAAATGAATCCTGCCATTTGTGACAACATGGACAGACTCAAAGGGTACAATGTTAAGTGAAATAAGCCAAGCACAGAGAGACAAATACTGTGTAATATCAGTTATACATGGATATAAATTAGCTAACCTCCTGGCTAAAGAAGTTTAGAAGATCTACTGTAGAGCACAGTGCCTATAGCTAATAATACTCTATTGAATACTTAAAACTGCTAACAGGGTAGGTCTTATATTAAATGTTCTTATACAAATAAACACAAATAATAGCAAAGGGAACAGGAGGAAGCTGTAGGAGGTGGAAAATAAATTTATGGCCTTAGTGATAGTGATGCTTTCATGGGTATATCCCCAAATTTACTAAAATGTGCACATTAAGTATGCACAGCTTTCTCTATGTCAATCATATCTACAGAAAGTGGTTAAAAAAATGAAAAACAGGCTTGTGGAACACACTGATCAGGGAATATAAATATCAGAGTGTTAGAAAGCTTGACAGCCTACCTGATTACTTGGCCTAATTTGGGGCCAGCCGTGGAAAAAACAATTTTAGAGACAACCAAAGAAGAATCTAGAGACATCCAAGGGATTCCCAACCCAATTGTACCTCAAAGAAGTCCAGATGATATGTCAAAGTATCTCACTACATGAAACAAACTAATTGTGACTCTAAAGAAAATTTCTGAAGCCCATAAGTTGTAAGAAAAGACGTCAAAAAATTCACAGAGAACCAACCTTGGTGGCAAAGGTGGTAACATACTGAACTGTAGGGGTGGAAGCCGCAAGGGCTGAGGGCAGGTTTGGATCCTGAAGCCTACTAGGTGTGTAGACCTAAGATCAAGATAAGCTGTAGGACTGGGGGAAGTGGGTCATGGTGTGATGAGACCTTATCAAGGGTTCCTGTCTTTCACTCCCTTTCACTAAAATAAACTTGAAAAAAAAGAAACTAAATTTTGAGTGTATTTTGGTGCAAATAATTTTCAAAAACCAAGCATAGATTTTTCATAATATACATTTTCCATAAACTTGTGTTTTCTTTTCTAAAATTTATTTTTTATTTGCCAGAGGATGTGTGTGCTTGACCGAGAAAGAAGAGAGGGCAAAGAAGAGAGGGAGAAGGAGAAAGCACTTTCCAAAGGGGTGTGGTCATGCTGCAATCCCCTCTCTTACATATCTCCATCCTGTTGGGACTTTGGGCAGGTGTCCACTCACACTCACATTCACACACACCACATATCTGGTGTATTGTTTGAGCTGCCAGAGCTGAGCTTCAAACCACAATTGGCTCTGTGGGATCTGGCTCCCTTAATTATAAGGCCAAAGGACCAGACCCTGCATGTCTTATATCATTTGCTTATAAAACTGACCAACTTCTTCCTTTGTACTTTTTTTTCCATTCCAGAGACATATCTCTTCTCCCCAGCTCTAAGCAGCCATTACTTCTATGTTCATCATTAAGGGACAATTTGGTAAAGCCAGAGGGCAGTCTCCTTCCCATCCCATCTCTTTTTGTTGTTGAGTTACTTTTTTTTTTTGGCTTTGAACTCGAGACAATCTTTCTTTGCTTTCAAGGATAAAATTTTAAACCAGAATATAGCTCAAGGCTAGTATTTCTCTGCCAGTCTGTAATTAATTTACTTTTTATCTGCAATGCTGTTATTTATTTTAAGAACTTTTTTTTGGCTATTCTATCTTGGGAATAAAGCTCATTTATGGGTTCCCTACTTCGGGAACATCAACTGTCTTTATGTTAGATCACTCAAGCCAATACCCCCACCCCTTTTTGTTAAAGACAGGATTTCACCGTGTTGCAATCTTCCTGCCTTAGCCTCCTAACCAGGACTATGTGTGGGCCACCATGCCTGGCTCTTTCTCAGATGGAGTCTTGCTATGTTGCCCAGGACAGCCTCAAGCTTGCTGTCATCCTATCTCAGTCAACCTGTGTCACTGGGATTTTACAGGCATAGGGCGCTACATATGGCCTTTAGGGTAGACAGAGAATTGAACTCAGGACTCTCATGCGGCCCCATCCCTCAGAGTATGTCTTAGTACTGCATGCCAACATGGCTGGATCACTGGCTCATTTTCTGATTGTCTTCCATATCATATTTCCTCTTACTGCTTTGTCTTTTTTTCTGTACTCATTATGATTAATTTAAACCTTTCTTTATGTAAAAATTGTATTTGAGTTAATCACATTTAATCTTTGCTATTCTAGTTTATCTAGATGGTGTTGCTTTAGTCTTCAATTTCTTTAACTTTGCATCTTCCTTGTCTTCTGATTTCATTATTTTATGAACTTTGACCTCCTTAAATATATGTTATTTTCTTTAATGTGACGTAGTTGATTAGGGTGGTCTTTTTTCCTCTGGCTTACATATTTCTTTTGAGTAAGACTTTCATTTGTCATTAATACGTAATTTATTCACTCAACATTGATTTATTGAGTGTGTACTGTGTGCCAGGCACTATTCTATTAATGCAAAGGAAAGACCTTTTAGGACAACCAGGTTCCTGCCTTCAGGTATTAGATCTTGATATTCCAACCAGAGAAGTCAGACTAGAAGTAAATAAACACATAAGAAAACATCAAGTAAACCTTTTCTGTAAAGGAGCAGATAGTAAATATTTGGACTGTTTTATAGACTGTACAGTCTCTGTCTCACCAACTCAAGTCTGCCATTGTCAAAGTAATGGTCATCACAGACTATAGGTGAACTAATGAGTGCCGCTGGGTTCCAATAAAACACCTGATTTCAGGCAACTGTTCACCAATTTATTCTCATCCTCTCTTTGGTGTTCTTTTCTGAGGTCATTCTAACTATCTAAATTAGAACAATAAGATATAAGGTCCTGGAGGGGGGCCGGTGCAGGGTGGGTGATGAGATGAAAGCTGACAACCGGACAGCAGAGAGGGCTGAAGCGAAAAAAGAGCTACGCATGGTTCGACATGTGTTGAGGCCCTATCTCTTCACTCACAATAATCACAAGACCAAGGGAAGAGGTCATTTTGGTCATTTCTGGCCATGACCTAACATGAAAGGACTTACAGTTTGAAATCTAATATTGGTTTCTTCTGTAACTCCACAGGCTTTGTATTGGGTGACTTCCAACTCTTGGGCGGAGCCCAGAGAATCAGGAAACAAAAGCATCCAACAATGAAAGTCCTCAAAGCAATAAGAGGTCTGAGGCACACAGCAATGACGCATATTGTCTCAGATTTCTCCTATTGCCTGATTTTCTTCATGGTCCTGGGAGACTTCCAGCATATAACTGTTGGCCAACCTTCCTAGGCCATTAAAATGCTTGTTCAATATGTTTTTTAATACTTACTAAGAGCACCTCCTTCCCCAAAATAACCAATGTTAATGTTTTGAGGTATTTTCTTCTAAATAATTTTCTATAACTCTAAATCTATATATTAGAATCATATTAAATGTATTGTTATGTAATAAAACATTAAAATGGGCTCATATAAAATATTTAGCACTGTGCAACCCTCAATAAGTGGTACGCAATGGCAATAACGTATTTAACAGTCTGGAATGCTCTTACGTTGGTCTGTTTTATAACTTGCTTTTTGCATTTACTAATAAATTACGAAGCCTTTGCTAAACCTCTAAATGTTCTTTTTTGCAGTGGTTGCATAGTATTCCACTGCACAGATGTACCATAATTTATTTGAAGACTCTTTCATTATTGGGAATTTACTTCTAATTTTTTTTAGTGTTATGAACAACATAGAAATGAACTTTTCATCCAAATATGAGCATGTATTCTTTTTTTCCCAGTCTGCATTTTGTAATCAAATTCTTCTTTATAAATATACTTTAACAGGGATCAGCAGGTGGCATGGTGGGTAAGGTGCTGGACACTCCCACATGGCCAATCGCGGGTTTGAGTCCCGGATCTGGTGGCTTGCTTTCTCACTTTCTCTCTCTCTCTCTCATCAAATTAAAATAAATGAACAAATAAAATAAAATATCCTTAAATGTATACACACACACACACACACACACACACTCTTTATCTTGCCTGGGTATTTGTCTGCTCTTATGTTGGAAATTTGGTTGCAACACTTGGGAGATTCTGGTTCCCTTTGCTAGTTTTGGTTGGGTGGGAAGAGATGTCGGCATCAGTCCTGGATTAGGATTAGGATAGAGATGCTCTGTGAGGCAGTCCTCACAAGGAGATGAGACCCACGTAGCTACTTGAAGAGATTAAGGGATCCAGTAGAGGATAATTGTGAGAGTCAGAAATCCCATTGTGACCATTACTACCTAACACCAGGAGAACTCCATTAAACCATTAAATACTGAAAACGGGCCTGAAAAAAAATCCAAAGGGTGCCGCCAGCTGACAAAGGGCACAAAATTCATAGTCGGGGTTGACATTTAGCCCTTAACACACCATGACAGCATAAGGCTCCACGGGGTATGTCAGAATGGGGGATCTGACAGAACTCTCTCTCCTACCGTCCGTGGCTCGGCGTCATATAATAATATTACAAAAACCTTTGCATGAAAACCATAAAATGCATACTTTTTGACATATGAAGCCCAGGCTGGTCAAGTCCATCAGGGAAATATATACTGAGACGGGTGGAGCTTTCACATCTTATTCATATTTATACTTTTTATTTAAGCCCCCTGTTATTTTGCTGAGAGTCGAGGATACAGCAGGCCCTGGGGAAATAAGTATTGTAAAGTTGGCAGGTAGAAGGGGTTTTTGGCTGTTGTTTTTCAAACATATTACACATATTTTTACATTATTAAAAACACACGCACACGTATAACACCATTTCCCCAGAAGCCTCTTCGGCTGACTAGTGTCAAGCCTAGTGATTTATATGATTGTTTGCATATATTATATTTTAAAACACATATTGCTTTTGTAAAATGTGTATTTATTATACATTTTGGAATTCATAATATGTGCCGGAACAGCTGCCTCCGCCTCACTGAATCTGAGATAGTCTGTCATGCAAACACATTTCTGGAAGGGAGTATCATACAAATGCTTTAGACAGAGCCAAGCTATTCTTTCTTTGCAACGCCCATGGTCTCCCTCTCTCACACACACACGTACACACACACATATGCATGCACGCTGCTTCTCCCCCTCCTCCTGTTTGTCACACCCACCCAAACAATTCAATAATAAACACAGTAATGGAGCAATGGCCCCCAGAAGAATGCTCTGTTAGGAATACATCTGAATTTTCAAAACCCCACAAAAATCATCAGGCAAAGTCACCTCGGGAAAAGCAGCAACTCAGAGCTCTATAAACTGGGCTGTCCCAAATTAGGGAAATGGCTCTGGAAAATGCTGTGAAGTGTGTTTTGCAAATTCCCCATGCTGTGAGCCTGAGTACAGGAGGTCGCTGTTAGGAGGAGCATTCCAAACCCTGGTCATCTTGGTAAGACAATGTGGGTCGGTGCACGGGTGTGTGGGTGGGCGGCCTGTGGGTGTGGACCAGCACCCGGCTCACGCAATCCCAGGAACACTAATATCCACATTGCATGAGCTCCATTCAATGTAGCCTCCTGCTCCTCCTGTGCCCGCTCTCTCACAGGACTGAGAACATGCCGCTGAGCATCTGGGCCGGCAGAGATGGACTGCCTGTGCCCCCATTAACGCTCTGACCCTGCACATTTGCTCTTAGTCGTTCAATCTCAGCAGGGAGCCAAGGAGGAGGATGGGGATCTGGCTCTTTATCAGCGGAGCTGCCAGCCTCTCCTGCCTGTCCCCCATGGAGGGACAGAGGGGAGAAGGTGACCATTGGGGCTGGGGCTGGAGAGGCAGAAGGGAGACAGAAAAAGGGCCTTGAAAGCAGACAGAAACATTCTCCAAATGTGACTGTAGTCAGGGCAATCGAGGGTGCCCAGGCCCAGACAGAAGTTGGACTCAGCATTCCACCTTGTGATTTCGTTTCTCCATTCTGTCCTACTTAGCATAAAAAGGACAAAGGAGCCCTGGTGACGAGACCTTCTTGACGATGTGCACTGGCAAGCTGAAAGGGGTGAGACGCCAGAGATCTATGCCTACACTGACAGCTGAAGCTCTGCTCCACCTATGGAAAACGGGGAGGGGCTGGCCCAGCCGCCGGGCCTTGGTCCTGTTTCCTCTTTTGGCCCGATGTGCCTACCGAGTCACTCCGCCTGCCGTTGGCAGCAGAGATGGCTTTCTTCAGCCTTCATGTCATCAAACCCTCGCACCCTCTAACTCAGTTTCCCCTGAAATGACTTGGACTGCTTCGTGTGAGGCTTTCGCAGCAGCTGCCGCCGCCGCCATACACAAAAGGCAGCTCCCAGAGCCAAGATTATGTCTTCAGTGCATTACGGGCGCATGCAGTGCGTATATCTTCGGTAAATAACCACCCGTTTTCACATGGATTATTTAGAATTTCTGATGAAACTGCAGAAATGTCAATGCAGGGTGGAAGCCACCAATCATAGAGCAGCTCCGCGACCCCTCTCTTCTTCAGCCTGACTGCTATTATCTTCAAGGGGAAAAAAAAAACCCGCCCTGTCTCTTGTTATACCTTTTTTATGATCTAGGATGCTGTTAATAATGACTTTGTGTTACATAAAACAGATACATTAATGTCACCAAGTCCCCAAAGTACTGAATCAACCCTTCTCCTTCAAAAAGGAAGTACATGGTAGATGAACTGAAGGCTGAATGGGGTCCTCTCCTAAAAGGGTAGAGGGCCTCTGGTCGCTTCCCTGTTCCTACTTGAAGTGAGCCATGTGACTGGGGAGGCAGAAGCCGGTGTCTGGCTGACCACCCCACAAAGGGCGGCACATCGAGGTGCGGTTTTAATCTGTGATGGATAGCTCCCTAACCCTATCGTGTGTGCTCCTGTTCTAGCTATTCAGAGCAAAGTGGGAGAGGAAAGCATGTGGTCCTCTCCTCAGCAATTATTCCAGCCTTCTGATGGGAATATAAACGGATGGTTCAAAACAACATCTTCAGGAGAACCCAGCTGTTTGGAGGAAAACAACTGCGCAGCTTCCCACCCCATGTGACGTGCCCCAGACACTTCTCTCTAGCCAGGAAGGGGCAGATGAGTTTTGCTCGGCAGCTCAGAGGTGTTACTCTCTAATCCGCATCTCAAGTAAGAGGCTGGCTGGCCAGGGCCTGTCCCCTGGAGTACCATTCCTGAGCAGGAATCAGTTCTGTGTTTTCCTACGTCCTCTCTGCAGAGCCAGGGCAGCTGGTCTCAGACCTTCTGATCACTGAGGCTAAAGAGACCAGCAGTCACTCACTCACTTGCCACTCCAGGGAGCATCAGAGGGAGCCAGAGATCTTTCGAAGTGAATCAGGTATGGACATAAAGCAGGAATGAAGGCAGGAGTGTGACAGAGAGGAGCGTGTAGGAAGTCTACACTGGGATCCCCTTCTTATGCCAGATTACCCAGGATGCTTTCAGATGACCCCATCTTTGGCTCAGGAGTCCTGGAGAAAGGTGGTTTCTGAGCATCAATTATATGACAGGTCCTCAAAAATAGAAAATGTGTATTATAAAAAAAACTATGCATGGATTTTTATAATTTTGGACTAAAATAAACTTGGCCCCCCCTTTTTGTTTGACACAGGATGTGTATGCCTGCCAGAGAGAGAGTGAGAAAACTCACCCTACCCCAGGTGAGATGGCTATGCTGTAATCCCTTCTCCTCCATTCTCTTCTTGGGATTTGGGGCATGGATACATACATAAATGCATACTGTGTTTTTCAAGCTGCCAGGTACAGGGTTTGAACTACACAGCTGAGAATCCAGCTGCTCTAAGCAACACATCACTTGCTGGTCCATAAATTCATATTTCAATTCCATTTTCCACGAACTTTTTGAAATACCCTCATAGTATCAAAAAGGATTATAAAACTGAAGCTATAGGTATTCATTGGAGCAGAAATACACACATGCTCATATATGCAAAGATATATATGCATTGAGACTATAAGCTAATTTCTATGAATCACAAAGGTTTGCTAAGCATTTACTGTGTGCCCACTATGCCAGGAACTGTGCTAGGCACAGGGGAATGGAGGAGGAGTCCAGACAGACCCCGTGCCTGCCCTCACGGAGGTTATAGTTTAGTGAAACGTCTAACCTACAGACCTTAAGCAAACAATGAAGTGAAGATAACATCTCAGAGTGTTTAGCACCATGAGGACTTGACAGGTAGACTGGAGCTCACCTGAGCAGTCTGGAAAGGGTCTAAAGAAACAAGTGATGCTGAGATAAGAAAGATGAATCAGCACACAGCGGATGAGAAGGCATTCTAGGCAGACGGAAGAGCCTGTGCAGAGGCCCTGTGGCAGACGGGCGTCTAATGAATACAAGGGAACGAAGACCCCATGGGGCTCCATATCAGCCTGACTTGAAGGTTTTGGCCTAGTGGGTTCAAAGAAGGAACAGGGCTCCAAAGGAAGAAAGGAGGAAAGGAGTCACTGGGTCTGGGCTTAGCCAGTGGGTCCAACAGCAAGATCAAGATTCTTTTGGGAACCAGCAGTTAGCGTAATGGCTATGTCGCCTCCCACGTAGTCGACCGCGGTTCTCCCGGACCCGGTGGCTTACAACTCACGCCAAGATCCCGAGAGGAGAATGGAGGAGAAGGGATTGCGGCGTGACCATCCCCCCTGGGGGGTGATTTCTCGCTTTCTGTCTCTCTGTCTCTCTCTGTCTGTCTGGCGAGCGCACGCGCCCTATAGCAGAGATTCTTTTGTCTTGCTAACTTCACCACAAGGAGACTGGCTGACACTGGCGGTCTGCCCCATGGCTTTAGGGCAGTGGCCCATCCACTTCCCTGGTGCTTTTTTGGTTTCAGTATAGACAGAGAAGGGAGGAACCACAAGAGTCACCAGCCTTTCGGCCTCTGTTTCCCAACTTCCCAGATAGCCTTTGGGCTTAGCTGTGAGCACAGAAGCAGAGTTTAGCAGCCTTAGTTAGTGGAATAAATTCCTATTCCAAGCAAACCCAGGAGAATCTTATGTGAGCAAATGGGAAATCCTGAACATGGAGAGAAAGAAAGGAAAACACAGCTTTCAGGAAAAGCTCCCTGAAAACCTTCTGACTGGGGCTGGTGTAGTCCACAGCAAAGTAGGATGGTCTGCATGATGTAAACTCACTAGAAAGACGTTCCATTCAAGCCGGCCTGACCTGCCATAACTAACTCAACCCATCCAGATCCTCAAGCACAAAAGTGCGGTTCATTACGCTGACGCCAACCACTCTCTAGGGTCCTATGGGATTATTCAATTTGTCTTCCAGGAATAACCAAGGTTTATGCTCCCTGATATTCAAACCTCACTCAGCTCTGTATATGTCTACCCAGATCTGGGGTTAACCTCAATCCCATCTTCATCTCCACTAATGTCACAGGGTGCCTAGCTCATAGCTAGGCTCATGACTGCCACCAAAGGGTAAACAAGAGACCACAGGCTGGAGTGAGAGGCAGATCTCAAAGGGGGATCATGCTCCCTGGTGTGAGGTGGAGGAGTTTGGGTAGCTGCCAGTGAAAGGAAGCTTTCTGAGTTTTCTAGGAGTTAAATTTTCTCCTGAATGAAGGTTTATTGGCTCCTTGCTGGTTATGAGATTATGCTCTAGTCCTCCAGAGATATGTGCGAGGGATCATGCAAATCCTGCATTCTGGCAGAAAGAGAAAAACACTAATTTTTACATTAGTGACATTGCAACATGGAGTTGTTCGGGAGAGCATCTGCTCACCCCTGATTAGACCGCCTGCAGCATGGATGGCATCTGCTTTCCTCGCCTCTCCCCTTCTATCTAATGGACAGCCACGGAAGAGTTCCAAGAACCTGGTGAGCAGGTGTGTGGACCTGAAGGAAGAGGCAGGTGCCTTTAACTATTTGCGCCCTTGAACAGAGCACATCGTGAGCCACCATGGCCATTTCAAGACAGGCTGTTATGAAAATGCATTTGGTCACTCCACGTGATCCCTGTCAAGGTTAATTGGGCCTAGCTTTGGAGCTGGCTCTGAGTGTGCTGCATATTCTGGGAATAACTTTTAGATGCCAGTCATATGTTAAGCTTCTTGCTTTCCAATTTGCTTGACGATGTTTTATCTTCATATGTAGAAAAGGTCTTGAGAGGGTGCCCTGAACCTCCCCTTTGCATATGCAGAGGGATGCCCAGAACTGAAGTTGCTAAGTATTGCTGTTAAGTGGGGTCCTGAGATGATGTTTAAGACCCATATTGAAGTTTACTACGTTATTTATCTTAAATATAGTCGTACAGATTAGTGAGGAAACTTAGAAATAAAAATAAACAAATGTTAAAACTGCCCATGGCCATTGTAAAGCTGTAAGAAGGAAATTTATTACTAGTTGCAGAAAGAAGTGGAATCAGAGCAGGGTAAGGGCCTTAGCTAGCTGTGATCAGTGTATATTACCTAACGTAGTACACAAGGTGGGACCTTTGGGTACATGCATTTCTTGAAAGAGATGGCTAAAATGTCTCCGACCTGCAGCAATGAGATTCAGAACCTCAAAGAAGCTCCAGTCTTCCCTGTTTCCGGTTGATGGGCTATTACTGCAGTGTCAGTGTTTTTAATTTCCAGACTAAATCCAGAACTCTTTGCAAGTTGTGACTTACAGCTATACAAGGCTTCATTTTATTATTGATTTTCTAATACATTTTAAAAAGTTTGATTTTTAAGTGTATTTTTTAAATGTTAAAGTGTATATGTGTGTGCATGTGAGAGAAAGAAAAAGTGAGAGGGAAACAGAGAGGGAGAGAAAAGCACCTTCTACAGGACTTCACCATATCACGATCTCTTTCTTCTAGAATTCTAGCCCATGAGGATTCTGGGCATATGTGTACATGCCTGGCATGTTTTCAGGCTGACTGGGTTGAGGACTTCAACTGTGGCTGACATATGGGTTCGTTGAGCTTTGTAATTCAGTTTACTACTGACTAGGCTACGGAGGCTGGGCCTAAATTTTTTTTTAAAAATTTATTTCTACCAAGAGACAGTGAGAGATAACACAGGTGCATGTGCACATCCAATAGGTCTTGATGCTGTAATCCCCCCTCAGACTCTGTTAGCCTGAATCATGGGCATGTGTATGTCCATTGTACTCAGAGAGGCCTCCAGATGTGAGCCTGGAACCTTTCCATGTTGGTCTGGGCCCCTCACCCCAGGTTTCCTTTTGATACAACACTTTTAGAAAACTAAAATAAAAACTCGAGCTATTTAAATTCTGAAGGGAACAGAGTCTTTAAAAGACTCCACTAAAAGGGCTCTTCCTTTATGGCCATTAGTTCCTTTTAGAGCTTGAGCTAAGACATCTTCCCAAACATCCAAGAGGAACTGTCTGGTTCTTCCCTTGGTGCTAATGTCTTCTCTTGTGTACTTGTGTGTGCTTGTGTGGGGGCACAGGTATGGAGGGGATGGAGTGTCTGATGGGTTGCCAGGAAGAGCCCGAGGCCATGGGTGGGGCCAGCCATCTGAGTCCACCTACATTTGATTCTAAGACACCTAGTCATTGTTGTTCTGTACATGAGTTGAAGGTAAGAAGGTAGACCTCTGACTGGAAGCAGGAAATTCAGGTATGTTCAATAGGGGTCTGAATTTTGAAAGAGGTAGACAGTTTGCTGAGAGTTTCGGAAAGAGTCAAGTCAACATAGCTGGGGTTCAGAAGGATGGCATCTACTGCTGAAGTATGTGGTTTCTAGGCCAAGATCATCCTCACTACCTTGGGAAAAAAAAAGAAGAGAAATGCTAAGCTGTGCCTAAATGTAGAATCAGCCTTTCCACTTAGCTGGTATGTGAACTGCAGGCAAATCTATGGAGAAGAACATAGATTTGGAGTGAGGAGATGGGGGTGGAACAAGAATCATAGGTATGAGAAACCATTGCTAGGTTAGAATCAAAGGGGAATATTTGAGTAACACCAGCAATCACAGCTGGCAACAGTTTGGGGAATGGGCAATGGGAGAAATTCTGAATCTCATTAGACCTGGAAACCACCCCATAGAACCCTCCACTAAGTGATCAGCACCAACAGGATAAAGAAGAGAGAAAGTGAGAGAAGACAGAGGAGGAGAGAGAATCACCTTCCACAGGACTTGGTCATACCTCTCATTCCAGAAGGAGAACTAGGAGTTTCCACTGCAATTTCTATGAAGGGGATTATGAATTTAAATCAAAGCCAGGAATACCTATAAATAGTACTTTTTAAGATTTTGGTACCTGCAATGTCCCTATAGTTTAATTAATTTTATTCTCTTCTTTTCTATTTTCTGCTATTGGTGCATGAAGGAAATAGTGAGAGGATTCCCCCAAGGATTGGGGAATGAGAGAAATGAATGAAAAGAATGTTGATTTTAAAGTGTAACCCTTTGTGGTCAAAGTTACTCCAAAGAGAAAGGTGTGCTGTGTAAGTCAGCAGGCCCATGCCCACTGGCTATGCCAACATATGCAATGGAAGAAAATGTCCATTAGTACTTGGACTGGTCAAAGCAAAGCAGTTCATTCACATTGGCAAAGCTAACAAAAACCATTCACTGGAGCAGTATTAAGAGTTTCATTGGCAAAGCCAATGTGGATATAGATTCAGTGGGTGCTGGCCAACATATTTCTAGGATTTAGGGTCATTGGCAAGACCATCCATTGTACATTTGTTTATTCTGTTTCACTTTTATCAGATGTAATGCTCACTAGAAAACCTTTGGATTATTTTTTGACTTTCTAAGTAGATTTGTTTATGAGAACAAGAAACAGAACTAAAAGTATGAAAAAATCCAGTTTCTGGGACAGTTATTTCTCACTGTGAATGGATACATTTACAGCTGATTATGATTTGGGTTCCTGATTAGTGCCAGAAAGGCAGTGGTTGTATTGGTGTATTTGTTACAGTGGGTGATGTTTTTGACTATACATTTGTAAGCTGCCCTTGTTTTATTGGGTTGTTGGACAAGTCATGATGTATTTTTCTGTTTTTTTTTTTCTATGCAAAAATGCATCATGACTTTCCCGATGACTCAATATTTCATAAATTTGTTTAAGGGAGTTTGTCCCTTAAAGGATGAGGGTCCATTCCTGGAAGGTGGATATCATCAGCTTCCTAGTGTAGAAAGTTGAGAACCACATCATAAAGGGTCATAAAATCAGTCAGGCAATGAATGACACACATGAGCCCCAGAGCCTCCCCTAGGTCAATAGTTTCTCTTCCCCAGTGTTGATGTTTTGCTCATACTTATATTCATAATTTCTACAAACTGTAGAAAGGATTCTTGAAACTACTGGGTCACTGGAAAAGTCATGACACATTTTTGCATAGAAAAACATAGAAAAATACATCAAGACTTTCTTGATGACATAATAGAAAGTGGGAATCTCGGTGATATACTTGTTTTGACACAGGAGAATACAGCAGAAAACAGCTCAGTAGCACTCTGTTCTGCAACAGGTCTGGGACCAGGGAACCCACACAAGAGCTCACAGTAGCCATGGAAGAGGCAGAAATGTAGGCTCCTGTGGTCTTCCTTTGTGGGTGCCTATTTGTCTTAACATCGACAGCTTTGCTCTTTCAGAAAGGCTAACTCTTGGTTGTCCAGGCATTGAGCCAGGAAAGGGATGGTTCAAAATCTTTGCTTCTCTCTCTTCCTGTGTCCAGTTTTCCAGCTATTTAACACTTAAGCTAAGGAATAGTTGAGGACGTGACAGAAAATAAAATTCTGTATCTAGAGATTTGCAGTTTGGGAGAAAGTATCTAAAGAAGAGTGTGGATTTTCTAATAGTTTAATTTGTGCATTTATTAAACTTATCTCTTTGGCATTGAGAATTAAACTCTGCCTATACAATTGTGTTTCAGTACATTTTCCAAACTTCCACAATCTTTCGTGCAGTGTTTAAAATTCTCTTGAGCAATCTGCAATATTCCTAGGGCTGCCCAGTTTCCATTTCTAGAATGGGGTAACAACATTTAGAACATCAGCAAATCGATTTGGTTTTCAATCAATAGCATGGATGGGAGGCTTCTGTGAAGTGGCTAATAGGGAGGTCATTAAGAGCAACCAAAGAGTCTGGGCCTGAATTGGACAGGGGATGGGATGACAAGGTGGTGGCTCCCCTTTTACATTTTGCCAAGGGACTAGGAGGGCAAAGCATTAACAAGAAGGAAGAAATGCATAAGCAAGAGCAAGGAACAAAGAAATGCAAAAGTCCTGGCTAGACTTTACCCAACAAGGACCTCCTTGGCAGGAGGTAGCTTCTCCAAACACAGCATGGGATAGCTTGCCTGCAGTTTCTTTTCCCATTTCCAATTGCACCAGCAGCAGGAATGGTGCTCCAGCCACCATGGCAACTCCATGGATGGGGTCATGTGGTTCAGCCACAGTTCATGCATCATTCTCACAGAGGGTCACAGTTCTAGCCCTTTCATTACAATCTCCTCTGTGCGTGTGTGTGTTTCAAACCATAGCATCCTGACCTTTGTACATTCTGTTTGGAAATAACTCAGGCAATTGGTTCATATTACTAGCTAAATGCTTATGAAATTTCATTTTAAGAGACATAACTGAAAAAGCATAAAAACGTCCAAACTCTCTCATTTAAAAACATCACTACAAGCCAAGACCTTGTATGATAATGTGTAAATGCAACGTTACAACTGAATTATGAAGATTGCAGAAATAAAATCCGGGAAGAAAGGATGAGAGAACTGTAATGGGCCTTCCATACCCTCGATGTGGGAAATTAACACTAAACAGTCATGTTTCTAGGATTCATTCTGAAGCTATACCGGAGCACAGACAGGACTGTCTAATGCGAACATAATATATAATGAGCACAATTAGAAAATTACTCTCCTTTACATGTTTGAGATTGACTTGTACATCAGAAGACCTAACAAATTTGCCAGATGACAGTTCTGTTAATGGTTTCCTTCTTACTTTCTAGTCCTCTATTTAGCAATCCCTTAATCAAAGAAGTACAGAAACAGAATTTATGTCCTTAACCAGTTACACAAAATAGATAGTTATGTATTGCATCTTGGTTATGGGTAGATTCTTTGTGTTGATTTACCTAGGACAAACTATAAAAGATAATGATATTGGCAATGACAGTGATAATAAACATCCATAGAGCGCCTATCATAGACTATGTACTGTTCAAATTGCTTTATATGCATCATCTCATTTACCTTCATAATAGTCATGTCAAACAGGAATGATTATTATCCTTTTTTTTTTTTTAGATATGGAAACTGGGGTTAAGAAAGTTAAGCAATTGCCCATGGTCATCAAGTTAGCAAGGAGTAGAGTCAGGATGAAAATCTAGGCCTCACAGCTCACGTGTTTAATGAACAGTCTCACACATCCCTGGTGGGGTAGGTATCCATAATAGGGCAAAGCTGCTTGTGTGTTGAGAGGCATTGTCATTTCCTGGTAACTTCATCCTCTTACATGGACATGGCATTCTACAGCATCTACATGGTCATCTACAGCAAACACGCAATCCCTATTTTGGTCTTATTTTTAATGTGGCTTAAGTAGATAGAAGTATGAAAATTTAAGATAAACTATTAAAGGTAGAAGTCAAATCCTCCTACCTGAACCTGCTTGCTTTAGCATGTAGAAGTCAAATGGGACAGAAGCAGCTGTGATATCTCGTGAACTTTTCATTTTAAGAGAGAAATGAGAGGCAGGGTAGGGAGAATGCACATGGGCTTTGGAGACAGGCAGACCAGGCTCAAATCTTGTTCCTTTATTATGTGACCTTGGGCAAGTTACAGAGCTTCTCTGAGCCTCTGTTCCTCCTTCTGAAAAGTGTCTGTGTGATCATAACCTTGCTTTGTAGAGTTGTTCAGCAGAATAAATGAGATGGCACTTAGGCCAATGACTGGCACATAATGAGAACTCAATTAATATTAGACTTTATTTATGTGGTTTTCTACTCTTTCAATCAAAAAATTTAAGAGAGGCTTCAGTTAAATATTATAGAGGGCAATTAGGTATAAAGTTCACAGAATACATTTTAGACTTCTGGGCTTTGCCATGTGATTAAAATGATCAACTATGATGCAATTAGCTGCGAAGCCCTATGGATAGAGGCTGGGCTAGGCAGTATTAATAGATGAGTTTTCATTGAGAATCATCACTCTGATAGGATACTCAGGAGATAGAAGAAGTGGAAGGAAAAGTACATACCATATGCCAACTATAAATAGAAAATTCATTTTGGTACTTTATAATGATGTCTGAAAAAAAGGCAAGGTCCATCTTTTGCAGACTTCAAATATGGCTAGGATAATTTCACTTCAGTTTGTAAATGCATGAAAATGAAAACTGTATTTTTTTATAGCTCAAGAAAATATCAATACCCGTGCATATACAGAGAACTACAAAGAGATAAAGCTCGAGAAAAGGGTGCTTTTTCTTTTTAATGTCAAAAACTCTCTAAAATGACTAATTTCCCCTCTAAATAAAAATTATGATTATGATTATTTTACAGGCCAGGATCCCTTAGCTAGCCCCTAGGGCCACATACAGCATCTGGGTCCAGATACTACAGTCCTTAGACAATCTGGTATGATCTATAGTCTTAAAATTATGCCCCTTCATTTGTTATTCCAACCAGAAAATGAAATAAGTTATAGTATTAGGTGTTGCTGTTCCCTGGAAGAGAAAGTGTTTTCCAGGAACATTTCACTCGGCGTTCATAAGAGGGTACAGGAACGTAACAATAAAATCTCCATCCCCAGCCACTTCCTGACTAGGCAGTTCTCCCTCCAACATCAAAGCTTCCACATTAAAATTTAATTTAAATTTTAAATCCCTGACAGGGACCAACACTGGGGAAGCAGGGGTTAACCACAGAGATAATGAGGCCACCGCTGCCACCGCTGATTCTGTTGACAGTATTGTATCACCTAATGAATGTGGCGATATAAATCTTGATGAGGGGCAGGCTAGAGTCTCCGGAAGGTAACGGTAATGAGGAGGGGAAAGAGCCCATGCTGCAGATGAAGAGGAAAACCAATAACATGCCCCAGCCCAGGACGGGGAGGCTGGGATTGGGGCACAGAAAGGGTCACCGCTTGGCCCTATTTTCGCAGGACGCACCATATTCTTCTGCACACATTACAGGCCTTCTGCATTTACAGGATTTGAAGGAAGCGAGGGAAAGGTGATGAGAAAGAGTTACTCTAGGCTCCTATGTCAGCACTCCCCAGGCCTAGCAAGGCACAAAACTACGGCAATTACCAAAACCCATTGGTAATCTCATAATCTCTCCTTATCTTCCACCGCAGGAAGAAAACAGATTATAACTCTTAATTATCCATGTCATCACCTGAAGATTCTACTTTATTTTGACTGTGATTCATACTACCATGAATTACTTTGCCTTTTTTTTTTTTTTTTCCCAGTTGCATTTGGTGTGATTCCTTTGCTATTGTCTTTTTCTAAATATGATCCCAGGGCCACTTGGTAAGACAAAGGACTCTCCACAGTGCCCCACTGTAGATTATGGAGATGAGGTTTGATGTGCTCCCCAAGGCACATGAGCTTGTGAGCGGACCCCTCTGGATTCTGTCCAAAGGATAAGGGCATTCCTATAGGTAGGGACAGCAAGCAGACTTGGGGCCCAGGACATGAGGTCTCCAACAGCCAAGAGCTCTCTTTGAGTTTGCAATCCAATGGTTCAGGCTTTACTAGCTCAGGAAGATGATACTTTGGAGAGTCTAACACACTCAACTGGAGCGGAAATGAGCTCTCAGTGGAGAAGGGAGCCTTGATGCCCAAGCCTCCCACAAGAAGAGACTGCACTACTTCACTTCTCTGAGTTGGCTTGGACTGGGAGACCTTCCTCTGATTCTAGAACCCAGTAGACAGATTTCTGATTGAAAAGGATCTGAACCTGAGCTTTAAAACTGACAGCATCTTGAAGAGGCCACCCATATTTTTCAGGAGTCTCAAATCTATTTGCATATGAGGGTAATTTAGATACCTGCAAAATATAGATTCCTGGAGAGGGCTGGGTTTAGGAGGACGTGGATGAGTGTGGCCTGGACATACAACATGCTCTTTTATGAACACAAAAGGGAGAGTTAAGATGAAAGGACCAAAAAGATGAAAACCTTTCACGATCTCTATTAGCAGGAGAAAGCTGCCTTTCTTCTTTTCTTCCTTTTCACTTTCTTTGTCTTTTCTTTCTTCCCTGTCTCCTGTTTCTCCTATTTGCCTCTTCGTTGTTCCTTTGTATCTTTTCTCCTTTCTCTTCCTCCCTTCTCTCTTATCCCTTTCTTCTCCCCCTTTCTCCTCTCTTGCTCTCATTTTAAAATCTATCCGATTGGCTTGGCTGGCAACCTTACAGAAACTTCTCTCGAGAGCAGCCTATTGAGCCACGCTCTCAAATTGCCCCCAGAGCCCACTGGATATTCCTTCAGATGTCTAACAAGCGTTGAACACAACTGAGGTTTAGAGAGACACAGAAATCAATACTGCGGCTTCCACCAGTCACGCTGAGGGATTAGTTGTCCCAAGGAAAAGCACAGACAGTTGAATAAGAGAATCATGACTCCGAATACCCTAACAGGTTTATGAACTAGAGAGCAGCCTCTGGCCTTGATAACCTCCAGTTGGCCTGGAGAAAAAGGCGACTGTGAAAACATTCACTTAGCTTTCTCCCCTTCTGTATTAATGAGGTCAAGCGTGGGACCTCAGGGGGTCAACAGTGGTACTCGGAGGAGCGACTGTTGAGGCCAATGGGCAAGGATGACCATCTGAGCAGTGGTGCTCTGAGCATCCTCCTGATTTTGGTGAAGTCAGTGGCCACATCCCTCAGGACAGAGCTTGCAGGCAGGCCAGATCTGGAGGTAAAATAGAAAAACAGCACCTTGCACTATTTGCTGTCAGCAGTTAGTCAGTGCTGAACAGTGACAGGTGTTTATATTCTAAAAATCACAGAGGCCTGGCCCAGCCTAGGTGATGCAGTCCACAGCGAATGGTTTACTGAACTGTTGGAAGTCACATGGCCAAGTGCAAGTCAGGATCCCTGGGAATGCCTTAAAACATATTGGGCATGCGTGCGGATTCCCAGGACCCTGAGGAACTGCAAGACTGGGGAAGGGATTGCAGTGTGACCAGATCATGTTGAGGGTGCTTTTCTCTCTCTCATGCATGCACATACACTATTCATCATTAAAAAAAATATATTATGGATGGAAGAGATAAACAATATACACGTGGCTTTGAATGCTTTGCATGCCCTCTAAATGGGCAGGATTCTGAAGGGGCAATAAGCAATGGAAAAATTTTAATAGTTTCTTCATTTTCACCTGAATGTAACTGAAGGAGGCTCATTCCAATAAGTTTAAAAACTCTCATGCTTCTCCCTCGTACCATTCACATTCCAGAGGCCGACATGAACAAGATGGACATCTCAAATGTCTCATGGCTATAGGACACCTGGTTGGGAGGGACATTTAAAAACAGGAGCCCAAGACCTAAAAGATGTTGTTTCAATAAAGAAAGAAAGGCACTTTTGTAGCTGGACCTACAGGCTTCAGCAAAGTGCAGAATTAAGCTATTATCTGTATAATTCAAACCCAAATCCTACCTTTCTGTGAATTTATAGGACAATTTAGGTCCTAGCTGAATAATTCAGAAAAAGATAATTACCTCAATTATTTAGACGGCCATCTCTTCCCCTTATATATTCCATCTCTCTAACTCGGATATAGAAAGTTGACAGCAATTAAGTCTCTTAACCAAGCCGCCCACTGGAGGCCACTGATTTGGACTACAAATGCAGTGACCCTGAAACCTGATCAGTAGAAATAGGCCAGAATAAGCAAATTCATAAGGACGACACTGGTCGTGAATGAGGAAATGGTGCTCGCCCATGTGGAATGAGGTTCAAAACCCCAGACTCGGGAGCAGAGCCATCTCCCCGGGTTGTGTGGCCGTGGGTTATATGTTCAGCTCTTGGCTCTCCCAGGCAGATGTCCCTGACTTTTGAAAAGAGGAAGTCAACACCTTGTCTGGCAGCCTCCCATCAGCCTCCCATCAGCCTCGGCCCTGCGAGCTTGTAGCAGAGCCTTGTTTCTGGGCTGTGCAGGATGGAGGGTCTGGAATCAGAATTTGTGCATCTGAAGCAGGCTAGCTGTCAGCGTGAGAAATGACGCTCTGTAAATAGGGTGACAAAGAACCTGCGAGACACCTGATCGAGTAGGCAGGGGTCATGGGGAAAGTGGTCCTCTCTCTGGGTGACTCTAGGACAATGGCGAGGTCAAACTGTCTGCCCTGGCTTTTGTATGCTTGTCTCTCTGGGTGGCTACATATGTACCTCAAGGGCCCTGCGTGTCTCTGTGTGTCTGCGCACACGTGGCTTTGTACGCACAGATGCTGGGTGTCTGCCATGTCCAGGCTAGTGGGTTCAGCCTCCCTTTGTGTGCACATTAATCTGTTGGTCCCATCCCCCATCGTCTCCCTGCACATTAACCTAAAATATGAGCGCATGCTCCGGTCTGGCCTGTGTTGGCGGCTCCTGCGCCCACAGCGTCCCTGCCCCCTTCCTCCAGCCTTCTTATCTAAAGCAGCGTGTCACTGCAATTTTATGGTCAACATTACAGACTCAAGCCCTCCTTTGAACCAATCAAACTGCACTGAATATGTTAAGGGAATCCAGGCTTTCTGTAAGGAGCCTGCTTCCTGAGCCGCACCGCCTGACCTCTCTAAGAGCAGCCTCCATAAATCTGCCTCACCTGATGGGAGATGGGCTTTTTAGGATCTCTCAGGGTGCTTTGAGGTAGCACTTCTATGAACTCCTTGCCACAATAAATAATGCTACCTGCAATATGTCTTGGGGAGTGTGTCAGCAGCTGCTGTCCTGCCATGAATTTTTATTCTTGTGCCGTCTGGAAGATAGATTCCAGATTCAGCATTTCCCCGCACTTAGTGTCAGATCTCTTTACCCCCTTGCCCCAGCAGAATGACAGAGACCACAAATAAAATGAAAAAAAAAAAAAAAAAGGAAAAATCCAGCCTAGGAAAAATGGCCCATGACCAGAGAGACAGAGCCACACTCACCTCAGAATAGCAAAGTGAGCCGCCAATGTGACGGTAACAGTGATGGTGAGGTGGGAGGGAGGAAGCTCAGAGCTGGGCCATTCTGAGTCCTCAGGAAGGAAGCAATTCACCAGGACAGCTGGAGAATGAGACTTTCCACCAGGTAAAGCTGTCGGGTAAGTGGGAAGTCCAAGTTTAGGTCAATAATCCACTACAAAAGGGAGCGGCAGAAATCTGTTTTCAAACATCAGTGAGGGAGTCATGGCACTGGTCAGATTCTAGGTAATTTGGTCCATGAAAAGAGGACAATGGATTCAGAAATAGCCCAGAGATGACATCCAAGCTGAGTTGTTGTGGTCTGAAAGCTGAAGGTGAGAAAGAAAGACACGGCCACCGCTTAGGAATAACAACCACTTGATTTCCAGAGACTTGCCTGTCTCTGCTGATGTGGACACGAGTGCCCACATGGCTGCGTGTGTTTTATTAGTTATCATCTCTGTAACGTGACACCATCAGGCAGTGCTGAAGCCAAAACTCACTACTGTGATGCCCAAGAATTTCCGCTTCTTTGAAATGCCCCAAGTCCCAGGAAGTTTCTGCATTATTAACTTGCCAGCCATATCCATTACAGTGGCAGAAGGCACAGAAAAATGAAGAAAGAGAAGATGGCTTTGATATGCTAACATCTCAAACGGTAGGCGATTTCATTTTCTATGCCGCTTCCTCTTTTAGAGAGGGTAAAATTCAGGGTCTTGGCAGGAACAACTGACAGGTTTAGCTACTATATACATGGAGATGCAAACAATCCCAGACTGATAACTGAACCCCAAACTTCTGGAGACTTCTTGTTAAAAGTTTTGCCGACTGTAAAGCACACGGGAGTCCCCTGGGGATCTTTCAATGCTGATTCTGGTTCAGTTACACTGGGGATGGGCCTGAGATTCATTTTTCACAAGCTCCCACAGATGCTGATGCTCCTGGTGCTGTTAGATCCGGGGCTGAGGAAAAGGCTTTCAGGTTCTACCAAGTTCCTGTTGTGTACAGTTCTGCCCTCCCTCCCTAGAGGTTCTGTAGATTCCAAACCCAAGAGAAAAGCCAGTCTGCTCCTCAAGTCCTCTATATAGCCAGTCCTCACTCAACAACCCACATCGTTAAAACCACTTGGACTCATGACCAGTTCTCTGACATGAGCAATCCCCTTTCTCGCTCTGTGTGAATCTTGGGAATTCCCATTCTTAGTCTTTGTCTCAGTCATACAGTCTGATAGCATTCATTGCACGTTACACAAAGTGTTTGGATTCACATAAGACTACATATTTCATTTATAAATTTACACTTAATCATGTGCTCATAGTAATCAGAATAAATAAAAAAACGAGCACACTATATATAAATATATATATAATATTATTGTGCTGTGGTGTATCTTGTTCCTTGCTGCTGCTTATCTAATGTATGCTTTTTGTATGGATAGAATTACATTATTCTAGTGTGGTGTCACGTGACATCTATCAAAAAATACATACCCTACAGTGCCATGATATAACACAAGACATCTGCCTTTAAACTCCTTGCTTATTGACCAAGTGGCTTAATGACCTAGTTGTAGACACAGAACTTAGTCATTAAGTGAGGAGTGTCTATGTTTTATTTTTGAGTCTCTAAATATTTTTAAGACATCAATAATTTCAAAATAGAGTTTAAAAAAACTGTGGTAGTTTAGATATTTGCACTTAACACATTAATACTATTAATGTTTCAAAACAGAATGAATTATCTCATTTGGAGGTAATGACAAGAGTCTATATCTGAGATTCTCTATGAGTGTAAATCTGGGCCAATTTATCTTCTGGGCTCAGCAGTAATCAGCTATCTGGCTCTGTCCAAAGGGAATTAGATTGTTTATGCAGAATGTCTGTTTCAAATGGTGGCCTCTTAATGTCCTACCCACATGATCATTTTTAGCTTTCTGGAGTAATATGGTCAATTTCCCAGTTTGGACATTACTGAGTGAAGGGCTTAGATTTAGGGAAGACTAAATGGAAACCTGCACTGATTAAGCTACCAATGGCTAACTGATAAACAGGACCCTGGGTTCATTTAGCACTTACCAGTTCATCTCCAACACAACAATAGCAGCAAGACCACAAAATAGGCAACCTCAGGTAGAGGGGATTAACAAGGTCATTGACACATGCCTATTTTGGTGACCAACTAGTTTGTGGTGGTTAACACAATCTTTGAAGTAGAAGTACAAGACTTTCTTGTATATCTCAACAGTTTAAATAAAGAAGCAGAGAATATTGCAGTACCTGTCAGTCAAGTCACCTGAGGCCAAACATCGTGCACATGATCACTCATTTGTAAACTGGGCTTTCTGCCTGCTGAATACCTTTCAAAAACAGAAGCTCTCTCCTAATTGCCTGGGTTGACCTATATTTAGAAACCTGAAATGTGCTGGTGTAGTGGAGAAGCCAGAAAAATGTTGGAGTTAATCACTAAATCAATCTGGGCTGACCCCAAGAGGACAGACAGTGAGCACCGAAGGTTGCTGGTCAAGGAGCTTTTGGAGGTTGGACTTAAAAAGGACGCTCTTGTTTCTCTGAAACTGGAAAAACTGCTTCTTTCTGCAAAAACATATTCTCAGAAGGTAATTTGGAATATTCTAGGAAAGCCCTATGAACCTCTCATGATAGTAACTCAGTCAAGGGTCACTTCATTTTATTTTGGTGTATTCTCTTGGGTGTTCCCATGGCTGCCAAAGGCTGTGAGCACTGAAAGGGTTAAACAAATCTGCAATATGAAGATTCTTGAGAGAAACTGAGCTATGTATCTTTCTTTTCTTTCCTTCTTATCTTTGGCCATCATTCCTCTTCTTACAACATCATTTTGGTTTTTAGTATTCTGGATTGATAAAATTCATAGTTTAAAATTTCCTTCAGTTTTGGGACCAGCAGTTGGTATAATGGCTATGTTGCTGAACTCCCATGTAGTCGACTGTGGTTCGAGTCCCAGACCTGGTGGTTTAAACTCACACCAGACACGTGTGTGTGTATGCCCAGGATCCCGAGAGAAGAATGGAGGAGAAGGGATTATGGTGTGGCCATCCCCCCCGGGGGGGGGGGGGTTATTTCTCGCTTTCTGTCTCTCTGTCTCTCTCTGTCTTTCTGGCGAGCACATGTGCCCTATAGCAAAAACCTCTCTAAAAAAAAAAATTCGTTCAGTTTTTACCCACAGTATAATAACAGTTTTCTACAAGTTCAGAGTTTTAAACACTGGAGGAAAGCAGACGTCTTGGTTACAAAAATTTCAAATGAAATAAACTGTGGGAGGACATTCAGAAATGTATACTGTGTAACTAGGAGATTAGTAATCACCTTTATAGGAAGACTGAACAGATTAGGAAGTTCCTTGATTCCGCAGAACCAACACTCACTCCCAAATTTGCCAGCTCCCATATTTTCTGCATTATGCTACCTGGTGGCTTGAATTTGAGTGATGAAGCAGCCAAGGACGAAGGGAGTCCTACTGCTACAAGAGGTTAAAACTGATCATTTGATTCTTGCAGAAAACCCTTGTCAGATAGATGAATATCTTTGTTTGCTGTTTGTTTGTTTTCAGATTTCTGCCTAGAAGCCCATAAGCTTGCTGGAGAGAGACAGAGAAAGTGAGACTCACTCTTCTGGGGGAATGGCCATGTCACAAATACCTTCTCCTTTGTTCTCCTCTCAGGATTTTGGGCATGCATATACATAAACCTGGCATGATTTTCAAGCTTCAGAGTCTGGGACTCGAACTATAGTCAGCCGTGTGAGAATCCAGAGCCTTACCTACTATGCCACTTGCTGGCCCCTGTTTTTTCTTCTTCTTTTTTTTTTTTTTTTTTGATTTAGCTTTGGATGTGTAGCTTTTAAGATTAAATTAAGCTATCTGAAACACACACACACATATTCTTTAGAATTATTTATTCAATTTTATTTATGATTATTATTTTTTAATTTGACCAAAGAGAGACAGAGAGAAAGAGAGAAAGGGAGTGAAAAAGCAAGCCACCAAATCTGTGACCTGAACTGTGGTTGGCCATGTGGAAGTCTAACATCTCAGCTACCATGCCATCTGATGGCCCCCCCCACATATATTTTTAATTCTTACATTGAATTTTGCAGAGCGAATATGGAAAATGAGGATGGTGAATAAGTAATATTGAAACAATGATTTGTACATTTTTAATCAATTACTTATTGATTATTTACAGAATCATTTTTGAGAAGATATATAGTTATGAGACATCATTTTCTTCTCATTGTCAAGATGTGATTAAGTTATGAAAGCAATGAGAAATACACAGACATACAAGGTAAGTGCAAAATGATGTGACATGAAGTAATAAAGATCACATAATCAAGATAATAGTTCAGAGGAGCAAAATATCAATGAGGGATTTAGAATTCAAGGCAGGTTTCCCATTGGTAAGGTTTGTGTAGGAAAGAAGGAAGGGCATTCCACAGAAGTGGAGCCTCATATGTGAAGTTATGACAACTCATATGTGCTTATGGGATAGCAAGGAGTGGTCCAAAGCAGAAGAGGCCTGGGGACTTGGGGAATCAAGTTTATTAGTCTAGGGAGGAACATCCTTGGTGCTATACAACCAGCACTCACTCTCATACTTGCCTGCCCATGTTTTCTGCAGCTCTATGCTACATGGTGGCTTGACTTTGAGTCGTTGGAAAAGTCATAATACATATTTTCATAGAAAAACATAGAAAAATATGTCATGACTTTCCCAATGATCCAATAAATGGCCAAGGGAGAGAGGAGAACCTAGAACTACAAGGTATTATAATCGATCATTTGATTCCCACAGCAATCCTTGTCAGATAGATGAATAAAATCAGAGTGCTATTCACACCTGATTATCAGTAAACAGAGACACTGAAAATTATTTTAAAGCAGAAGAGGAGTATTGTAATGGAAATGTATTTTGGTAGAATAGCTAAGGTGCCCTGACCCTCAACCATATGGTCCCCAGACCCTGGGAGATAACACACCCTAAGAGGAAAGGGAGTCAGGCCCTTTGAACTTGATCCAGGAAGAAAATAATGCTTAATAAAGGAACAAGATGATTGTGAACCCAACAGTTTCCTGGTCCTGTCCCCCAGTGGGTCTAAGACCTGTGAAATATTTTAAACCGAAAAAAACCCAAAAAACCAAAAAAACAAAACAAAACACAAAACCAAACCAAACCAAAACAACCCACAAAGCTTATTAAGAGAGCTGTTATGTTAAAATTCTATAAAACGTTGGGAAGCATGAGTAGTGTGCTTTAGGATTCTTTCTAAGATACAATCGTGAAACTACTGGGTCAGGGAGCAGTGTGGTGGTAGTGAAATGGGTGGTGGTGAAATGGGAGTAACCTAATTTGGCAGGAAGGTAAATTTTATTATTGACATTATTGGCATATAATGATAACAGAAAACAGACCAATTTTTAGTTTTTTTTTTTAATTGCCAAGGGTGCATTCACTCACCACAGAGAGAGAGAGAGAGAGAGAGAGAGAGAGAGAGAGAAAGAGAGAGAGAGAGAAAGAGAGAGAGAGAGACAGAAAAACAGAAAGAGAAAGAAAGAAAGAGAGAAAGCATCCCATGATTAGATAAGCTCATGCTGCAATCCTTTTCCCATTTCTCTCTGTCAGGATTTAGTGAACATGTCATATGTGTCCAGCATGTTTTTCAAATCTCAGGGGCCAGGATTCAAACTGCAGCTGGCCGTGTGGAACCTGGCACCCTTAACCACTGAGCCACGTACAGGGCCAGCCCCATACCCTAGTGGCTAAGGTGAGATGGATCCCACATGGCAAATAGTTCAAATCTTGGAAAACATGGTGTGTGTGTTTGTGTGTGTGTGTGCGTGCGTGCATGCATGCCCAAAAGCATGATAGTGTGGAGAAGGGAATGATGTATGACCATGCCACATTGTGGAGGAGGGGTGCTTTCTCCCTTTGTCTGTCTCTCTGTCTCTCTCCAATGAGTATATGTGCCCTCTGACAATTATAAAACAACAAAAGCCAATGTACATTGTACACTGCAAAGCCATTATAAGCAATTCAGTTTTGAACATGCATACACACACACACACACACACACACACAGACATCATATACACAAAAACCTAAACCTAAATAACCAGACTGAGACAAAGTCACCAAAATGCCAACAATGGTTATCTCTGGCTGGTGAGATATAAATATTTACTATTTATATTATTATTTTATTTGCAATTTTCTGTATTTCTGAAATATATTATAATATGAATGAATTGATTTTTAAATAAAAATATAATAAATTTTTTCCAGAATGTTTCAGTGCTTTGAAACACAGGCTAAATTTAATATGATGAACTATAACCAAACTGTGAGACATTTACATATAGGTTAAAAGCTTCAATTGGCATAAGCAGGAGGGGGATGCTTTTCCTTATGACTAGTTCATGTATAAAGGGCTTGAGTCAACTGAAGCTCAAAATATTATAGGAGAGGCCTAACAAGGTTGCTGAAGAAATACTACAGACTAAACACACCTTAACAAAAGACTGTACCAGGATGAGGTATGCAGTGGTCCGCGGTGGGGCAAGTCTGCCCATCTGAACTACTGAATACAGTCCTATGTGATATATTTTAAGGAGATCGTTGAAGACCTGGAGTAGGTCCAGATAAGAACATCCCAGATAGTGAGGGATTTGGAAATCGTGTTATGTGATAAAAGAGTGAAGGAGCTAGAGATGTTTAGTCTGATGAGAAAAACACTTAGGAGAGATGTGAGAGCTGTCTTCAAATATTTGGAGGGCTGTCATACGGAAGAGGGACAAACATGCTCAGCATGGGCCCAGACCACAGAGTGAGCACTAATCACTGATGAAAACTGAAAACTTATCATCTGTCACGTAATTTCCAAAGAAAAAGAAAAAGTTCTAAATCTAAAGGTTGTCCAATCTAGAGTAGCTAACTTGGGAGGTTGCATGGTCCGTATCATTGACTTACCAATGGTCCATCAGTGTTCTTGTAGAAGGTGTAGTGGGCTGGGAAAATGAGAGTGGTACATGGCTACTAGTGCGTTCCAGTGCCTAGGGCTCAACGAGTGCAGTGATGTCAGCAGAGTGGCCCACATTCACTGAGTGCTATCTGTGGGCCGTGGGCCAGGAATGATGCCAAGTGCTTCACATGCTCTGTCCAACTAATTCCTTACAGCCACTTTGTATGGAAGGTTCTATGCGATATTCACCCCATTTTCCAGGTGAGGAAATGAAGACCAGGAAAGTTTAGGAGCTTGAGCAAGGTCAACAGCTAGTACATATATCTGATACTACAGTAATGCTAAAAATAACTGTATTCATCATCATCATAGTAACTGTAGTGGCAAACACTAGTATGAGGCTTATTACACATCATATAAAAGTCCACATGCTATACTACAAATGTTTGCTTAGTACTTACTGCATGTCAAACACAGTTCAAAATCCTATACCTATATAAATATTTAATTTGATATAATACCACTAGATCTGGAATTTCTTTTTTTCTTCTTTGGAGAGGTTTTTGCTATAGGGCACGTGTGCTTGCCAGAGAGACAGAGAGAGACAGGGAGACAGAAAGTGAGAAATCACCCCCCAGGGCGGATGGCCATGCTGCAATCCCCTCTCCTCCATTCTCCTCTCAGGATCCTGGGCATGCATGCACACGCGCCTGGCGTGAGTTTAAGCCACCAGGTCCAGGACTCGAACCACAGTCGACTACGTGGGAGTCCAGTGACATAGCCATTATGCAAACTGCTGGTCCCTGGATCTGGAATTTGAACCATGTAGTCAGCCATGTGAGATCCAGCCACCTCAACCTCCACACCACAGCTGGCTTTTCCCTGTTTTATAAATGAGGAAGTGTAGACTTCTGGACATTGAAGAACCAGCTTGTACTCACACAGCTAAATAGGAGTAGAATTGGGTTTTGAAACGTGCTCCATACTGGTAGGAGCAACAGTGGTATAATACAATCCTCATTGTCATTGTTGTCATTGTCACAGTCATAGCAATGGTGCCATTATTGATACAGTCATACTATGTGTCAGGTAAACACAATGGCCCTATGAGGTAGTGTGATGGATAACTTCATATGTCATCTTGAAGAGTATTTTTGGGTGAGATCAACATTAAAATGGGTGAGCTTTGAGAAAACCCATGGCCTGCCATAATGTGGGTGTGCCTCACCCAATCAGCTGAAACCCTGAATAGAATAAAACAACTGGTCTCTCTGAGCAAGAGGGAATTCTCCAGCAGACTGTATTTGGGCTTCATTTGTACCATTGGCTGTCCTTGGTCTTCAGCCTGCTGTCCCATGTTGGAGATTTAGGGCTTTCCAAACCTCATCATCACATCAACCAGTTCCTTATAAGGAATCTCCTTTTATCAGAGGACTTCAAAAAGTTCATGGAGAAGCAGAATTAAACTACAAGCTTACTTTGGTGTAAGTAACTTTTGAAAGCCATATAGGTTTTTTTTTCCTTTCTTATTATTACTAAATTTTTTATTTGACAGAGGGTGCATGTACTCACTGGAGGGAGACAGAGAGAAAGAGAGACAAAGGGAAAGTGAAAAATCACTTCCTATGGGGGATGGTCATGCCACAATCCCTTCTCTTCCATTTCTCCTTTTGGGATTTTAAACATGCAAGCACATGTGTTTGGTGTGTTTTTCAAGCAGCCAGGTCTGTGACTCAAACCATGCAGTCAGCTATGTGGGATCCAGCTACCTTACTTACCATGCCGCCAGCTGGGCCACAGTTTTTTTATAATATGCATTTTCCACAAGCTTTCTGAAGATCCCTTATATATTCTATGGTGTATTTTATATATGCTCTCCTATTGGAGAACCCTGACTAATACAGGTAGGTATAATTATCACCCTCATTTCAAACATGAGAGAAATGAGACCCAGAGATATCCAAAGACTTGCTCAAAGTCATATGACTAGTAAGTGGCAGAGCAAGGATGGAAACAGACCACCTGGTTCTGCAGTCTGTGCTCCATATGTGATTGTCTCTGGTTCTCTCTGCTTTCTCAACTGCTATATTTGTTATGCTCTAGATGACACAAAATTAGGGGACTAACGGAAGTAACCTCTCAAGGCAGGAGAAGTTGCTGGTGGAGAAGAGTGACTCCTAGATTCCTTCCCCTACCAAATGTCCCATCTTCCTTACTCCTTGTTCTAGATAGTCCCTGTCACTCAAGACATTCCTCAATATTTGATAAATCAAAGGCCTAATACCTTTTCTTCTAGTTATCATTCAGTTCAATTGAAAAAGTATTTAGTGAGTGCTTTGCACGTCCCCCTAAGTTAGCAGCAATTGTCTTACCACCTCTACCTTCCACTCTCATCAGATAATGTGTGTTCTGAGTACAAAATGTTTAAACTAGTTTAACTACATGAAATATCATCTTAGCTTTCCCTATCGGGTGAAAGTACACAAATACATGCATTGTTATTGTTCCAAAGGGTTTGAAGTCTTTCCCTGATTATAGTAATTCCTGTGGTAAGTAAGGTTTCTACCTTTTAGTTTACTAAACCTTTCAATGACAGAAAAACCCTCATGATAGTCTCCATTTAACTTTTGCCAGATTTCTGTTGATACCAATATCTCCATGGACCATCCAAAGTCTATTCTCTTTTGGTGGCTCATCTTCCACACAATTTCCAAACAAAAAGATAACACAGACAAAAGCAGTACAAAAACGTGCCATGAGATCAGGTAGTGGGGGGGAAAAAAGGCATTGAGACAGACCCAAACAGAAATACAATGGTTTTATTATGTGAGCCTTCAGTAGTAAGGAAGAAAGGAAAAAGCAAGGTTAGCAAAAGAGGGACAGAAAGCAAAATGACTAACACACACAAAGTGCCTAAGGAAATGGTGTTTTCTTTGTGTGCATCAACATATGCTCAAAGGATATTTCCCTATAAGGGTGTCTTTGCCCACTAGCTTCCCGTTTACAGTTATGTGTAAGAGAAGCTTTTAAATCCATTTGTGGCTCTCCTGGGAGTTGTGAGGAGGAAGGTGTTGCTGTGAAAGCAGGGGATGTTCAATCTGAAAGTCAAACACATCCAAGACAGAGCCTGGCCTGCTATCCACAGCCCTGCCTGGCTCAGCCTTCCCTGACCTCTTAATGAGGATTGCAAACAGCCTGCCCATACTGGTCAGTCCACTCTGAGAGGCTCTTTGAGGACAATCTCTTCTTCACTTGAATCTTTCAACATAGAGAAGGTGAATGCCATTGGAAAACTCAGATCCAGAAACATCTAGTCTAACCAAAAGCTGAGGTGTTCCATCAAAGACCGAAGGCCGCTTGCCCCAGGGGAAAACTCCCAATGTGAACCTATTTCTTACAGTATAATCCTGAGGTCAGTGAATGTCACCGAGGAAAACCAATCTATATGTGGGAGAAAAAAACGAGGTCTTAAGCAATAAAATCCAAAAGCGACAGGACACTGAGTTTTCTCTACAGACATATGCTCTTTCTCTTTCTCACAGTCCCAGTCCCTCCCCCCCTCCCTCCCTCCCTATATCTGCCCCAACTCCCTAAACCTGGCATCTTTGACAATTTACCTCAAAATTTATCTACACTGGATCTTTCCTGCTGTCTCCTACACAATGACCTGTTCCTTCTCTGACCTCAGATGACTTATACCCAATCCAATGTGTAGTAGATGCTATTTGGTAAATTTTTTCTCAATGGTTTCAGGTATGTAGGTATTTTCTACCAAATAATATATACCTTGATAGAAAGAACCTTATCTTAGGCTTGTTGGGGATTCCCCACCCTTACTGGATCTTGTACTTTAGCAACCTCACCTGTCATACCTATACTTCCAAATGCGCTCCTGAACAATAAATACAAAAACCTGAGACACTGTTTTGCATAAAACCATGAAATGGTCCAGAAAGAAAGTGTTAATTGTTCAAGATCATGGTGAGTTTCTTGGGCTAGGGGGAGGGAAATGCTTGTGAGATTTCCAAGCTGATTTTGGTATGAGGATCCTGGTTCTTTCATAAGATGTGCAGACATGGTACTCAGTGAGTGAGAATCTTCGACACAGACAGAGGAACCTTGAGACTAACCAGGCCTCTTTTAATAAACACAGGAGATGTGAGATGAGCAGATCCAGGGTGATGGGAAGAGGCAATATTGAATTTAGCTATATGCTAGGGAATGAAGATTATGGTGGTGGTGGTGGGGGGGTGTCCTGGAAACAATACCCAACCTTGATATTGATGGAAAGCTCCTAAGATGAGATTTCCAGGTTTCAGGGTTGCTTTCCCTTTAAACGGAAGCTGGGGGATAGTGTTCTGACTTCCTTTTCATCTCTCTTTCTTGCCATTTGCACCTGCTAATGTTACCTGGCAGGGTCCTGGTCTTTGCCGAGCCCCTCCCCCGCTCCAAGTTTATTTATTGTGGCTATTTTACCAGCTATTGGCTCAACACACTCCACTCAAATATTCATCATTTAGCTCTCTGGGTAAATCGTATTTAATCAGCACAGGAGAGAAAATAGCATAATTATAGATGCCGGATGCCATTACACTCAGAAGAAATTAAACCCTGTCTCAAGCCAACCAGCGGTTGCCATGATTGCATCACTGCTGGGGTTATGGAGAGGTTAGTGGCCATTCGGGGCCAGCGGTACCGTGTAGGATGCCTGACCCAGATGAGCCGTAAGGGGACACACTAGTGTGTGTGCACGTTTGCAGCATCAAAAACTCATCAAACGGCAGCCAGTAAATTAATCTTTTATTGTTCTGAGGATGTGATAAATGAGAGGGTAATAAAGCTAGGTTCAGCCATGGAGATGTTAGGATGGTAAATAAACGGGCATTGAGAATTCCAGTCCTGAAAGCCCGCTAGAGGGAATTCCCATTCCCTATCTTTCCCAGAGCACTTTCTGCCCATAGACAGGGTGACACTGAAAATTAAGGAAAAGGTGGAGGAAAATGTTTTCAGTGAAGCAAAAGCATCCATCTGGGGTTAGTGAGCCTTTATAGAGAATTGTCCCATCTAAAGAAAATGTAAAAGCAAAGGTCAAGCCAGATGCTCAATTGTGGTCCTTAGGGCAAGTGGGCTGGACCTATCTCACATGCAAAAGTTTCCATGTCAGTAATACCAAGGAGTTATTTTATTTGGGGAAATGCGTAAGGGGAAAAGTTGCAAGGCACAAGAAAGAAAAAAAACAAAAAGCTTCCAACAATAATGTAACAACAGAGCCCTACCTGCTTTCTGTTTGTTGAAACGGGTTCCGGGACAAAGCTGGAACCTTGGGGTCAGTTTCCTTCTAGCCATTCCTGGCCCAGCTTCTTCTCATAGATTTTCAAGACCACCTGCACTTGTCCAGATTACAGAATAAGAGTCACCTTTAATCTCATGACATAGCTTCTCTC
This sequence comes from Tupaia tana, assembly GCA_026018925.1. Taxonomy (NCBI): domain Eukaryota; kingdom Metazoa; phylum Chordata; class Mammalia; order Scandentia; family Tupaiidae; genus Tupaia; species Tupaia tana. The sequence continues at coordinate 16,050,575 of JAKSZU010000018.1, forward strand.
CCCTGGATCCGAACCCCAGGTCAGCGGCCCCCTTCACTGTGGAGTGCTATTTGTAAGAACTCGAAAATGTCCAAAGATACAATTAGGCTTTACTTATTACTACTGGGTGACTGTTTTTGCTTTCCCCTCTTTATTCTTTTTTTTTTTTTTTTTTTTGGCTAATAATGCTTCTGAGGTTTGGATAAGTAACTAAGAGGAAGGAGATCTCCTTCTAGTCCATCCTGCTGCCGACAATTAAGAAACCTCAAAGTAATTTTTGAAAATGTCAGCGTCTCATTTAGCAAAAGGATAAATAATAAATGAAGCGTAATCACTGTCCTGTGCTGGTGGTATAGCTTCGCGGTGTCATTAGTAAACTAACGGTATAATATCTTTGTGTCACAGTTTAATTATATCTTGTAATTAGTTTCAGCAATGGATTGCATAGAGTCAGGCCCCCTGAGCTAAACAAAAGGTAATAGAACTTTCAGCGCCCCTGCATAAATCAATTATGAAAGTGTCCTGCGTTATTTGAAGCTTGTTTGCTGTAATTTTATGCATAAAGCTAAACTGGCCCTTCTTGTCCGTGGAGGGCAGTTCACCCCACCCAACGCTGGCCGGCAGCTGCGACTGCTGTCGGGCCCACACACAGCCGGGCCGCCGGTGCATTTGTCAGTACCAGCTCAGCAGTAAATGCCAGGGAAGGGGCGAGGAGTGGAAAGGGAGGGGAGTTGTGGAGGGTGGAGGGGGGTGGGGGTGGAGGAGCCAGGGCGCATGAGGACCAGAGCAGGTAATAGATGCACCATGTGCAGGAGAGCAGGGAATCAAATGGGAAAAGATGTGAGGGCCTGGAAGAATGATTCTTTATGCTTCCCCGAACACAGATGAGAAGGTTAGGAGCCTCAAAGGCCAAGCAACGTTGATGAATATGGGCAGGCGGACGCGATACATGTTCCTTTATCATGTCCTTTCAACATCCCTGCTCTCCCCAAGCGGCTGGAATTGGAACCGGTGCAGGTTACTTGGCAATAGGGAATGGGGAAGGAGAATCCACATCTTTAATTGGGTCTAATTCAGGTCCTACCGAGCTCAGAAACTGTAAAGGGCTTCCGAGCGTCGTTGAGGGCTAGCTGTGGTCACCAGGCCCAGACGGGAGAGTCACGGAGTCCCGCTGGGGGAAGCTCAGAAGAAACTCAGGGGCGGGGGGTTGGTTGAGTCCAAATGCCACCAATACGTGTGATCGTCTCTTTTTTGATCAAACTGTAAGGCATGGCAGAGAGTGGGGGTGGGGAACACATTCAAAGTCCTCATCAAGTCCTCTTTGAAAGTAAGTCTAGTGCCACGCCGGCCTTTCTGTTTATACAACAATTTACAGGTTTAAACGAAACCCCGCTTGAAAAAGCAGACTGAATCTTCCTATTGTGAGCACTTCAGCAAATTTAACAAAAGAAAGAGCCCAGGCGAGGAAGAGAGAGAGAGAGAGAAGAGAGAGAGAAAAGGTCCAGTCCTCAGACTGGTGTGCTGCAATCTGGCTGGTTGCTATGGTGACGTGATGGCTTGTTCACATGGCAACATACCTTAGGTCCACTATTAAAATGATGAGCGTGAACTCGGTTGCATTAAGGAGAGTGCGCTGTATGCTAAAGCGGGTCTTTATCTCCAGAGAGAGCTGGACAGAGACTAGCATCCAGTACAAATGAGGGAGAAAAGGAGGAGGAGGAAAAGGTTGGAGGTCTGGAAGAGGGAAAAACTGCAGGGATACAATAACTATAAAAAGAAAGATCCTCAGCGCTGGATCGCAATCGAGGGCCAGAGATTCAGGAGATGACAATGAGTTTTGTTTGACATGGGATTCATGGTCCAAATCAGCCCATCAGGCTAATGACCCCTTATTTAAAATACAGATTCCAGATGAACCCGCTGTACCTTGGCTCTCCAAAATGTCAACAGTAAACTAAACCCAACCCGTGAGCTGCCACTGTAACGAATAGCCGAGTGACTGCCACTTAAATAAAATACTCTAATAACGACGAGGGTGGCAAATTACAGAGCATTTATTTATTGAATATAAAAGTCCATTGACAGCCACAGATCCACATCATATCACATTAGAGCTGCCGGGGAGCATTTCCTCTGGAAATCTGGTTTCATGTTTCCTTTAACATAGTGACAATTTTTCCTCCCACTGACGTCGAGAGGGTGGCGATAATTCTGTGGATATTATCCCAACAACCTTTCCTACCTAGCCGTGATTTCTTTCTGCTGTTTAGCAAGCACTCCTGTGGCATACATAAGAGACAGCCAGGAATTACAGGGCTATATAATCTCACTGTGGGCTCCGAGTGATATTGTAAACCATCGGTGGGATGCCTGAGCCCCCGAAATTCCCACTCCCTCCATTCATTCTGCCTCCCCTCCCATCTCCCTAAGGCTGGCTGTGCTTTATTTGAAAATCTCATTACCATAAAGTAAAATGAAGGCCTTACAAGCCACACATGTCTCCTGGTTTGGAAGGAAGATAAGCTTGATATTGTCATAGTTTTTGAATGTGACTGACCTATAGTCAGTGGGTTCCATTCTACACGTCAGCCGCTGACTTGGCACCTACTTGGCACCTTGGCACCTACCCACGCTCTCCATAGTGGATGCTGACAGATAGGCCTATGTTCAGGAGCTCCTGTCCTAGCAAAGCAGAGGGACAGGGACCTCTGAAAGCAACAGAAAGAGCAGAGGATGAGCACAGAAAGCAAAGCCAAACTCCACTTGGAGACTGCCTTTTCTCCCTTCCCAACCCACATGTCTCTTGAGTCTTAGGCCACAGAACACTAGTCTCTAATATTTTCTCAGGTTCCCATAATATGCTGACTTCTTTACACGTCTTTATGAATAAACCCAGTGCAGGAAGGCAAGACTGGATAGGGTTGAAAACCCTAAACACCCATATTGTCTGCCTTATGGGGTGACCTCTCTGAGCCTGAGTTTTCTGATCTGAAGAGTGGTATCACAGCAGAACCTCACTCCCTGAGAGGGTTGAGAGACTGAAGTGAGGTAATGGGTGTGAATGAATACACTCAGGGCCTAAACATTTTATTAATCCAGGGCCTAAACATTTTATTAATTATTGTTATTCCCTGTGGCAGGCAGCGCTATCTCCACTGTGACTTTGACAACATAATTTTCAGGTGATAAGCTCTTGAACGAGAGGCCAATAGCTCTTTCATCCATCTTGGGAGATTCTCCTGCAGGTTGCAGCTTGGACACGCGTCTCCCCTAGACACCTGCAGAGAGGGAGGCCTGGCACGCAGCTCCACTTGCCCCTTCCCGCCTTTCCTTTCTTATTTTATCTTGACTACTGACAAAATGACAGCTTTGTCTCTGTCCCCCAAATGGAGGGTGAGCATCTCCTCCTACACGTGGTAAACTATATGCAGAGGAAAAAAGAAAGAGTAAAAGAGAGAGAAAGAGAGAAATCTGGTGTCTATCAACTTGCCATGACAGCTGCACTCATGTTCCCTCCTGAGGACCAAAATAACTACAAAGTGTACGAAATCGTTAAGCACATAAAAATCCCGGAGGTAGAGGCTGAGAATAAAACTCGTGAGTTCCCAACCAAAAGGCATCAAAGCCCGGCCTTACAGTTCATTTGCTTCCCTCTGCTCCATCTGACTGCGCAGTAAGCAGGCAGCAGCAGCCCTGCACACACAGCTTGGAGAGGGAGGAAGGCTGGGCCGCTGACCTGCCTGGTCCACCAGCCTGGGATGCATAATAAAGACACGAGGGCATGGGGGAGCCCCGGCGCAGAGGAAATCAGTCAGACAGCACTGAAAAGAGAGAAGGCATTTGAATTCTCATGACTATTTTTTGCAGCTTATGATATACTTTTCACACATTTAATGGCGAGGCAGCTAGGTTTAAAGAAACTTTTCCATTTAAATGTGCCATAACAGAATAATAAGGTTATGCAGCATGTCTTGATGGACGGTCCCATCAGGTAGAACGGTGATAGAAAGATGAGGCAATCGTGAAATCGGAATAGAAAACGCAGGAAAGGAGGTTTGGCCGCTGTTGCCGCATCGCAAATGCGGGAATATTCCTTATCAAGTAGGCAGAGTCACTCTTGGTTTCCAATCTTTTACAACTGCCCTTGATTTGGAAAGTACGTTTTTAGGAAGAACTATAGCAGAAAATACCAAACTCTTAATGTGCGCCGCGAACTACGGTGGGTGATCCAACTACATAGAATCCTATTCCATAGACCATTGCAAGCCGGGTCCCCACACATTCATTCCTATGTACTGAACATCTAGTAATGTTTATGGAATCCCATTAATGCATTTCAAAGCACTAAGAAATATGAAAAATAATTTAACTTTCAAGGAGTTTATAATTTAGTTGAAAAATAAGATGTTCATATGTGAAAAAGTAATAAATTATTTAAGACAATAATGTGAAAATGGTCTTCACCAGGGTTCTGCAAACTATAACCTATAGGCTTGAACCGCTCTGTCATCTATTTTTGTAAATAAAGTTTTATTGAGGCACAGCTGTGTCCTTTCATTTAAATGTCTGTGGATGCTTTCTCTCTATAATGACAGGGATGATGTACTGCAAGAGAGACCAAATGATCTGCTTAAAATATTTACTGTCTGGCCTTTTACCAAGGGAGTTTGCCAAGAAGAAGGGGCTGGCTTGGTGGTACAGTGGTCATACACTGCTCAAGGGAATCTGGATCTCGCATGCCTGACTGCAGGTTTGGGTGCCCTGGTTGACCTGAAACCATGCCAAGGGCATGTGCTGGTGCCCAGGATCTGAAGATCCAGAGGCTTGGGAAAGGGACTTGTGGCATAACTCCTCCCTGTTGAGGGCTCTCTGTCAAATGCATGTGCATGTACACTTGTTCCTTCTCACACACATGTGCGTGCATGCACGCACACACACATAGTTCTCTAGGTTCAGAAGGAGAGTGAACATGGTGGCTAGGGATAGCAATGATCGGATAATGGAAAGGGTGGCTCATTTATAAGGCCTAGACAGGTTGGGACTAGAGGGGAAAGGGCATCTTGGTGGGAGAAACTGCCCAATATGAGTACATAGGACAGAGCCAAGGGACAGTAAGAAGAACCATCTGGTTAGATCATTCCATAGCTATCAGCAAGAAGGATGTTCATTCTGAAGCAAATGAAGTGGATTTTCAAGAATGAGAGCACTGAGGAAGTAAATAGTATTCTGTGCTATCATCCAGCCGCACAAGGGTGTGGCAGTCAGAAGAGTAGCAAGCAAGTAAAGAAACAGAACTGGTAAGTATGGACCACCTGCTCAGGAGGTTTGACCGAGAAATGAATGAGAGACACATAAGCTGATAATTTGTCTGAATGGCAAAGTTGGATGCTGAATTTGTAGGGTTAGGAGAGAATGTATGTATTTTAAGGTAAAAGGGGAACACTAGATAGAAAATAATTGAGCATATAGGGATAATGGGAATAAAGGGGAAGGAGAAAGGGATCACTTCCTGCCTCTAAGATTAGTGATGGTTCTGAAAGACCAGATATAAATTGTGGGTAGAGGAGCAGATAAGTTATACAGGGTTGCCCAAATGGTCTCCCTCATTTCATGAAAGATATCATCGATAGCAAAGGAGATGAGCAGATTTGGGAATAAGAGCATGGGGAAGTGAATACATGATCTTCTTAGGAACTATGAGAGCTTATTGAGTATGGCAGCATCCCTCTATGGGGGTCCACGTCTGCTTTCCTGGATGACTTCCCCCAGCAGGGGTCTATGGCTTGGGCCAACTGTGTGGTAGAGATGTTGACAAAGGAGAACATTCAGCAGATGAAAGCAACTATCACCTGAGTTAGAAGGGACTGGAGTGGCTATCAAGAGCATTTGGGTGGCAAGGGAGACCAATGGAGTCAGACTGGACCTAATAGCCTGGGTTGACAGAGGAAACTAAGATTCATGACAGCAGCTGAGTCAGAGAGACAGAATTGAAATTCACTCAAGTATTAGGGTGTCATGGTGCTGAATTCTTTTTCCCTAAAAAAAAAAAAAAAAATCAATGTATTAGGAAGGTCAAGAGACTTAGCATCTCACTTTCTTTTTTCTTTCTTTCTTTCTTTCTTTCTTTCTTTCTTTCTTTCTTTCTTTCTTTCTTTTTATTTTTCTATTCTTGCCATCGGGTGGGTGTACTCGCCAGAGAGAGACAGAGACAGAGAGAAAAGAAAAGTAAGAATTGACCCCTGGGAGGGATGGCCACACCTCAGTTCCTTCTCCTTCATTCTTCTCTCAGGATTTTGGGCATATGTGCATACACGTGCAGTAAAATTTTCAAGCCACCAAGCCCAAGACTCAAACCACATAGTCGGCCATGTGAGACCCAGCCGCCTTAACCTCCACATCACCTTCTGGCCCAAGACTTAGCTCATTTTGCAGTTATCATGAATCAATTAACAGTGGTGTGTTTTCTGCTATAGGCTTATAGAACTGATCTTAGACTGTGGTAGGCATTACTATAACTGATCAATATTCACTCTTCTCTACTTTTAGACATATGAAAGGTTGTACTTCCTACCTTCCTAGAAGTAAAGCATGGCCATGTGATGTGATCTGGTCGTGAAATGGGAATGAATGTGGCCCACATTGTTTCTGGGTGGGATCATTTCATTTCCAGTATGAGACCCTCCAGAACCTTCTACTCTTGCTGTGACAATCATGTGAGGCCTTTTATTGAGAAAGCAGGAAAAATAATTGCTAAGTGTGGAGGACAATAGCCCTGGGGAGTTTCTAGGACCCATAGCAGGTTTTGAGTGAAGGAGATGTTACTGACTGAATTGTATCCCCCCAAATCCATCTTTTGAAGCTCTCATCCTACTACCTAAGAATGTGACTATATTTGGAGATGGGGCCTTTAAAGAAGTGATTAAGTTAAAAGGCAACAGAGAGATCTAATCCAACATGACTAATTTTTTTTCTAAGATGAAATCTGGACACAGAGAAAAGACCATGTGAGGACACAATGAGAAAATGGCCATCCACAAGCCAAGGAGAGAATCCTTAGGAGTAAGCACACTTACTGATGCCTTGATCTTGGATTTCTACCTTCCACAAGAGTGAGAAAATACATTTCTGTTATTTAAGCGACCAATATATATATTTTTAATTTCATGACAGGGACCAACAATTAGTGTAATGGCTATGTCGCTGGACTCCCATGTAGTCGACCATAGTCTGAGTCCCGGACCTGGTGGCTCAAATTCACGCCGGGTGCACGTGCGTGCGTGCCCAAGATCCCGACAAAAGAATGGAGGAGAAGGGATTGTGGCATGGCCATCCCCCTGGGGGGTGATTTCTCACTTTCTGTACCTCTGTCTCTCTGTCTTTCTGGCAAGCGCACGCGCCCTATAGCATAAACTTCTTTGAAAAAAAAATCATGACAACCCTAACAAAATATTACAGGAGACAAATCTTTTTTTTTTTTTTTTTTTGGCTGCTTAATCATGAGATATTGGGGTTGTTTCTTACCATAGCAGAACCTTTCTCATCCTAATAGGATAGTTTAGGTTGAGTGGCAGAAATTAGCTCTTTGAAGTCTATAATGTTTAAGAATTACATAGCAGGGCCAGTAGGTGGCGCAGTGGTTAAGGCACAGGACTCCCACATTGTTAAGTTTGAGTTCCAGACTTGGCAGCTTGAAAATCATGCTGGACGCGTGTGCATGGGCCCAAAATCCCAGGAGAAGAATGGAAGAGAAGGGACTGTGGCATGGACATCCCCCTGGAGGCTGATTGCTCACTTTCCCTCTCACTGTCTCTCTGGCAAACACATGTGCCCTCTTGTAAAAACCTTAAAAAAAAAAAAAAAAAAAAAAAAAAAAAAAAAAAAAAAAAAAAAAAAAAAAGAATACGTAGTAAATAGAAGACAGCTATTGGAGAGTTTGAAGAGTATTCAAAGCAACTGGAATAACTAGTACACACATAGTCCTCGATTTGCTTGGATGGGGCAGAAAGACAAAGATGATAAAGAGGCAGGCCAAACCCAGATTTTACAGAGATCATAGGCTAGGTTAGAGTCTAGGTTCAATTTTATAAACTATAGGAAAACACTGTGTGATCTTAAGCAAAGAAGAGTTATGATTTGATTGAATTTGTTTTGCTTTGTTTGTAAGAAGATAGGTCAGCCCCACAGCCTCATGGTTAAGGAAGCTAGATCCAACATCACCAACTGAGGTTCAAATCCTAGCCTCTGTGGCCTGAAAGACACACAGACATAGATTCATGCTGGCTCAAAATCCCATCAGGATGGAAATAAGGAGGAAAAGAAATTGTGATGTGATCCTGACCCTTTAAGGGTGCGTGCGCTCTTTCTTTCTCCTTCCTTCCTTCCTTCCTTCCTTCCTTCCTTCCTTCCTTCTCTCTCTCTCTCTCTCTCTCTCTCTCGCGCGCGCGCGCATGTGTGCTCTCTGGTAGTTAAAAAAAGAAAAGATTATTTAGACTTCCATGTAGAGAATGAGCTGAAAATGATCTATAGGAGAAAGGAAGAACAGAAAGAGGGAGACTTCTGTAGTAGCCCAGGCCAGAGAGAGGTATGATGGTGCTTTAATCTTAGATGGACAGAAACAGATGAATTTGGTCATTTTGGTTCTGCCCACTTCTTTGGATAGCTATGAATGTCATAGATAAAAATACATTGGCGACCAGCAGTTAGTGTAATGGCTATGCTGCTGGACTCCCATGTAGTCGACCACGGTTTGAGTCCCGGACCTGGTGGCTTAAACTCATGCCGGGCACGTGTGCGTGCATGCCCAAGATCCCGAGAGGAGAATGGAGAAGGGATTGCGGCGTGGTCATCCCCCCTGGGGGTGATTTCTTGCTTTCTGTCTCTGTCTGTCTGGCGAGTGCACGTGCCCTATAGCAAAAAACTCTCTCCACGCACACACACACAAATACATTGGCAAATTCATACTTCTATTTATAGTGTTTATCATAAGATGATGCCAAAATCTGGGGCAGAACAAAGAATGTCAGTTTTGCAGAAGATCACAGATTGGGGAAGTTACATGGTGGTTTCCACAGAGGAAACTGAACACGTAAAGTGATTATAGGAGTTTTCTCATAACGTAATGGAAAAAGAGTAAAGGAAGCAAGAATGAAAGCAGGCCAAGTAGAAACTACCCGCTGATTTTAGGGTGGGTGTGACAGCAACCAATACCCTCAACATTATAAATAATAGCAAACGCCACTGGCAGAGAGAGTACTTGACTTCAGGAGGTGTAGAAATTATTTAGGCTTAGCCTGAACTCTTATTTCAGGTCCTCTGACAGATTATAGGATTTCTGGAGCAGAGAACCATGAGGACTGAAAGTGTGAGGTTTAAGTTTCCAGGCCCTGGGTGTAAAGCATGGCCAACACTCCTGCATCCTGTGTTCTCAACTCCAGTTGGGTGACCACTCAGAGTACCTCCAATTATTTGAAGATATGTAATATGTACCCTTCTCTGGAACACTTTTATCCCAAAAAAATCAAAATCAGGCAGGCATAAAATTAAACAATTAAGAACTTTACATTTGTATAGTGCTTTTGAAATTTGCAAATATCTTTCCTGGATGTTAAGTCTCATTTCAGTTTTTCACAACCTCTCTGGCTCCTGGGTAGAGAATGATTAGAAGAAGGGGAAAGGAAAACAGGAAACTCCAGAGTTGTCCAGCCAAGAGGCAATATGGTAGCTCAGCCTAGAGTGGTAACATGAGGATGGGGAGACGTGGATGGTTAATTTGAGGTCAACTCTCTTAACTGACTCATTTGCAAGTTTAATAAACTTTAAGGGGATCTTTTATGGCCCAGGCATGGTGGTATATTCTGAGTGCTTGGAGGTGCCACTTGTTAAGATCATCTAAAATTTGGTGTGAGCAGTGATAAGGTAGATGTGTTAACAAATAACAATGGCATGATAAGATAACAGCTCTAACTGATGTATAAACTGAGTGCCCTAGGATCTGGAGGTAAGTCTGGTAAGTCTTTCAGGAGAATTTAGAGAAATCTTTTATAGGGGAAGGGACATTTGCATAGGAAGACATGAGAAGGAATTTTTCTGGAAGGTAAAGGCAAGAATGCACACCAGGTAGACGATCAAATATATAGGTGCCCCTACTAATGCACAAGGGGGAGGGTGCCAAAGGTGTGAGTTGAGGCCATGTTATAAGAACTAAGTTGACATTTGGATCTCAAGCCATGGAGGGGCCAGTAAAGGTATGAAGCCCAGGAGAGGGATGGTTATTTTACAGATGGGAAGACAAGCTAAGAGGTTGATATACCCATTTCAAGATCTAAAATGCTAACAAAATTCAGAATACTGGGACTGTTTGATACTGGGACTACTCAACTTCTTGTAAATTTTCTTTAATGATACTTTATAATACTTTATATTTCTTTCTTTCTTTTTTATTTATTTTTTTTTTTTGAGAGGTTTTTGGTATAGGGCATGTGCACTTGCCAGAAAGACAGAGAGAGACAGAGAGCTAGAAAGCAGGAAATCACCCCCCAGGGGGGATGGCTATGCCACAATCCCTTCTCCTCCATTCTCCTCTCGGGATCTTGGGATCTTGGGCACACACGCACATGTGCCCGGCATTAGTTTAAACCACCGGGTCCGGGACTCGAACCACGGTTGGCTACATGGAAGTTCAGCGACATAGCCATTATGCTAACTTCTGGTCCCTGTATTTCTTCATATAGATAAATAATAAAGGATAAAATCTCATTATATACAAGAGTCATTTGAGAATTTGGGTATCTAGAAAGAATCTCAATGGTAAACCAGAAAACACTGAATTGTATTTGAAAAGCATAAAGTCCAATAACAGGCTAATGTTCAACATTAGCAAGGTAATATATCCACCCTGAACTGACATTCCAGTTCTCAGTGCAATGTATAGTGTGCATTCATGGTTTACAGATACATGCCACAACATGGATAAACCTTGACAACATTAAGGTAAGTGAAAGAAGCAATACACAAAAGGTCACATGTTCTATGATTCTATTTCTATAAGATGTCCAGAATAGGCAAATTTATAGGTATAGGAAGTCAATTAGCAGTTGCCAGGAGTTTGGGGGAGGGAAGAATGAAGAGTAATTGCTAATTTCATTTTGGGGTGATAAAAAATATTTTCAACTTAAATTGTGGGGATGGGGTATGCAATCCTGTGAATCTATTAAACATGCTTGAATTATTGGGAATTCATAAAAGTCATGACATATTTTTCTGTTTTTCTATGCAAAAATGTGCCATGACTCTTCCAATGACCCAATACATATGCACTTTAAATAGGTAATTTTCTTGGTATGTGAACTGTGTTTTAATTAAGTTATTAACCATAACAGAAGCTATAGCCCTTATTCAGGTTCTACACATATTAATTAACACATCAGAACACCAAATACCAATACATTTAGGACACAGGTCAATTGATTCCTTTGTGAAACTCATCAAGCTCCATATTTGTTCTTAGTTGTCCACACATACCCGTGACTGTAACCAGTGCAATAAGTCGTAAAAGGACCAAAAAAAAAAAAAAAAAAAAAAAAAAAAAAAAAAAATTCTAGTTCTGAGAAAACCATATCTCACAAAAGTTCTTTGAAAGACTTTGTCTAAATAGCCCAAAACTAACTTTTGGCAAGAAAGGAACTTGACAAACAATCACGAGTCTTAAGGCTTTAACTATTTGGGGTTTTCATTGGTTGGTAGAGTTGTATTCCAATAAGTCTTTTGGCTTATTTATTGTTGAGTTTATGTATGGCCTACATTCCTCTAAATCATTAGGAATAGGAAGACACCATCAGAGGCGTGGGAGCTAATCTGAAGGCCCTAAAGACTGATTTCTACTGCCATGCTCCACCCTACACTGAAGTGATTGCTGTTCAACATTTTGTTACTCCATGAGACCAGGAATGGTGGCTCCTTCCCTAAACTCATCCCCACCTCTCAAAGAGATAGTGCTCAACCAAATAACCCTCTCCATCCCCTCTACAATTCCAGAAGGAAACCTGGGCCAACCATTCTGAAGACGTTGATTATTCATAGATAGGTCAAACCGCAGGCTTCAAGTCCTTTCTCTTATGACAGGCATTTTTATTAAAATGCTTCCTTTTGAAGGAGTACCTAGCAGATGAATGAATGATGCAATGAGGAAAGCCTAGACTGGATTTACTACTTTCTGAAGATTCAAAGGAGAATACAGGATTCATTAAGTTGTCTTTCCTTATTTGTCCAATCAAGCTTGGACCTGGCAGGGTGGTGTGTCAAATGTTGCATTGCACAGAATGGAATCTTTGTGATTGATTGCTGGTGCAGTCTCACATACTCTCCATGTGTGGCTTAACTGAATTTGGTACATTATGGGAAGTTTCCTTTCTGTCATTTGCCCTGGGAGACTCTTACGAGTCTGATGGTCTTACTAGCATGGAATGCTCCAATCGTCCACGGATTTATAAAATCCCAGGAAAGGCAGGACCAGCAGTTAGTGTAATGGCTATGTCGCTGGACTCCCATGTAGCTGACCGCGGTTTGAGTCCTGGACCCGGTGGCCTAAAACTCACGCCGGGCGCGTGTGCGTGCATGCCCAAGATCCCAAGAGGAGAATGGAGGAGAAGGGATTGTGGCGTGGCCATCCCCCCTGGGGGGGGTGATTTCTCGCTTTCTGTCTCTCTCTCTCTCTCTCTCTCTCTCTCTCTCTCTGTCTTTCTGGCAAGTGCACGTGCCCTATAGCAAAAACCTCTCAAAAAAAAAAAAAAAAAAAATCCCAGGGAAGGTACTGGGCAGGGACAGACTGAGCATAGACATAAGTATTTAACTTCCTTTGCTATTTACCCATATTTCTGCTCAGAACCAGAGAGGAACACCAGCCAGAATGCTGAACTTATTTTACCATTTTCATATATAGATATTTTTAAGGCAGAATGTCACAGGGTCTTTTAAATAATGGCATCTTAATAAATTATTTTAAAAAGAAAATAAGGCCCCAGGTTCATTTGTAGTGCATATTATTACAATTGAGGGCACCAGATCTTTGATGGGGAGTAAAGAAGGGGTATAAACTTGTGGGGTGGTGTTTGCATGCTCATTTTTTAAAAGTCTTCCTTATATACCATCATTTTGAACATCCATAATGTGTGTTATGGATTTGGCATAGATTAACTTAATCTTTATAAAATTTTGGTAAGGTATCATTTTATCCCTGTTTAAAATATGGTGAAAAGAGATTTAGGGATGTCTTATAACTTGCCTTTGACCACATAGCTAGAAATGAATGAAACTGGGGTAAGAGTCCAGATCTGTCAGAATTCAGAGTTCTCACTCTTGGCCATTATTCTCTCCTGCCTCCCAGTGAAATATCCAGGCAAACCAAGCGGGGTGGAAATAAGAGAAAACTTGCAACAGAATTAAAGATAAGCATTCAGAAGAATAAAACGGGTGATTGCTGCAATATCTATTCCTTAAGAAAATATTCCATTTGCTTCCTTATTGAAACAGACTAATAAGGGATAGGCTGAAAGCAAACATGAGCTGGCAGATACTTCATCTTTCTGATCTATGCAAAACCCATCCCAAGTGGACAGTACAAATCCATGCTGCTTTCCCTTCTCCTCCTCAGTGAATTAACACACCGACAGACCTCTTGGCCTGCTGATATTTGCAAAGCTACCTCAGCTCATTCTTTTCCTCCAGGACCACTGGTAACAGGTACATTCAGACGTTGCTACCCACCTCTCACTGCATCCTTCCTCCTTGAAATCAGCCTCATCAGTAGTTTGCAAGCAAGTGTATAGTCAAAATAAAACCTTTCCAAAGGGCAGAAGAATAGGATTTGCTCTGCTATTTTGATTCTAAATTTAAGGGTGATGAACTAGATTCACCTCTGGTGCTTCATTGTGGATTCCACAATTCATCAGGCTTTAGTAAGTGGTAGTACTTTACAAGAGGGTTTTCAAGGATTTTAGGTAGAGTGGGCGGTGTCGATGAAATATCTTCCTACCCTTGCTACTCTCTTGCTTGTGTCGACTATATTTTCGAGTTTCACTCAATGATGGAGTTGTTTCTTAGCGTCTTGTGCGCTTAGCCATTTAATTAAAGCAATCCATATTGAATTCATGTCCAGATGCCTTGACCGGCGGAGCCAGATCCTCATTGGCATGCCAGCTGCTCAAAGAGGAACACGGCCCCTTGCATACTAATCAGGAGAGGAGGCAGTGATTCATCAGCCCATGATACTGCTCCAGCATCTACAAGCACTTATGACATGTAATTGGTGGTGCATAAGCAAGCCAGGCCACATTAAAAACCCTACAGATAGTCAGAGATAAAAATTAATGACTTTTGCTTTGTGTAATCCTGCATGCATTGGTGGAAAAGGGAGGGGGGTTGGGATTAATGGGCAAATCTAAGTAGGCACCAAGGAACAAAGGCTTTCCTGGCCTTGTTTACATATCGAACAATAAAAAACACAAGTGACAAGTTATGGGAAAGGCGAGTGTGAATTTTCGGCACGAGTGAGTTGAAAGACTGCTTGCAGTTTATTATGGATTCCAAATTTCCATATTCATTATTCCAAAACAAACGTCTTCAGTGGGCTCTTCTGGGACTGGCTAGAGCAGTTGTTATTATTCATCTTTCACTGGGGCTGAGGTTGTCATGATTAGGGCTGGGCTGTGCTCACTCTTTATGGCATGCTCCAGCTACTCAGGGACACAATGCAAACCTTTGACAAGCCCAGAGGAATGTAACAGGGATCAAGTAGGGTCATCCTAAGTAGGCGCTCCAAGAGCAAAAGAGAGCCTCATGCTTAGGGCAGGATGGGGGAAAGAGAGAGGAGAGAGTCTTGAGCCACCTACTGATGGGCCAGGGAAATGACCCAGGTGGCCTAGGTAGTAGCTAATGATCAGGAAGCAAAGGAAGAAAGGAAAGCAGAAGCAGTGAATGAATTGGATTTCCTAATGAATCTGGGCAGATTAATGGATCTATTTATTTGGGTGATGTCAGTAAGGCTATAGTTCATACAGATATTAAAAAGGGGATTAATACTGGTGTGGTTAAGGGTGGTATATAAATTGTGTTTGTTAGTAGATAATGCAAAGTGGAAGCAATCATTCATATATGTTGGAAGATTGTTTACTGCACTGAGTATCATATGGGCATTGTGACAGGGACAAATGTCAGCGTTTTGTGGTCAAGAACTACCTTAGTTGTCATTTAAGGGCCTTCCTAAAGACAAAAATAATCTGGCTGAATGATGAAAATGGGCTTGAGCAGGGAAGAGCATGCATGCAGGCTCACAGGTCAACCTGGATATGTTTAGCTATATGATTACTAAATAAGAGGGTGGCAAGAGCATGGTGATGCTGGAGTTGGGGGAGGATCCTTATGATTTTGGTTTTGTAAAGAGGGGATAACTAAGAGACATCATAGGACAATAGGATCAAGATATCATGGTTTACCCCATCATCTGGCTTTGTCCCTTCTGAACAGTAGAGTAACATCAAACCCATACTCATTAGTGCTTCCACTCTCCCCTCTATTTGAGTTTTCTGACAAATCTCTGTGCTTCTATTTTTCTTGCCGGTTGTATAATATCTTGGTTATCCTGATGGAAAAACTGCAAGAAGTAGTTGTAGAAAGTGAATCCCAAGATTAGCAAACATCTGAAAGAGATGGTTGGCAAGAAGGGGTTCAACATTCCCCAGGGTGCCAAGAGCAGTGCTTTGAGTTAAGACATCCCTGTCCTCTTTTTAAAAAGTTTATTTATTAATTTTTTTCCATGAGTGTTAGAGAGACACAGAGAGAGAGACAGAGAGAGAGGAAGGCACTCACAATAGGGTCCCCATGCCACAAGTCACCCCCGGTCTTCGTCACCCCAGATTATGGGCATGTGTGCACCCAGAGTGTTCAGGGAAGCCTCTGGATGCAAACCCAGAACCTCCCATATGCATCAGCCTTTCAGAGAGTTGCATTACCACTACAGTACTATGTAGTTCCCCATCCTTAGCATTTTGTCTGGAATCCTTTGCCCTCCTGTCATCGTAAAATGAAGCCATGCCATCTGGTCTGTATGGAGAGTACATCCACACCTTTGCTTTCATAAATGTAATGATCTACCCATGAGCTCTGGTTAAGCGGAATAACTCTCTACCTTTTTTCAATAATGAGAATACCTAAAAGTCTTGGTGCTTCCAGTAGAAAATCACCAACTGCTGAGATATATTAAGATAACACATATGCAAATTCTGCTACATTTACACTGGTCTGAAACTCGAATCTTATTTAGAGATGTGAAATATTTAAGAACAACATTAGAGGTAGATTTTTAAATCATGATATTTCTTTTTAATAACTTTCATCTGGGAGTTTAGAGAAGCCTGCCATAACTGAACCCTTAATCTGTAGTGGTATCCTTGACCTGGAAAAGGGAAACCAGGGTAATAAGAGAATGGAGTTGGTGAATCAGTGGTTAAAAGTACTGTATCATACACCAGAAGAAAAATAAGGTAGATGTAACAGCTTAAATCCTCCAGGAATTTCTTACCCATGTTCAGCTCTGTGCCATATGATTAAGTGGCTTAAGATAAAGTGTATTTCATAGAGGATGAACAATCATAACACATAGCGGTCCCCTCCTTCTGATGCTTCCTTTTCAAGGGAGGAGATATTTCTAACATCCTGAGAAAGGTGAGTACATAATAAAAACAAATGATAAAAGTGGAATTATAGGGGCCAGCAGGTGGTGTGAAGGTAAGGTGCTGGACTCCCACATGGCCAACCACAATTCAAGTCCCAGACCAGGTGGCTTGAAAATCACACAGGGCACAAGTGTGTATGTGTCTAAAATCCCAAGAGGAGAATGGAAGAGAAGGGACTGCAGTGTGGCCATCTCCCTTGGAAGGTAATAGAGTGATTTCTCACTTTTCCTTTTTCTGACTCTCTCTGTGTCTCTCTGGAGAATACATATACCCTATGGAAAAAAAACTAAAAAAAAAGTAGAATTTGGGTGTGGGTTGGCCTCATGGTCTAGTATTTAAGGGAGCCTGATCCCACATGGTTGGCTGTAGTCCAAATACAGGTCTTGGTGGCAGAAAACACATGCCATGTGTGTGCACACGTGTGCATGTCCAAATCCTGACAGGGTGTATAAATAAAGGAGGAAGGAGGAAGGATTACAGTGTGACTATGCCCCATTGGGGGGCTTTCTCTCTCTCTCCCTTTCTCTGTCTCTCTCTGGTGGGCACACACAGTCTCTGGCAAAAAATAAAAGTGAAATTTGGGGAAAATTGGAGCTATTACATAAATAAGGCGCTGGCAAACAGAGGCTATATACCAGGAGAAGGAAATTATACAACCAAGCTGTTTATCTACCATGGAGGAAGAGTAAAGAACCCAAACTGTGTTCATGAGTAATTAAGTTACTTAGATAACACTACAGAACCCAACTGTCCCTTTCTTTTTCTCAGAGAAAAACTTACTAATTTTCTTCTTGCCCCCTTCAGTTTTATTTATCAACTAACCATTCTTTGAAATTTTTCCCCAAAATTTTTACCTGGTCAGAGGACAAACTAAATCCTTTGCTGGTGGTTAAGAACATTAACTCTACTGGACCAGCAGATCATCTGATGAACAAACACTTGCTTAGACCTGGAACTAATCAAAACAACAAAGAAAAGTGATGAGGTAATGGTATTAATAAGTGCGTAGTGATGTGTAATGAGGTCAAAGGAGATTTTTACCCCAGGTGACCAAAAAACAAAAACAAAACCCACAAAAAACATGACGGTACCTTTACAAGAATAGAAGGTACATACAAGAGAAAAAGTAGGTTAAGGCCAGGCTGCTGACTCCCACCTTCTGAGCTAGGGTCCAGATTTTCATGCAGATGGAAATGCTTAGCAGACGAAGTCCCAAATAAGTCAAGCCTGCAGAATGCTGATTTGAGAATGGGTGATATACACAGAAATGGGTAAGGGAGAATGTACTGGATGAAATCAGAAAGAAGAGGAAGGGGTCAAAGATATATTCTGAAGGTAGAAGGAGAAAGAAAAGGTTAACCCAAAAGCCCCAGAAAAACAGAATCTCCAAAGGCAGAATAGGAGAGTTCTAAGAAAGTGAAGGGGGCTGCAGAGGGTCACCAGTTTCATCTATGCCTCTCTGCTGAGAATAAGCCACACGGGATAAGCGGGATAAGCGGGGAGAAGAGGCTTTTGAATTTGTTGACCTGTGGGAGGGCTGTTTTCACAGAGGCAGAGACAGAAGACAGACTGCAGGGGGTCAAGGAGTTAGGGCACGGTGAGGGCATAAAGGCATTAAGAGTAGGAAACTCATTAGCTATCCTAAATGTTGAGGACAGATAGAGTAATAAACTTATAGGCAAGAGTGAAATGCAGTTCTGCCTCCAGGAGACCACTTCAGTTCTCAGAACAGAAGGAAGTGGGACTTGGGGCCTTCACTGCTGTCAATTTCTGTCCCCTTCTGCCCTTGAGGTTGGTAGAGGGGCCATTGTTCTGCCTGCTCCTCAACGGACCACTGGCTGAGCGGCCACTCAAAGTCCTCTCCTTTGTGCTTGGAGAGATTAGCAAAAAGGAGCTGAAGTTCAAGAGGCTCCAACACAGAGTGTAGAGAAATGGAAGGGTTTTATGACCAAGTGTGAACTAGCCCCCCTCTTCATAGTCCATTAAGTTGGACAGGGGGATCTCTTTTCCTCTTCTTTCTTACTCCTTTTTGGAAAATGAATGCTTTCTGAATCTGCTTGACATAAGAACTTTCTTTGTTTCACCCTAATGTTAATGGCTTATTTTCTTCTTGAGTTTGCCTGTTTCTCACCAATTGGGATGCCGGGGAACCTAAAGTTAAACTAAATAGCTCTATTCACAACAAAGCTTAAAACATTTCAAGGTAAATTTTAAAAAGTAATTATTTATTTAATTTTCTATTATTATTTTAAATTTTGCTATGTGTGCTCACCAGAGACAGATAGAGGGAGAGAGAGTGAGAGAAAGTGAGAAAGCAAGCTACTAAGTCTGGGATTTGAATCATGGTTGGCCATGTGGGAGTCCAGCACCTTTAACCACCACACCACCTGTTGGCCCCAAAGGCAAATTTAATTAGCAAATGTGAAACCAATTATGTGACAAAGCATTTTTTTTTAAAAAAAAGACATTTTTGCTATAGGCTGCATGTACTCGATGGAGAGATAAAGAGTTATAGAAAGTGAGAAATCGCTCCTTGGAGGGACGGTCACATCTCAATCCCTTCTCCTCCATTCTCCTCTTGGGATTTTGGATACACACATGTGCCAGCCATGAGTTTTAAGACATGAGTTTTAAGCCTCCTGGTCTGGGATTCAAACTGCAGTTGACTATGTGGGAGTCCAGTGATGTAACCATTATGCCATCTGCTGGTCCCACAAAGCATTTTTTTTAAAAAAAAGTTTACTCACTTATTTCTTTCATGAACAGAGACAGAGACAGAGACAGGGTCTTCATGTCATAATCCACCCCCAGCTTCAACCAGCTCTGGAAATTGGGCACTCATGTGCTTGGCATGTTCAGGGAGGTCTCCAGATAGGAACCTGGAACCTTCCACATGGGTCAGCCTTTCAGAGCCTTGTGTACTGCCACATCACCATCTTCTCCTCAAAAGCCATGGCCTTAAATATTCCAAGTATAAATACTCTTCAGAAAAAACAAAAATACACACTGAACTTTATTTTCCTAGGTCTATAAGATAAATTGTAGTAAGAGAAAGGTGCCTAACTATTGTAGTTACAATAGTAATAATCATAATGACAATAAATTACCAAGTGTTACAGGCTGTGTCCTGTGATTTCCCCCAGAAAACAAAGAAATCAAAACCAACAAATAAAAACAAGTTTCTTTTCCCTATGACTTCAAGTTTTCCAGAAATTTTACAACTCTGAATTAAATAAACACTGGAATGTCTTGGAGATGAAAAGAGAAAATGATAAAAAAAAAAAAAAAAAAAGACAAAACAACATACACACAGCAAAGGACTTATCTTTCACTGTGTAACTTTTCTGAATCTATCTAATATTACCAGGAGCAAAGTTTCAACTGCAGAATATTTTTCTCATTTAATTGATGTATTTAAGGCACTGATTCAACCATCTATCACTTTATAGCTAAAGCAATCAAAACAAACTCAAATACAATTCTGACAGCTATTTCTACCGTTGGTCGCTGGTGAAGACTCGAGATCAGGGTATTGATTACATTTGTTCTGACTAAACTTCATGCACTTAAGATAATGTTCCTAAATACACCAAAGACTTTCGATTCTCCCAGTAGCAGAACTCAGCATCTGAGCTTTAGCAGCTTTCTCGAAGTGTCTGGGCCACATTACAAACTGCACATTACGGATTCTTTTTCTTCTAGCTCAGTGCCTGATTCTGCCTCTGGCCATCTGCAGCAGTGCATGTGTTCTTAGTTGTTTTAACAGCTGGAGGTGGATCTATACTGATCCACACCCATCCTCCCACTAGTCCTAAGGAGAATTTGCAGGGGAAGATGGAGACCACGGAAGACAGCGGAGAGGGAAGGAACTAACTGAGTCACCAGGAAGCACCAGGGATTATGCCAAGGCACTGGTGGTAATGATCTCATTTAACTTAACAATTCTGAGTCCAAAACCTCTCACCTGCTAATACTGAATCCATTTTCTACCATCTTGGCAACATTATCCTCTCTACTCTCAGGGGTCATCATCCCCTACCAAGTTTATAAGAACCACAATTTCAACTTTTCCCTCACTGTCCCTCCCCCTCCCCCAAAACCTGTTCTTCCAGAAAGTTCCCTATCAAGTCTAAAGGTCATCTACAGAAAAATTTATGGCAGAGCCATGAACTTTTTTTGACTCCGAGTCTGATCACCACTTCCTGCCACCATGGCCTGCTAAAGAGGCCTCCTAAAAATGAAGCATAATTAGCAACTTTACCTTAAAAGACTATCCGGTTTTAGATCCCTGTTTACCTCAGTTTACCTTTATGCACTGAAGTCACTCTTGGGGATCCAGGTGCCTTAACCTCCACGCCACTTGCTGGTTCACTGACTGCCTTGCTTCTAATGGTAGTTTTTCCAACCCTATGTATGTCACCTCCATCATAGGCACAACTTGGACCCTATCATTACCAACATCATCACTTCTAAAATTCTTTATTTGAACCATCCCACTTCTTTTAACCTTCTATTTTCTGAGCTTTGGGTGGTAACTGGAATACCACACTTTCTAGTATTCCAAATGCAACAAGTCTTCATCTCCTACTGGAGCTTCTAACTCCCTTTTTAGGCCCATTATCTCTTGTGATTTACTTCATTGCTAACCCAGTTTAAATTCTAAGGTTCACAACTAAATCCTCTCTTTTGTGCATACCCTCAGCCTCTTTTCCTTCCACTGTCCCTGTCAGAACCCCAACTTTGCTCAAACATATATACATATATATTAGGTTGTCAGAAAAGTCAAGCACATTTTTGCATAGAAAAACACAGAAAAAAATACTTCATGACTTTACAACAACTTAATATATTTTGTCTGTTTTGTTTTTGTTTCTTACCAGCAGTAAGCAGTAGAAATGCTCAACAAAGAAAGAAAGAAAGAAAGAAAGAAAGAAAGAAAAAGAAAAACCCAACACAGCCAGCCTGACTGACCTCACCTTAAATCTATAGTCACGAGTGCCACGTGGACCTTCAGTCATGCCCAGGAATCCCACCACGCTTCACCAGGAAGTTCATTCATCCACTCCCAAAGATGAAGGCTTTATACCCTCAGATCTTTCCTTGAACCTCCAGTACTGCCTCCTTCATCCCATATCTCAGCTTGCCTTTTATGTCACTGAGAAAATAGAAATTAAAAAGTCCTTATTTTTCTACCACCAGATCTTTGAATTTTGTGTCTCCAACCCTTGCTCTGTGCTCTACCATTTCATGGTTGAAAGGTTCATGCTTCTATCTTAGCCCAATGTCCCCACTCATGTTCTCAATCCCAGCTCGTCTTCCTTATTTACCAATCATCATGCTTCCTTTCCTTTTGATCACCATTTTCAGCTCACAAACATACTATCAAGCATTCCCTCCTTAACAATAACCCTTCTTAGATTCCATACCCACTTCAACAATACCACTTGATCTTCCTATTTGTCTTTATAGCAAATATGCTAAAAAGAGTGGTCCATGTTTTCTGCTTCCATTCGTTAGCTTCCATTTTCTTCAGATTTTATCCCTCAACATGCCATTGGAACTGCTTCTGTCAAGGTCACAAGTTCTTCTTTTTAACCAGTTTTCTTGTCACTTCTGTTCCCATCTTCTGAGGGTTCTCATCAGCACTGACACAACTGGTCATCCCCTCTTCTTTGCACCATCTTTTTGCATGGCTTCTGGGGTGCCACCCTCTCCTGAGTCTCCTCCTCTCTCTCTGGTCCTTCCTTCTAAGTCTCCTGTTCAGGTTCTTTGTTCTCTTTGTTACCTGTAAACATTGGCAATCACTGGGCCCTATCGTTAAGCTCCTCATTTCCTCTGTCTGCATCTACTCCCTGGGTGTCTCATTCAGGTTCAGAGCTTTAAATGCTGGCAAATTTAGACCTTCAGTCTCAACTTTTCCTGTGAGCTCCAGGCTGATCCTCTCTCTCCCTTCACTTGCTTGGTCTCCCTACATGGATGTCTGGATGTCTTCTAGGAATATCAAACTAACTGTACTCAAATCAGAAATCTTGATTCTTGTTGCAAATCCTGCTCCTTCAGGTCTTAGAAATGGCAGTTATTCTATGTATTCCCCTCTTTCTCTGATATCCTATTGGCACGTGCATATAATTTCATTTAATCTATTTTGTTTGGGGACACTGTGGTATGGTTGTAGACCTAGTAAGACTAGTAGACTGATTTGGAACTGTTAAGAGATTCTATATAAGACATATGGCTGGACTAAGTTGTGAAGGATTTTGAGTGTTAATATGATGAACTTGACCTTTATTTAGTGAGATTCGTTTAATTAAATATTTATTAAATATTTGTTAAGTCCCTATGATGTACCTATTCTCCTGGCTGGGGAAGCTTTGAGAACAGAGCTATATTTCAGAAGGATAAATCTCTAGTAGTCTTCATGATGGGCTGGCGACAGGGAAGATGGTAGGTAAGAAGACTTTCTAAAAGCTCTAGAAACTGAAGAGCAAATGAGGGCCTGAAACATGGATGTGCTAGTACACACAAGGATGGATGTGAAAGCCATTCCAGAAATGAGATGGTGACCAAATCAAAGCAGAGTTAAGAGAGAAAAGATGAGTCTCTAAAATACCAGCTCAGGAAACTGGGAGGCTCCCAGTGACATCTCTCCATTCATTCATTCATTTTAAATGCCAGCTTATCTTTCTGTGCTATCCAAATGATTCTTCAGATTATAGTTCTCAGTCTCATCTCTTCCGAATATTTTTCTTCTATACTCCAATAGTACTTTGCAAATTTTTCTTTTCTTCACTCACTTACACCTACCTTGCACTAAAGTTTGTGCTCATTTCTCTCTCTCTCCTCCAGTTGTGAGTAAACTTGTAGAGGGCAGACTCTTGTCTTATTCACAGATTCTATTACAACGTTTTACACAGAGATGCTGCTCACCAAATATTTGTTGAATGGGCTCAAATAGTGGTCCCAAGCATATTACATCACATTCTATCTTTTACCAGTGGGAGAAATAGGTTGATAAAGTCTATCTCTCCATTTTATTAACAGTTATTTTTTAGGCATATATTTTCAATTAGACATTTGCCATCACACTGAGAGTAGGAGAGAAAATCCATTGGAGACAGAGGGCTGCTTATCCAACCCTTCTAAGATGCATCAACTCCTCAATTAAGAAAAGGAGGTGACGTATGGTGATCTTTCTCCTGATCTGAGGACTTTAAGATGTGAACTGACCTACAATGGACTCGATGACTTCGGATATTCCACAGATAGAGCCTGTGTTTTGAGTATCAGCAGCTCCTTCATTTGCTCTAAACGGAAGGTGAAAGAACAGGAGCAGCTGATGCCTCTGCTGATGATGATGATGACACAAACGATAATGGCATTTATATGATTCAGCAGTGCTTGGCAAACTCAGCAAATTACTTGTAAAGTCGGCAGTCAGGGCTGTCAATGAGAGAGTCACCTCCGGGCTGGAAGGCATTGGCCACGTTTGCATAAACCGAGAGGGCTCATAGCACCTGACAACTCAGAAGGAGGTCAAAAAAGAAATCTCTCGAAGTTCTGGGGGACTCAAAGAAGAAACAAACTAAATTTACAGTAGAGGAGACTGAAGTTTAGATATTAGGAACAACTTCCTGAGAGCCAGGGTCTTAGGAGGTGCTCAGAGGTTATCACACTTGCTCAAAGAATTCAAACAGCATGGCCTTGGTCCCTGAATAAACAGAAAGAACAGAGCAGAAAGTTTGGGAATAGAGCCAAGTACATGAGGTCTTCAAAAAGTTTGTGGAAAATGCGCCCTATAGCAAAAACCTCTCTCCCCCGCAAAAATATCTATGCATGGATTTAAATTTTTTTTGCACTAAACTCTTACTTTAATTCCATTTTTCTATGAAGTTGCTAAAGTCTCTTGTATATATGAAACATTTGGATATAATAAAAGTGGCACTGAAAAATCACTGGGGTGCAGATTTTTTTTTTCTTTTTTTGGAGAGGTTTTGTTTTTGTTTTTGTTTTGTTTGTTTTTGCTATAGGGTGCGTGCACTCGCCAGAAAGACAGAGAGAGACAGAGAGACAGAAAGTGAGAAATCACTCCCCAGGGGGGATGGCCATGCCTCAATTCCCTTCTCCTCCATTCTCCTCTCGGGATCTTGGACATTCATGCACACGTGCCCGCGTGATTTTAAGCCACCGGGTTCAGGACTCAAGCCACGGTTGACTACATGGGAGTCCAGCAACATAGCTATTATGCTAACTGCTGGTCCCGCAGATTTTTTTTTTTTAAGTGGTGCTAGAATGACTGGTAGACAGTAAAGTTAAATCTAGCCCTTTAGCCACATATAAGATATAACCCAAAATGGATCAGAGTGCTATACGAAGGAAATGAATCCTACAAATACTGAAAGAGAATATGGGTTATTTTTTGGGTGTGGTGAAATGACTTCTAACTTGAATCAGTATCTAGAGGCAACAGCAGAACAGATTGATAAATGTGATTTATAAACATTTTAAGAAGACATAAAAAAGCCTATGAATGTAAAAAAAATGTGTTCAACTTCATACATAATAAGTGAAATGCAAATGAATACTACAATGAAACAGATCGGCAGTTCTTCAAATGATTACACGTGCAGATGCCATATGATCCAGCCTTTCCACTCCCATGCATACACCCAAGAGAAATAAAAACATCTGTCCACACTTACACACGAATGTTTATAGTCACATTCTTCATAACAGGCAAATGGTGGGAATTACCGAAATACCCATGAATAGGTAACAGACAAACAAAATGTGGTCTATGCATAAAGTAGAATACTACTTGGTTGTAGCAAAGAGTGAAGTAGTAACTCATGCCATAACATGGACGGAGTCTTGAAAGCATAATGCTAAGTAAAAGAAGCCAGTCACAAAAGGCCACATATTGAAGACCAGCTGGTGATATGATGGTTAAGGCAGATGGTTCCCACATGGTTGACTACGTAGTTTGAGTCTTGGACCCGGTGGTTTGAAAAACAAGCCGGGTACATGTGCAGGTGTGTCCCAAATTCTGAAAGGAGATGGGATTGTAGCAGGTCCATCCCCCGGGGGGTACTTTGTCACTTTCCCTCTCTCTCTCTCTTTCTCTGTGTCTCTCTCTGGCAAGTGCATGTGCTCTCTAACAAGTTTTTTAAAAAGCCATATATTGAATGGTCCCATTTATATGAAATGTTCAAAACAGGCATAGCTGTAGACAGAATGTAAATTCACAGTTGCTTAGGGCTGGGGAAGATGGGGAATTAGAAGAGTAATAGGTAAAGGATAAGTTTATTTCTAAAATCAACTGTGGTGGATATCTACAAATACACTAAAGTCTACTGAACTATACACTTTCATTGGACAAATTGTATAATACATAAATTATACCTAAATAAAGCAGTTTTTTTTTGAGAGATTTTTGCTATAGGGCGCATGCGCTGGCCAGACAGAGAGAGACAGAGAGACAGAAAGTGAGAAATCACCTCCCAGGGGGGATGGCCATGCTGCAATCCCTTCTCCTCCATTCTCCTCTCGGGATCTTGGGCACACATGCACATGCGCCCGGCGTGAGTTTTAAGCTACCGGGTCCGGGACGCAAACTGCGGTCGACTGCATGGGAATCCAGCAACATAGCCATTACGCTAACTGCTGGTCCCTATAAAGCAGTTGTTTTTAAAAACTACAATGAAGTATAACTTCTCACCTACCAGACTTGTAAATATGAGAGAACCTGACATGTTCTGTTGTTGAAGTTAAGGGGACGTAGGCATTCTCTCTCTCACTCTTTTTTTTTTTTTTTTTTTGAGAGGTTTGCTATAGGGCGAATGCGCTCGCCAGACGGGCAGAGAGCAACAGAGAGACAGGAAGCGAGAAATCACCCCCTGAGGGGATGGCCACGCTGCAATCCCTTCCCCTCCTCTCTCCTCAGGATCTTGGGCATGCACGCACACGTGCCCGGCGTGAGTTTAAGCCACCAGGTCCAGGACTCGAACCACGGTCGACTACGTGGGAGTCCAGCAACATAGCCATTATGCTAACTGCTGGTCCCCATAGACATTCTCATACCTCATTAGAGGGACTGCAGATTGGGACTGCAGTTAAGAAGGAGGCTCCTGCAATATCTAACAAAACATCATACTTGTACACTTTCTGACCCAGAAATCTCACTTCTAGGAACTTAGTCAGGTAATTTACCCTGAAGATACCTGTCTAACAGTATCAAAATACATATATACAAGGTTCTATGTTGAAGCATTGTTCATAATGGCACAATATTGAAAACAATATAACTGCCCACAGCTGAAAGACTAGTTGGATAAACTGTGATACAATCATACAATATAGTACTATTCTGCTATAAAAGAATGAGGAAGAGCTCTATGAGCTGATATGCAGTGATTTCCAGGATGTATTGTTAAGGAAAAAATGCAGAGTGCAAAAGATCATTTATGGTATGCTTTCTTTTTTTATAAGAAAGAATAGGAAATAAACTACACATGCATCTACTTATTTTAACAAAAGGAAACATTGAGAAGAAAACCAGAAATAAATGAGATTGGTTATCTATAAGAGGTGGGGACAGATTGAAAGGGCTAGGAGGTGGAGTGACACTTCTCTAAAAATGCCTTTTATTTAGTTTTGACTTTTAGAATTGTGTTAATGTTTTACATACTCAAAAAATCCACAAGAATGGGGAGAAAACCTTAGCACAAACAGATGAACCGAATTTATTGCAAATAAACAACATAATGGCATTTAATTGGGGAGTTGGGCAGGGAGCTATCCCAAATGACTTTTGAATGCAAAGCGTTGACTCTGCACCCTCGTTCTAAAGACAAAAAGAAGTATAAAGAAATATCAAAATCTAATTAGTAGGTTTGCTTTTCACAGTGGTATGGATGAACAGTTCAAAAATGACTTTGAATGTATTCTGGAATAAAGCAAATGAATAAGTATACTGAGAAAAGTCAGCTAGGTGTCTTACTCGTGGAGAATACATAAAAAATAATATACATTGAGGAGGGCTCAAAATAATTACATCCCAGTATCCCTGATGCCCAGAGTGTTGTGGTCAAATCTTGTTTTATTTATTTATTTATTTATTTAGTTGCTAGGGGGCGGGTGCACTTGCCAGAGAGAACAGGAGAAAGCACTCCCCAATGGTGTATGGCAACATTACAATCCCTTCTCCTCTGTTTTCTATCCTTTCAGGAATTGGGGGACACACACATATATACTCAGTGTGTTTATCAAGCCCCGGACACATTACAATCCCTTCTCCTCCATGTTCCTATCCTGTCAGGATTTGGGGGGGGACACATGCATACACACCCAGTGTGTTTTTCAATTCCCTCAGGCTGGGATTCAAACAGTAGCCATTCATGTGGGATCCAGTTCCCTTACCACTACTCTAAGAGGCCAGCCCAGATCCTGAGTTTTAAATATGACTAGAAGGATTCTGGACTCCTTGGAGAGATGGCTGATTCCAGGTACAAGATGAACCTCAGTGTCTTGCTTCTCAATAGCTTGTATAAAGTATCAAAGTACTCAAAAAATGAAGAGAACCTGTCAAAAGGACAGAAAGAGCTCCCATGTCCCACTTGGACAATTCAAATGTCAAAATTAATGATAGTAATGGATTACAATCTACTGAATAATCCATAAGAATTCATGAGTCCATACTGATATAAATGACTGGATAAATACATTGTTAAACGGGAAGAAGGGAAAGCTCTTTCTTGCAATAGAATCGAATTAATAAATGTGGAATGACGGAATTAGAAAATCATTTGGCAAACATTACAGTAATAACTGGTTCAAGCAAGAATTGTCCATGGATGCTAAAACCTGTGGGTGAAAGTCTGAAGAGCAGGATGTTTGCATAGTCTCAAAGTATCTCCTCGTAATTGGCTGTTAATCACAAAGGGAAAAATTACCACGATACAGTGGAGAGACCTGACACACACCATCTTCACCAAGTAATAGCCGATAGCGTCACCAGTCAGAGCACCAACCCCGCATCACATTCTGTGGACCTGGTGCTCCGAAGAAGACACAACATCACTTCTGGGGTGTTTCTGCCAAAAATTCATCACCTGGATCTAATCACAAGGAAACATCAGACAAACCCAAATCGAGTAACCTTCTACAAAATAAATGGTCTGTACTCTTCAAAAATGTCAAGGTTAAAGAAAGAAAAAGAACAGGTAAAGATAAAGGATGAAGAATTGTTCTAGTTTAAAAGAAACTAGAGAGATGTGACAACTAAAGGCCATATGTGTTTTTGGATAAAGGACATTATTGGAAGAGCAGGTGAAATTTGAATTTGGTCTGTAGATTAATTGATGGTATCGTGTAAATGTTCCATTTCCTGATTTAGACGATTGTATTGTGATTATGTGAAACAATGTCCTTGTTCCTAAGAAATATACAGTGACGTGTTTAGGGATAAAAGGGCATGCTGTCACATCTTGTTCTCAAATACTGAGAAAAATTACGTGTGTTTGTGTAAGTGTGTGTAGACACTTGGAGGGACAAAGGGGTGAGGAGAGGGAGAAAGACACAGCGGAGAGGAGAAAAGGCATGAATGATAAACCAACTGAGGCAAAATACAAACACCTGGGGCAACGGATAAAGGCTACACCAGAGTTCTTTACAGTATATTTGCTGCTTTCCGTAAGTTCAAAAACAAAATTAAATGGAAAGAAAACATTGCTCCCAGGCCTTTGGGAGCAAGATGGCTGCCACATCCGTCTCAGCACGTAGGCAGAAACCTGGCAGCTACGGAGATGACCTGTATCGCTTGGGCGTTTGAGATCCAGGCTAGACCAACTGTCCCTGTGTCCCTTGTCCTACTCATGGAATTACTCAGCTGTACTGTCAGCTTGAAGGGGGTGACTGTGATTGGTTTGGAAAAAAATTCTGTTGCCAGTTAACAGCATTTAAAAAATAGCCTTGATTTTAATACTTTTTCTAAAATAATCATGCAATTACATCCAGCTATTTTCAAATATGTTAATCTATGAGTGAGAAGTCCCAAAAGCTGCTAGGAAGCTGTCCCATGCCTCAGGGACTGCAGCTTGGGATCAGCAGCCCTTAAGGGCCCAGATGTGCTGTGGCCTCGGCTGGGCCTGGGATTGCGGTATCTTGGCTCTAAGTCGTGAACAGCCGTGGAGATACTGGAGTTCTCTATTGAGTTGTTTCTGGGGTCTGTCTTATTTCTTGGGGGTAGGTCCAGGCCCGGATGAGGGAGCCGTCCTTCCATCTGAGGACCTCTCTCTTAGGTTCTTTCTCTGAAGGCTCAGGGACCTTGCACCCATGACAGCCTCCTTCTTGGCTGCACCCTCCCTGCCTCAGCATCACAACTGGATATCCAGAGTGGGTATGATCCAATTGAGGCAACTTCTGCTTCTGTTTGGGATCTTACTCAGCCTTTGGGGAAATATCTGTCCTTCCAGGCCACTGATACCTTGTCTCTGAAAACCTCGCACACGTGAAACACGTTGGATTTTTCTGCCATATGGTACCCTGTCTGCCACTGAATGCAGGACTGCCCCGGTCCAGGCAGGCAGCTTCCCCTCAGCCCAGCTCTGTGATATCAGAGGTAAAGAAGAACCACAGATCGGCTGAAACATATGCCATGATCACACTGGGTTATCATGCACCGGGACACTGGGAATGGGGACCACAGCCCTAACCAAAGAGACTTGTGGCCTGAAAATCCTGGAGCAAAAATAAGAGCCTTTTCTTGTTCCCAAACCATGAAGTCAACTATTCACTACTGTCATCATGACTTCATTTAAGAATGATGGTGATGAGGCCAGTAGGTGGCGTGGTGGTTAAAGTGCTAGATTCCCACATGGCTGCCCACAGTTTGGATCCTGGATTCAGCTGCTTGAGAATCACATCAGGTGCATGTGTATATGTACATGTCCAAAATCCTGAGAGGAGACTGGAGGAGAAGGGATTGTGACATGGCCATCCCTCCGGGGGGTGATTTCTCACTTCCCTCTCTGGCAAACATATGTACCTATGGCAAGAACCTAAAACAAACAAACAAACAAAAGAGAATGATGATAATGATGACAATGATTCCAATTCATCCACCCTAATGGTCACACACGATGAAGAGGTATGATCATTCCCATTTAACAGGAGAAGGAAATAGAAGCTTAGAGAGGTAAAATAACCTGCACTAAGCCTCTTCAACTTCTGGGGGAAAGAACTCAGATTCAAATCTAGGTCTCTGAGATAACAAAGCCATGTAGAGGATACACATTCAAATAAATGTTTGCTCTTTCAAATGACTGCAAAGTCCACATTTACCAATTAGGTACTCTGTGCATGGCATCCCATGGCATCCTCCAAGCCTTTTTACTTCCATTTCACTTTCAGACACAGCATGACTCACAATTGCTATCTTCCTTTCATCTGGAACAAACCCAGCCCTCAAATCTCCAGCCACTTTTCCTTGGATTTCTTTCTTTTTCCTCTCCAGTCCTAGATGTTCTGAACTGGGTATCCCCGCAACCTCTAATGGTACCTGCAGCTTTGCTGGAGAGGAACTCAAAGCACATTTGTATATCAGCATCTACTTCATCTGAGAATCTGTTCCTCCCCCATCACCTCCTTGTTCAAAGAGTGTTTCAGGACCATCCCACTCTTCTCCGAGGTAGGTGCCAGCTGCCAGGTGCAGTGGGGCTGAGGGAGCGAGAACGTCACCGATGTTAGCAGGTGGCTGGGCCTCAACTCCGAGCGATCCGCGGCGTTTAAGCATGACTGCTGTGGTAACACGTTGGCTCTCTATTTATCTGTTACAGTACTTAATTTCATCTGTTTTGCAGAAATATTTACTAAGGGTGAGTGATGGAGGCAGGCAGCTGTGGCCGTAGCCACTGTAACCATATGGTTTATTTACAACCAGGGCTCCATGGTGCAGATAGCTCAAAGAGGATTAAATTATACTTTGTAGATTAAAGTCCCGAACACTATAAAACTCATAAGCCTTTGTATGCTAAGCAAGAACTTTGACTCCCATTGGGCTTTAAGCTGATATTTTGCACACACAGAAAGAGTGAAAACTTTTGATATTTAAGTATTTTCTTAAAAAGCTGGCAGAATATCAAGCTTGTTCCTTAGGCAGTTGACTGGTTAAGGGGGAAAGAAACAGCTTCACAAATACCTTTTAAAGGACCACTGTAGGATACTTCATTCTCACTATAAACAAGACTTCTTCATCTTTCTTTACTAATCTCCTTGAACTTGGGCAAGCAGACTGCTTAAAAGGAAACTGCCCCTGACCTGCCAAAGACATGGTTTACTTTCTGTTGGCCATCGAGGCACGCCCCATGTAATTATATCCCAAGCACTCAGCTACTCCAAGTTTACTTGAAGTTGGTGAGAAAAGAGATCCTAAAGAAAAGCCTTGTATTGCCCCAATCTCCCACGCAACTAGGAGCAGCTCAGTAAGTCTTCCTGCAATGGGTTGCTAATCACCTCTCTGGCAAGGGTCCTTCCACCCTTGGGGTGTATCATTTGCCCCTTCCCCCAGTCCCAACCCCAGCCTCCATCCTCTTCAGACCCTGAAAGAATTCTGTTCAATTTAGCCTTCCCATTGATCTTTAAAGTTTCACTCTCAGGCACTTTCCACTTGAAGCTGTGTTTGATGTTTCCACGGGCATTTCTACTGATGGGCTTCACCCAGAGAGCTTTGTCATTGACTTTGAGAGTCTGGTGTTCAGAGGACGGACTGATCTTTGCGGGTGTTATTTTCCACACACAGAGCAATTAGCCACACAAGCCAAATTGGCACAAACAACACATTCAAATGCTCTTTGCATTGAACCCTTGGCGCTCAGTTGGGAGGCTCTTATGGGATACACATTTCCAGTTAAAAATGGGAAAATTCCGCTGTGGGTGACCATCTCTAACCAAAGTATATATGAAGGCATAGCTAACACCCTACAAGTTTAGTTGCCGGAAGTCCAGGGAATTCTCATTCATTGAAGGTAAGTTCTATGTGTATATGTGGGAATTAGATCAGATCATCTTGTGGCATTTCAGTGCATTGGTTGAGCAGAAAATCAAGGACTTCGTTAAAACACAGTGGGGAACTATGCTTTTTAAAAGATTCTGAAGCAAAAATAGGGATGGTTTTGTTATCTTGTCTGGGGCTCCATGGGATCATGCATGTCATGGCCTTCCTTTGGGGGTATCACAGATCAAAACAAAATGGAATCCCAAAGACCCTTTTTCAAACTTTTCCACCCAAGGATCCCCTATGGGAGCTCTTGTGGCTTCCCAGTGCCTTTCTGCCTTTGTTCTACCATAGCAAAGATACTGAAAACCTTCAAATCTGGAAAAGACGCAGGGCAAGGGCTTGGAAGACTGCTGTCATTGCTGCCAATACTTGCTTGGAATCCTGCAGCTGCTAACATGCCCGTCCCCCCTCCTTTCCCTGGATCACACTGGAATTCTGACACTCTCTCTTGGAGAACTAACTGATCAGAGCTGCTTCTAGCCAAGTGCACAATCCTCATCATCAAATGGGATTTGCGAGATCCTGTGCAGTGCTTAGTGCTTTCTCATAGGAGGTGTTATTAGCAGTCATGTTAATAAAAGGTGATTGCCCTCTATCTTTCACCCACATGATCTTATTTTTCACAATCGTTGCAAGAGATAAGGAGTACAGATGTTATCAGTTTTTGTATGTGAGAAAGCTTGGGTAGAAAGCTCATTTATCTATCTTCCTTCATCTTTTCCTCCCTCCCTCTCTTCCTCCTCCCCTTCCTGCCCCCTCCCTTCTTTTCTCCCTCCCCTTCCTTCTTTTCTTCTCCTCTCTTTTCTTCTTTCCTCTCCTCCTTCCTTACTCCCTCTCTACTTTTCTTCCCCCTCCTCCCTTTCCTTCCCCTCTCTTTCCTCCTCTTTCCTTGTCTCTTTCCCTTTCCTCACACTCCAGTGGATCCTTGAAAACTTGGACCTGATATCCATGGCTTCTGCTTTCCCAGCTGTTTATTTTGGAAATCATGTTGCCCTTCTTCACACAGAGAAGTCTGCCTTGTTTAAACAGTTAGAAGGAGGATGCTGTGTCTCCAACAGCCTAGATTCCAGTTACAATGGACCTATAGCAAGCCGAAATCACCTCTGATTTATTCAAACCCTTCCCCCTGATTACCTTCTCCACTCTGGACAAGCATATCTGCTCTTTCTGGGTGAGGGAGCAGCCTGATTATAGCTTCATTAGAAAATGGTGTGGCTCGTTCTTGCAATCTAATTGGTTGACAGGGTTTGGGATACGGAAATGTAAATCACTGACAGTGTGTGTGGCCTTACTTTTATCATAGTGAAATTCTCAGCTGTCAAAATGAATGGATATGTGGAGTGGTTAATGTTATGTGTCATAAAAGAACCATAATTGTAGCCATAAGTCATTCCTGGATCCTTCCAAGAGGTGTGCATGGAATACCTGGGACTTCCCAATGTCTTCTTGTCACCCTACACAACTTTTGGCATGGTGGAGAAGGTAGCTGTTGGAGCTTCAGGTAGTAGATTCAACCAAGAGAGTTGGCTTTATGTGAGATTTCTCAGGCCTCTCATTGACTTCCCCTTCAGTCATCATTTCTCGAGCACCTTGACCTTTGCATGGAGTGCTACAAGGTTCAAGAGGGCTGGGCACAGCTGTGGTCCACCATCCGGAGGGCCAGGTGGCACTCCCACTCAGGAGAAATTGGCGGGTGAGCATTTATGAGAGTTTCCAGGTCAAAGAAAGTGTCTTGGGAGTCATCCCTTTGCAGGGAGCTGGCATGTTTGAAGGGAAATTTGTGCTGTCTTAGAGCTTGTGCTCTGCTTCCTGAAAAGCATATCATAGGCTTGCCAACCATAAATTCCTCAAGAGAACACACAGGCCAGCTCATTGGGATCCAAACCCATTCACTGGTCCAACCAGTGACCTGAAAAATGGAGGTGTCAGCATCAGATGACCTTCCCCACATAGGAAAGGGAAGTGACACTGGTGGCATTCAGTGTGAACTGTTTGAGAATACATAAGGATGGCAAGTTAAATAGTAATCACTAGGTAACCATCTCAGACAGATAGAAAGAGAGGGGAAAAAACCCAGGAGTGGCTATCTTTAAAGAGAACAAGCAGATCTGAGTAA
The DNA here is from genome assembly GCA_026018925.1 of Tupaia tana. Taxonomy (NCBI): domain Eukaryota; kingdom Metazoa; phylum Chordata; class Mammalia; order Scandentia; family Tupaiidae; genus Tupaia; species Tupaia tana. The sequence goes on from JAKSZU010000018.1 coordinate 16,085,448, forward strand.
TCCAATTTAGGGGAGATAAGAGCCTGCTGCTAGTACTGTCCTTTAACTGGACAAACGCCTTCGTTCAAGTGTCAACCCCAATCCGGAAGAGGTCACCGCACTGGGCCTGCTGCCTAATATACTCCTGAATTGGCTGAGTGGCTTTCCGAACAAACACACTGGTCCAACAGAATTGATTTTCAACAGGCCATATTGGTCCCTAACGTAATTATCCTGCAGTGAGTCAGTTCACGGCAGCCCCTGCATGTAAACGCTGCTGGTCAGCCCAGGAGAGGTACGGCCTCATCGTGTGGGAACCCTTGTTTTTCCCCAGCCACTTTTCTTCCCCCTTCCTAAATAATTTAAAGAGCAATGGGGATTTTGTGTAGTTCCATCTTAAGTGAGCATTGCCTTGTCCTTGTTTACCAGGAACCAGGGATGCATTGGTCTCATGTGCCAATGAATTTCAAATCCTGGCTGTTTGATAGGTGAATTCAATTTACAATAAAGAGTCAAATAGGATTCTTTTAAAATGCCTCAATGTTTAACCGCCTCCTTTCTTCAAAGACTTCTTGGCAGCATGGTACCAGTTGTCTCTGTGTTTCCAGGGCAGGCCCCTGCAGATAACCTCTTTGCATCGCTCATCCTCCCAAAAGCCTCTCACTCAAACTGTGTGGTCCAGACCCTTGCTGGTCAAAGATAACAAGAACTTAGAATTTGTAGCTGAAGACTACCAACTCTTCTAAACCTTAATAGGTCCCCAAAGCTGGGAGGTCTGTTATAAGGAGTATGATCACTTTTACACCATTGCCAGGATATCTAAATAAGATAGCGTCTCTTTGGATGCAGAAATAGTAGCAGTCCCCAAAACCTCAACTTTCCTTTGTATTCATCACTTCCTCAACCACTGAGTAATTTACATATTTCTCCCAGTCTGGAGAATCACCATTTTGCTAAATCTTACACACATTATAATAGTCCATTTTATGCTGCTATAACAGAATACCACAAGTTCGGGACTTTGTAATGAACAGAGATTTATTTGGCTCATAGATCTGGAGGTCTGAATATGGCACCGGCATCTGGTAAGGGTGCTCTTACTGCATTGTAACATGGTAGAAGGCAACATGAGGACAAGAAAGAGAATGTGAAAGGGAGAGATAAAGAGATGCCAGAGCTTGTTTATTTAACCAACTGAATGAATCTTGCAATATTGACACTAACCCATTCTCGAGGACAGAGTACTCATATTCACCTCTGGAAGGTCCCACTCAACACTGTTGCACAGAGAGTTAAGTTTCCAACAAACGAACTTTGGGGGAATGTATTCAAACACATCTTTGCAAGGGCATGGCTCTAGCCCACAGAAAGGGCGTGGATGGGATCTAAGGCAACCCCGTGGTGCTCCTAGTGCCTGTTGGACTGTGCTGTCCACAGCTATGTGGACTCGGACACCAACTTAACTTCTCTACCTGTATTCTGCACTTGAAAGATGGGGTAATCACAGCACCTGTGGCATTAGGTTATTAAATGATGACAGCCCGCCGGGTACAATTTTAAGTGTTCTCCATATATTGCTTAATTTAGTCTGACAAGTGACGTTATTGTCATTTCATCTGAGGAAACTGAGGCACGGAGAGATTAGAGAATGACTGAGATCACGGAGTTAGGACCTGGAGCCAGCCCGTGGCTGCTGCTCTATCTTGCCCCTCTACAGAGGAGAAAATGGGTAGAGATGCTGCGGTTTACAAAATAACATGAATACTTTTAGTATCCACCTTATTTGCGGTGAAACATGAGAGGGGAGAGGAGAAAAAGAGAAAAGAGGTTGGGGATAAAGGACAGGAGAAGATAGAAGAAGAGAAATACATTATTAAGATTCAATACCATTATTTTTATTTTTCTGTAAAATAGTATTCACTGTCATGACAGGTAACATTTATGGAGAGCGTAACATCTCCCAGGGATTCCATCGTGTGAAGTACTTTGCCTTACGTTATTTCACTTAATATCCATAATGAAACAATCAGTTATGACTATGACTCTCATTCCCAGAGAAGGAAACTGAGGTTCAGAGAAGTTGCTCAGTAAACACAGGGCCAAAATGCAACTAGAGAAGAGCTGTGGGAGTTTGCAGATACAAATATACTACACACAGTTGACTCTGAATTTCGAAGAAAGACCAAATAACCTGGGACATACTTACATTAAAGCAACAAATAGGGAACCAGCAGTTAGTGTAATGGCTATGTCGCTGGACTCCCACATAGTCGACTGTGGTTCAAGTCCCGGACCCGGTGGCTTAAAACTCACGCCGGGCGCGTGTGTGTGCGTGCGTGCCCAAGATCCCGAGAGGATAATGGAGGAGAACAAATTGCAGTGTGACCATCCCCCCTGGGGGGGGGTGATTTCTTGCTTTCTGTCTCTATGTCTCTGTCTGCCTGGTGAGCGCACGCGCCCTATAGCGAAAACTTCTCAAAAAAAAAAAAAGCAAGAAATAATTTTCTTATAATAAAGCAGTATTGTTATTATTTTATAATACTAAAATGTATTATACTGAAAAATACATTCATTTGTTTGAAATTCCAACTGAACTGGGAATGTTGTATGCTATCTGGCAGCCCTAAACAGAGGCATTATTAGGTTGTCTTAAATCTCTACAATTTTAAGTTGACATAAACTTTATTTTTTTAATGTTTTTAATTTTTTAGAGAGATTTTTGCTATAGGGTGTATGTGCTCACCAGAGAGACAGAAAGAGACAGAGAGACAGAAAGTGAGAAATCATGCTCCGGGGGGGAAGGCCACGCCACAATCCCTTCTCCTCTATTTTCCTCTCGGGATCCTGGGGCACACAAGCATACATGCGCCCGGCGTGTGTTTTAAACGTCTGGGTCTGGGACTTGAACCGCTGTTCACTACGTGGGAGTCCAGCAACATGACCATTATGCCATCTGCTGGTCCCAAACTGGCATAAACTTTAAATTTAAGATCCCACATGTATTTATTTGGTCAGATTCTCAGGACACCTGTGTAGATGCCAATAACATCTGATTTCTTAACTGGCTTTGAATGCACATTTCAAGTGCCTGGGTAGACTCCTCAGGGTACGTAATGGCCTGGGATTCGGCTCTGTGCTGGGGACATGTCCACACAGCCCTCATTCCAAGGTCTCGCTTCACACCTGGTCACCCACAGACTTCCACATGTTGGCTTCTGGACCACAAATAGCCTCCCTGCTCCCCAGCCTGGCACCTACTTGCAATCAAGTCTCCTCTGCCCTGAACAGGAGGCCAAGGCTTCGGCTACTTCGAGTGTGCACAGCTGCCTGGCAGATAGAGACAGTGCCCACATCCACCCTTCCTCCTGCCTGTCCTTCCTCTAAAGTACTCCTGAATAGGGTCAGGTTCTGGCTGTATTTTTTCAGTCTCTAATTAGCAGATTCCAATTCATCACCCTGAGTATCTCTTGGCATCAGCCCCGAGATTCCCTCCTCTCGCCTGGTGAATCGGTCTTCATTTAAAACCCTCTCTCTTAGCCCTAAATGGAAATCAATTCTGCAAGTTTAGCAAATAGTTAATTACTCCACAAAGAGGATTGATTGGCCTTTGATCACCAGAAAGCTCTGCAGTGCTATTAGTCTCTTTCATCTGTGATTAAACCACAGAGAGAAAGAAACAAAAACTAAATTAGGCTTCTCCTGTTATCCTACAAATATTTAATGACGGGCTAATCTCCTAGAGGTGTGTTCAGGGGATACGTGTTCCATCAGGAGGCGGCTTCCATTCAACCTTGAACCCAGATTCCATCTTTGTGGAGAGCGCGGCAAAGAACTTTACAGAGGAACAGAGCTGGGCTCAAAGAAAAGCTTTGTAGGACACACTCGTGTCTGCCTTTTCTTCTCTCCTCTTCTTATGTATGTTTTAATGCAGATAAAGATTTTCCCAGTGGACTCCTGACATGAATAATAATAATAAAAGGAAAACCTGGCTTAAAACATTCCATTTGGGTTTTTCTAACTCTAGCCAGAACCAGACCCTGTCCCATTGATTTGCAGATGCTGAGGAGCCCTTCTCTCCAGTGACAGACTTCTCCAGCTTCACGCAGAAAAGGCACACTTAATGAAGTGTTCCAGCCATTAACTCTTCCCAAACTGGGGTCCCGAGTAGCAAGGCTCTGGGGGTGATCAGCCTCATGCAATACTCTACACATCATTGTGTACAGAAAATGATCCTTTAGAAAGGCGCTTCCTGTACATTTGATAAGACAGTTCCTCACAGGCACGTAAGGAAACTGAGATACGGCAAGGAGAAAAAGGCGACGACTGTGGAATCAGGCAGAATTGAGGGCAAATGCTCCTTCTGCAGAACATCTGGGTGACCCTGGGCAAGGCATTCAACAGTTCGGTTCTACAGAAAAAAAGGCTAATATCTGTTTTACAGGCTGCTCTGCTGTTCAACTGCAATCTCTCACGAAGGTGCCAAGCAGTGCCTGACGTGGAGTAAGAACATTCCGTATTTGCTCCCCTACTGCTCTCTCACTCAGCGATATGCAGCTCGTTCCTGAGCCAGCTAAGTCTACAGCCACCGCCCTTCCCGAGTCCAGGGTTTTGGGTTTTTTCTACGTGTATACATGCTGTGACAATCCACAGAAAAAGAACAATTTTTCTTTTCCACAGCTGACATTGTGCTTAGAATTCATCCTAGAGATTCACATTTCTTTAAGTTTCTCTTTAAACATTTTTGTTTGGCTGTAGGGCTCATCATGCACTTGCTGGAGTGAGACAGAGAGAAAGAGAGGGAAAGTGAGAAATCATCTTCCAGGGAGGATGCTGCAGTTCCGTCTTCTCCACTCTCCTCTCAGGATTTAACGAATAAAGATATACTACATACAGCTGAATATGAATTTTAAAGAAAATGGCACACATGCACATGCACTCGGAGTGTTTCAATCCACCAGTTCTGGACTTGAACTGCGCAGTTGACCATGTTGGGTCCAGCAGCCTTAAACCTCCACATTGCCTGCTGACCCCTCTTTAAAAAATAAAATAAAATAATTTATTTCTTGTACAACCAAGAGGGAAAGAGGGAATATCTCCAACAGGGTTTTGTTTTTAAAATAGTTAATTAATTAATCATTATTTTAATTTGATCAGAGAGAGACAGAGAGAAGGAAAGCGAGAAAGCAAGCTGCTATGGTAGGCCGTGTGGGAGTCCAGTGCCTCAGCCACCATGCCACCTGCTGGCCTCCCTACTAGGGTTTTCATGCAATGATTCACGCCAGCTTCAGTGAGCCTGGATCATGGGCACGTGGGTGCGTGACATACTCAGGGAGGTCTGTGGACATGAACTCAAACCTCTTCCACATGGGCCAGCCTTGCAGACTGCCCCATTCTACCACTGTGCCACTGTCTGGCCCCCTCGACCCACATTTCTGAATTAACATCAAGGCCTCAGAATAAGAGATGAAGGCTGCGAATAAATACAGCGAGGGAACCAATCATTTTCAGTCGAATGGGCACTTCCTGAATGGCAGATCCTTCCCCTCATTCCTTTTCCCCAAACCAATGATAAGCTAATTTGGTCTCCAGAAATGAACACGAGAGTACCAAACTGATCATTTTGAAAATCTGGTCCTTTTGGCCTGATGGAGACAGCCAGGGTGCACTTCGTGTCTCCCTCATTTGTTCTTCCTGCAGGCTCGTGTACAGCCCTGGAGGTCATTCTGGGGTTTTCCTCTCCATAATTTTATCAGACAAACCCTGCTAATTGGACTGACCCGGAGCAAGACGGTGACGCTGGCAAAGTCTGTGCTCCGTGTTATTGGTTCCACCTTTCTCCTCAACTTGTCTCCACAAGGATGCAGAACCTCTCCTCACAGTGACACATTTCTTGTTCTACAGGCTAAAGACCAAGGGACTCTGCTCCACATGACCTGATGGGGGTCCTCGCTCTGACATCCACAAGCTGAATGAACTTGGACAACACAAGGGCAATGCTAACAAGTTTAATTAACATTTGTTGAGCACCTTCCTGTGTCAAGGACTGCGCTAGCATTTCTGTGATGATTAAACAGACTAATTACACGCAAGTATCTTAGCTACTATTGCTGTCTTTGAGTTTGTTAGGTCCCACTCGTGTCTTCCCAACACTCACCCACACACGGAGGCTGCTTGCTGCAAACACCTGGGACACCCACCTGACAGCTTTTTTCTGGCCATGGGAGACAGGCCTGTGCTGGGAAGACCAAGAGCTCGCTGGGTGGGAAGTGGCCACTAAGCAATGATGGCTAGGATTTCCTCAGAGAGGGACAAGCCTGAGTGTGTGCCCCATGCGGCCCCAGAGTTGCCCAGCAGGACAACTATCCGTTGTGGAAATGTGCTTGAGAAAACACATTGTATGAGATTTCTTTCTTTTTTTTTTTTTCCAAAGAGTGCAGTGACTTTATTTCTTATTTTAAATAATAAGCACACACTATTTTATTCATAATTGCACATGAATGCATACTCCTGGGCTTTGTTCCTTTCTCCTTTCCCTTCCCCATTCCCCACTAGTGTTTCCTGGCATCAGTTCCCCAATAGATGTTTTCGTAAGTCTTTGACTCTATTTCTGGGAAAACCCAAACTAAGATACAGTTCTTGGGGCTAGATGGTGGCATGGCAATATAATGTGACAGTATAGAAGATAACCCACATGGGAAGATTCTGGGTTTACACTATGGACTACCTTGAATACACCAGACACGACTAGATCTGTGGCAGGCAGCTTCTGAAATGGCTCCCAGTGACCTTCGCATGGTGCTCACACTTGGATGCAACTCACTCCCCTTGAGTGTGGGCTGGACTTAGTGACTTGCTTCTAACAAAAGGAAAATGGCAAAAGTGATGGGACATCACCTGCAGGATTAAGTTACAAAAGAATATGACTTCGTCTTTGTCTCTCTCTCTCTCTCTCTCACACACACACACACACTCTTGCTCTTATTCTTTCTCTTCATCACTTGCCGCGATGAAGCAAGCTATCCTGTTGTGAGCTGTGCTATGGAGAGGCTTCATGACATTGAACTAGCCTACAAGGAACTGAACCTTGCCAAGAAAGTAGTAAGAGAGCTGGGAAGTGAATTCTTCCTCAATCGAGTCTTGAGATGACTGCAGCCCCAGGTGACACTTAGGATGCAGCAATGTGAGGGACCCAAAGCCAGAGGCACCCAGCCAAGCTGTACTTAGACTCCTGATCTGAAGAAGCTATGATAGCACATGTTGTTCTAGGTCACTAGGTTTGGGGGCCTTTGCTAGGCAGCAATAGATGACCGCGACATCATTATACATAGTTACTCTGTAGAGTCAGAGAACAGTGTGCTCCTTAGGGGGGAATTTTACAACAGGTGCTGACTGTAAAACAATAACTCCATGTTAAGCTATGAGAGGCGTAGTGTTATACTGACTGAGAATGTGGGCTCGGATGTCAGACCACTGGGATTTGAATTCTGGCTCCATCATTAGCGAACTAGATGACTTTGACCAGCTATGAGACCTCTGGGCTTTAGTCTTTTTTTTGTTTCTTTTTTTTTGGGGGGGAGGGGGCGGTGGTGGCGGCGGTGGTGGTAGGTGGTGGTGGTGGTGGGCTTTATTCTTCATCTTACAGTAGAGATAATGATAAGTCACCTTATGAAATAGTAAAAATTAAACAAGATGACAGGTGCAAATGGCATGAAACATTACCTGGTACATAGTAAGCACTTAATAAATGCTATCTATTATCATTCTTATGAAGATGATAAAAGGAGGAATAATTTTTGGAAGTTGAGAATCTTAGTTTCTGCCTGGGATGATGCCACAACTCATGAAGGAAGACAACACAAGGTAATACACAATGATGTGTAAAATTGTGTTCTTTATGTGCAAAAAATTGAACAAGGTTAGAGGAGGTAAAGAGAAAAATGGGCAAGACACTCCTGGAATGTCTTATGGAGAAACTTTAGGCATGAGAGATTTCAGATCCCAAGTGGAAACACAAAAGGAAGAAATAGAATCAGGGAATCATAGTAAGAAGCCCTGGTGTGATTGGGGAACTAGAGGTAGGAGCACAGAGAGGAGAGGAGAGTGAGAGGTGTAGCTGGAGTGGAGGATTAGTCCTGGTGAGTGATGGCACTTAAATGCCACTGACAAAGTCTTAGACTCAGTCCTGTAGGATGGAGGAAACTAACTTGCTCAATACTTATGACAAGAGCTGAGAATAGGATGACTGAAGGAGGAGTGAACTTGGAGGCTGTGAGGCCCCATATTTTGAGGGCTGAGCAAAGGCCTGCCAGTGGGCTGTGTGCCTAGTGATACTGGGAAAGGACGGCCACACCTGGGGCCACTGTGGACCTGTTGTGGCACAGCTGGCCCAGAGCTGCATTTTCTCCGGGTTGAAGTGGGCATGTCTGAGTGGCTCCTTTCACCCACAAGCCACTAAAGCCCTGAGGCATGAGTGTTTGCAAGTTGGTGCGCGTTTAAGGTCAAGGGAACATTGATTTCTGCCCTGAGTTGTGGTGGGAGCTGCTAATTTGATAAGACAGAGCATTAAAGATTCAGTGTGGAAGGGTATTGATCATGGGGTAGGTCTTGTTAGATGGGATTTTTTTTATAAAATGATCAAACAACTATTGGTAGGAAACTAAATAAGAATTACCCACCTAAACCTACCTTGTTTGAGGGGCTGTAAACCTGAGTAAGATATAAGGTAGTGACTGCGTGCACAAGCTTTGAAGGCAGACAGATGTTGGTTTGAATCTCAGGTTTACTGACTAATAGTGGTGTGGCTTTGGGTAAGTTGCTTAACTTCTCCCTGCCTCAGGGTCCTGAGAGGTGCAAGGAAAGAATTATTATCTACAACATGAGGTTGCTGTGAGAAGTAAGCCGGAGACAGGTAATAACAATAATGTTAACAATGATAACAATGGATAATCTTACTTCAGCATGTTTTATGACCAAGCACTATTCTCAGTTTATAAGTATGGACTGTTTTAATCCTCACAATAAATACTGAGTAACTGAAAGCCATACATGTTGATGGGTAATTGAGAAGTCCACACTGTCTCCTTTATTAAATCTGCCAGTTTCTGGAATTCTAGAGGGACCCACTCTTTTCTTGATGAGACAGTTCAGGTCAAAATGCAAAAAAAAAAAAAAAAAAAAAAAAAAAAGTAATGCAGGGTCACAAGTCATCCCAACCCCCAGGCCCTCCCCTAGAAATTACCAAATGAGGGAAGGAAGAGGAGGAAGAAATCACGGGAAAGCGAAAACACAAGGATGAAAACAAATGAGGAAGGAAGATGGTGCTGTACTTTGGAGTTTGACATCTAGGAAAACTCATCAAGCTTGGCAAGTTCAGCAACTGCCACATCACATGCATGAGCCTGTCCCCGAAAGAATCATTTGATGGGGTCAGCAGGTGGCATAGTGGTTATGGTGCTGGACTCCCACTTGGCCGGCGATGGTTAGAGTCCTGGACTGGGATCTTAAAAATCAAGCCAGATGCATGTGTGCACCAAATCCCAAGAGGAGAATGGAGGAGAAGGGATTGTGGTGTGGCCATTCCCCTGCAGGGTGATTTCTCACTTTCTGTCTCTCTCTCTGGAGAGTGCACATGCCCTGTAGCAAAAATCTCTCTCTCAAAAAAAAAAAAAAAAAAAAAAAAACCCTTTTTTTGGGGGAGCTAATATATGGTATCTTTGTGGCTCCCAGTGAACCATATTTTTTAGGATTCAAGCCTTTGTCTCCTCCCATGCTGACTCTGAGCTTAACCATGTGACTTGCTCAATGGGCCAATGGGATACTGGCAAACTCAATGTGAGAAGAGGCTTGATATGTGCTTGTAACTAGGGCTTGAACCCATGGAAGGCAGCCACCATCCTACAGAGAAGTTTGGGACTGTATGATCAGAGAGAAAAAGTGTTCAGAGCCCCTAGAGCTCCAGCCTAGCTCATAGCCGAAGCCTTCCATGAAGACCTCATCTGTACCACATGGAGTGGAATAGTCCAGCTGAAATCATGACAAGTAACACAGGTTGTCATTTTAAATCACTAAATCCTGAGGTGGTTGGTGACTTGCTCAATATTTGTAACAAGGGCTGAGAATAGAGAGCCAGCTGGGAGTGCTGTGGTTAGTGCAGCTAGATTCCGCGTGGCTGCTTACATGGCTAAACTCCCAGTACTGGCAGCTTGAAACACACCGGGCATGTGCTCATGCCCAAAAATCCCAAAAGGAAAAATGAAGGAGAAGAGACTGTGGTGTGATCATCCCCCATGGGGTGCTTTGTCACTTTCCTCTTTTTCTTTCCCTCTCTCCTTCCAATGAGCACACATGACCTCTAGCAAAATAATAAAGAAAAAAGATAACAGAAATGACTATGTTCTCTAGTTTTTAATGACACAAAATTCTTAAGAATCTCTTCTTTAAAACAAGCAAACAAAAAAATAATACTCTAGATAAAGCTGACACTTCATCCCCAATCTTGGTTTTCCTGGCCCTTTGTAGAGGGAAGCAAAGAGGTTTGAAGTCCAGCCAGTAAAAAAAAAAAAAATAAATAAATATTATTTTAACTTCCCTATCACAGACTACTTTCTATTGCCACTTAGGAACAACATTGAAGTGATGATCTTCAATATTTGAAGGTAAGGGTAATGCTACTTCCTCATAATACTAGGTGCAGTTTGGCCTACAGGATGAATTTGTGCAATTCAACATTGACATTGTTTGAAAAATATCAACTTGACCCTAATCGGTTGTCCATCCCTCTGCCTCTGTGCTTGTAACCAATGAACCAATGTGTCAATTCCGTTCCTAAGTATCCTCAGAGAAGAACTTATTCCCAGGGACTTGGTAAACAACTCTTCTTTTGTTATAGCCTCAGGGAGGGGAAATCCCTCCCAGACAACTTGTTCGATGTGATTTAGGAGAATAACAGCAGCCAGTAAAGGTCTGGCTTTCCACCCCGGCCACATGTCTCTTGGCCTTCCTTGCTCCTCAGTGACCTCTGTTTCTGCCACATCCTTCACCTGAGGAGGATTTGCATCCAGAGAGAAGAATCAGAAGAGGCTGCGATTTCTGAGAGTGGTAGTGTTTTGTAAGAATTTAACAACGGGGCATGGGAGCTGCCATAGTTTCCCACTGTTACTTTCTTTGGAACTTCCCTGTCCTGGGGTATCTGAGGTCAGGCTTACTGCATAAAGACCTGGCCGGCCATGGGAGGGCCCAGGAACAGAGTCAGGAGGCCAGAGGAACAGTCGAAAGTGTCTCTATCTAATTCACGCCTTGGCACCAGCCCATGGGGCCAATGTATCCAATTTACAGCAGGAGTGTCTAATGGGTGTTATGCCTCACCAGACACACACTGCACACTTCAGAGAGTGTGCAGAAGGATTGTTGAATAACCTGCAAATGAGTCACAAAGAAACATCCAGAACAGCTGATGAATTTACCTACATTTCAGTACTGGGTGCTAGATGAGGCAGGGCAAATAGGGCATCTGACCACCAACAGTGGTACCATCTTCATGAGCATAAAGTTATGAAGCATTCTTTATCTCCCAGAGGTGAAAATGAACAATAACATCACCCTAATGTTGAATTAGTAGGACAGCAGACAGGATTTCTGAATTACAGAAACTAAAACAGGTAAAAGGATGCCAAAAAAAAATCCCTGAAAGTTCCATATCTCTTTAAGTATCCTACTTAATTTATATACAAGTGACAATCATTGAAATAAGATAGAAAGGCTTAAGACTTTTAAAAAAATATGTATATATATTTTGTAGTTTATTAAAACAAAAAGGAGTCTCAATACTTAGTAACTCATCAGGGGGTAGGGTCTATTTCTATACCACTGGTATCTAGGCTTGGCCTTATGATTTTCTTTGACAAGTGACACTGGATGTGCAAGTGACACTGGATGAGTTGTGGAACCCTTGCAGCTGCCATTGTCAATCTTGAAATCCTGAGATCTGCCTGTGAATAAGTTTGAGCTAGCATACTGAAGGAGGAGGCCATATGGAACAGAATGGAGACATCAAGCTGACCAGCCCATGCAGGGGCTCATATATGAGCCCCAAGCAAGATCAGCTGATCCTCATTTAGGTATGCAGAACTTCATGGACAAGCCAGACCAAATTACTGACCCACAGAATCACAAATTAAATAAATGGTTCTTGTTTTAAAACATAAAGTTTTGGGGACCAGTAGTTGGCGTAATGGCTATGTCGCTGGACTCCCATGTAGTCGACTGCGTTTTGAGTCCCAGACCCTATGGCTTAAACTCACACCGGGCACGTGTGCATGCAGGTCCAAAGATCCCAAGAGGAGAATGGAAGAGAAGGGATTGTGGTATGGCTATCCCCCCTGGGGGGTGATTTCTCGCTTTCTATCTCTGTCTCTGTCTTTCTGGCAAGCGCATGTGCCTTATAGCAAAAACTTCTCAAAAAAATAAATAAATAAAATAAAGTTTTGGGGTGTGGTTTGTTATGCAGCAAAAGCTAACTGTTATATATTTTAAACACTGCTCCAGATTTTGTGGTCTTGCTTAGGCCACATATTTTCAATACATGAAGATACACATTTTCGATTCACAAAAATACACCTTGCGTTGTCTTCTCCCCATTTTATCTTCAACAACTAACCCTGTACATAGTATACAGTAGACACTCAATAAAGATTGGTTGAGTACAAGAATAGTGTGACACTCAATAAAGATTTGCTTAGTACAAGAACAGTATGATAAACATTTTGCTGGCAACTCAGGTTTGTTTTATTATTTTTAAATGAGGCAGGGAATAATGATAAATATAAGATAAACACAAAAAAAACAAAGAAAAAACTCAATTAGACTATGTCTTAATTATCCAATATTCTTAATTAATGGAGCATGGATTGATGCATTTTAAAGCATCTGCATCCTCCTTATATCTGTCTTTCTACAAATATTTATTTAGTACATAATTTGTGCTATGCACTATGCTCACCCTCAGGATACAATGGATAAACATGATGAATAGTATCCTTAACCTCATGAATCTGTAGAAATTCACACCATTAATTCTATATAATACAGAATTAATTTCATTTTAGAACTGTAGGTAGAAATTACAAGTAAGGCAATGGGTACATATAGCTACAACAAATGCTATGTCATCCTGGTATAAAGTGTTTTCTATAATTTGATTTTTACTTGTGTCTTATTTTTACCCTATTTGTTTAAATTTTATAATTCATTCATTCTTTCAGTAAATATTTATTGAGTAATCTGTGCTTGGTGGTAAGTATGTATAAGACAAAATCCCTCCCAAACTCATAATTTCTTTCAATTTCATCAGGGAGCCAGATTATATATGTAATCACTCTAGTAATCAAATAATTATAAATTAGCCAAATGTCACAAAGAAAAGGCACAGGGCACTACGATAAAGAAGCATGACCTATTCTGGATGGGAGATAGCCAGGGAACTGTTGAAAAAGCAAGCAGCTCAACACAATGTCATCACAACTTGAGCTGCTGAGTTTTATTAGGTCACTGGGAAAGTCATGATATAAATTACTTACTATGCAAAAATGTGTCATGACTTTCCCAGTGACCCAACAGAATGTTCTTATTATGTATCATTTGAAGGACTTGGAACTGAGTTTTAAGGAGTTTATGAACTTGAACTGTTGACTTGTGAGTACTCTGCGTATGTATGGATCCATCTCTCTCTTTTTCCCATCTCTCAGTTGCCCTTTGGTGGTCTCTTTTCCATTCACAGGAGTGCTGTGAACGTCTAGACCTTGGGACAAGAGCTCCTGAATCTGTTCCCTATACCCACTGACTGTAAGTAAGCAACTGAAACCTCTCTTTGCTAGTGTTCCACCTGTAGAATGAGGCATCTCCTCCACCAATCTCTCTTCTTCTCTCTATCAGCTTTCCTGTGCCATGTGGTGCTTCACCCCCTCCACCACCCCCCATAGTTGTGTGATGAAGATCACGGTGAAGTGCCACATGTCCCATGAAGAGAAGCGCTCTCCAGAAGGAAGATGAGGGATCATAATTATTATTGCGCCTCCGTGGAGAGGCTACGGGTACTTGGCATGATGCCATCCCCTTATCTGGAGCCAGCTGCTGCCTGGCCACATGTGCACTTGCAATCATAGACTTTTCTGCTTCACATAAGACTGCCCCAGGCTGCAGAAGGCACTGTCTGCTCATCTGCCTGAGCTGTGATGAGCCAGGATGCAGATGAGGGCTGGCGCCCACACCTTTGAGCTATCAGTCAATGTTTAGTCATTCAACAAATATTTATTGAGTGTCTAGTGTGAGCCGGTCATGAGTCTAGACGCTGCTAGAATATGAAAGCTTATAATAGAGGAGAGAAACCATTTATGAAACACTAGCTATGGGGCTGAGCACCAAGCCAAATAATATCTCATTAATCTCTTTACAGATGAAGAAACAACTTGTTCAGTGACATATAGGGGGTCATGGAATTAGTAAATGACAGAGATGAAATTTGGTTCAATGTCAGCTTGACTCTAAACACTGTACTCTTTCCAGTATTCTGTTCCGCTTCATGAACTGACATCTGCTTCAGATACCCAAGATCTTCACCTCTACAGAGATTGATGTCCTTAAACATGGGCCCAGAGACATCAGCCCTCAGGAGCACCCTGGTTCACAATAATATACCTTTCCTATAGAAAGGCACACTCTCCTGCCTTTGATTCTGGAATTACCTTCTTAAACTATGTTTTTTCTCAGCTTCTTAGATATTACCAGGTACAGATGTGAGGAAAGAATATTCTAGGTAGTGGAACAAGCACATGCAAATTCATGAAGACAAGGGAGCTTTAGCTAGATGAAGAGGACCTGGGTATGGTTGATGGAAAGGGAGGAGTCCAGGAAAGGGATAAACAAAATGTACCAAACAGGGAGGGAATAACTGATGGTGGTAAGATGGTATCAGATCCCATAACCAATCCAATTGAGGAGGTGAAGAAGAAAGGAATGGCTTTCTGCACAGGCAGAAAGAAAAGATGTAAGTGCATTTAAATCAAACACATATAAATGTTAACCACTATAATACCACAAGAGAATGGAAGAGGTTTGGCAGTTCAGGCCAGGAATGGGAGACTCCGCTGGAGACTGTTGAAATGTTATCTAAAGTAGCAAACGATTGGAAAATGTCTTAGTTTTCAGGGGCCTGCTTACAAGAACTCAGAGATAGCTACTGGATGAAATATTACACAGCCATTAATAATGATCATTAGGGAGATTTTGTAGCAACATGGAGACAGGTTCATGCTATAGTACAGCGGGAAAGAAAGATCACAGAAAATAAAACCCTGCCCTGTTTTGACTCATAAGGGGGAAAAGTGACATAAAGAGATAAAGAGATCGATCTTGAAGACTGTTTTAAGATAGAAAAGGAAGTCCACAAAACAGTATTTCTCAAGGGCAACATACACAGATCCCACAGATGACTCAAGGTTGCTATCAAAAGTGTGTGGGGAACCCATATGGCTGACCATGGTTTGAGTCCTGGACCTGGTGGCTTGCTTTCTTGGTTTCCATCTCTCTTTCTTACCCTGTCCCTCTCTAGTCAAATTAAATAAAGTTAAATAAATAATTCTTTTAAAAAATGTGGACTCTGAAGCCCCACCACATGCTTAACTGAATCAAAACTGCATTTTAACAAGATCCCCAAGGGATATGTGTGCTCATTAAAGTTTGGGACATACTAGGCTGGATGAAAATGGGATATGAGGTATTTGTACTGGGGAAGGGGGTAGGGTAGGGGGCATATACTGCTCAGGTTTTATTTATTTTGAAATGATCAATTGTATAAATCTAATTTATTACCTAATATGATGGTCTTTTTAAAAAATATTTTTATTGTTGAAACATTGACAGGTACATCATATTCCTAACTTCTAATAATTTAAACAGTCTAATAATGTTGGTATACACTTTGACATCCCAGAACCCAATATATTTTTCAGAAATTTATTTCCAACTACCATAACACTTAATTAATCTCACTTGCAATTCAATAAAATATGGCTGGAACTTAAAAAAAAGTGTGTGGGGAGGGCCGGCAGGTGGTATGGTGGTTAAGGGCATTGGACTCCCACATGGCTGACCACAGTTCAAGTCCCAGACCTGGCGGCTTGCTTTCTCACTTTCCCTCTCTCTCACTCTGTTCTTCTTTGGTCAAATTAAAATAAATAAACAAATAAATAAATAAAGTTAAATAAAATAATTATTAAGAAAAGTGTGTGTGTGTGTGTACGTGTTGCATGTGTAAATTTATCCCGGGATAAGTGAAGGCTCCAAGATTTCATTATTTATCAGAGGGATCTATGACCATGTTAAGACCATAGAGGACAGTTCAAATGATCAGTTCATGGGGCTGGACTTTGGTGCAGCAATGACACAGGATTCTCTGTAAGGATAAGCCATGTGGCAGGGTACTATCACATTTGGAGACCTCCCTGAGCATGCTGGGCACAGGCGTGCCCTGATCTGCTGGCTGCTGAGGCTGAGGGTGGATCACGGCATCAAGACCCTGTTGGGTGTTCTATCTTTGTTCCTCTCCATCGCTTTTTCTCTTATTCAAGGAATAAATAAATAAATAAATACACTTTAAAAGTAAAGTAAGAGGGAACCAGCAGTTAGCGTAATGGCTATGTCGCTGGACTCCCACGTAGTCGACCGCGGTTCGCGTCTCGGACCCGGTGGCTTACAACTCACGCCGGGCGCGTGTGCGTGCGTGCCCAAGATCCCGAGAGGAGAATGGAGGAGAAGGGATTGCGGCGTGACCACCCCCCCTGGGGGGTGATTTCTCGCTTTCTGTCTCTATGTCTCTCTCTCTGTCTGTCTGGCGAGCGCACGCGCCCTATAGCGAAAAACCTCTCCAAAAAAAAAAAAAAAAAAAAAAAAAAGTAAAGTAAGACAAATGTTTATATTACAAACTATCTTCTATTTTTGTTAGGATTATAAGTTCTTTGAGAAAGCTGAAAAGCATTCTCTACCATTTCTCCCCACATTCTGAGGACCCAGTTTGAGAGCTCACATTATGAATGGGTTGCATGTGGGGTCAAGTTTCGCTAGATTCAACAGTGAGTGTGTGCACGTGCAACATATACGCACACACACAAACACAGCCTTGCTCTCGTCAAGTCTCTCAAGTACCAAGGAATTCACCAGGGAACTCCTCTGAGAGGCAAAGGGATCTTTTATTAAAATCATTTCAGTGACCTCATGTGGCTTTACAGAATATTAAATTCTCTTCCAAGGAGTTGTAAGTGGGAGAATCGAACTTCAAGGTTTTGGAGCCAAGTCTGAGACATACAAGACACAAAGCAGGGCTATGAGACCATTGAACCAATGTGGCTGATTGCCCAGAAGACCACATGCCCTTAAATCAAGCCAGCACATTTCATGCTGTGGTGCAGGAAGAACCATGTGCAATAAAGAAAAAGAAAAATAGCCACTTAGAAAAACAACTGTTTCACAGCTTTTGAATAATTTAAAATCATGGTAGATCTGACGGTGTCTCATGTTTAAGGCAGTTCATGAGGACATTAAGACATTCTGATGCTATTCTGATCTGGCTTGTGGTCCTTTAGTCACCAAATAGTTACTGACCATCTAACCACATGCCTGGTCTCTTTCTTCCCATCAAAGAGCATGAAGAGCATGCGGCCACAGGAGTGAAAAGGATGAAAGGGACTTACAGAACACAGGCTCTGGCCATCCCACCCTGGGTTTGAATACCTCTACCATTAGGCAAACTAATTGTATTCACTGAGCTTCATTTCCCTCACCTGTAAAATGGATAGTATTATTTACCATGCCAGTCATATGAGAGTTCTAAGCAAATGAATGCATGTACAACACTGACTACAAGATATAGGCACACAGTAGGTATGCTCTGGTGGTTGCACGTGGAAGCAGTGACTAAGAAGGTCCTATCACTGCATCCCTTTCTAGCAACAATTTTCTGGGGGTAGTAAATGAGCTAAGGGAGTATGGAAGAATTGAAACAAACAAAAAGATCCTGTAAAATGGTATAGGAATATCATGATTTGGGAAAACTCCTAGATTGTGCCTTTTCCTCGCGTAGGTGTGAGGCTGCCTGGATTCTCAGAGGTCGTGGGCTATCCATTTTATCTTTCTCTTCTTGTGTCAAAAGAGCCTGTGAATTCAGTTACTGTGGTGAGCTTTCTTTCTAGGCGCTAGCTGAGCTTTGGCTGGGCTCTCCCATAGTAAGGGTCAACATGTCCCCAGACAGAATAGTATTTTAATTCAACAGCATTCAGTAGTTATTAAACTATGATAAATGCTAAAGTGGGAAAGATTATACTTAGACATAAGAAGTGTCACTTGAATCACTTAAAAATATTATAATGTATGGCTAATTGCACCTTGACTATATTATTCAGTGCTGTGAAAACACTTCAGATCCTTAAGTAAGGTACCATTTAAATACCTATTTCAGTATGTAATGGGTAATATTCTTGAGTGCAAAGGTTGTTAAAGGGACCCAGTGTTCACTGAGTATCTATTACGTGCTAGGCACTTTGTCCATATTAATTCATTGGATTCTTGAAACAATTAATTCTCTAACGCAGTTATTATCACCCCTATTTTACTGGTAAAAAAAAATATGGTATTCAGAGATGACAAGTAACTTGCCTAAGGTCACACAGCTGATAAATGGTAGAGCTAAGACTTGAATATGGGATAGCCATCTTTAGAATCCATTGTCATAGACATCCGATACAACTTCTGTGTTTCCATATTTCTCCGTGCTTCAGTGTTCTCACCGATAAAGTAGCAATAGTAATTAGACTGGGTAGTTGTGAGGATTAAGTGAGATGATTTATGAAAACTTGTAACACAATGCTTACAAGTGGAACTATTACTACATATTATTACATATGTAATGTATGGTTAGATATATAATATCATATATTGTTGTTATTTCCTCCTTGGACAGTTAAGCTAATGATGCTATTCCCTTTGGAGAGAAATAGTCAGTACACCCCAGCATGGATTTAATATGGCAGAAGCAACACAAGCCACAGGCCTAGGCAGCAGGACTGGCTACATACTTTGCATGGCCCAGTGCAAAGGAATAATGCAGCACCCTTGTTTGAAAAAAGTCCCTAAAGATTTCAAGATAGCAACAGCAGAGCATTAAAGGAAGCACAGGGCTTCTAAATACTGAAATCTGTGCATCTCTGTAAGTCGTGTGCCCATGAGGCTGGCGCTAGTGGGAAGAGTCCAGGCTGCCTTGGCTATCTATAGAATCTGTGGCCTTGGGCAAAGTGGTGGAACTTTTTGAGTCTCTCTCTCTCTGATTTCTAGTCAATAAAATGGAGACCATTCCTGACGCACAGGTTATAGGAAGAACCAAATGGGTTGATGGATAAAAGTCTGCCTGCACTGCAAATAAGCAGCCCTGTGGTTCTCAATCCCTACCACGTAGCAGAGCCACCTGCGAGCCTGTTAAAATGCAGATGCTAGCTCCTCTTGCCCCTGAAGATTCACATCCAGGAGGGCAAGTCTGTGCATCTGTATTAATAACAAGCTCATGGTAATTCTGATGCACAGCCAAGACTGAGAAGTACTGCACTACAGAGGAAAAGGTATTTAGTGTAAGAACACTCGGCTTAATTACTCAGAATCAGGATGCTCCTTTCTTTGTTTGGAGATTACAGTCAAGGCATACGTGAAGAGTTAATTCCCTTCAAACACCCTATGCAATTGTTTCAATACATCACTTGGTCAGTCTGTCAGTGATAGGGCTCCAGGACACACAAAAGATTCCTTTTATATCACTAGGCAAGGAATTATTTCTCACTTGAAACTGTAACTTCAAGGCCAAAGTTTTCACACTGAGCTCTGTAACTCCCACCCCCAATCTTCTGGCTTCTGGTTGCCACGTAACCAGAAAAGACCAGCGCCAATGAGAATGGATCTGCAACGGCAGCCTTTCTTCAGAAATACTTCAAATCTAGGCAGAAAATGGATTGTATGGTGATAGCTTTCATGCCACCTGGCACGTGTCGCTGTAACTCAGCTGCATTCTCACCTGGGTGTCTGTTTGGAATGACAGAGTGGCTACCTTTGACAAGGCACATGCATCCTCTCATCAAAGCCATTTGACTTTTTTTTTTTCTTCTTTAACAGATTCTGTTCTGCCTGAATGGGAGTATTAATTAAGGTTCTATTATATGGGAAGGCAGGTTGAGGGTAGTTAAGAGCTGCAGGGCAGTCGTGACAAGGCAAAGCCGGTGTATGTGCACAGCCATGAACGGGGTGCTAATTGGGTGGTACCTGGACATAAATAGGAAGCTTAGAGGTGCCTGGCGTGGTGAGCTGGAGTACAGTAAAGTCCACGTGTTAACCCTATAATAGGATGCAGGCTCAACTCAGATTTGCTGGCTGTAATTTTTCCACCAGGGCTATCCGTGTAACTGCCACCTTATTATGATCAACTGATGAGGCTTCCATCCCAGCATAGCCATGCACAGCACACCACCCTGATCCAATCCAGGGCAATCTAGGACAGAACTGGAGATTGCTGTCTTCCTTACTCCTGGGACTTGGCTACTTTAAAACTCAACCTATATATGCCTCATCAGCCACAGAAAGGTCGAAGTCATTTGCTTTTTCTTTGTCCAGTTATTTCAGACTTAATGGTCCTTCCCTGTTTTTTGGACAGTCTGTAGTGGGTAGCTGACTACCCAGAGCTGCAAGAAGCTTGGAAATGAACAAAGAGAAAACGCATTTGGGAATAATATTCTACTTGCTGGATCTTTCTGGGAAGCCAAGTTCTTGACACGCCTCTGTTCAACTGTTGCATGTTACCTCTGTGAGAATGTTACATCACCCATTCTGAACTTTATGGCTCAAGACACTGAGACCCAGAGAAATGAGTTGCTGAAAGAGTCACACCATGAGAATGCCATAGCAAGACAGGAAGAACCATCCACCCACAACAACCAGGGCGCTTTGACAAGCCTTCTCTGCCCATCTGGTTTGCTGTGGCAACCCCAGTGAGGCCCACTGATACAGCCTCTCCTGAGCAGCAGTGATCCTTCGTCATGCTTCTTTTCAATATGGCTTCTTCATCTGCATGCGGAGCCCATTTCCCAAACCTTGCTCTCATTACTGGATTATCACTGCCTGATCTGGAGCTCTGAAGTCAAGGCCGCGTGCAAAGAGCAAAGTCTCTCTCGCTGATCGCGATGCCCTTTCCCTCCCATTTGAGGTCTCAGCCCAGCCCCTCTGGGCAAGCAGTTAAGATTTTCAGTGGCTACGAGCCCCCTTCCTGGACCTCTTCGCTCTTTTTCAAGCCTAAACATCAGTGCTGCGTTCACATGCACATGTCACACGAATTTTTCTACTCTTTCCACTTCCAACATAGCTTCTATTTCCAAGGAGTCAAAGGGCTTTTCAGAGTCCATAAAAGTCTACGTACACAATGGCATTTTATACTCAGCAGTCTTCCCTGGGACTTTTTCATTTTCTGCAGGTGATCCCGAGTTGAGAAATGACTTCTAAATCCTGTCTACTCTCGTGGCTGATTAAAGTCGAGAAGTCCCTGTAGTCTGCTCACCAGTACTTTTGTGAAGATTTTGCATAACTACTGAAAACAGTTTAAAAGATCATGTCTGTGATCTATTAAACAAGATTTTTTTTTTTAAGGGCGATAAAGGGTTTCAAAAGAACACATGAAACGAAAATGGCTGGGTTCTGCTTTATTATACATTAGAAATTATGAGAATAATACATTTACTACGAATTACATGAGTCATTCATTGTGAAGCACTTGCTAGAAAACATATTTGAATTTGCCTAAATTCAAATAAAGAATTAATGGGTACATAATTTAGATTCAAGGAATTATTTGCAAGGCTTCCTACAAACTGAAATTTAGTAAAAGTCATTCAAAGGTTTTATTTCTTGGATCATGTAATGAAGTTGTTTAGTTAGAATCACAACTTCTCTTCTAGGTAAAAGCCAAGAGAAACGTAAAATTTGGAGGTGAGTCTCTTTGGCTGAGCAGAATGATCATGACCAAAATGGTTCAGAGGAAGGACAGGACTTTTGGATGATTTCACGATAGAAGAGAGCAGCACAGAATTTCCATGTGAATGAAACGCATGGGCTTAGTGCCTTTTCTTCAGCAGAAATGCCACAAAATACAATTAGTAGTGAAATCTGCAAAAACTCACACCCACCCATAACACACACAAACTCAGTGACACCTACATCTGAAACATAAACCCTCACGTGCAGACACCTACACACACACCTCTTCCCAGCTAAAATAAAACAGTGCCAATCCCACCCCAAATGACAAAACACGTCCCAGATGCTGTCAAATTGCTTTCACAGAGTTTAATGAGTTGAGCATCCAGAGACAGACTTGTAGTTGCCACTGGTCCTGAGGTTCCAACTTTTCCAGTGTGAAGAATTAAGAGATTTGTTAGCCTGGGGACTTAAATTTGTGTGGCTGGGAGGTTACCAGGGTCTCTAGATCCATTTTCTTTTAGAGGGAGAAATAGTCAGACTGCTTCTTGGTTTCCGTTTCTCACAGTTGGGTGGCCATCCATTCTATGGCCCCATGGCTTAGCAATAATATTGTATTTTCTGAAGCATAGGTCTCAGCCAGAAATTTCTGGTGAGATGGATTAGATAGACAAGGTCTAACATTATACCCCCATGGCCTAGGATACAAGAAAATGCAGTGGGAGATAATCCTCAGGAGATCGGCCCATGCTGGGCACTATGGAAGAGCCTCTTAATACTGTCCTGTCTGGGGCCAGCAGGGGGCGAAATGGTTACATAGCTGGACCCCTACATAGTCAACAACAGTTTGAGTCCTGGACCTGGCGGCTTAAAACTTACACCGGGTGCTTGTAGGTGTGTGTTCCAAATCCTGAGACAAGAATGGGGAAGAAGAGACTGGCATGGCCATCCCCCCAGGGGTGTGTGATTTCTTGCTTTCTGTCTCTCTGTCTCTCTGGTGCGCACACATGCCCTATAGTAAAATCTCTCTTAAAAAAATGTATGTATGTGTGTGTGTGTGTGTGTCCTGTCCAAAAGAGATTCCTTAAAAAATAACCCCCAAGAGACTCAGCACGAGGATGTAGAAACATCGTGGGGTCCTGTCTCCTTGTTTGACCACTGCTAGCCAGAAAATGGAGCCACTGCCAGTCCGGCTGGAGCGCTGACAGAAAACAAAAGCGAAGAGTGTAGGCTCTGCTTAGGACGGGTGCACAAGATTATCTGTGTTCAAAGAACAAAATGAGGCAGTACATGTAAAATTCTCCTTCTGTGCCTCAGGCCATGCCTCTGAATACTTCTTTGGTTCAGAAATTTACAAAGAGAGCTTCACAAACTCCCCTCTCTGTCATTACTACAACATGCGATTTCCCTATACAGTACAAGAAAGTGTAGCCGAAAATTGTGAGTTAACCCTTCAGACTATTAATGATTGTGTAAACTTTGGACTCAGTGACTTACAAAGCCATTGAAAGAAGTTACACTGCAAAGAGAAACTGTCCAGTATACTACTGAACACAGACGGAAGGGCTCTGCGACATCAAAGCTGCACAGTACAAGTGTTCTCAGGATGAGAAGGGATGGGCACACTGGAGTACTGCAGATTAGCCAGACACTCTAGCCCTCTCCCCCTTTTCATTAGGTTTTTGCCATAGGGCATATGCACTCACCAGAGAGAGACAGAGAGAGGGGAAGTGAGAAATCACCCCCCTGGGGGGTGGGGAGAGGATTGACCACGCTGCAATCCGTTCTCCTCAATTCTCCTCTTGGAATTTTGGGCACCCATGTACGTGCATCTGGCCTGAGTTTCAAGCTGCCAGGCCTGAACTGCAGTTGGCAAGGTGGGAGTCCAGTGCCTTAACTACCATGCCACCTGCTGGATCCTAAATTATGTCTTTTAAACACTTTTTGTTATGGAAAATGACCAGCCTCCATATAGAAGTCACTCAGTTTTAACAATTCATGGCCAATCTTAGTTCATTCATTCTTTTAACTCTCTCTCACCTTCTTTCGAAGCAGATCTCAGACATTATTTTTATCTGTAACTATTAAGGCATGCATCTCTGAAGGAGAATGACAAATTAAAGAAAAGCATAGCATCATTATCAAACCTAAACAATTTCCTAGCATCACTAAATATCCAGCTGGTGTTCCAGTTTTTCTGATTGTCTTACACATTTCACTTTTTAGGTTTAATTAGGATCCAACACAGCCCAGCCATTGCAATTGGCTGATAGGGCTTTTAAATCTCTTTAATCAATGGAGGTTCTCCTTCAATTTCTCCTTTTTTTTCCCACAGTTTTTTCTTATTGTTGTTATTGAACAAGTTGAGTCATGAGTCCTACAGAGTTTCATACTGTTTATAGAGTTTGCGGATTGTTTTCTCCTGAGGGTGTTTATGCATTCTGCTGTCCTCCCCTTGCCCCCATCAAAGTAGTGAGTGGATTCAGAGACTGGATCAGATTCACTTCTTGAGAAGACTACATCGTAGGCAGTGGCGTGTATCTCTATCAGGCTGGATCTCTTTTCCTGATACGAACAGTAATTGGTGACCACTACTTAGATCGATTATTTAAGATTACAAATGATTATTTCTTAAGCCCATCATTCTAACTTCTTCTAGAAAGATGGACTTTTTCTATAGAGAAAAATTGCCCTTAATCTGGTTACTCTGAGTTTTGAGATTTTTGTCTGTTTTGAGTCATTTTGAACTCATAGATTTAAACATATTTGACTTGTTTGAATCCACTGAAACTCATTCTTTAACACCAGTTATTAGTGTTATTGGTGTTAAACCAAACTATATTGACCTGAGAAGGCCTCTGTACTCATATACTTGAGTGCTTGTAAACAAATTGCAATCTTATTTAGGAGTCTGCTTCCTTAACAAATTGGGGAGTCATAGCCAATCACAGCAGTGGTGCTCAATCACAGACAGCCTACCCTTTAAACTGTGTTCACACAGCCAAACACCAAGCTGTAACCAAACTAGCCGTTTCTTAGCTCATTGCCCTCCCGCTCCTTTTCCTATATGACTTTCCTTTTCTTACTCGTAGATGTTATTGGACACATGGTACCTTGGTGTTCCTCAGAAGTTATTCTGGGGCCACCACATGCATAGATCTTTTTTCTTTTTTTCTCAGTTAAACTCTAAGTTAGATTTGTCTCAATGGTCACACTGTGTCATCTTTGACCAGTAGATGATTCTTTAGACTGACTTATGAGTTCCTGCTTTCTTCTTTTTCTGTTTATTTATTTTCACATTTTTAAATTTCATTTTCTTTTATACATTCAATCACATTATTTAGCTTACAAAATGAATATTTCAACAGGTGAACATTTCTCCCTAGTCCAGTTGATACAACTATAAAATATCATCAACAGATAATACCACATTTCTTTGTCCCATTAATGCTTTTTGCCTCCCTATTTTTCTTCTAAATGTCCCTCCTCTTTCACACACACTGTATCTGGTATTTACACCCATATACTGTGTTTATATATGCTTTAGTCCATCAGTTTCAGTCATGGAGCGCGGACACTCGGTTTTCTGATGTGACAAAATGTTCCAGGCTCATTTTGTATCCTTCCTTCTTCAGGTGCAAAATGAACCATTTCTCTATGAAGCCCTGGAACCTTTTAGAGAGAAGTAGTGATATTTAGAGACCACAATCTAGTGCTAGGATTGGTTGCTACTAATGGGTTAATCACTGTTTCCGGGCCTTTTCTGAGAACATAGCAAAGAAACACACATACATTGTACAATAGACAAAATTATTTAAAACATATAGGTGTTATACATTTAGGATGAAATAGATTATAAATTCACACTTCCCATTCAAATTCTGAATTATGAGTTTTTACTTAACTTCACTGATCTTTTAACTGTCTGTGTCTCCTTTTCTCCATGCTAAAAATCTCAATTTTCAATAACCTCAAGACTTATTTGCTTTATCTCACACTAGATACCTAATAGTATACCTAGGAGTATAGAGATACCTCAGAATAACAAAAATACAACCATTGGCAACATCGTTGCTGAAAACAGTTTGCTATTTTTCTTTTTTGCAGTGCTTTTTATCCTTAGTGATGTACACCAAGTTAGTATGTTTAAAATAATTGAGGTGAGTCCTTTAGGGTCGGGTTGCTTATTGGATACACAGGTGGAATAATTTATTTCATTCTGATTTTTAAGAATGACATTAAAAATTTTACTTTTGTTTTATACTTATGTAAATATTTACACACCTTCAAAGTCAAATGTAGAAAACAGGGTATAGTCAAAGAAGTCTAACCTGTGACCATTGGTACTCACATCACCCTCCTTCTCACTGTGGGTAACTCTTTAAAAGCAATGGTTTATTCTTTCTTTGGTTTCCTTTTAAAAATTTATACAGTTACCTGTTTGTGTCATACTTTGTGTAAGTTTTTTATGTAGAACCAATGACTGACCTAGCCATGCTGTTGCTGGGTCATGATTACTGAAGGTTCAGTTTAAATCCTGGAACAGTTCAAATTTCAGAAGGTCATTACTAACTTGTAATTCTTTAACATTGCAGAAAACTCTTGAGAAATTATTTTAAGTCTTCGACCGTTTTGTCTACCTGAACTTCAATCAGCTCTTCCACTGAATTTTTCAGCCATGTCAGCTAGGCTGTCGCCACCTACTTGCTGAACTGAAATTCATTTCATTTTCATGGAAGGGAGGAAACCCCTTGAAATCATTTATTAGCTCTTCTGAAAAAGCATTACCATTTGGGACTCCTTAATGTTTGTTGTGTGAGGAGCAATGTCATGTTTCTTTCATCGTTGGCTGGAGTTGATGGTGGTCTTAGTTCATGGTGTTTATAATGGCAGCCACTGCATGAGGTGATTCGTACTTCCCCGTAAACACAGTTGGGAAGCCAGTGAAATGTGGCTGTGATGGGGGAGAGTAAGATGTGCCACTGGGTGTGGAGGACAGGGTGGGTGACTCAGGGGACACAGGACCTTAAAATCAATGCCTTGCTCAGCAAACTGCTTTCCCTTCCTTGGTAATTATAAAACTAATATGAGAAAAGTTGTTCTATGAGTTAAGATATTTTATTAAACTGCTAATGTGTCTGGATAAGAAGTTCTTATTATTGCTTTTTAATATCCTGGGCTTTGAAGAATAGCAGAGTAACCCCAGCTTTTTTCCAGAAGCATTTCCACTACTATGTCTACTTCTGATAACAGTGTCCCAAGTGATTTCCCTGCTTTAACCTTGTCCCTCCAACCAAATCTGTCCTTCCCAGAGTGGTCAGAGCAGGATATTTGATTTACTTATTACAAAGCTATAGTGAATAAGACAGCATTGTATCAGCACAGAGAGAGACTTATAGAACTGCGAAACAGAACTGAGAGCCCAGAAATAGATTCTTGCATGCTTAGAGGCCTGCTTTATGACAGAGGTCGAACTGGAGTCCAGTGGAAAAGGAAGAAAATACTCTTCTCATAAGCAACATTCCATCTCACGCTAGTCTTAGATATCATTTCCTTTAATTTTTTTTTTTAATTTATCTTTTTCCATGAGCAAGAGAGACAGGGCAAGAGAGAGACAGAGGCTGCAGCCACAACAGGGTCTTGATACCACAATTACTTCCATCCTCAGCCAGCCCCGAATCATGGGGAAGCATGTCCCTAGTCTACTCAAGGAGCTCTCTGGATTTGAGAAAGGAACCTTCCCGTGTGGGATTGCCTTGCAGATTATCATGTTTTACTACAATATCACCATCTGGCCCCCAAAGACATAATTTCTTATAGCTACATGGTATTCCATTGTAAAAGGTACCATCATTAGAACATCATTTATTTAACCGATCCCCTATCTTGGTCCATATTTCATGAAAGATCTGATATTCTTGCTAGCATCCTGACAAAAGTCAACATGGTTTCTGTGAAACATGAACTATTATTATTTCAAAATCTTTTTTCAGCCAAGCTGTGATGGAGAACATGTGGTACTACTGCTAGGGAGGCTGGAAGCCCCATGGGAGGCCCAAGTTTGGTTCCCAGGCCAACCTGACCTCTCTGGGCATAGTTAGACGTGCCTGTAACTCTAGCTAATTGAGAGGCCAGGGCAGAAAGATGATAATACAGTAAGATCACATCTAAAATACCTATCTCTTTCTCTCCTTTTCCCTCACTCTCTCTATCTCTCATAAAGGGGAAAATGTTTTGTATTTAAGCTGTAAAGAAGAGTACTTCATAGCTATCATTTTAATTTGCATTTACTTGCAAACATATTAAGCTACTAATGATTGGCCCTTTAAAGCTTTTCTCTTGTGAAATATTTGTTTTTGTCCTTATACCAGTTACTGAAGTGCTATTTCTCACATCACTCCAAGCCACCAGGAATATCACTGTGAAATGAGTATCTATAAGCACTACTGGGTATTGGGTATCATTGCTCCAATAATTCCAAGTGCTTTTTTGCTACCCACAAGATAAGGTCCAAAGTCTTTAACCAGAGCATGATCTGTACCAAACTGACTCTATAATTCTCTTCCACCACTAACTTTTTATTTTTTATTTTTTGAGAGATTTTTGCTATAGGGCGCGTGCACTCATCAGAAAGAGAGACAGACAGAGAGATAGAAAGTGAGAAATTAACCTCCAGGGGGATGGCTATGCCGCAATCCCTTCTCCTCCATTCTCCTCTTGGGATCTTGGGCACGCACACACACGTGCCTGGCGTGAGTTTAAGCCACCGAGTCCAGGACTCGAACTGTGGTCAACTACATGGGAGTTCAGTGACATAGCCATTACGCTAACTGCTAGTCCCCCACCACTAACTTTTTTCATGTGAATGCTTGTCCTTAATCTCCTCCTTGGTAAGCTCTCTGTTTATACTGTGTGATGTGCCCCTCCCTCCATGCTTTGGCTTCCATTGCTCCTTTCATAATTTTCTCCTTGTCACTTGCTTAGTTTCTTATCTTCTTTTATGCTTAGCTCAAGTGTATTATCCCCTACAATTTCTTCCTGGGAGAGCATCACCTCTGACCCCAAAGGCACTTACTGTGGTGCTTCCACATGCTTCCCACCACCAGACTTTTCAAAATTTTGTTTTGGGGGGCACACATCCTAACTGAAGGGTCAAACTTTCAAGTTTTTCCCAACATCTTGCTTCATGCAAAAATAGTGTGTAAATTAAGTAACATAATGCATGTAGAGTATGTCAAGTGCCTCTACAGAGCAAAAACTCAACCTGTGGTGGTTACCATTAATATAAACCGAAAGGAAGAGTATCCTGCTGATCATTTTTGTCTTAGCATGAAGCAAGAGGTTGGATCAACATGAGAGAAAATGGAGTCAGGCATGTACAAGGCATTAAGGGACAAAAGGCTGAGGTCTCATTTGGAGGCATTTGCTAAGTCATTTATTCTACTCTATGGTGCACTATTCCCAGTGCCATTTTGGGAGTGAGTTGGTATGGGAAGGGCAGAGCATATGTGTAGTGCTTTCTTCTGACTGAAGGTCGTATTCTGGGTTACTGATCCACTGGAAGCAACATCAAAAGTTGGAGAGGCTAAAAACACAGTAACAAGGAAAATTATGAAGGAATTCAAGGAATATTAACTGGTTCTACAATGAGGGGTTGATAAGAGAGTGGAAATGGAAAATACAGATAAAGAATAATTGTACCAAAAAAAAAAAAAGCAAGAGTAGCCAAAAGCAAAAAATGGTGGAACTTAAGGTTAAAAGTATAAAACAGAATGAAGAGTACCCTTACAAAATGTTAAAAAGTACAATTTGTAAACGAAATATATAATATTAATAAACGTGTATGCACCAGACAATGTAACAGCTAAATATATAAAGAAAAATGCTATCAAAATACAATAAATTTTTTTTTTATTTTGCCAGAGGGCATATGTGCATGCTAGAGAGAGAGAGAAGGAATGAAAGAAAGAGAGGAAAGGACCCCTACCATGGGGCATGGTCAAGGGCAATCTATTCTCCATTTCTCCCTCCTTTTCTGGATATTGGGCATGCACATACAGGCGCCTGGCATGTTCTTTAAGCCACCAGGTCTGGAACTCAAACTACAGAGCAAGCCATGTGAGATCTAGTCACCTTAACCACCATGCCATGGGATTGGCCCACAAGGAGATTTTAATTAAAGTTGGAGTTATCCATGCATCTCTTTGGATTAGACATATCCAGGAGACTAAAAATAAGTAAAGACAGAGGGACTTAATATAAAAAAAAATCAGCAGAATAGATAAATTGCTAAAGTTAACATTATCTGAGGAAGTGGTAAACGCACTGAGGCAAGAAAATAAAATCATTAGTGTCAATATTGAGAAAAATAGATGAAATTATCTCTTTTGTGCTGATATGTTTGAATACCTAGAAAACCCAAGAGACTCTAATGAAACACTAGTCAAATAAATGAGACAATTTAGTAAAGATACTAAAGATAAATATATAAAAATCAATAGTTTCACTCTACTAGCAATAAGCACCCAGAAATGAGAGTGGGAAAAAATGACAGTAGAGGTTCTAAAAATACTAAGGGACAAATTTAACATACAAAGAAACTTGAATCCATACTATACATTTCTGTTGTAGCTATAAACTCTCCAGTGAGGGCTGAATTTCAACCTTAGGTTCAGACCTCCCTCTTCTATATTCTTCCTTCCATCCTTCACCTTTGTATAATTCTCCTTCAGCCCTGAAGTAGTAGCTATGTCCTGTATTTCCAAATCCGATATTCCTTAGTGTCTCCTCTTAACCCTATTAGTAGTTAACTACCTTAACTGGTTAATATGACTTATATAAATTTTCCCTGTTTTAATTACTGCTGAGGTTTCTGTCTTGGACCAAATCTTGACTAATGCAGAGACTTACGTAAATAACACTATAAAATGTCACTGAAAGACCCCACACAAAAACTAGAGAAATAGAAAGATATTTTCTCAGAAGATTTAGTATTGTAAAACTATTCATTTATTTAAGAATACATACATAAATTTAATACAATACTAATTAGAATTCTAATACGGTTTCCATTTATTTTGGAAATGGATAAAAATCTTAAATTCCTTTTTTAAAAAGAGTTATTAATTTAATTTAATTTAATTTATTAGTAGTAGTATTATTTAATTTGCTATAGGGCACATGCACTCACCAAAAAGAGAAAGAGAGAGAAAGTACAAAAGCAAGCCACCAGGTCTGGGACTCAAACTGCAGTTAACTATATGAGAGTCTAGCGCCTTAACCACCATGCCACCTGCTGACCCCAAAATCTTAAATTCTAATGGGTAGGATAATTAAATGGTATAGTTATAAAACCATGAAAAACAAGAATTGTGATGGAGGGGGGCTGGCCTGTGGCATGGTGGTTGGCTTGGTGGTTAAAGGTGCTGGATTCCCACATGGCCGACCATGGTTCGAGTCCTGAATTTGGTGGCTTGCTTTCTTGCTTTCCCTTTCTCTTTTTCTGTCTCTGTTTGGTCAAGTTAAAAAAATAATAACAATAACAAATAAAATAAAATAAATTCTAAAAAGAAAACAACTAATGGAATTAGATAAATATTCTTTTTTTTTTTTGAGAGGTTTTGGCTATAGGGCATGTGCGCTTGCCAGAAAGACAGAAAGAGATAGAGAGACAGAAAGTGAGAAATCACCTCCTGGGGCAATAGCCATGCTGCAATCCCTTCTCCTCCATTCTCCTCTCTGGATCTTGGGCACGCACACACATGCGCCTGGCATGAGTTTAAGCTACTGGGTCCGGGACTCAAACCACAGTTGACCACATGGGAGTCCAGCGACATAGCCATTATGCCATCTGCTGGTCCCAAATAAATAATTCTTTTTTTAAAAAATAATTGTGGTGGAGGATCTGACTTGCCAGATACAAAGTTATTATAGTAATCAAATTTAAACAGTACTGGCAGAAAAGTATACAAAAAGATCAGTGGAACAGAATGGAAAAACCCAGGAAAAGATCTTTGACACTTTCAAATTTCATTTATGTCAAGACAGAATTTCACTTCAGAGGGCAGTGTGGTTATTTAACAAGCTGTATTGGCAAAAATGGCTAGCCTGCTAGAGCAAGAGATGGTAAGCTTTTTCTGTACAGCACAAGACAGTAAATATTTTATTCACATAAAATATGCTACTACATAGCTCTGCCATGATAGTATGAAAATAGCCACAGACAATACATGAACGAATGGGAATAGATAGCTGTGTTACAATAAAACTTTATTTTAAAACATAGGCAGCTGGCCTGTGAGACACAGTATGTCAATTCCCAGCGTAGAGGAAAATACAATTAGCCCCCATCTCTAGACTAATCCAAAAATGAATACCAAGTGGAGTAATGATTTAAGTGTAAAAATATAGATTACATAAACCTTTAGAAGAAAAATCCAGGTGGAAAAAGGTATGATCACGTTCAAAAGGGTATATCTGTCTTAATTAACTTGGGAAACTACAAAGCCATAAAAGAAATGGTGGACAAACCTGACTATATAAAAATGTAAACTTTTATATAACAAAAGACACCACAAGCAAAGTCTAAAGACAAACAATAGAGTTGAGAAAAGTATTGGTACTGCAGATGACTGTTATCTCTAATCTACAACGAACTCTTACCAAATGGCAAGAAAAAGACAACCCAAGAGAAAAATGAGCAAAAGGTACAAATTTTAGTTTAAGTGCCTTCGGGGCCCCTGGAGGTGTAGAGTAAGAAAGTAAAATGATTTATGCTTAAAAATATCATGCAGCTTTTGTGTGGAGAATGGATTGTGGGGGTAGGAGGAGATCATGGAACCAGGGAGGTCTGGTATGATGTTTTCCCAGAATCCCTAGAGGCGGCTTACTAGATAGATGTTCAATAAACATGCACTAATTTTGAGTTAAAACACTACGCACATTCCCTATTGTACCTAGGCCAAATGTTCTCATGTTGACTCCTTATTCCTTTCTTTGAGTAAAGGTGATCATCAGAATTTACGCACCTCGAGATCAGCTGGTGGGGCAGCAGTAACACAACTGTACCTGCATGTGGAGGTCTTGGGTTTGTGTCCAGGACATGATGGGCAAAAATACTGATATATGTGTACCTGTGATTCAGGCTGGCTGAGGCTGGGGTGGATCAGGTGTGCAGATCCACTGGGGGTGCCTGTCTCTCTCTCCCCCCCACCCCAGGGGAAAACCAAAAAAGAATGTGGTTTGATTCTTCAACTTTTTGTTGGAACCCAAAAGTTTCCTCTGGCCAGGGCCAGCCCTGAGAAACCCTGGCCCACTGGCCCGTGGAGTTCAGAGCAGCTGTACCTGGCTCTGCTTGTGGGCATGGGAGACAAGAGGACCTGCTGAAAACTCACGGAATTGCTGAGTCCGTGGCAATGAGGCGGGATCTAAGAGATAAGAGATGAGACTGAGCAAGGAGGAGGAAACATTGACAAGTATGAGCTTGCAGCCTCCTAATAATTTATTCCCTACTCTTGAGGTCGGGGGCCTGTCTTAGTTCCGACGTGTGGGTGATTTTATTAAAAAGATAGATGTTTATCCACAAACTTACAGTTCTGATAGAAAGCCCAAAGATCTAGGCCAACCTCATGGCCGAGGGAAGTACAGAGGATGATGGGTGCTTGCAGAGAGTGACGGTGCTCTGACAACTCTCTTCATAATAGAGAGAACTAACTCCTTCTCACAAGAGCTAGACCTCACTGGGTGAGATTAATCTGTCCATGAGTCTGTCTCTAAGATGCAATCACTATGATTCAACCACTGCCCACTAGGCCTTACCATCCCAACACCAAATTCCAAAACATGAAACTTTGGGGGATAAACCATGATCCCAAACTAATGACTAGGCCTTTAAGTAATTTTCTCCATATGTAAAGCTAAGAATTTTTAAGTGTAAGTGGTCAGAGTGAAGTAACAACCTGCTTTTCCTCACTAGGAAGGAGATTTCAAAATCCTTCCACCCACCCAGCAGCACAACGGCAGCTGAAGTGACAGGGGGGAAAAAAAAGAGTGCCCCCCCCCCCATCTCCCAGTGTGCCAGGTTTAGGAAGCCTGAGGCGAAAAACCTACACTGCACAGCAGCGTCAGTCCTGGAGTCAGTAGCTCAGGCTCTGCAGTTTCACGCAGAGCCTTTGCTTTTTCAAATGTAAAATAAAAAACATCCTGGACAGGAGGGATCTCTAGAGAAAAATGAAAGAACGCACACAGACGGGAGCTGTTGGGGAGAGGCAGCAAGCTGACATTTGCTGCAAAGGGAAGAGAATAGCAACGCCGCAGAGGGACCTGGCATCCGGCAATGGAGCTCTGT
Organism: Tupaia tana; assembly: GCA_026018925.1. Taxonomy (NCBI): domain Eukaryota; kingdom Metazoa; phylum Chordata; class Mammalia; order Scandentia; family Tupaiidae; genus Tupaia; species Tupaia tana. The sequence goes on from JAKSZU010000018.1 coordinate 16,119,823, forward strand.
GCGGCTTATCTTTGTGGAGGCCTCTCTGTTGCCTGAAATCCCTCGTGGAGCAGGCAAAAGAAAGTAGATCTGAAGGAACTGGGGGGCAGGGTTAGCGTTCTTGTCCCCCACAGCTGCATCCGGGCAAGCTGAGGCTGTGCTGTTCTCTGGGATATGGTCTGTGTCTGGTTTCCCAGGGAGATGGGCACAATGAGCCCTGAAGGCCAAAGATGCTGGTCTTTAACAAAACGGCAGCGCCTAGTGCTGTGCACAAGCTCGTGTTCCTGCATGCTGGGAAGAATACATGCCTGCCGAGCGTCTGCCACGTTGTAGATCACCTCTACCATTTGTCGCATTGTCTACATATCTCTCAAATAGTGGGTGCTTGACACACACTATGAACAAATGAATGAATGAGATTATTTGAGAGTCACGTTCTAATAACCCACTGGGACATATAAACCCCAAATGGAGTCGACAACCACATGATTTCAGTCCAGACCATGATGCCAGATCCTTTGGGCCAGGGAGTGGCAAAATGCAGCCCAACAGCCAAATTTGGCTGCTGTTCTAGTATCTCTGTGAATAGAGATTTACTGGAACGCAGTCGCACTCATTTGTTTACATACAGTTTATGGGCTGTTTTCGAGTTGTTCTGGCAGGCAGACTTGAGCAGTCAACAGAAATCATATGGCCCCCAAAGATCAAAATACTTACTATCTGGCTCTGCAGAAAAACTTGCTGATCCCTGTTCCAGGTGACTTCCTGGATTTAACAGGTCTAGGGTGGGGGTCAAGGATTCAGTGTTTCTAATAAGCTTTCTGTGACATTGATGTGGCTGGCCTGTGAGCCACTCTTTGAAAAGCAAGGTTCCAGGCATTTTGTTTTCCCAAACGAGCTCAGTCACAGTGGCACAGGCAATGGAACACCACATGGGAAGGTCCTGGGTTCGGACCCCTGGGAGACCTAACATTCCTGGCAAGCCCTGACTGACTGGAAAGAGGGGTGGGAGGATCAAGGTATGCTGATACTTTGTTAAGGGTCTCTCTATACACACACACGCACGCACGCACACACACACATCCTAAACTATATATAATAAAGTTTAAAAGATAATGAAAGTATGATGAGCCAAAACACATCAAGTACCACCCATGAACAATGCATGGGAATTTGGCCTGTGGTATCACATAACTTGAAGAGCCCACAGTCAAAGAAGTCTTGGGCATCAATTTTCCTTGCTGAATGAGTCTCACTTACTGATACAAGCCTAACAGCATACACCAAAGAAGGGAGCAGAACACTCCCACTCAGTTCCATCTATGTGCCTGTGGACGAACACCTCAGTGGACACTTTTTTGAACCCTGCTATCTGTTCACTCTCTACCAATGACAGCCATATTATATACCTCTTTCTTTCCATTTCTGCTCATGTGGTTTGCTGGGGCTGGCTCTAGGGCTATAGCACCTGACCCAGGCTAAACTAATCAGTATACTGTATCCACCCTGAGCCACCATGATTGGTTCAGAAGTAGGCACACGACCCAGAGGACTTTTGGAGGGACTTCCAGTAACAACGATAATGAAAAATGTTCTCTTTTTCCGAGAGTACTAGAAATAAGAGTATATAAAAGCTAGGCTACCGAAGTTTCTTCCTGACCCTCAGCAGGGACCCCCCCTCATAGAAAAGGAACAAATATGAGAAGATACCTCCATGCAACAAGGGGAGAAAAGAAACCTGATAGGATTATTTAAGCCCCTAATCAAATGCTACCTCTCACATGGCTACTTATCCATGTGGCCTTCCCAGGGGTTTTTTACTTGGGAAGCCCTTACATGCTTTATATTGGCTGCCATTTGAGGTTGGGGTTTTTGTGTTTTGCCACGGAAAAGAACATCTTAATGAGAAAAGTCACAATTACCAACTGATTGTGGCTGAACAGCCAGGTCTGTGTGCACACCTGTTGTACTGAAACCCTTCCTGGAGATTCCTGGAATTGGTTTAGGGTAAGATGGTCATAGGCCTTTGGACAAGGAGACTTTCCTTCACTTAGTCAAAGGTAGCATCATCCAGTGAATAGGCCAGTAAGTGATGTCCTTCACACAGACCATGTATACCCTCAGAGTCCATTTTTCAGTAGCTTGGAGAAAGGGCCCAAGAGTAAAGAGTAGTAGTTTTTCTTTTCAGTCTAAGAGCAGTCACCCAGGATTCTGCTTAACTGACAAAGTAGAGAGAGCTGTAGTTGTTCAGCACATCCATGGTATTTCTATCCCATCTGACAGCATATTCTAAAAGATTGTGTGAGACTATGAAAAGATTTCTTGGTATTCTTATAACCCATGGTATGTGCATTATTTGAGTAAGGACGAGGTCCTGAAGTTAAGATTCATTAACACTGAATGTAGTACCCAGTGGATTTGTGTCATGCAAGCAAATCCTTATCATTCCCAGTCTGGAAATTTTACATTTCATTCTGCTTTGTGAATCCCACAACTTCATGGCAATATAGATGAACATTGTGAAAAAAATAACAAATAATGTTCTGCTTGAGGGAAAATCAGACATAAGGCTTCTAATAAGAAATGAAGAGTAATGTTGAAAATTTCAGAACAACATATTATCTCAGAGGAGAAAAAGCCATTCATTGTTTTCACTCTTCAAATCTGTGGGAAGAGTTATTTAAAGGTTTTTTTCCACGACTTTGAATTTTTACAATTAATTTCTACAAAACCCATGGAGAAATTTCATCTTTTTGATAATTTTTTCCCATCTTTTCCCCCAAGAGTCTCTAAATTTGACAAAAATTCTTTTTCAATTAAAAAAAAAAAGTTGAAGAGATGTGCCTCATGAGTGCTAGCAGTACTTTCAAGAACTGGTAATAATTTATTCAGGTTCATGTATAGTAACAAAATATATCTTTATAAACAAGTTGCACAGAAACACGCTGCACTCACTCACTGCTCTTCGGTGTGGTACTGTTACTTGTTGGAATACGCAGGAAACTTCCATATATCAGAGATCACTTATGACAGCCCTATCTTCTGTGTAAAAGGTCATCTCCCAGCAGAAGAATAGCTCGCGTAGTTAAAGGGATACCAATTTTTAAGCGCTCTGCCAAGCTGAAGACAAAGTGAATGACTGAGAGAGAGAGAGAGAGATGTCAGATTTCAAATGCAGGGCACGCTCATTGCACGCTCGGGTGCTGAGCTGGTAGGAGGGGGAGAGAAACCTCTATTTAGATATGATTGGAAAAAGACCGGTACTACACAGCGACTTGAGAAGAAATGGGAGAGGCCTTTCTTACTCTCTCTTCACCGTGACAAAATGGCCGCCACAGAAACACTGAGCGGCTGCAAATGGCGGCCAGGGTTTTTTGGATGCCTAAGGAAATGTACATGAGTGTCTAGGCCTGCGTGGGATATTACCTGGGCTAGGAGGCTATTAAAGTTGGGATGAAGAAGAAGGATGCATTTATAATAGAAGGAAAATATAGCTGACAAGGAAAATAACCAGAGAACACCAAAGGGTAATGATGTGAGAAAAATAGGTCTCTAGGAAAGTATATCGACCCTAAGAAGCTTAGAATTTGCAGTATTTTAACCACCTTGAACCATATAACCAGCTCAAGGAAATGAAACTCTCCTAGTCTCTGCAAAATGCGCATTGAGTGCTTTTGAAATATTCTATTTAAAATGACCCTGTGACTACCACAGAGAAGTGGTTAGGATATTGGAGGCATGTTGTAAGGTTATCTTTATGCAAACCTGCCAGGTACACAAGTAGGCATGTGCCCTCTTCCATCTCCTTCCCTCTTGTTGGCTCCCTGGCTCCGATCCTCCTAGGAGGTTAGGACTTCCTTGCTGTTCTGGTTTCACAGGCACCAATCCAGCGTCTTCCCTGTTTGAAGGCCACTGTGACAGCAGGCCAGTCTGATATACCAATCTAGGAAACTGTTTTCCCTCCTTCAGGACATAGTTACATTTAGCTAGGCCTTTTTCCTTCACAAGGCAGATGCCCAAAGCAAAGAGAGTGAAGCAGTAAGAATTTCAGGCACAGCGAACAACTCCCCTTGGGGTACCTCTGGGGCTGAAGTCTTTACATCACAATGACAGAACTGGTCGGCACAGACTATGACCACAGCATCTTAGAGGTTTATCTCTCTGTATGCATATGTGTGTTCAGTCTCTCCCTCTCCTTACCATTTCCCGGATCACACATACAAATACACACACACACACACACACACACACACACACACACGAAGAGGTACATATGTGTGCCGTACATGAATTGGATACTTGCAAGCACATACAGTCTAATCTTTTTTATTCCCTAGTCCCTTATGAGTTTCCCAGTATCCTCTAAAGCAGGTGTCAGCAAACTATGCTCATGGGCCAAATCCAGCTCATTGCTTGCTCTGTACATATATTTTTCTTGGAAAGCAGATAGGACCATTCATTTGTGTATTGTCTATGGCTTATTTTGCAGTATAACAGCATTGGGTAGTCATGACAGATATCATAGAGTCCCTAAAGTCTAAAAGTCTAAAGTCTGTTTGCTCTCTTTGGAGGCTTGAAAAGCATACCAGGTGTGTGTGTGTGTGTGTGTGTGTGTGTGTGTGTATACCCCAAATCTCAAGAAAATAATGGAGGAGAAGGGGCTGCAGCATGGCCATCCCCCCTAGGGGGTGATTTCTCACTTTCCCTCTTTCTGTCTGTCTGGTGAGCATACTTGCCTGGCAAAACCCTGAAAAATAATACTACTCTCTGGTCCTTGAAGGAAGAGTTTGCAGATCCCTGCTCTAAAGCAGCACCTCTTATTAGAAAAAATGTTTTTAAAAAATTTACTCTACTATGTGTGTGCTTGTCAGAGAGAGAGAGAGAGATGGGGTGGAAAAGTCAAAGCAGCCTGTAATGGGGTGTAGTCACATGGCAATAACTTCCCCTCCATTTTTACATCTTGTCAGGATTTCAGACAGGCATGCACATGTGATTGGTGTCTTTTTTCAAGTGGGGCTGAGATTAACACCAAATGGTTGGCCACGTGGGATCCTCTCCTGTAACTACCAGGCCATTGGGTTGGCCGGGTTTGTTTTGTTTTTAATTGACAAAATGTCTTTCTCTCATTTTAAAAGTGATGCATAAACTTCTAGGTTTCAGTCTGTTTTGGCATGGCTAACAGAAATATCTGAGGCTGGGTAGTTTATTAAGAAACAGAGGTTTATTAAATCACAGTCCCGGCAGCTAGAAAGTCCTAAGGCATCAACCTGGCATAAAGCTGGCCTGCAACATGGCGGAAATAAGCACAGAGGAAGGCAGTACATGCAGAAAAAGAGCCAGCAACTTGCCCTTACTCTCTTTTGCAGCCATCAGCTCAGGAGAACTTCTTCTCTCACGAGATCTAAAACTCATTGGGTATTGAGAGAGATTGTTAATCTATTTATTAGAGTGTTACCTCATGATGCAATCACCATGAGCCAATCACTGCCCACCAAGGCATTATCCTACATTTAATTCCAAAATGTGAAACTTCGAGCAACAAACTATGATTCAAACCATAACATTCTACCTCGTAAACTCACAGAACCCTGTAATTAGAAGATCTATTTTAGACTACTAGTCCTACTTACAGCCTTTCTAATTTTATTTTAAGGTTTTTGCAATAGGGTGTGTGTGCTTGCTAGAGAGAGACACAGAGATAATGAGAGGGGAAGTGAGAAATCATTCCCCAGGGGTGATGGCCACACCACAATCCCTTCTCATCCATTTTCCTCTTGGGATTTTGGGCATGCATGCACATGTGCCTGGAGTGATATTCAAACCGCCAGGTCCGGGACTTGAACTGCAATTAGCTATGTGGGAGTCCAGTGCCTTAACCACTATGCCACCTGTTGGCCGCCTTATAACCTTTTTTATCTGGAGTAAAAATTAGATTTTCTGTCACTCCTATTCATTGGTTCCCATTCTGCCCTATGGGGCCAGTCAGAAAAAGAGAACAATTCCTTTTAGAAAATAATGCATCCAGTCTTTGGAGACAATTGACTTCCCTCACCTTTGTGTTTTGCTTCTCTAGATTAAAAAAGTGCCCAGTTCCTTGACCTGCTTCCTGGATGGTGCAGTATCAAGCACTCATCCTTCTTTGTAGCTTCACTTGAGGATATCAGGTGCCTCCTCAAGTGGGATATTTATTCCTGGTCTTCATGGCTCCAGTAGTTCACTAGGGCAGGGCTAGGAGCTTCTGGAGGCCAGAAAGGAGAGGCAGCCTGCCCTTCCTTTGGAATACCAGCACAAGGTAGCACCGCCATCCAATCAGGCCCATATGTACACTCCGAGGATGGTCCCGGCAAGCCTCTGTGCTGGTGATTGGAGGCCTAGCAGGGATTCCACCGGAAAGCTGGCTCTAGAAAATGGTATATCTTGAATTAATCACTCAACAAATCATAAAACAGGATTGTCAGATTCATTATGGGAAAAGCTGTGCTGAAAATAATGCCTTAAGTATGTGTTGTGGCTGCTGGGCATACAACTGGTATTAGTGGCTTAAGGAGCTCAGGAAATTTCCCTGAAACCTTAACAAAGGAACAGCCAGCGTTTGGTGAGAACAATGGAGGATGGACCCTTTCTTTACATGGATGAAAGGCGATCTTTCTTATTTAAACATTTGCTACTCCAAACACCCACCTCTCCCCCTGGTGCTCCATGTCAGAGTTACTCAGAAGGAGATTTAAAAAAAAAAAAATCATTAAAAACTCTCCATCCCCTCCCCCCCAAAGAAAAAGGGCTCAATGAGGTCTCATTCCGTGGTAATGAGCTCCAATTTAACGCGATCATTATTTCTGACATTAAAGGCCTGAGAATAGTATCACATGCCCAGAAGCTACTTTTTCTTTTTTTCTTCTTTTTTTTAAACCAGTTAATCTGAGAAATAAGAAGCTGCCATGAGGGACAGTGAGCCAGGGGCTATATAAGTGCTTTGGGACAGGAATGTTGTAACGGACTGACCTGACAGTGGGCAGCACAGTCTACACAGGCCCTCTGCCACCTGTAGGTGCTCCCAGCTTCTACTACCCAGCTGTCCTCTTGACCAGGATTGCTAAGGGCTATGGAATGACTGCTTGGTAAGTAGTGAGGGATCTGGGTTTGGTATGAGATGGATTTTACATTTAAGGCCTGGCTGTGCCATTTAGGTCAAAACCATTTGACTTTGAGAAATATCACTTAAGGTATTTGACTCATTTGTGAAACGCAACTAATAGTAGTACCCAATACTGAGTCGGGACACAATGGAAAGGTATGTAGTCAACAGTCACTGCAACATACCAAGGAGACTAAAGGGACCACAGGATGGTGAGGACGCAGGTGGACTCCAGGCTTAGAGATCACCTAGTCACAGTGGAGTGGTCAGAAGGCTCTGGAGGACTTTTACAAGAAGCAGAAACTTATGGAACATTCAGTATATTTGAATATATCGACAGGTCATGCACAGAGCTATAGGGGAGGATATGCCTATGATTACTACATAGGAACTATAGAAAGCAAAAACAAAATCAATAAAAACAGAACTGTGTAGAAAAAGGAAGAGTAATCATAACACACTATAGATGTCAGCTAGGCTAAAGACAGAACTAATAAAAATGATAATACCGAAATATGGGGAAGGTGAATATATTATGTGTTTTTGTTTTGTTTTGTTTTTGCTTTTGTTTTTGTGAAGGGGGAGATTTAAAACACAGCCAGGTCCTCATTTTCCTTAATGGAAAGACTATGGATCATGCTTAGAAGTAAAAATAAAAATAAAAATAAACAGCAATAAAAACATGCTGTGTAGAGATGTGGAGGTAGAGTTCCAAAGAATCAGTTAAAAGAAATGAAAGAGTTTATGACTGGGGAATAGGAGCTGGGTAGGAGACTTCTGGGGAGAGATCATGTATTTTTATAATAAGGCTGGTAGAACTATCGGAATCTAAAAACTTATCGCAAAATAACTTTGGGCTGACCTCTGTAATGCAATGGTTAAGGACTGTGCATTGGGACCAGCAGTTAGCATAATGACTTTGTCACTGGACTCCCATGTAGTTGGGAGTCCCGGGCCCGGCGGCTTAAACTCACACTGGGCACATGTGTGTGCGTGCCCAAGATCCCGAGAAGAGAATGGAGGAGAAGGGATTGCAGTGTGACCATGGAAGCTGGATTCCATATGGCCGACTGGTATCTTAATCCCAGCCCTGGTGGCTTGAGAAACATGCCAAGGACATAAGAATGTACGCCCCAAGTCCTGATGAGGTGGAGAAATAGAGGAGAAGGTATTATGGTGTGACCTGTCCTATTGGGAAGTTTTCTCTCTCTCTTTTTCTCTCTCTCTGGTGAGCCCATGTATCTCCAGGCAATAAAAATAATTTTTAAAAATAACTTCAATAAAAGTTAAATACAAAATAAAAATCTGTATGGAAATTTGTCTATAAGCGATTTCATCACTAGTTCCTCTAGATTTATTAGAATTAAATCCCAAGTTGGCAATTTGTCTCTTGACTTTCTCGATCTTCTAATAGATGAAATGTTGAACAAAGCAGGTCAAGAACGTTTCTGAACAGTATCTTTAACAGAAAGAGACACGTGGTAAAATGTGGGGAGAACTGACAAATCCTATGACTGGTACATTTCGCACATGAAATTCATAATCACGGATAAGAAAGCATGAACCAAGTGGTCTGTCTGCCTGGGTGGCCTGTACAGTCTGCCCATAACAACATCACTTTTATTTCTATGTTTATCTAGCTGTATACATTCTCTACCACATCTCAGCCCACTAGCTCAAGGATCTCACACCTTATCATTCAATTTTTGGGATTTCATAAAGCCTCTATACAGAGTTCACATTAAATTTTCAAGTTCACTTTATTTATTGGCCACAAATGGTATATTGGGATTCAGACAACTAAATCGTGGAAGCACTTCTGTATTTTTTCTTGAAAATATCAGAATGCTTCTATTAATTTAATTTATTTATTAAGGTTTTTGCCAAAGGGCACATGCACTCACTGGAGGAGAGAGCGAGAGAGAAAGACAGTGAGAGGAAAAGTGAGAAATCATCCCCCTGGGGGGATGGCCACACTGAATCCCTTCTTCTCCATTATCCTCTTGGGATTTTTAGACACATACGCACATATGCCTGGCGTGATTTTCAAGCCACCAGGTATGGGCCTTGACCCATGGTTAGCCATGTGGGAGTTCAGCACCTTAACCACTATGCCACCTGCTGACCTGTTTCTATTAATTTTAAAAATGTTTTTACATGATCCTCTACCATATATAATTTTAAAAATACATATTTTGCTGCATTTGTTTTTCTCTCATCTCTCCAATTTAAGCGTAACATTCTATCATTCTCAATTGTCTAACAATTGGTCCTCGTGGTCTCCCCCAGGATTGCTGACAGTATTTCACCTGACACTACAACTCTTGGTCCTTGTTCTTCCATACCAACTTTACATTCAGTACCCCCAGTCTAGCCAGCTGTGTGTTCATATACTAATCCCTTCAAGATTAAAGTTACAATCTCAGATTTGAAGACATGAACACATACCTAAAGTATTTGGTGCTTTTCACAGCTTAAAGGTCACTATAGATAAGACCCAGTGTCTACTAGAAATTTATATCCCTTTTCACATGCAACTTTCTTCCAATACTATGTGCTATTTTCTAAACTCTAATCTGCGGAAAGTTGTGCCCAGTTTCCAGAAAGATAGGGCAATGAATGATTCCTGCAAGAAAACATATTCTCTTGGGAGCTACCACAGTACCTAGTGGTTTTAAAAAGCTGTTTCAAAGAAAAGTGATAGAAGATACTGATTTGTTAATTAAGAATGAGAATTCTTTAGTGGCTTTCTATCTCAATGCCACCACCACCACCGATGCCCTATTTAACATTTTGAAATAATGCTCTATGCAAACAGAGACAGGAACACATGCTTTACAATGGTACATAAAAGCCTGTTGAAATGATAATTTCATAACAGTATATATAACAAATAACTTTCTAGATTTGATATTAGCTGAGGCTTTTACATGGTCCCACAGCAAATCAAACGCTGTACCTTTTTTTTTTTTAGTTTTTTTTTTTTTATTTTTAGCTATAGGGCGCGTGCGCTCACCAGACAGTGAGAGACAGAGAGACAGAAAGCCAGAAATCACCCCCCAGGGGGGATGGCCACGCCACAGTCCCTTTTCCTTCATTCTCCTCTCGGGATGTTGGGCACGCACGCACATGCACCCGGCGTGAGTTTTAAGCCACCGGGTCCGGGACGCGAACCGCGATCGACTACGTGGGAGTCCAGCGACATAGCCATTATGCTAACTGCTGGTCCCAAACGCTATACTTTTAAATAACATATCCAGATCACTTGTAGGCTCCAATCTCTGACCTAAGCATCTTACATTCATTTATCTTATGCCATCCACTTATTTGCCCATTTGACAGATAAGGACATCAAGGTCTAGAAAGGTTGAAAAAGAAAAAAAGAAAAAGAAAGGCCTTGGGTTTTAAAGGTAATGGTTGGTAGAGCCAAGACTTTGATCTGATCCCAAAGACTATGCTCTTCCTCACTAGAGTCCTGGTTTTCAATGAGGGGGGTCTTTACCCCATAGAGGACACTTAGCCATGTTTGGAGACATTTTTAGTTGTCACATTTGGGGATACAGGGTGCTACGAGCATTTAGTGGGCAGAGCTCAGGCATGATGTTCAACATCCTAACATCCTAAAGGACATTTCCCACAACAAAAAGTCATCTGGCCCCCCATGCCAGCAGTGTCAAGGGGAAGGACCCTTCTCTATGCTACACTTGCTTTTGCTTTAAAAATCTGAATTAATTGCCTATTTTCTTATCTATAGCACATGGAACACTATTTAACACATAGGCTGTTACTAGTCTTAAAACTATTATCAAGTGGATTATTTTTTCTAAAAGTATTAAAGCTTCTTCTTCTTCTATTTTTTTTTTTTTTTTTTTTTTTTTGAGAGGTTTTTGCTAGAAGGAGCATGCACTTGCCAGGAAGACAGAGAGAGACAGAGAGATAGAAAGCGAGAAATTACCCCCCCCCCCCCCGCCCCAGGGGGGATAGCCATGCCACAATCCCTTCTCCTCCACCCTCCTCTCGGGATCTTGGGCATGCATGCACACGTGCCCAGCATGAGTTTAAACTACCGGGTCTGGGACTCAAAGTGAGGTTGACTACATGGGAGTCCAGCAACATAGCCATTATACCAACTGCTGGTCCCAACTTCTATGCTGCTACATAAAGGACAATTGTTTTGTTTTTCATAAGTGATGACGAGACTAATACTTTAAAAAAAGCCTACAGACTTGCACTTCACCTCAGGTGCTCAGAACAGGGGCCCTGATATGTAACCCCCCCACCCCCCAGACAGTACAGAAGTCCTACTAATAAGCCCCAGTTACCTACCTTAAGTGCAGAAATATAAGACATCTACCGATTTGTTCCCTTACACACCAGTTGTCCCAAAGGACTTTGTTAAATATGCTCATATGTACATCTTAGGTAGAGTCACACTTTTAACAAGGTTTAGAAGAAAACAATGCTTACTATAAAATTCTTTTTTTTTTGGTCTTTGTTCTTTCATAATCTTCACCCTACTGGAATAAATAGGACAGGGCCTTAGAGGAATGCATTCATCCTGTTGAAGGTGGGAGAAGTGGCTGAGGGGCCTAACTGGAAGACAGGGAGTTAGAAAACTGAAAAGACGCACTATTCTCGACTGGCCTCCCAGTGGGCATCTTTCTCCAGTCCTTTCTAGTTTGTGTGATATGAACAGGCTTATGAGGAGAGGATGGAGAATTAGGTCAAGCCCATGAAAATTGAAGATTGGTTTATTTGTGACAGTCTTCCATAGTATAAGTGTGCCATATAGGATCAAACTGGAGAAGGCAATGTTTTACCTTCCTAACTTTCTTCTACACTTTTGATGGTTTTCAAAGGGGAGTTGAAATGTTTGCGTGTTATGCTTGATGATTCATTTTTTTTTTTTTAAATTCATGCATTCTACATACGCTAAGTACCAGGATATCCTCCGGGGTACATGGACAGGCTACGTTTCTTTGCCTCTGTTGTAGTTACGTATGTCCTTGAGCACAGATGAGTGGAAGAGATGTGAGCCACTGCTTTACGTAGACCTTAACATGTCACCCCACCGTGGTGACAATGCCCTGGGCAATGGTGATGCAACATGAGGGAAGGAACAGCTCTCTTGCCAGCAAGGCATTCAGACTTGCTGCTCTTTCAGCTGCTCTGCTGTAGGGTCTTTTTGTCATAGCCTTTGTTATTTACAAAGATGTCTAATTAACAGCAGTCTATGCACTCATGGAATTTATACTCTAGACAGACAATAAGAACTTCAGGTAATCAGAGGTCTCTCTGAGAAGGTGGCATTTATGATGAAATATGAATGGTAAGGATGTGAGCCATGCAAAGATCTGGGGGCTCAGGCAGATGGAAAACTGAATGCAACTGAATGGGAAAAGGCAGAAGTTAAATTGCTGTATCTGAGGAGTAGAAGAGTAACAGGGCTAGAGAATGGTGGTGAGGGTGAGAGTGGCACTCGGTGAGGGTGAGGGGAAGCAGAGTAAGGGTAAGGGTTCTGGTGGTGGTGCTAAATGGGATATGAAGCTCTCATAGTGTCTTAAACTGGTTACAGGCATGTGTAGATGTGTGCAGGGAGAAAGGGAGGGCAGGAAGAGATGCTTTAATTGCATATTAAAGACTGCTTTGGCTATGGTACAGATAACGGGTTGCAGGAATCAAGAATACAATCAAGAGCAGTGACGACATAATCACAGTGGTTTAGGGAGCAATGATGGTGGATGAGGCCAGGATGTTAGTAGCAGAGGGGATAGAAGAAAAGGCTACATTCAGGATGTGTTTTGGTGGTAAAGTAAATGGGTCTGGCTGATTGGAACTGAACAGTGAGGAAGAGTTCTTACCTTGACCAAATGGGCAGGTGGTGGCATTTATTAAACTGGGCAAGACTGAGAGAGAAGATTAGAGGGTAGGGACCATGAAGAGGCTTGCTATAAAAATGCTGAGTTTGAGATGCCTGTTATAGGTTGAAGTAGAGAGTTGGGGGTTCAAGGGAGATATTTTGGGAGTCTTCAGCAAACAAAATTGAAAATTAGAGGACTAAGATATGTCTGCCTAGGAAAAGGGAATAGAGAGATAATTGAAGGGGACCAAGAAAAATGAGGTTTGGTCTAGCAGTCATTTAGGTATTTTCACACTAATTCCTTCAGCACTTCTGGGGGAAAGACACCACAGCCACCATCGGTAACACCAATTGGCATCACAGGAATCCCTTTCAGTAGAGTGCTGGGGTTGGCCAGTGTTGGCTCACAGGAACCAGCTATTAAATTTTTAGCAGTTGTGAGCTGGTTATAGAATACAGCTATTATTGTAGAAGTCACATTGGGGGCATGTATATCAGAGAAATCAACAAATTCTCCAAATCAAGGCCTTTAGAAAAATCCAAGAGCCTGTTTGTTAGCATGCCACTGACACCCTTCCACCTTGGGGTGTTCAGCCTCATCAGAGGAGTGGTGTAGGATATCAGATGACACCTATATACACCTGTAGGGCCTCATCCCCACCTGAGCAGAAACTTGTGGCACATCATTTACTGTATGCAATGGCACAGTCCCCTCAACCGGGTCCTCTCATCACATGCCAGCCCTGATCTAATGCTGCTTCTTTGACAGCATGAATAAACACATGGCAGTGGCCTTAAGAAGCCCTAGGAAGGGGTCAAAGGGAAGCCTGGGAACCTGAGTATCTAGATTTTTGCAAAATTAATTTTTTGAAAGATAGAGGAATAGTTTTTCTCCTAAACAAAAGAACTGGGGCCTTGGGAGCTTCTCCCCCCTGGGGCATAGCTAGAAACCTTGGCATGGACCCCTGGCTAGGGCAAGAAGGCAAAGGGAACTCTAGGCTCTAGAATGCCTAGGGCATCTCTGTAACTCTGCTACAAGTTTCTGGACACAGAGCACCCCTGATGCGCTTTGGAATGGCAGAAAGTTTGTTCTTTATAGCCCTTCTCTTTTTCTTTCACTCGATGTTAATATTGTCTCTACCACACCTATTTCACTGGCCTCAGGATGCGTTTTCACGAAGGTGCAAATGGGTTGATTAGTTTATTCGGGAGTATTGACATGCTCCGGTGCACTGGAGCATGCAGCCAATCTCCCTGCACGCTTGAGTGGGCTGTGGTTACCTAGATGGCCTCCAACAGGAATCGAGTGCTGGTTTGCATCTGCGCTTGGGGCTTGAGAGATGAGTCATTCCAGCATCACCCTAATTATGATTTTCAGAAGATGTAGCTGTCTGGATATAACAGGCCCATCAAAAGTGCATGGAACGGGGAAGACAGCAGAGGGCACACCCATGGAGCTGGGCTTGAGAGTGAATGAAATGGAGCTGTTGCACTATCGCCTAAGTCCATCTGGGGCTGCCTGTGCGCACACACATACCAAACCCATGAGCCTTCCTGAGCGAGGCTTTCCTTTAGAAATGAAGTCACTGAATCAGAAATGTTGAGTCTGTAAGGAAACACAAAGGTCATCGAATCCAATCCTTCATTTTTCTGACATAGGGAAACTGAGGCCCAGAGAAGTTAACTGATTTTCCCATGGTCACACAGCCAATCAGAGACATACTTTCCTGCCTTTGTCATCTCCAATTCTCATAAGCAAGCTTCCCCACAATCAAGCTGCTGAGGCTAAGTAAAGTTCTAAAACCTTGACTCCACTCTGCGTGTGTGTCTGTGTACCTGGGTGTGCGTATAGCTGTTGGTATATGACGGGAGTTTGCTGGGATATTCTCTCCTTGCTTCATGCTTTCACATCTCCCACAAGACAGGAATTAAAAGGAAGGAATAGTTGAGCCGTTCCTTCAGGCAAGTAGATGTGTGGAAAAACAAAGAGCCAGTGGCTTGGTCTCGAAGGGGTCTGTCTGACTTCCTTCGCTCAGAAGCATCCAGGGCTACATTTTCATCCTCATGTTCCAAGTCTTGCATAATCTATAATAATGTGATTCTGAATACATTTTAGTGATTGCAAGATGGAATGAGACTCTCTCTGCTCCTCCTGAATAGCTGATCTGTGAAACCCATAAGGAGTTGCAGCGGACAGTTCACTAATAGAAAAAACTGACAGGAGGGCCAGCCCTGTGGCCTAGCGGTAAAGGGAGCCAGATCCCTCATGGCCAACCAGTTTGGATCCCGGCCCCAAGTGGCTTGAAAAACACAACAGTTGCGTACACGCACGCGTGCGTGTGTGTGTGTGCGCGTGTGTGTGTGCGCTTCAAATCCCACCAGGAAGGCAAAGGGACTGTGGTGTGACCATACCCTGCTAGGGGGAGCTTTTTCCCCTCTCTCTCTCTCTCTTGCTGCTTGTCTGTCTTTCTCTCCGTGGTGACTGCACATGTCCTCTAGAAAAATTGAAAAAGAAAAAGCAGACAGCTGTCCTTGTCCCTGGTGAGGGGAAAGGTTCTTCACTGGTGACTCATGGTCATTTTTGTTGTTGCTCTTAAAAAAGGGATGACACTGTGAGTTGGGGGCTCACCTTTGCTCTTGCATTTAATTGCTGCAAAAGCCAATTATTACCTGTGTTATTCCTCCAGAGGGAACATTATCCTCTGTAGCAACCCGGTCTTGCTATGTTTGGCTCATCTAGCTGCTCTGGGAGTGATCCCTGTCACCTGTGGGTACTTTTGGGGCAGCTCCATGGCCAGGCTTGTCTGTATTCAGCTCAGGAAGATCCTCATGAAAGGAAGAAGGACAGGAACTGGGATTTTCCCCCTCTTTTTGAATTTTGCATAAAATTCCCTTCCCAGCCACATAATGAGAAGACATCAATCATCCATCTTTCCCTGGCAATGTCGGAGGCCATCCTGAGCTGGTTCACGGTCCTGCTCATCTGTACACAGGCAGGACTTGTGAAATTGCTTTTTCCTCAGAAAAATGTTTGTTTCTACCTTCTGCGGACGGTGCTCACAAATGAAAGTGCTCTGTCATTTTTAATGCCCGGTGTTCCCTTTCTCCCCACTGCCTCCAGTCACAATCCAGCCAATAAAACCCATAGGTATTTGCTTTAGAAAAAACATCCCAAAAGCCCAGAGGACTGTTGGAATCCACCAACATCCCCTTGCAGATTCTTCTTGTGCTACACAATGCAAAAACTTGCTGTAAGCAGAGGTTCTTTCCATTCCCTGGAATCTCCCTGGGCCTTGCGCAACATTCAGTGAGACAGACACACAGAGACAACGGGGCGGCTGAGCTCTAGTAACAGATGCCCTCCTTACAATGGAGGGACTAAGTCTTGCCCTGTACCCCTTCCTGGCCAGCTCTGAGCATCATGGGAATTAATAGAGGTGGACATGCTTTATAAAGGGGAACGCACACTAAAAATTCAAGTTGTTATTATTTCTAAAATGTCTACAGCCTACGATTTGTCACAGACACCTATCATTCTGCTTAGATAATTGGGTAATTGTTCCTCATGCCGGAGGGAACAAAAGTCTCTCTTTGAAATGTGTGTACATCTGTGTGGAGGCTTATGCACAGAGAACCCTGTTATAACAAGGTTCTGACTCCGCAGAGATTTGTAGATGCCAAAAGACTAACAATAGCCTCCTCTGAAAAACAACTGCACCAAGATTTTAATAGGCAAGTTAGGATAACCTGATTCCAGTATTATAAAACAGTCAACTTCTAGAATATGGATGGGGGGGTCAATATTCTAGGATCAGGGTAGCTTTACATGACAGATTTATTGCCCCAAAGTTAAGTTATTTCAAAACAGAATCTTTGCAAGGTGTGATTGTTTTCCACATATCTGCATTTATTCAAGACTGGGTTAACTATATTTGTTTGCTACTTTTTTTTTTTTTTTTTGAGAGTTTTTGCTATAGAGTACATGTGCTTGCTGGAGAGACAGAAAGCGAGAAATCATCCCCTAGGGGGGATGGCCATGCTGCAATCCTTCCTCTTCCATTCTCCTCTTGGGATCTTGGAAATGCACACACATGTGCCCAGCATGAGTTTTAAGCCTTTGGGTACAGGACTCAAACCATGGTCTACTATGTGGGAGTCCAAGGACAAAATCATGACATCATCTGCTGGTCCCTGTTTGCTATCTTTATTTAGATACATATCACTTTTAGCTTTTTCTATCTTTCCTTTTTTTGGTTCTCTATTCTCTGCTCCCCCCCACCCACCCATAAGCAAGGGAGAGAAAAGGGAAGGAAGGAGAGAGAGAGAGAAAGGAGGAAGGTATGTGTACTCCCAGCAGGGTCTTGATGCCACAAGCCACCCCCCTGCCTCAGTCAGCCCTGGATCATGGGCATGTATGTGCCCAGAGCACTCAGGGAGGTCTCTGAATTTGAACCAAGAAACTTTCCACATGGGGCTGTCTTACAGATCTTCACATTTTATCTTTGTGCCACTATATCGCTCCTCTGTCTTTTTTTGATCACTCTACCTACTCAAAGAGTGAAAGATCAGTAAACACATAATAATCTAGTCACTCAAAGTGATCCTTTGTTACTTTAGGTAAACTTGAACATTTTTATGATGGGGAACCACCTTACTTCTCAAATTATCTGTGGCAAAAAACAATACTTTGTTGTTGTCAGGAATTTCCAGTCTTTTATAGACTAACACTTTTAGAAAACATGTATGAAATTAATTACTATTTAAAAAGTCACTTGAATATAGCAACAATATCAGATTGGTATAAAAATTTCTGCACTCTAATTCTGAATGTCTGGCTTGAGATCTTGAAGACCTCTCAGAAACGGGTCACAGACTTTGAGTTGCACTAAAGCAGAGGCAGTTGTCTTGCTATCTTACATACAGTGGCTCAGATTCCGACTTTGCAGCTTCTCACTCTTTAATTTTTAAGTTTGTAAATCCGAAGTCTTAATAGTTTTCATTAAGCAGGGACAGACCTTAATACAGCACCTCTAAGTTAAGTAATCAATTGGTAACTAAGATGGACGGCACAGCTAATACTAACATGAATTAAACAAAGCATTGTCCAAGAATATATCAGGAAGTTATCCTAAGGTATGGGAGAGGGCAGAAAAGACTTGGGGCTGGATGTAGTATATAAGGAAGATAAGAAAGCATTAAAGAAAAGTGACTCTTAGACTGATTCCCTGAGAAATTAGATTAAGGGGATATAGGCACAGCTAAAACCAGGCTGGACCAAAGACTAGGAAGTAAGTGAAGGATGAGAGCAGAGAACATACACAAGAGTGTTCATATGCATGCACGTCTGTGGGTGTATGTGTGTGTGCATGCATACACACACCCATGCACACGTGTGGGTACCTGGTCTACCTGGTGGGCAGACTGATTGGAGTTGAGTAAGGAAGGGTGGAAAAAAGGTTGAGGGAGCATTTTCAGAAAAGGGGTCCAATTTATATCCGTTGCTGTAATTGGTTTGTTTGTGTAGAGCAGGAAGAAGGGGCAGTGGGGGATGTGAAGGAGTGATGCACGGAGGGCTGCGATTCCCCTGCCTGATGAGTTGGAGAGAAATTGTTAGTAACCAAGACTGGTCCCGCAGGGGTTCATTAAGTGACTGGCCCTCCACAATATCCTGTCATTTCCAACTTGGATGCATCAACATTAGCCAGCTTTGCAAGATACAATTGTGTGTCTGCAAGTATGTGTAGAGAAGGCACAGAAGCGTCTACTTGCTGGGTTTGTGTGCACGTCTGTGCCTTTTCTCATGGATACAGTTAAGTTTTCTGTGGGAATTAGAATCAGGAAGGCCACATGTAATTAAAAAAAAAAAGCCAAAAAGTAAAAGGTGCTTTCTTACTGGAAACACAAATTTGCTTTGACACTTAAAAGTACCGTGGAGTCAAACAATAGGGAAGCCAAGAAAGGGTCTGAACTGGGAGGCCGGAGAACTCAAAGGAAGCCAGTGGTGACTTCTTAAACCCCCTCTGAAAAGGAAAGCTAGCAGCATTTGTTTCCAGACTGCGAGGCCTGTCAGCCCCCAGGAGGTGGGGGCCCAGGAGCTAGAGTTGGAGGGGAGAGCAAGGAAGGAAGGAATGGTGAAGCAGCCACGTGAGCCGGCTGCCCAAAGCAACCTGGCGCTGGTGGCATTGAGAACACCACAGAACACCACAGTGGTGGCTTTGGCTTTGGGTCTCAGGCTATGCTTTTCCAGGCAAAGATGGGAGAAAAACACCTGTGAGTTTTAAGGGTAGGAGTCCCTTCGGGAACCTCACAAATTCAGATGTTAGAAAAGCACTAAGGAAAACCTAAAATGCTTTCTGCAACAGGGAACTTTAAGGATTCAGTCTCCTAAGTGGTCTGTTTGCCTGTCAAGGGTAGCCAAGAACCTGGCTCCTAAGGCTAGGGAAAGCTAAGGCACCTGAGGAAAGCTCCCAACCCCCGCCCCTTAACCCAACCTGCTCCATCCTGGATAAGGCTGGCCTTCACCAACTGTCTGGACAAAGGATCCCGCTTCAGGTGCAAAAGAGAGTTTGACTTCAAACTCTGTTCTGTGGTTTGTAATTGTTCCCTGGAACTAACAATCAAAAAGTAAGACCTCTGAGACACCAAAGAATCCACCCTTTCCTTCCTTCTCTACTGCCTAAAACATGGCAACGCTAGATCTGCAACAGAGGAAAATCCTTAAGATCTTCTGGGAGGAATTCTGGCTTTAAGTTTGTGCTGTGGGGCTGAACTGTCCATCCTTAACAAATCGTAAGTAGAGGGAGCCACAGACAGACTGTCATATCATTCCACCCATGTGTTTGCAAATCTATGAGGAGAGGCATAGTTCATTGCAATTATTGTTGTTGGTACTGCTGCTGGTAATAGTCACCAACCATTGAGTACTTTATATATCTTATCTCATTTTTTTTTTTTTTTTTGGAGAGGTTTTTCGCTATAGGGCGCGTGCGCTCGCCAGACAGACAGAGAGAGACATAGAGACAGAAAGCGAGAAATCACCCCCCAGGGGGGATGGTCACGCCGCAATCCCTTCTCCTCCATTCTCCTCTCGGGATCTTGGACACGCACGCACACGCGCCCGGCGTGAGTTGTAAGCCACCGGGTCCGAGACGCGAACCACGGTCGACTACGTGGGAGTCCAGCGACATAGCCATTACGCTAACTGCTGGTTCCCATCTTATCTCATTTTAAGAGAGTCAGGTAGGTACCATTATATTGTCCCGTTTTACAGTATAGACTAAGTCTCTGAGCCTAGCATGTCCTCCTGAGCCCTGGACCATCTGAGCCCACAGCCACGCTTTTAGCTGCTGGCTGTGCCACTGCTCTGCATCCTAACTGCTGCCATTTCCTAAGTGTTTCCCAGGTGCAAGGCCCTCTCTAAGCACTTTACATACCTTACCTAATTATCTCATTTGGTCCTCAGAGCCACACATCAGGGTAAGCACACTGCCCAACCTCCTAGCATTTATGAGCTTGCTGTTCCTACAGAGTCGCATCATCCTCAGACCATTAGAAATGGCCCTGGGTGGCAGAGAAATCACTTCCAGGCATGAACATGGTCATTACGGATGGCTGTGATGGGATCTGAGGCTACTGCTCTTCAAATATGATATGAGCCTCTAGATAACTCAGGAAGGAAACTTTTAACCTTTATCATTACTACCAACCACACTATTCTCAGCATTGGCAACCAGACCCAGACAGGAAGTAAGCAAAGTCTTTTAAAGTAATGTTCATTTTGCGATGAACAGAAGGAAAATGAGGCTTTCTGAATTTTTAAACTTTAGGGGGCCAGAAAGGAAATGAATGCCAATGTTTGACTCAATACTTTATTTTTCTATGTCTACCAGGAAGAATGAGGCTTTGCTGCACTACTTTATATGATCCTGGATGATTTTTATTTTTTTAAAGTAAAGTAACATAAAATATAAAGCAAGGCCAAGATGCTCTCCAAACAGAACCCAATTCTAACGAGAGGACTTTGGAGTTGTTTACAGAAGCATGTGTCTTTATCTGTATAAAGCAAAGAACCTCTCTAGGTATTGTCAGTGGATTGATTAAGCCACAGATTTATTAAAAAAAAATATAGGTAGAAGGAAACAGGCCTCTATAATTATACATTAGTTTTTCTTTCTTTCTTTTTTTTAAGAAATAAAAACTGACTCCAAGTTTTTTTAGTCATTGAAATGGGCCCTGCACATCATGTATGTGATGTAATGACAGCTTCAGACTAGGGATGCTTTTGATGCATTATTAACCATAAAAAAGACATTAAATACCAGGCTTGAATGCCATGGGGATGCATATTTCACTAGGAATTATTTTTCAATGTATGCTTAAAGTTTATTTTGGTAAACAGATGACTGGAGGCTGTCAGAGCTGGAATAAGATTTATGTTCATTTGGAATCTTCTTGAAAGGAAAGGAAATGCCTGGGACCTGTGGAACACCCACAGCAAAATGTAAATCTTTTCTTGGCTCCAGGGAAGGTTGGCAAGTGCCACACAAACAATTCCTCCTAGGGATGTGGTTTCCAAGAGGTGTCCAGGGAAGATGCCCACAGGGGCGCATGCCATAGGGTGGGGGTAGGAGACACATTCCATCCTCCCTAGGAGGAGGCAGCAGAGCGAGAACATCTGGACTGGAAAGCTGGCCTCAGGATGTCCCATCAGATGCCTTGTTGTGTATCAGCTGCAATGAGTACCCTGAGTTAATGCCTCCATTTCAGTCAGCCCCATATAGGCACCAAAAGACATTGTGTGTGTGTGTGTGTGTGTGTGTGTGTGTGTGTGTATGTGTGTGTGCACGCGTGCTGACATGTTCTTAGAGGTTTTGATTTTGGACATACAGCTTATTAGATCAGAAAACCCCACACGGGTTCTCTGATCCTTGGTAAACAATGGAAGCATGGCCACGTTCATCTGCCAAAATCTTTGGGGTCTCTGCAACCAGAGGTGCTGTCATGAAATTACAACTGAGGCAGGGCCGAATGGTACTTGAAGGACCTAAAGATGATTTGAGATCAGAGTAATGGTGTCCACCTTGAAGGCTGTTCCTGCCTTTTCATTGTCTGATATTTAAGAAATCTCATCACAAAAACACATTCATTTTGACAGATATTGATAGCTTAACGTAGATGCTCCAGGCTCATACCTTCATATGAAATGCAATAAACCCTGTTTATCATTTGTTGTTTGTTATGTAGAAGCTTAACTTATAGATTCAGAGCCAAGTGGGCATACCTCACTGATATGTATCTGTGAAATACTTTACTGCTCACAGCTGCCTGTACCTGGAAATCTGAGTGCCCAGCAGATGTTACTACAACTCTGGGGCTATAAGGTAGGCTATCAGGTCAACGATCCATGATTTGCACTAACGGGAAGAATGGATGCAAAATAACAGAGAATGGCTTGCGAATTGCCATGCTTTGACTATCTCCCCCAAATTCAGGTACTGAAATTTGGTTGTGATGAGATTAAGAGGCTGAAAACCTAAACAGCTATGGCATTGAAAAGTGGAGCCTTTGGGAAGAGATTAGGATTAAGGTCATTAAGGAAGGGTCCCCATATTGACTCTGGGTGGGTTTGTAAGGAGAAAAAAAATGACAGCAGCACACATGGATTCCAGTGCTCATTCTCCTGCGCTCCACCATGTCTTGATGCAGCCAGTAGACTCTCACTGGATGTGGACCTAGGACCTCCAAACAGTGAACTAAATAAATCTCTTCTTATAAGTCTCTCAGATTCAGATATTTTCTGTTATTAGCAACAGAATAGAGATTTTATTTTTATAGGTTTTTGCCATAGGGTACATGCACTTGTTGGAGAGCACAGAGACAGAGAGAGGGAAAGTGAGAAATCACCCCCCAGGGGATAGCCATTCCACAATCCCTTCTTTTCCATTCTCCTCTCAGTAATTTGGGCATACACATGCCTGGTGTGATTTTCAAGTCACTTTCGAACCATGGTCAGCCATGTTTGAATCCAGCACCTTATCCACTATACCACCTGCTGACCCCAAGATTTACATATTGAAGCCTTTTCTTGTTAAGTTCTTACTGAGACTGGCTTATTTTCTCTGGTGACATTCCAGGTCCTGACTATGACACTAAATTAGCTTATGTATTGTGTTTCAGTTTCTTAGAGTAATAATTCATTGGATCAGGGTGATGTCTTCTCCAAAGATGACTATTTCTATAGCAGAAGTCCTCAGCAGAGGCTGATTCTGTCCTGTGGGGCATATGTGGTAATGCTGAGAGATATTTTTGGTTATCACAATTTGGTAGTGCAATAGGCATCCAGTGGTAGAGGCCAAGGAAGCTGCAAAACTCCCTACAATGTACAGGGCAGTTCCCCTCCCCCAAAGAAGAGTCCAGCCCCAGCATCAGTTGTGTGAAGGTTAGAAACCTTGTTCTTCTTCTCATTTAAACATTTATTTATTAATCTGTTGTGATTTTTTAAGCCGCCAGGTCCAGCACTCGAGCCCTGGTTGGCCATGTGGGAATCTAGCCCCTTAACCTCCACCCTACCCACTGGCCCACAGAAACCTTGTTCTAAGAATTGTAAAGATAGCTACTGTGCTTTGTGACTAAGAGCAGTGGGGATTATAGTTCAGCTGTGTACTGTCCAGAGATAATTGTATTTGAAATGAGGAAGGGGCCTAAATGCTGGTCTTCTGCTGGATGGTGAGTCACACCTTGCGTCCTTTGTTAAATGGCCTGCAGTCTGATGATGTCATCGCCACTCTGAGAGCCACAGAGCTTGGCAGAGGACATATCAGCAGTCCACATAGGTACCAATATATTCATTCTATGGCTGTAGAAACACAGGAAAGGTCCAATTCAATGACTTGCCAGAGGCCGTAGCATGAACGAGTGACAGGGCCAAAAGAGACCACTGACCCTTCCATCCTTAGTTTCCCATCTCCTAGTCTGGTGTTAGAACCAGATCACATTGAACACACACACTCACTCCCTCCCTTCCCCTTCTGTATATAGAACTATAGCAAAATGCAGGTTAAGTTGCCTTTAATCTTTAATTCATACACAAGGACGTGCTGCACAGAGTGAAATAAAGAGTAAACTCCAGAGGCAGCAAGTTCTGTAGGTTTGGCCAGATCTTCCTTTTCAAAGACAGACAGCCTGGGGAATCCACAGATGGCCTTCCATTGCCCTCTTAGATGCTTTTTTATGGCAAAATGCTTGCTTTTATCAATTCCTACCCCAACTTCTGATTCCCACAGGCTGGGGGAAAGCAAACAGCAGTTGAGGGAGGTGCACCTACCGTCTCTTCTTATGGAAACAGGAGACTTGGTCCCCTGAAGTGGCGGTGAAGGATGGGAATGGAAGGTGGTAGGGGGTCGAGGGTGAGGGTGGGGGAAGAGGCTCTCCTTGCAAAAACCTGTGGAGTTGCATTTTTTGCTTGGATGAAGAATTTGGCCTGGGCCCTAAGCAGATGGTTGTTCATTCCAAGCCCCCTGTAGGCATTTCTGCATTAAGAGCTATCAGAGCAGATACAGGGGAAAGAGCAGTCTATTGTTGTACTGCCATAAAAACAGATATGTGGAGAAAGTGATCTTGGAGCAGAATTGACCAGAGAGGGTAAACTCAGGCAGAAGAAATTCACCAGGGCAAACCTGAGTCCCTGACAGGATCTTAAGGTCGGAGGCCAGTGGGTCGACAGAAAAAGGGATTTGGATGCCAATAACTCTAACCAGCAGCAGATGCAGCTGCTACTGGTTTCTCATTGACACATCCGCCCTTCCTTTCATCCCATGTGCAGTTTGGCCAAGAAATAAAGGCAACTCGGAATCCTACCAGCTGGAAGCACTGCAGTTCAATGTGTGGCAAGAGTCTGGAATCCTCTGGGCTGGGAATATTCCTTTGGGAATAGAGGAGCAGAAACAGAGCAGGACTTTGAAAATCTAGTTTCCAACTAGCTGAACTTGGAGGCCTTTTGACTTGAAGTCAGGGTAGTGGTGGCCTTCATATTTTCCTTGGGTGGCCCAGCAGGTCAGGCCTTTAGCCCAGATGTTGCTGTGAGTTGGTGTCTGAAGAAACATTCAGCCTCTGCTCAGAAGGCAGACAGGCCTGGCCTTCCGTGGGGCCCTGTGTTATCCAAATAGTCCTGTGGGAGAGGCCTACAAGCTGTATCAAATTCTCAATCGAAACAACCAAAAGTGTCCTCATCTGCCAGACTGGATCAAACTTTACAGACTCAAGCTCTAGAGAGTCCAAGAAAAGGTTGGCTCTCTCCCCATTCATTTCAAGGAGGCATTGTCCAAGGGATTCCTACAGTTA
The DNA here is from genome assembly GCA_026018925.1 of Tupaia tana. Lineage (NCBI taxonomy): Eukaryota > Metazoa > Chordata > Mammalia > Scandentia > Tupaiidae > Tupaia > Tupaia tana. The sequence continues at coordinate 16,145,136 of JAKSZU010000018.1, forward strand.
GCTTCAACAGTCCTTTCTCTGCATTCAGTACTAGGATGTATTTACTTGGTCAAGGCCAGCCAAAAACGGAAGTATTAATTCATCAGCTAGAGGAGTATTTCATCCTAACCGAGTAGCTTATTTGCTATAAACCCAATTGTTAGTACCTTTTGGTTTATAATGACAAGCTAGGCATTGACGATAACAAGACAGAAGACCATGCCCCATCCCTTAAAATGTGTCTAGCATGGAGAAGGAGACCCCCAGAATGTGTCTAGCATGGAGAAGGCACGCTGTGGCTCAGTCATCCGTCCTAGAGATCTCCAGAGAGAAGAAAAAATAGATTGTTCTGAGGTGGCCATGCTCTGTACATGGTAAGAGATCTTGAAATATGGAACACACTTGGGCCTCTCACTTTGTCTCCAGTTTGAAGCCATAGCAACAGTGGGAATTGCCCCATCTCCTGCTCCTGGACCTGTGTAATCTCAAAGGACAATAGCTAGTGGGTAAAGGAAAGACCCAACAACGATGCAATAAGGCTGCATCCACAGATGATGCTAATGATGTCACTAGGAATGCATAATCACAGTGGTTACTATCCACCACATACATGCAGTACACATGCATGACTCCACTGTGTTCTCATAAGGACCCCCGAGGAAGGTACATATTTGGTCAAGTGGAGAATGAAGCACAAAACATCTAGTATCTTATCCAGGCTCACAGTGGAAGTTCTGTAACTAAAATCCAGCACCCGATATCAAAATGCCATGGTGTAGTTTTCAGTTGTCCAGTATACCAATTTACAGATCCCTGATACATAAGATGGACATGGCTGCCTTCTGGGGACTTTGGAAAATATCATTGATAGAACAACGAACAGTTTTCATGCTGGTGGGATGCTACCGAAGGGGGAAAAGACCATAACCAGAAATCTTTTAGGACCCTGGACTGTGGCAGAAGGACCCAAGTGGCAACTGTGGAAAGACTATGAATTTTATAAACAGTCCTGTGACACAGAATTTGTGGAGAATGGGAGAATGGCCATGCTCTGGAGTTGACTTCAGAAATGCTGATGTGAGTCTCTGTAGCAAATTCCTTGGCTGGAAGGTTTGTTTTGTGAGTTATTTTTACCCTGCACTTTAGAAATTTTAGCAATTAAGTTTAATCGAAGGTCAGTACATTATTGTTCCAATTTTTATCAGAAATTGGCACTTGCCCCTTGAAATATGTACATAAATTACTCCCTGAAGTATAATTTTTCAAGTGTGTTGTTGAGCAAAAAAAATCTTAATCTATGGGATTGCAAATCTGAGATTTTAATGTTTTCCAAATGGCATTATATGATTCTATTTACAAAAATTCTTGATATCATTCTTCACCTGTCCCAGGACCACATTAAGTAAAATATGACCATGTACAGCAAAGACTTCATAAGTTCGACATAAGTATATATGTTTGCTTTACATAATGTTTAAAATTTTTAAATTAACGGTCAACATATAAAATCCAGTAGGTAGTAGATAAAAATTTATATTGATGGATTCTCTTAAAAATATTAAATGTTTTGAACCCTGGGTAAACACCTGACTGAAGTTAACTGAGGGCTGCTCTCTTTGTGTGGTCTCTGCAAGTTGCCACAGTCCTTGCTGTTCTTACTCCTGTTCTGTATCTCACATTTCTGTGGCCTGCCCAGTTCCTCACACATTTGAGTTTGTGGCCTCCAGTCTACCCCACAGTAGGTGCCTTCAAGTGTTAAACCAAGTCTTTTCTTCATTTTTTTTTTTTTAATGTACAAGGGGTTTTCGAAAAGTCCATGGAAAATGTGTATCATAGAAAACAAAAATGCATAGCTTTCCAATTTTCTTTCCTTGCACCAAAAGAGAATCATATTTTAATTCTATTTTCCACCAAACTTTCTGAAGCACCCTTGTATTTCATTTCTACTGTGGTCAAGACAAAAGGAAGGATAATTTAAGACCTCTGAGACAGAGAGGGGCAGGCAGATTCCCAAAAACTTTCTCACAGAAATAAAAGTCAGACAGCGTATTTACCCCAAGGTCCCATCCACTCAGCTCACACTGCATCCATTACACCTGAGCAGCCATTGCAGGCCCAGTGCCCCCGCTCAGTGTTCTCCTCCTTGTTGCTTACAGTAGACATTTCTGTCCCTCCCCCTTCTCTCCTTCCATCATCAACAGCTGCTGGAGATGGTTCCCCTCGTCCCATTCCATCCCAGCCTCCTACTTTGCCTCAGGGCAAGGTCTGTAGTATTAAGACTGGCAATGGCCTGAGAGAAGAGACCGATGAACCCCTGGGGCTGCTATTAGTATCTGACTTTAGACACATTACACGTTAAACAGACTTTTGTGGCTGGCTGGGAGACACAACCACAGCATATAACACTGTTTCTAAGGGAAATTTAACCCAGGTTCCAGACAACAGCCTTACAAATGAACTTCTGCAATGTGGTAGCCTATTAGTAAACTTGATGTTTCTAATTCTAGAAGATAATTGCGCTTTCCATTCGGAACTTAAGTTTTCTTAGCCTGTGCTGGTCTCCCTGTGCTCCTCCACTGAAGAGCAGCAAACCAGATGCCTTTGTGGATCTTAACAGCGGTGCGTAACTCCCAGACATTAACTCAGGGCACACTATGTGCAAGGTGCAGGGAACAAAGAGTGAAATGCTGCCTTGCAGGAGTGCACAGTTCCATGTGTGTGTTTAAGTAAGGGAGGGGAAAAGAAGCAAACAAACTGACAGCGAGATGATGATGAGTGATATCAGAATGCTATGGAGATGCAGAAAATAGCAAGATGAGATATTTTCATGAAGGAAGTGGTTTGAAATGAAAGTGAAAAAGTAGGTAATATTTCAAGAGGCCCTTTCCACCAATGATGTGCCATTTGCCAGGCATTCTAAACCAAGAGAACAACACAAATAACAGCATGGGGGTAAGACATTTCAGACTGCACTCAGGAAACAGGAGGTAGGCTGGTTTGGGTGGAATGTGGCCCGTGATTTTCCAAATTATATTTACAGAAAGCAGTTTGACAGTTTGATTATAGTGAAATTTCAGAAGTTCCCTATTAAAAAGGAGTAATTAAGAACTAAGATCCCAAACCAATATGTTCCTCGATTAGCTGGCAGATCTGAGAAAAGACCAGTCGGGAAAAGAGCTTAATAAGCACTGACTCAAATAAAACTAGTTGGGGACAGATTTCGATTTTACTTATCTTGGGAATCCTCTCTCGTTAATAGAGGCTATCACTACCAAGGAGCAACTCCTGCGTGTCTTGCCCAACTCAACATTCACAGCTAACTCTTCCCTTTTTATTCACAAATGTTTCTCTGTGTTTTTCTTTAAACAATGCCTAATGTTCTAAAATTATTTAGCAAGGGCCCAGTCTGATGGTGCAGTTAATAGCAAACTGAAATGCAATGCTGAAAGCCACATGCTGACTGCAGGTGTGGGTTCACAGGTGTGGACCCCAGGTTGACCCGAAAACATGCTGGTCACATGCATGTGTACCCAAGATCCTGAAGAGTTAGAGAGCTGGGTAAAGAATCACCACACGGTAAGAGGGCATGCACAAGATGCTCTCCTCGCTCTGTGCACATGCACATGCTTTCTCTGATGAATAAAAACAAAAAGACCTTAAAGTTATTTAACAAAAAAAGGCAAAATAATCGGTAATTTCTAATTGTATATTTAAGAACACAATAAAAATTGGCTGGGTGTTGCAGATCAGTAGAAACAGACTTAGCTTATAAAGGATTAAGAGAATATTCTGTCTTTAGGCCTGCATGTTTTGTGAGCTTTATAGAGAGGATAAAAGTGAAACTTCAGCTCTTAAGCTATCCCGTTAAAAAACTAAATTTTACATCCAGTGTAATTCTGCAACCATTAAGCTTTAAATGGGTATTAAGCCTGATGCAAAGTAATGAAACAGTAGAAACACACACTCTGGATTCTTCAATCTGGGTAGAAAAGAGCTGATTCATCTGTTTCAAGGGCCAGACAAGATAAAAGACCTCATCCCAAACGGGGCTGCTGCCTCCCCAAACCTTAACATTCTCCTCCAATGTATTTCTTGGTGTGGAAAGTATTATTAATGTCAGTATCACAGTGCTTGTAAAAGATTCATGGGCCATTTCTTCCCCTTCCCAAATGCCCTGTCTATGCTGTTGCTGTCCAGTGTTCGTTTGTCTCACTCCTGGGCAGTTTGGTGGTATCAGCTGCAGATTCGGTCACAACCCAACCTCCTGTCATAGAATTATGGTGTTCTAGGGTTGGATGGGCTTGGAGATGGCATTATAACAAGAGAAAACTGAAGCTCAAAAGATAATGACTTGCTCAAAATCACCCAGTAAGCCCAGACTAGTCTTCACAGGATCTTACATTCCTTTTTTTTTTTTTCTTAAGATTTCTGCCATAGGGCATGTGTGCTCACCAGAGAAGAGAGAGACAGAGAGAGAGAGTGAGAGAGGGAAAAGGAGAAATCATCCCCCGGGGTGGGGGATAGCCATTCCCTTCTCCATTTTCCTCTTGGGATTTTGGGAATGCACATACATGCACCCAGTATGATTTTCAAGCCACCAGACCTGGGACTTGAACTATAGTTGACCACGAGGGAGTCTAGCATCTTAACCACCATGCTACCTGCTGGCTACTCCTCTTCCTTTTCATTTTTTAAAATATGAGAGGACTTTAAAAAGTTTGTGGAAAATGAAATTAAAGTACAAGTTTATTTTGGTATTTTTTTTTTGTTTTTAATCCATGCATGATTTATTTGTAATATGCATGTTTCATGAGTTTCTGAAGGTCCCTCATGTCTATCCTTTTTAGGGACCAGATGTGAGGCTAGGCAAAATCTCCCAAGGCAAACATACAAATTTTGGCGAGTTGGACCAAAGGTCATAGGAGTTCCAGTAAATAAATGTAGGAATGAGGGAAGTAGGAAACACCACAGTAGTCATTGCTGCAGGAAAGATCAATGCTAACAGGAATATTACATTTAGCAGAAAAGTTTGAGAGGCCTAGCCAGGGTGGTGTGTGCTGCTAGCATGCTGCTCTTCTGCAGCTGAGACCATGTGGGAGGCCCAGGTTTGATTCTCAGTCTAATTTACACGTCAAGCATAGGACCATGAGCCTGTAATTCTGCCCCGGGAGGCTGAGGCAGGAAGAGCAAAAGTTTGAGAAGAAAAAGCATACTAGCACGGTCTTGAAATCACTTTCCAATTATATTTATCAATTACCAAGGAAAATATAGCAACTTTACAGTGGGAAAACCTGGCAGACACCATCTTCTCAAAATGACTGAAGTCTGTATTAGTTTTAAGACAAACTGACAAGCTGTTTGCAGAGAACACTGATTAAGTACTGCACAGAGGAAGCTGGATTCCACATAGTTGACCAGGGTTTCGGTCATGGCCCTGGTAGCTTGGAAAACATACCACATGCATGCACACCCCAAATCTTGATGGGCTAGATAACTGGAGGAAAAAGGATTGTAGCATGACTAGGTATTTTCAGCCCTCTTTGAGGGACTCGCACTTGTTCTCTCTTTCTCTCTCTTCTCTTGTACATGTGCATGTGCCCGCTGGCATTAAAAAAAAAGATACATTAACATCGTGCACTCCAACACAACACAGAGAAGGGCATATCACCTCTGTGCCATACTTGCCCCAAATGCATCATCAATCTAATCGTGAGAAAACATCAGACACACCATAGAGGAGGGACATTCCATATAGTAATAGACCAGTGCTTTGCAGAAGGGTCGAGGTCATGAAAGACAAGGGAAGACTAAAGAGCTCTCCTAGATCAGGAGAGACTAAAGAAACAAGACAACTAAATGCCACATGGGATCTTGGATTGGATCCTCAAATAGGGAAAAAAAAGGATGTAAGTGGAATAACTGTTGAAATTTAAATAGAGTCATCCATAGTTGGATCAAAGTATTACACCCATTAATTATGTTAATAGTATTATGTCCTTCATTAAGAAAATTAATTTCCTGTGGTTATCTAAGGTGCTCTCATTGGAGAAGTCTGGGTGGAGAGTATGTGGAAAATGAATCATTTTATTATTTTCTGTTGTCTAAAATAATTTCAAAATAATTTTTTAAAATGAAAAAGAAAAGGCTGTGGGAGGCAGGGAGAAGAAAGAGAGTAGGTAATAGGATAGAGATGTAGGACAGCACCTGCCCATTCCTTCTAGAACCTCCTAAATCCAAAGGATGATCTGAGGCCACTGGGGATTTGCCATTCCCCTCTTGGGTTAATGTGAACTTGTACATTATAATAACCATAACACACACAAGTTAAATGAACTTCGGAGACTAAGTCCCTGGGAGTGGAACAGATTAAAGAAGACTCCAGTTTCCTCATCAGCTACAGCTGGTAGAGTAGCTGGTACTGATGAATATGATTAGGGCAGGCTGGGGTCTGAGGAAGCTAGTCTAAAGGCTGGATTCCCAGAGGCTTACTTAGCCTGGTCATCTGGAATGGAGAGTCCCAGTGACATAGGAAAGGATAAGAAGTGGGTGCTGAGGCATGGGTGGAGAGGAGTGGGGAATCAGGTCTCTTGGCCAGGGTGTTTACTATACTATGTGTATACATTTCTGACAATGAAATGTGTTCTTGGAAATGGCCCGTTCATTTACAGATATACCACTGCAGAGTGTGTGTGTGTGTGTGTGTGTGTGTGTGTGTATGTGTATGTGTGTGAGTGAGTGAGTGAGAGAGACATGTCAGGATTCCAAAGAAAACAGCTTAGCCTGCATTCCATTATATATACAAAGCCCTGTGTACATTAGTGATAAATTTGCAAAAGGGGTGGGAATGTGGTTTTGTTGGTATTTCCAAATGCAAAACAGGTCTCCCTTCCCCTCTGTTTGGTTGTGACTGTTTTTCAACAGAATGAAAATCCCGGCATTCAAGACATGTTGCCAGAAATTTACTTTACCAAACATTTAAATTCCTTTGTATAAGAAAAAATGACCTTTTCTTCCAATAAATACTTTTCCACATTCTCCCTGATTCCCATGGTAATAATGGTCACATTTGGCTCCAGAAATGTGGACGTGGTAGAGAATGCCACCTCCAGAGTCCAGATCCTAAAATCTCTTGAAAGATTAACATGGACGTTGAACTGACGTTACCAATTAAAGCGATTTAAACACTCAGCTTTAGAGTAAACAAAATCCAGTGGCAAGGTTTTGGACAACTTCAGTGACGTTCAACAATACAACCCAGATGTCAGCGAATCCAAACCATGTAAACGTAAGCATCTCATCTTATCCTTCATGAGAAGGATGTAAGTGGGAAAGACTGGCTCACAAAGAAAAGAACGAATCATTACTGAGTGGCTTCTATGGGCAAGGTATTAGGCCAAGTGCTTTACATACACTGCCGCATTTAACATTCACAGTGAGGTACGTGTTATTGCGAGGTAAGAACATGAAGTTCAGAAACCTATGTTTTGCCTAAGTAACCCAGTTGGCAAGTGGCAAAATCAAGATTTCCTTATGTGGGATGATTTTCAAAACTTTGCTCTTTCCAAAAGTCAACGTTGACAGTATATAACACTCCTTACTTAAAACCTTCTAATGTCTTACATTACCAACTAGTTTAGTTCATGTCTTAACTTGCAATGCCTTGATGGTCTGTAGCCCCTGTTCCACTTCCTGGTCTACCATTCTGCCACTGAGAACTAAAAAGAAGTTATTTGAGGCTGGGGTTTTCTCACAAATGCACGTGTTTTCTTGGTCTCCCCACGTCTGCCAGCACTTACTATACACGATGTGAGTTCTTCATTCACAGATCCGCCTACAACTCCTTGGCCATGAAGGCATTGCTGGTCTTTGATACTCTATGCTCAGTGCTTAATACCTGCTTGCCAACTGAATGGATGGATGAATGAATTCATGAATAAGAAAGAACAGGCAAATGTACCAAATACTTGACATAATAGATATTTTTCAAATTTTGCATAATACCCTATGTAAATGCTATGAACAGTATATTCATTAATAACTTCCTAAAGTAGAATTCCTAAAGATTCCTACTAGATACTATGTAATAGCTTTATTTCAGTGATTCCTATCTAGGGTGCGTTTGGACTCCCCTGCCCAGGGAACATTTATTTGGCCACGTCTGCAGACATTTTGTCACCACTGTGGGGGAGTGAGGGGCTGCTGGGATCTAATGAGTAGAGGCCAGGGAGGCTGCTAACATCCTACAGTACACAGGACAGGCCTCCACAGCAAAGAACAGCAATGGTGCCAAGGTCGAGAAACCCCTTTTTGCTTGATTTAATGGCATACACTGGAAGGCAATCAATGATGCTTTTGTGGATTTTGTTTGTTTTTCTACTTTAGTTCAGATTTTTGGCTAAACAGGCTAGTTTGTATCACTTTAATTTGTCTGAATTATCCAAGAATGTTGGAACTTTTCTGGGGATATGTTTCTGGAAAGGTCAGAAATACATTGGTCGTCTTCACGCTTTTGCTCAGTAGCAATGTTTTTGCACATTCGTTGACTATCAACTGGTCGTCTATGACTCAAATTACATAATGAATCCAGCACATAAATTATTTACCCAGATTTAATTCCAGCAACTGTTATCTTTGTATTTTTTTCCCCCTCTGCCAGCTAGTCTGGCTCATTGCATTGGAATTTTGGTCATGCTTATTCTCCTTGCGCACTAAATTATCTCCATAACGTAGTATAAACAGAACAAGCTTGTGTGTGATACGCTTAACTGTTAATTTACCTAATTAAACTAATTCAATTAAATCATTTACATCTTTTTGGTAACACGCCAGTTGATACCACGGCAGAAGTGGGATGTTTTAAAAGATGATTGTTCAGCAAATGAATGGGGAAAAAATAATGGAACACAAAATGAGAAGACGGTCCAAATCTCTTGGCTTGAAAATTAAATGATACTGGAAAACTGCTCCTTTCACAGGGTACTGTGATTAGCTATTTTTCTTAAATCAATTTTCTCTAGAAATTGGTATTTTAACATGGTGATCATAATTTATTGTGTAAGAGATACTTTAAACACTATTTATATGTTCACATATTTGGTATGTTTAAGTAATGTGTGTTCATTCCCACATTAGGGTACGATTAGTGAAATGTCTCATGGTGCTTACAAGACATGAACTAAGCAGATTCTTTTGAACAAACCTGCAAAATAATTTTGCTAAATTATACAAATATCTTTAGAATACACACATACTTCATCTATAGTCATCATCTGAATATCTCCGTCATACTGATAAATGCAAAAAAGTAAATGTAAAACATTTTATGCCGATAAAAACCAACAGGAAAAAAAGACAAGAAATGGTAGGCAGAAGAGCCTAAATAAGTTGTCATCTTTATAGATCTGCCATAAACTCCCCTCTGACTGATATAGAATTTGCACTTGTGGGACTCTGGATGGCCTATGTTTGTTAACATTATAACAGATGGACCACTGTAGTTTCATCTCTCCAGGGCGTCTGCCTGGGTGGGACAGGGCTGTTGGGCAGAATTTGGTCTTTTATCTTTTTGGGTGGGGGCAGTGCTTTAGGGCATGTGCACTCGCCAGAGAGACAGAAACCAAGAAATCGCCCTTCAGGGGGGAATGACCACACTGCAATCCCTTCTCCTCCACTCTCTTCTTGGGATTCTGGGCACATACATATATGCACCCAGCATGAGTTTCAAGTCACTGGGTTTGGGACTCAAATCTCAGTCGACCATGTGGGAGTCCAAAACACCACCTGCTAGTCCCAGGATGAGCTCTTAGGAAGCATACATTCCAGGGTGGAATTAGAGACCATGCTCTCCCTTGACTTATCCTGAGTGAATAAAGTCCTGGATTTCATAGAACTTCAGAAAAGCCACAAATGGACAGATTCAACCTATTGGAGAAACCTCCTAAAATCCACCAATACATCCTACAAGATTCCAAGACTCTCAGATATACAGTAAGACCTGTATATCTAAAACTCCACCATATTGGAGTTTTCTCAGAAAGATATGTGCGTTTCCTTGACGTGTTTCAGAGGCGTCAGGAAACATAGTGGTCCAGATGTTCTTGCCTCCTACTGATATGCTTCAGATCCAGGCATCATCCCCCCACTCCTTTATGGAAATAAAATGGAATGTTTTAAGAGGATTTTTTTTGTGTGTTTACATTTGGGAGGTCAATTCTCCAGGTATTTTCTTGTACTCGACCCTTGGAAGGAGCCATCTGTCTTTACAAATAACGATGATACCAGCACAACCTAAACTTCCTGACGACAAAGTTCTAGAGGCTGGCAATGAAAGGTCTGATGTTCATCTTCCTCCCATCTATTTCAAGAAACTCTGCAACCCAGCTCATTCGTAAAGTAAGAACTAATCTGAATTATTACTGACCTGAAAGACAATCATCTATTTTCTTTCGGCAAAAAAGTTCACTCAGGGCTGGCAGGTGGCATGGTGGTTAAGGCACTGGACACCCATATGGTCAATTAAGTTAAATAATTCCTTTTAAAAATGTTATTTTATATGCTATTTCCCTTTCCTGAAATTGTTCACTAGGCTGAACTTCCTTATCTGGAGTTTTCTTAAGCAAGGCACATCTACATGAACTCCTCCTGACTGTGAGAGAACAAAAGAAGCTCTAGAGATAGAGACTCACCATTCCACCATCCTGGGCAAATCACAGAGACCTGGGCTCAGTTTACCCATCTGAAAAATCAGCATACTAGTATCAGCTACACCTTTCTCTTGAGATCACTGTGGGCAAGATCGAGTAATACATTTCAAATACATCAACGATCTGTAGCACTATATTAAGAAGCACAGCCTGCTCTTCTTGGTATATGTAGGTTCTCAATAAATGAGACATCAATGAAAGCAAAACAATCTACTTCCTTAACTTCATACAAAAAACTGTTTCTGGTCCTCATCTGTCGCCAGTGATCTTCTACTTTAAATTTTTCTTCCTTTAGTTTCCGATGCCCTCCTTGATCCCTGCTAGCCCACAGCACCCCGGAGCCCTGGCTGGCCACACCTCGCTGGGTACTAACTGGGTACTAACTGGGTACTAACTGGCTAGTCCCAGCTGGTGTGCACTTGACTGCCCACAAGCCCAGGGCAGCCTGTAGTGATGGCCAGGACGCATGGATGACAAATGGGCTCCCTCTGCCTGTGACCTGGTGGGGCCAATTAATCACCCACCGGGAGGCGCTCTTTCTGCATATGTATGGCCAAGAGCGCTCCTGATAGCCACTGGAGGCAGGGAGGTTAAAGCTTTAGGAGGGTTTTTTGTTTGTTTGCCAACCAGAGAGAAAAGAAGTAGGGGGGAAAGTTTGAGAGAGACCCGAGGAGACAAAGGGAAAAGGTCAAAACTAAAATGGAGTAAGAAAGATGATGAATGGTCTGGACCAGATGGTGGCTGTCCTGTCTAGCCTTAGGAAATTACACTAATGGAGATCAGTAAATAATTTGAGTCTGAATTATGAAAACCATTCTTATAGCGAGAGTTTGAATGTAGTTTTGCAGCCAGAATATCTTCCAATCATATTCTCTCTCTCTCTCTTTCTGTGTGTGTGTGTGTGTGTGTGTGAGAGAGAGAGAGAGAGAGAGCGAGCGAGCGAGCATTCACCACTCATGTGTACCTGTATTGATGAAGAAATATGGGTATGTGGGATGTTTGCAGGGTAAAAATATACGGCCTCACTGCATGAGCTACACATTAACCAATATACTCTTGAGAGACACTCTGTTTTTATCACAAAACACAAATGTGAGGAAAGATAATATGTGCTGCTGAAAGATAAAAATTCTCCCCACCCCCTCAGAAAGCACCAGAATCTGTTGTAAGCAAAATCTCAGAGAAATCCAAGGTGGCGCCTTTCCCTTTCCCGAGTTCTGTCCGCATGCATAAAGATGTCAGTGAGGTGATTATTCTGATTAGACTTTTAGTGTAATTTACGGGGTCCAGCCATTGTGCCTGGGTGTCTGGCCTGCACTTGCTGCCCTGACGATGCCATTTTTAAAATGTCAGCCTGGCCATGATTCATGGCTGGTGCTGGTGACATTGCTACTGACCTGAAAGAGTTAGGCAGCAATATTTAATTAAAGAAAAGAGAAGACGAGGATGATGAAGCCTAAGGAAAGTCGAGGGCAAAATCTATGAAGAATTAAACTGGCGTCTGGAAAGATCAGAATCTCAAAACAAGGAAGAGGTATTGCCAGCCCAATGTATTTTCACTTATTTATGATGCTGTGTGTCCACCTGTCATTCATGAGTGGTAAGGTCATCTTTAATGAGTGAGGCAGTCACTTGGATCCCTTTTGCTATCATTCCAAGGGCTCCCATTCCCTCTCACTGTGGGGATTCCCTGGGAGGTGGAGCTGTCACTTTCTCTGACTTCCATCTTTGCTATGTGTGGGTTTGCCTGCCTGCCATCCAGTCTCCGACCACACCAGCACCTGGCCTCCAGTACCTGTGCCCACTTAGATGCCCTCTTCCCAGCTTATACTTCCTTCTAAGCTCCCAGCTCCAGGATGCTGTGCATGAAATGAAGAGCACAGTGTAACCATGCCGCTGTTGGAGGTCCAAATCCAGCCCTACCAGCAACACCAGCAACTCATTACCACGAAGGAAGGCACCTCCCCAGGCTTTGTGAATTCAGATGTTTAAGTGGGAGAAAGTGATTCCTTAAGACCCACACAAACACACTCTCTCACATGTAGATATCTCATTTGGGAGGCCTAATAAGCCAGTCTCTTTTCTAGAAGCAGAAGGACAGAATTTCTCATTAATGGGAGGACCACAGTGAGCTGAGGTTTGAGAACTAGAGCCAGCCTTTGTCCAGGCCTGCGGGAGCTCAGCTATTGTCTTCTAGGTTCCCCTTCCCCAGTGACCCCAGGGTCGGGGGCACACATGCCGGCCTTGAACTCTCCGTCTGTCTTCCCCACCATATTAATTACTATTCCCTTTGGTCAGGCTAAGAACACAGCCTCGACTGCATTAGTGCTAATTAAGAAGAGTGAGCTCGCCGTTCTGGCAGCCTTCATTGGTCCCTGCAAGGTTCAGGCCAGGAAGGGGCCCTGACAATCTTATTACTGCAGAAGAAAACACCTCCCCGTGCTCCTTCTGATGGGGTGAATGATGCGATGCCCTTCCTCCAACCCCCAACAGTGGGTCACCTCTTCCATTACAGATGCATCTGCCCCCAACAACCAGCAACCAGTGAGGACAGTCAGTCAGACAGACACACAGGGCAGGCAGATAGCTCTGTTTCCTTAAGCCAAGGGGAGTTAGCAGAGCAAATGCAAGGTCATGTCTGTTTCTAACTCCATCTGTTGCCTTCTTTCTCTCTCAGCACCATAAATAAATGGATAGGTAGACTGACTGACAGAGACAGGGAATAAATATGGAACACTACATGTCATTACCCCTTCAACCTACCACACTCTCCACTTAAACTTACAGGTTACAAACAGCTCATGACTAGAATCCAATGCTCTGGATTCCAGAAAGGTTCTAGATCTTTCTATATGGATCTAAAGACAATAATTACCTAAGTTATCTTCTATGTCATGTCCTCCCCATCATCCTTGCAGCACTATCTGTCACTACTGCAATGACAACCACACTGTCCCCACTCACTGCCTGCTCCCACCCATCCTTCATGAGGCCACCAGAGTTACATTCTAAAGGACACATGGGTTTGCCACTTGTCTGGCTTACTAAACACTCAGTTGATCCTTCTGTCTTTAGAAAAAAACTCTTAGCACATTTATAGGCCTTTTGTCAGTTATCATATATCATTTCTAGAAACCCTCCTAATCACCCTACTCCAGGGGTAGCAAACGTAGAAGCCATGTGGTTCAGGAAGAGAAAGAAAGTGTCTGGAGCAAGAGCCAGGAGTGTGTGGCTAATAGGAGAGCCCAGCCTCCTCTCACCCCCTTCCCCAATAGGGACAGCTGCTAGAACTACCTATTTATGTACTTACACATTTATTATTTTATTTTTAGGTTTTTGCCAGTAGACACATGTGCTTGCTGGAGAGAGACAGAGAGAGGGTAAGTGAGAAATCATCCCCCAGAGGGAGATGGCCACACCACAATCCTTTCTCCTCCATTCTCCTGGGAGAATGAGATTTGGTGCACGCACACACACGCCTGGTGTGATTTTTCAAGCTGCCAGGTCTGGGACTGAACTGTGGTTGACCGTGTGGGGGTTCAACACCTTGACCACTACACCACCTGCTAGCCTCAATTGTTCCCATCTTTAAAATGGGGCAACAGTGCCTTTGTTGCAGGGTGTTGGAAATATGTGAACCGATGGATATAAGTATGAAAGTACAGGCCAAAAATCATGCTTAACAAGGTAAGTGGTTAATGCATTGAATCAAGTCAACCTGGTACTACCCCCTAATTTCCATTTTATTTTTTTATTTGCCAGAGGGCATATATGCTTGCCAGAGAGACAGAGACCGAGAGAGAAACAGTATGAGTCAAAGGGAGAAAGCATCCTCAAGTGTGGCATGGTCATTTGATTATGACACTTAAAAAGTATTAAACATCTACCCTCCAAGATTCCTCACATCCTCCGGTAAAGAGACAGCTGATGGCCTTGTTGGGACAAACTGGGGTACTCAGGTAGGATAATGAAGACAGATCTCTATTTAAGGGGAAGTAACTAGACCTGGAGACTAATTTTCTCCCCAAGATTATCCTCCTTTTGGCAAGGGGAAGGTTGGGGTTTGGTTTTTATGAAGGCAGCCAGTTGGTTTCCTTACACCAAGAGGTTGTTAAGCACTGCTGAGCCAAATATAGGCTACCTTGAACTTGTGAAATTTATCTTTAAAACCAAAACATTTCTTTGAATATTGAATGAAAATTCCTATCTAATATAAGTTTGGTGGTCTTTTTTTGGGGGGGGGGGTTTGCTATAGGGTGTGTGCGCTCACCAGAAAGACAGAGAGAGACAGAGAGACAGAAAGCGAGAAATCAAGAAATCATCCCTCGGGGGGATGGCCATGCCGCAATCCCTTCTACTCCATTCTCCTCTCGGGTCTTGGGCATGTACGCACATGCGCCTGGCATGAGTTTAAGCCACCGGGTCAACCATAGTTGACTACATGGGAGTCCAGCAACATAGACATTACGCCAACTGCTGGTCCCTAAACTTTTTTAAATCTCAGAACCTTTTCTTAAGGAAAAAAAAGAAAAGAAAGAAAGAAAGAAAGAAAGAAAGAAAGAAAGGAAGGAAGGAAGGAAGGAAGGAAGGAAGGAAGGAAGGAAGGAAGGAAGGAAGGAAGGAAATTGATGCTCAGAATAGCAAATTGCATAGTTTTTATGCAATTATTCTCTAAAATATTCTACCAACAGCTCTCTTATTCACAGATTATGGGCTTGATTTTTTAAAATGTATTTCTACGTCTAGAACAAAGTTATGTTCTAATTCTAGTCAACTAAGAGAGGCTACCTAAGCTACTATGATGAGGACCCCAAGAGCAATTGGAGCTGGGCCATTTTACAAAAGAGTGATGGGTCCAGAGCCCAAACCACTTCCTTCCCCTCTGAAAAGACACTTGAGAACCCCATCTGATGGCAACCAGTCCAATCGATGTGGTCCAATCACTCCAACTCCTAGCATTTGAATATTCTTGCACCTTATTCACATAGTAACAGATCATTTCTCATTCATAAGAACTCTTGTTTGTCATCTCCTGCCTCTGTCATGTGACTCCAGTGATTCCTGTTCACTGGAGGGGTACCAGAAGTGGTCAAGATGTGGAAGATCAGCCAAAGCCTTCATGTCAAATCAGCCACAGAACTGAGCAGCAAAAATTATTTCTGGGGGACCAGCAGTTGATGTAATGGCTATGTCACTGGACTTCCATGTAGTCAACCACAGTTCGAGTCCCGGACCCAGTAGCTTAAACTCACGCCAGGCGCCGGTGCATGCAAGCTCAAGATCCTGAGGGGAGAATGGAGAAGGGATTGGGAATGGCCATCCCCCCGGGGGGTGATTTCTCATTTTCTGTCTCTCTGTCTATTTCTGTCTTTCTGGCGAGCACACGCACCCTATAGCAAAAACCCCTCCCCCCCAAAAATAAATAAATAAAAATTTTTAAAAATTATTTCTGATACTAAGATCATGTTAGATGGACTAATCCTTCCGATTTTGTTTGTTTGTTTTTTGTTGTTATTGCTTTTTGGTTTTTGTTTCCCACACTGGACTCAAAAGGCTACAGGAGGCTTTGGACAAACATAGGCTTAATGGAGTCACTTTCAGGGTTCTCCTAGCTGACCTAACATAGACAATCAGATCATTGTGGCATAACAATATTGTTTTTGAAGATGATCACTCCACTAGTGCCCAGTGGCATGGAGTCCTGCTGAAACTAGCAACTAGCCAAGCCATAGGATGGGGAAGCTCAGGACCCTGCCACTTTCTGAAGAGTCCTGCTATGTCCCCTGGTTCTTCTCCTTCTAGATGGACAGGCAGGGCCATTTACTCAGCTCGAGGTCCTCCTTGGAGCAGAGCATTGAGCAGGTCAGGGCACACTGCCATGGAGCTGCCACTGAGTATTACGATCATTTCAGACAGCAGCACGTCCCCTGTAAAGAGAGATTTCAAACCCCACCAGCTCAGCCCTCTATCCCTTGTTCTCCCAGTCTTATAAAAATAGAAAGAACACATGTTCCCATTAGTCACTTGCTTGAGGGTTGCTGTGGGGTATAAGCAAGCAGCCTGTGCACTGGAACCAAATTTGAATATCATTTGCATCTTCCAGGTAGACAATGGATACCGCATCAAAAACATGCACAGAGCCCCCCTTCCCTCCTCCTCAGCAAGGCACCAAGTAAGGCAGACCAGATGACATTTCCTGGGAACAAGGTCTATCGTTTATATGTTTTCAAATCCACTTGATAAGGCCCCTCCTGGCAACTGAGGCCCTCCCCAGCTGGAGAGGCATTCGAGAGGCTTTTAATTAAACTTCTGCTTGCCAAGAGTGGTTTGCATATGTACAGGAGGGACGCAGCTCCTGGGGGAGCCATCATGACAGTCACTTTCTTTGCCTCCGTGTGGCCTTAACTCTGAGGTTATGAGCTGAAGCATGGTCTGTGCTGGCGACCCTTTTGGAAGATCCCTGCTGCGGGACACAGAGCTGAGCCCCCTCTGCAGTGTCATGGTGTTTCCTTCCCCTGCTGAGGGAGAGCCCTGGCTTCATAACCACTCCCAGGGCAGCTGCCAGAATAAAAGCAGGAGAGGGTGATACTGCACCAGGGCTAAGATACAGCACAGCCAGAGGGAGAAGGACTGAAAAAGCCTTCAGACCCCACAGGTGGCTTAGTTATTGACCTGTGCATCTCTTCGGGGAGGGGAGTAGGCTGCCAGAGCAGGAGGCATCCTTTGTGCCTCTGACCTGCCTTGACCCGACCTTTGTAACTCTATCAGGACTAGTGGTCAGTAGTTATCAACTGTCAATAAACTGCCAAAACATACACTTTAATTCAGAATACGGGGAGGCCCATCTATTTGCTGATCGATCTCGGACTTGCAAGTTGACAAAATACAGAGTCCCTTGTCTTCTTATCATAATATTGAAAATATGTGCTGCAACAAATTGAATGATCTACACCTCTTGCGTCCCACTCCTGGGGCCCTTAGTAAATACAAGAGGATTGATTGAGATAAAAGGTGACCAGGAGGTCTGTGGTCTTCCTCTAAAGAAACAGATGCTCCTGAATCACAGGCTAGAAGACTAATTAGTCCGTCCCAGTAAGTTTATCTACTAAGATCCTGTGGAAACAGGTCAGTGCTACTCTGCCCCAGTTATCTGAGTACTTTTAAAACAATCTGCATCCGTTTGAATAACTGAAACAAAAACAAACTTTGAGAACTTAGTCATCTATTGTAATAGATCATCAGAATCACCAGGTTCTCTCCCCACTCCTTTCCATTCCACCTCTGTTGTGTTGATTTTGTCTTCTCTTTCTCACTTTTTCCATTTTAATTTTTTTTCTTAGAAAACAATAAAGAATTTTTGGAGACAGTCAGATACCATTAGTGGGGCTGAGCTCAAGTTGCAGAGCAGAGATCTGGAGAGTTGGGCTGGCCTTCAGTTCTCTAGGTACTGAGACAGTGGTGAAGGTGAGGGAGGTCAGACTTCAGCAATCCATCTGGATGGGCCATAAGGGTGACCACTCAAATAAGCAAAACCTGCAGTTCAACCGATACCTTTTAATTTCACATGACAGCATGGCTATTTACATTGTGTGTAAATTGCAGGTAAGAACCGCATCTCTGTCTTTGTGTTTGTGGTGGATTAGATGAGTGAATACCTATGAAGTGCCTGGCATCCTTCCAGGCAGGTAGCAGATAGGACTCAATATATGTTAGCTGTTATTAGTGATATTATTTATATTTTATGATTTTGAAAGCGTCCTCACTATTGTTAAATTGGCTAGCCACCTGACATAATATTCAACTTCCTGGTATACCTAGATAAAAACTATTTTCCTAGGTCTCACTTGCATGAAGTATTGACACAAAGGAAGTAAAGTAGGATTTCTCACTCCCAGAACTCTTGCTATTTTGGATCAGATTATTCTTTGTCGTGGGGCTATCTAACCTATGTCCTATCGTCATTAGATACCAATAGCACTTCAGTTGTGACAACCAAAAATGTCCCCAGGATCGTCAAATGTCCCCTGAAGAGCAAAAGTGCCCTGGATGAGAACCACAGAGACCAAGCCATGGTCATGAGGCACATCTACTAGGCTCTCATCCTCAGGTGCTGTCACAGGACCTCAATCTCCACGCAAATTCTCCTGATCTCTGGGTTGAGTCTCACAAGTACTTATAAACAAGTCATCCAACTACCTTCAGAATCTGTCATTTGCTTTTCTTATGGTTCTGGTCATCAGGAATGTCTGCTGCTGAAATCTGGGCAACCTCACAGACCTCCAGGATGGCCTACATGCACTGAGGTGCAAACCAAGGCGTTGTTTTCTACTGATGCTCCCTGTGTGGGTAGTGAGTCTTCTTATGGTGCAG
Organism: Tupaia tana; assembly: GCA_026018925.1. NCBI lineage: Eukaryota > Metazoa > Chordata > Mammalia > Scandentia > Tupaiidae > Tupaia > Tupaia tana. The sequence goes on from JAKSZU010000018.1 coordinate 16,164,188, forward strand.
AGTGCTGGGTGATAGTTCCCCACCACTGTTACCATGGCCAACAGGGCCTCACATGCGGGGATACCTGCTGCTAACAGCTCACCAGGACCCTCCCTGGCCCTGGCTGTACTGTGTTCTCTGAGATCTTGGATGCAGCGAAACCAGGTTATATCCTGGTTGAAGTGAAGGGAGAGGCTTCCTCCCTCTAAGCACCTATGCTCTGGTAGATGGACACCAAGGCAAGCTTAACATCTCTCTCGAGGTGGCACAGAGCTTCACTGAGAATAGGTCTTTGGATTCATATAAGAGGAAGCCAGCCCAAAGGACCCATTCAAGTGCTGCTGACTCTCCTGATGTCCATATCTTTCTGTCCTGTGCGATTCCTTTAAGTTGATTCAAGTTAGTCTTGCTTCTCTTAGACTGAATCTTCTTTAGTCTTTTGGTGTGACAGGCTATGGGGAGGCTTGGAGCAGCAGTCTGCCAAACACACCAAGCTGGACAGAAATCATGTGACTTCTCACAATTATAGAAATTTACTTTTAGAGTAGTATCTTATTTGCAGATGAAGAAATTTAGGGCCAGTAAAGTTAAATGACAGGTTCAAGGTCACAAAACTCACTAATAACAAAGACAAAAACAAGATGCTCATTCTCCTTTCTGGTGACTGTCTTTCATTTTTAAACTACAATTGTAGTTTGTTGTAGAAATTCATAAATTAATTTTGGGAAGTGGGTTTTGAACAATACCTTTTAACCTGACATTGGAATGAAGGGTTTTTATATATGACTATGGTGGAAAAAATTGCAGCTTATCCCTTCAGGCACCAAAGCATTGTTTTTATTCTCAGTATTTTAATAAAATATTGTACAAATATATTAAATAATAATATACTAAAGATTTTTACCTAATCAGTTCCATGCTATGCATTTTGATTTATATCTTTCTTTTTCTAAATTTATTTCTTTCTATTATGACTGAGAGAGAGAGAGAGAGAGAGAGACAACGAGGGAGAGAGAGGAAGATAGGCATCCCCCAACAGGTTCTTCATGCTATGATCCACTCCCAGGTTCACCGGCCCTGAATCACAGACACACAAATATGCAGTCTGTTCAGAGAGGTCTCTGATGCAGGCCTGGGACCTTGCTCTGTGGGTCAGTGTTGCAGGACACTGCTATGCCACATTCTGGTCTCTATACCTTTCTTTTCTTTGGAAGACTTTTATTCCTCATTCCTTTTGTGATTTTTATTTTATTCCAAATAGTCAAAATTGCTATATTTCATTTCCATACAAATGAGATAGTCATTATTATTACTTTTAGCAACTAGTCTACATTTACCAGTTTAGGAGGATGAAACTTGCTTCAAAGTGGGAAGAATTAGTTAAAAGAATGTCAGATCTTACTATACCCTAGGTGTTGTCCTATTTCTGAGTTTCCCCACTAAACATGACTATGTATGAATTTTTTCTAAATACTTACAGACCAATGTGGTCCTTGCAAATTCTTCTATAGTGTTTCTCAACATTTTGACACTTTCTCAAACCAAGGGGGACCAAATAAAGCTAAAAGCAAGGGCAATATTCTGTTTTAACATAAATAAATGGTCAGCTGTTTATTTAGCATACTTTTCTTGAGTTGGATGTACTAATCTTGTTTAATTTGAATGACAAGTGATTCTAAGATTGCTCTAAACCTACAAAATGACAAATGTGGGTCCATCAATTTTATGTCTGAGGTTGGAGAATGTCAAGAGCGTATTTCCCTAATTCCATGGTTCTAGTTTATCGCGTTCTCCCATGCCTGCTACTCTCAGCTCCAGAGGATTCCAGCTCATCAAGAAAAAGTATAGACTATGGGTTGATGACATTATCGCAAAGTCAAATTAACAACAAATAGGGGAAAACAAAAATTGGCTCTTCCCTAGTAAAGATGTTTCCCAGCGGAAGGATGGATGCTGATAATGCAGTCGCTGGGATAAGTCCATCAATCATCATGAACTCATAATGGCTCTAATACAGTTGTGGCCATTTGGTCCAAAGTGACAAAAATCATGAGAGGAGAGGATGTGAAGCTAATTACAGAATGCATATAACTAGATCATAGAAATAATCATCCAATTGTATTTGAAGTTCTAGTGGATTAGTAATTTTCTGTGTTGACAGGAAAAAATAAATATTCAATGCAGATCATATGGCTCACCTACGCAATTCCTCTGAATTGTGTAAAACACAAGAATTTTTAAAAATTTCTAATAGAGGTATAAGGTAAAAATAAATTTAATGTATTAATTATAATCCTTAATTGTAATTACTAAATTCATGTTAAATTAGGGTTTCTAGAACCTCAAACTCTTTCCAGTGTCCTCTTGAACAGGAGACTAAAATGTGTGGTAATTACTCCAACAATTGCAGCTCAAGTGTCCTTCACTGAAACTTCCTACCTGCTCAGAATGGTAGGGTGTTTTCCACAAAAGAGGAAATCGGAGTCACAAAACAGCAAAGGAAATGGCAGACAGGACGAGAGATAAAGGGGACAGAGGTTCAGAGCAAGGAAGCCAGTGCTTCTATTTGCTGAGGCTACGCAAATCCATGAGTGACAGGACACCAAAGAAGGGATGAGGCTATGGACAAAGGAAGCAGATCGGTTTCATCCCATCACCCTCTGGAGTTTTTGTTCTCCTTCCCAAACCAAAGAAAATGAATGGAATCCAGCTCCCTCTTCCCTGGCAAACTCTCAGAGGCTCTGGTGTCAGCAACTGGAGCAGGGGGGGAATCCATCAGCTTCCTTACTTGTTAGAAAGTTAGAAGAGTCAGTCAGCAGAAGGGCACTGCTGACCAGGCTCCTTAGTTCTACACTGCTGGATGATTAAATGCAGCTCAGAATATTAAAAGAGCCACCTGGGAGATGAATTAGTGGCACTGTTTCTCATGCCAGCTTTGTTCACCTTATTTCACTATCGTTCGGCTCAGAGTGGTGGTACAGCTGATCTTCATCTTGTCATGATGAGTATTTAAGGGTCATGAGGACACAATCCTCAAGCCCAGTTTATTTGGACTGTTAAGAGAGCAACTAAGTGCAAAGTGAGGAAAACCACTGAGCTACTTCCTGATGCTGTTATTTCAATCCCTGTGTGATGCACAGAAGCAACCTGCAATTATACAATTAGACTGAATATACACTTTCCCCATTAGTGTTTATTTTTGTCATCACCAGTCACGGGCTTACTGGAAAATGAAGGCCGTTAAGTCTGCGTGGCTCATTCTTCCTTCCCCCTCTCAAGGCTTTCTGCTGATTTGCTTTGATTTCCTTTCAGCAGCCTGCTGATTCTTCTCCTTAAGGACGCTCCTTGGAGTTTGAGGGGCTCAGAGGTGTGTGGATTGCTGAAATTGGACTTACGTGGCATATTTACCTTGAAAAGCTGAGGCTTGAATAAAGAGGCCCCTGGCAGCTGACTGTCAGTAGAGCAGGAGGGGGTGAAAAAACAAAAACAAAAACAAAAACAGAGAGGAGGGACAAGACCTTAGAAAGGTGTCAACTTGTGGGCATGGGGTTGAGATGGAGGAAGAAGGGCAGTAGTTAGTAGTCAAGTGTGTTGTTCCTAAGTGCATGGGATCTAAGAGAGGGTATGTGGATAGGAACGGTACACAATTCGAGGAAAACCAGTATTTACTGAGCTGCCAAACTGCCTGGTAGCAACGCGTCTGACCATCCAATGAGTTTTCCAGAAGTGCAAATCAGAAAGTCAATAAGACACCGCCAGTTTCCAAATTCTATCTCATCGCACATAAACCGAAAGTCTCAACAATCAATAATGTGTTACTGAATTACAATCGGAATTCAGTGTAGCAACACCTGGATGGACAAGTATGTCTAAGAGGCATTTGAATCTACGAGGTAGCTCCCAAAATTTTAAATGGAAAGCCATGATCAGGTCATACATTTGGAAGGGAGACAATGGAAACAAGCGTGAAAGACAGCAGTTGGTCCGCTTTTTAAGAAGGAACCGAGGAACCACCCCTGTTTCTCTGCACCTGAGTGGAAAAGCTCCAGCAGCTCTGAGTTTGTGTCAGCTTCCTCGGCTTCACGTCTGACTGACTGAGAGCTGAATTTCTAAGTTGGAAAGAGCTACTGTTGATTCATAGTGGTGCCTGCCCCTACCTATTCTAGTAATGGTTTCAAGGAGGCTAATTCTAATTCACTAACCACTATTTTGGAAGTAGACGGACATTTTCAGGACCTCAGGGAACCATCGAGGCCAACCCTCCAAATGATTTTGAAAACATTCATCAGTCTCTCAAAAGCTGTTTAGCTGAACAAATTGCCACTGTTCCCATGTGTATAAACACCAGCACTCTGCCTCTCCTGTCATCTGCCCCTGTCCCCTCATTGCTCTCATATTAATAGATTAAAAGATCAGAAGTGCCAGCTTTTAGCAAATAGATTCATCTTTAGTCACAAACAGATTTCCATGAGAATGAACACAAAGTTATTAGGGGCGAGAGGTAAGTACATTACGTGTACTTTAAGCTTGCTGTCTGATTTCTGTTAGGCATGCCCTGATTTCTTTTAAGCACTGGGAACGCGCTCATTTCCCAGGTTTCTATGGAAGATCTTACGTATCTAGAGTGCCATTTAGCGGATTACTAATTTACTAAATGGTACCCCAGTGTCCTGAAAGAGTTAACTCTCTTTCAAGAGATAAGCAATTTATTTTCTATTTAGCAGCAGGATAAGGCCTGCTGCTTACAAATGACTATGAGCCCCTTAGAGAGAAGGGGGGGCTATATAAATATAGGGTATGATAATTATAATTACTGTAATACAATGTCAACCTATGGAATTATTTTTATACATACCCTTTTCTAACCTTTGTCTAAAGACCGATCAACATCATAAGCTCCCTGATACCTTTGCACAGATCTTTGAAAACCTTAATGCTAAGAGATGTGTGCTACCCTCTGGTTTTGGGGGAAAAAAGTCTATTTACCAGTGGTACAGTGGTAACACAACACTCTGTGAGGCTGAGCCATGTGGGAAGATTCCAGGTTTACATCAAGATACTTCTCTGAGCATGCAGGGCATTTGTATGATCTGGGGCTAGTTAGGGCTGGGGGCTAGATCACAACATCAAGACCGTGTTGGGGATGCCTGTCTTTCTGTCTGTCTCTGTCTCTCTCTTGCTTGTGGAAAAAGAAATAAATAAACTTAAAGAAAAATGTCCATTACCCAGCCAGTCAATCAACAGTTGTTCCCCAACCACCACAACTAAACAGAAAGCACAGCCCGGAATCTGCCTCCTTAGAGCTTTCAATTGTGTCAAGGTAATAATGATTTATGAGTGAACACCTAGTCAGAGACAATGACCCACACCAACAGAAAAATCATGAAGCTCCAGCTTAGAGGAGAGAGAAACCAGCTATACTGGCAAGCACCTTCTGCTGACCATTCTACACTGGGATCAGTGACAATGGATACTTCATCTTCATCCAAATCTCAGCTCTGCCATTTACAAGCTGTGTAATTTTCATCAAGTTACCCCCTCTGAGTCTCACTGTTTTTGAGCAACCACTGACTTCAAATGTAACGAGAATTAAGGAAAGTCATGTGTGCAAACTATTCTGTAACCTAAAATGTGCTATGGAAACACAAATACCAGAGACTCCTTAAAATGTGTACCTTTAAAAAAATAATAAAAATGATGGAAGGTAACATCTATTATGGAGGGAAACTTTCTCAACAGCAAGAGCCTTGGGATACACTCCTAACAGGACTTCAGGTTTAATTCTCCCTGATGAGGGCAGGAAGGACATTACTGTTCTGAATGAAGAGACATCATTAGGAACTGAAAGAAGCGGGAGGGTGGGGTGTGTTTTAGAGATGACCAGAAACAACAGAAGTGGTGGTGAGCCTTGACAATCATTCCAAAAGAAGGCAAAGGGAAGGAAGGGACTATGGAAGGTAAAGGGTGTGTGTGTGTGGCAGGGCTGCCATGACAAAGTGCCATAGACTGGGGACTTAAGTCATGGACCTACTGTGTCACAATCTGGGGGCTAGAAGTCTGAGATCAAGGTGTCTTTAGGGCCGCGTATTTTGAGGCCTCTCTCATGCATATGTAGGTAGCTGTCTTCTCCCTGCATACGCATATCATCTTTCTTCCTGTATCCAAATTGCCATCATTATTTTTTTTGGAGAGGTTTTTGCTATAGGGTGTGTGCACTCACGAGAGACAGAGACAGACAGAGAGACAGAAAGCAAGAAATCACCCCCCCGGGGGGATGGCCACACTGCAATCCCTTCTCCTCCATTCTCCTCTCGGGATCTTGGGCACACACACACACACACGCCCAGTGTGAGTTTAAACCACTGGGTCTGGGACTCAAACCACAGTCGACTACATGGGAGTCTAGCAACATAGCCATTACGCTAACTGCTGGTCCTCAAATTTCCACATTTATTAAAGATACCAGTCAAATTGGATTAGAGCCCACCCAAAAAACTTCATTTTATGTTTAAATTTTTTAAACATTTTTATTTATTTCTTCCATGAGTGAGAGAGACAGACTGGGGAGAGATAGAGAGAGATCTCAATACTGCAATCTACCCCTAGCCTCAGCTAGCCCTAGATCAAGAGTATGCTCATACCTGATGTACTCAGAGCAGTCTCTAGATACAAATCGAGAACATGCCCACATGTACCGGCCTTGAAGAGCATTGTATTTACTGCTGTGCCACTGTCTAGCCCCTTAATAACCTCATTTTAATTTAATTACCTACTTAAAAACTCTATCTCCAAATACAGTCACATTCTAAGATACTGGAGATTAGAATTTCAACATATGAAATTTTGGAGGACATGATTCAGCCTCTAACAACATTTAAATACATAAATGAATCTGCAGCTTTACTTAATGTGACGATAAAACATAAAGAGGGAAAAGAATTACACTTGTAAGTATATGGAGCAGCCCAAATGAGCAGGGACATACTTGGAAAGATTTGGAGACTAAGAAAACGGTTTTGTGGACTGAAGTTATCAAGACATACTCCTGTGTAAGCATTTTCCTAAAGAATTAGACAATTCCCCTCTCAAAGCCTCTGGACATTAATAATAATAATGTTCAAAGTTCCTATTTAAAATATTTTAAAATAGACACTCTACAAGATCACTTGAGATTCACTCTGATGATTTATCATTCTACCTAACAGGAAGTATTTTCTTTATTTTTTTCTTTTGGAGATAAATTTTTGCTCTAGGGCACGTGTGTTCTGTGTTCATCAGAGAGACAGGGAAAGACAGAAGGACAGAAAGTGATAAATCACCCTCTGGGGGATAGCCACACCACAATCCTTTCTCCTCCATCCTCCTCTCAGGATTTTGGGCATGCACACATGTACATGAACCCAGTGTGAGTTTTAAGCCACTGAGTCCAGGACTTGAACCACGGTCGACTACATGGCAGTTCAGTGACATAACCATTACACCATCTGCTGGTCCCAGGAAGTTTTTTTTTTGGAGAGGTTTTTGCTATAGCGTACATGTGCTTGCCAGACAGACAGAGAGACAGAAAGTAAGAAATCACCCCCCAGAGGGGTTGGCCATGCCACAATCCCTTCTCCATTCTCCTCCTGGGATCTTGGGCACACATGCACACGTGCCTGGCGTGAGTCCAAGCCACTGGATCCAGGACTCAAACCATGGTCGGCTACATGGGAGTCCAGAGACATAGCCATTACGCTAACTGCTAGTCCCAGGAAGTTATTTCTTAATGTCTGATGAAAATCTCTTGCAAATGGAAGACAGAGTTTGGCATTTTGAGACCCCATTACTTTAATGTACTCATTGTCTTTCACATTCCCTCTAGTCTGTCTTTCAGTAAAACTTATTCCTTCCTCTCTCCTTCTCCCTCTAAGGCTATATAAGATAATTATTAAGAAATATCAACAGAAAATTCTATCATATACTTTGGAAGTTGTTACTCCTTGGTTTTCTCTTATTTTAGCCAGATAACTATCACACAGTTTTCTATTACTGCCACTTGATATCCTGGACTTAGCTTTTCCTTAATAAAACATAACAAGTCTTCAAAAAGTTCTTGGAAATTAGGGTGAAAGTATAAGTTTATTTTACTTGGGAAAAAAAAAAAGAAATCCATGAAGAAGTTAGCTCAGGTAGCATAGAATAGACATGACTAAAAATAGAATTATTGGCATGGGATAAAGGCTTAAGAAAATAAGATAATCTTAATAAATGGAAAAAGAAGAAAAAAATAAGAAATGTAATAAAAAAGGAAACATAATCAATGTTTTAGAACAGAGACTTCAATAGACAGAAAAAAGCCAAATATGTAAGACCAAAAAATAGTAAACCTTAAAAGTAATGGAGCCAGCCCTATAGCACAGTAGTTAAATGCTATGCATAGGGAAACAGATCCTACATGGCTGACTATGGTTCAAATTCTGGCCCTGATAGCTTGGAAAACACGTTGGTCACTTGCGCATACATGCCCCAAATCCTGAAGGCATGCAGAATGACCATGTCCCATTGGGCAATCCTTTCTCTTTCTCTCTCTCTCGTGGTTAGCACATGTACCCTCTGGCAATAAATTTTGAAAGTAAATTTTAAAAGCTGATGAAACATATACTTTAATCCAATGACACAGTACATTCTAGAGAACTAGATATAAATTGGTTGATACTGAGCATATTCTGGTTTATTTATAAGTTTAAAGGATTAAAAGTTCTTTAAATACTCAGGGAGAAAAATCAAGTACTCTATAAACAGAAAATTTAGATGAGTCTCAGTGTTCTCTACAATGTTTAGTCCCAGAAGACAAAAAAGCAGTACTTATATTATTCTAAAGACAGAAAAAAATATATACTTCATGGAATATAATATCCAGTCAAATTCATGTTCAAATATACTCACAATACTGAGTGACTTAGAGTATGGCACCTATGAGCTCATCTACTAATCAAACAAAATATGACAATTGTGTTATTTTATTATTTGGGGGGAGCATTTCTGCCATAGAGCACATGCATTCACCAGAGAGAGACAGAGAGACAGTAAGAAAGTGAAGAATCATTCCCAAGGGGGATGATCATGCTGAAATCCCTTCTCCTTCATTCTCCTGGGATTTCAGGCATGTGTGCACACACACATGCCTGGTGTGATTTTCAAGCTACTTGGGTCTGGGACTCGAACCAAGGTCAGCCATGTGGGAGTCTAGTGTCTTAACCACTACGCCACCTGCTGGCCCTGACAATTATGGTATTAAAGACAGTGTTCAGTGCAAGGAGACAATGGATAAATGTCTATAAGATTCTAAAGGAATGTGTGACTACCCAAATTTTATACCCAGCTAAAGTGTCCTTTCACTTATTCCTTTATTCTTATTTATTTTATTTTTTATGCCATCACAAAAAAAGGCGGTTGACATTCTCAAGCATGTAAAAATTACACTATAGTTTCTAAAAGCCTTTTTAAAATCTACAAATCCCTCCACACACATATACAACGAGAAGATAAACAAAACAAAAGAATGAAGAACATGGATATAAAAGTACTTCAGTACTGAATCATTATTTATATATAAACATATTATCAAATAAGTGTTTCAGAACAAGATGACATATTATAAACCATGACAAAGTAAAACAATAACCAATGACTATATGGAGTTTATGGAAATAAATTGGTCAGCTGTATGCTATTTTCTTTCTCTTTTTTTTGTATTTTAAGTAGGTAGTCATTCAATACTATAGAAAGTGGGGAGTCTATAAAAAGTTCATAGAAAAATGTGTATTATAAAAAAATTATACATAGATTTCAAAAAATTTTTTGCAATAAAACAAACTGTAGTTTAATTCTACTTTTCTGTTAACTGTTGTCAAAGGGCACGTGCACTTGAATGCATGTGTATGTGTGTGTGTGTGTGTGTGTGGTGTGTGTGTAAGAGAAAGAGAGAGAGAGAGGGAAAGAGATAAAACACTTCCTAATGGGGCCTGGTCACAAACGATCCGTTTTCCTTCATTTCTCCATCCCATCAGGATTGGGGGAATGCACACACATGTGCCCAGTGTGTATTTCAAGCTGCCAGGGCCAGGATTTAAAACACAGTTGGCCATATAGGATGCAGTTCCCAGTGTACATTGCTCAACAATTGAACAATAGGGCTAGTCTTTCTGTAACTTTTCTAAGTACCCTCACATAATATTGAAACAAATGGTTAAAAAGAATTGATCTTAAGTTTCTTTCTAATCGTTTTTCTTTTTCTAAATTTTTATTTTTTTATAATTATTTAATTGTATCATTATTATTATTTTTAAATTTGCTACAGGGCACATGAGCTCACCAGAGAGAGAAAGAGAAAGAGAAAGAGCACCCCTGAGTCCAGAACTCAAACTGTAGTCAGCCATGTGGGAGTTCAGCGCCTTAAACACTATGCCACCTGCTGGCTCCCCAATCTTTTTTTTCTAATCATAAATAGACAGAATGTCTGAGAACTACGTGTGGTGAAAAGAATTTTTTTTTCCTGAGGCTCATAAATGCTTTCAGTTTCACCTTTATAATTTTTCTGTTAAATTCTAAAATAACAAAGCTTAGTGCCATTAAATTTAATGATTCTGATTTTTGTCATATATAATCTTTTTATGTAATTGACAAATAAAAATCATACATATTCAAGGTGTACAATGTGATGACTTGATAGACATAACCACTGTGGATTGATTACCATAGCCAAATGAATGAACACATCTATTGCCACCCATAGTTACCATTTGTATGTGTGTGTGGTAGGGGAGGGTGAAGACATTAAATTCTGCTCTCTTATCTGATGTGAAATAACGCAGTGTCATTTGCTATAGTCACCATAAATCTTTTTTTTTTTTTTTTAAGAGAGATTTTTGCTAAAGGGTGTGTGCACTCACCAGAGAGACAGAAAGAAAGAAAGAGAAAAATCACCCCCAGAGGGGATGGCAACACTGCAATCCTTTCTCCTCCATTTTCCTCTCAGGATCTTGGGCATGCTTGCACATGTGCCCTGCATGAGTTTTGAGTCACTACATCCAGGACTCAAACCATGGTTGACTATGTGGGAGTCCAGTGACATAACCATTAAACCATCTGTTGGTCCCCATAAATAATATTTAACCTCAGTTTTTGCCCATCTCTTTGAGCTTCAGGTCTTCTCTCTTTGCCTCTCTCCCATCCTGCTCTCTTTTGTGTTTAAACAAATGCTTGGAAAAATGACCGAATCTGAAAGATAACTACTTTGAGGTGCTAAAGGTTTTAATAAAATCGGGACCAGGAGGTGGCATGGTAGTTAAGGGCACTGGACTCCCACATGGCCGACCATGGTTCGAGTCCCAGACGTGGTGGCTTGCTTCTCATGCTCTCTATCACTCTCTGGTCAAATTAAAATAAATAAATGGATAAATAAAGTTAAATAAAATAATTCTTTAAAAAAAGGTTTTAATAAAATTTTGCTTTCTTTTTTTGTACTCTACCATTTTAAATTTTATATAATGGAGTCCTTTTTACAAAAACAATAAAATCATTATTCTATAAAAGAAACAAATATAGGCTTCTAACACCTTGATGTAGATATATTTGTAATTTTCTATAGGATGGAAAAGGAAAGTAGAAACTGAAGATGTTGGAGCCTAGAATTGAGAATGTGGGGCAGAGAAAAAGGGGAAGAAAATGAAAGCAGAGGCATAACAATATCTCTCCCTCATAATCATGCCTATGGTTTCAAATGAAAGTAACCATCATTTGACTTTATTATGTTTTTTTATTCTGCTATTTTCTTTAGAAGATCTACCTTCTTAGAAAGCGGATGCTCCTTTCCTCTTAATGGTGCCAGATCCCTAACGTCTGACTGTCTCAGATATTTTAATCCTCAAGGTTTTCTGAGCATGTTGAAGGAGGACCCACCAATGCCTGCATGCATTTGCAGATTAACAGCTTCTGCCATTAGCAAATTGGAAATTCCTTCCCTCATCCCTCTTATGGTGGGAGTCTTTTTCTCTTAATAGTACTCTGATTCCCATTTCTGCATCTTTGTTATTAATGTAGTCTATAAAGCGTTTCTATTTTTTCTTGGCTGCTTCAGCCTTCTGTTGAATTTCATGAGTATTAAATGGAATGGCTTATCTGAGAGAACAAAGCAAAGACTCCACCTTCAATTAATGGGAAGACAGACCCTTAATACACAAGTCAGACACTGGTAGGCAAACAGTACATGTGCCATGCTCTTTGTTCCACTAAATAATAAAGTTCTCATGAGGTCACAGAGAAGATACCTGGAGCAACAATATGGCCATAGTGTGTGAGATGAGACCAGGAAAGATTCTAGTTTCTGACTTGAAAACAACAGACTCCTTGATCTGAACTGGGAATCTGCCCAAAGGTGACCCACAATTTCAACCTACACTAGTCTTATCCTGGACTTCATAAACGGTCAAGTATCATTTATCTGAAGGATACAGACCACATTCATCACAAAATGCTTTAGAATGAAAGGCAGCTAGGAGTCGAAGACCCCTACTATACAATTCCTTAGGTTATTTGTTACTTGAATCCAGTTGACTGCTGATGGCACCAAGTAATGAAAAGATTTCTCCTCAGTATTTTGCAAAATGTGTGACTTCTCCTTTCTCCAATACCTAATGGCATCTAGTCAGTGCATTAAATATCCTGTTAATACTGAGTAACATCTCTACTTCTAATTACAAAATGAATACATAGATACATTCTTGTTTGAGGCAGCATCAGTATTTTTGCTACTGATGAGCAATCAACATAATTTACAGAATGAGCTACCCACACTTGGGATGTTTTAAACATTTTCTAAATTATTATTTTAGTTATTACTCTGGGTAAGAGTTTTGACTCCCTTAGTATTCTCTGTTAACTAAGAAATGATCCCAGATGGGAGATTCATTGGTTTTGGGCCATAAAGGCATTTTTTTTTTTTAAGTTTGTAACTTAACAGCAGACCTAAGTCCAGGGGAAAAAAAAGACAATTATAACAATAATAACACACACACACACACACACACACACACATACACACACAGGAACACACACATTTTGATCTTATTTTAGGAAAGAACTGTTCCATATAATGAACCCAACACCTTTAAGAGCCCAACTCTCTGCTTGAAAAATATCAAAGCTTTCATTTAAGTTGCCATGGGGCAAACAGACTTATGTACAATTCAGAATCTTTTGGAGAGATGGGGCTGTACGCTGTATTTGACTTTCAAAACACACAGTATGTAGAATGTGCTCAACTGAACACAAAGAGCTCAGACTTTCTGGGATAAACACATGGGAATCAGGGTTAGTGTGAAAGGTAGAAAAAGAAGACTGAAGATTACAAAATTCAGTCACATTTCAAAATTTTCTGCTACAATAATTCACTTTATGTAGAATTAATGCGGCTGATTGAACGTTTGTGCTGTAATTTACTTATAATTAACATTTTATGGTGAACAGATTTCACCATCTCCTTCATGCTGTGAACTCTAAGCCATAGGTCAAAAATAGAGATGAAACAGATAAGCACAAAATATTCTCACTGAAATATTAATGAGATTTTAATTTACTGCTTTAAAAACACATCTTTCATCAACGTCTGTATATAAAAATCACTATTTTATTTTAATTGTCTAATCACATTAAAAATATAATGAACTCTTCTAGCTAGCAGAATGACACCAAAAAGTCTGATGTGCACATTAGGTTAAACCATTTTTTCAACTCATTCAGGCACCAGAAATACTGTTTCATGAAGAGGTAGGGGTTGAGTCTAACACAGTCAAGTATCTCTTCTCAATTAAGAAGTATGGAAGAATTTCTTCCAAATACTGGCTCTGGAAAAACAATTCCTATCCCCAAACTAAGCCATTTTGTGAGGGCCCAAACCTAGGTGGTATTTCATTTGTTTAATTTACTTACCTAAGGGAGAGGCTCATATCTGTTAATGTTTCAAACTAGACCCTTAGGATTCAGATAGAATGAGGATTTGAGGCTAAGGGATTTTTTTTTTTTTTTTTTTTTTTTTTTTTTTTTTTTTTTTTTCAATTGATGCAACTCAGTAATTTTTATTGCAACTGGAAGACAATACATCACAGAAACTTTATGGTAGGTCTGGGGAAAAGTGTTATTTACAATAAATGATGAAATAGTTTGTCTTTGGCAATATGATTACATATGAAGAATGCAAAATGCAAGTATGGATGCCTCCAAAGCAACACCATCACGTCCCTATGGTTCGGCGGATCACGTCTGCCTCCACACTGCTGTAGGTTAACACAGACACAACTGAACATCACTTTCTTTCTCCTTTATGGTTCTCCCTTTCTATTCATGATATTGGCAGTTTCATACAGAAAAAAAATTGGCTTCTGAAAAATTATTACTCTTGTAAATTATTTTGGCCATGTAGGTCTATTGAACGGCAAGGTCAGACAACCCTAAGCATCAATAGTAAACCTCTTGGTTTTCTGATTGCTTTATCATATTTTTTTCCCTGTAAAACAAAAACAAAACTCAGAAATGCTACAGAATCAGAGTATAAAAAAATGTACAAGTGTCTATGCTTCCCAGACACATACGGGTACTTGTTTTCTCCACGTGTTCACCATAGCAGTATAAGCAGTGAGTGTGAATGACACAGCATGAAACTAGGTCCTGAATCAGCTATGAGCTTAGATGGCCTCAACGTACAGACTCAAGAAATGGTGAACATGAAAAGAACTGAATGCGTGCTACATTTCCTCTAAAAAAGGAGGGGGGGCGGTGAAGTGGGTTAAGGAACTCAGGCCACAGTCATGAAAGGATGAAATACAATTTCTAGAGTTGATAGGTTCACCATATCGAAGTCTTTGAGAATCCAATATGGAATATCAATTATTTGCAAAAGGCGGAGGAGAAGGCAAGTCTCTCCACTTTTGCAAATGAAAATACAGTGCAAAACACTGTTGTATATATTCCAAATAAATAGAGGCTAAGGGATTTTCATTCAGTACTTAAGTTATCACAAAGCACTGCCTTTTGACCAATGGTTACCATTTTTGAAAAGAAAAAAAAATTGCTAGAATGTATGTTTGCTCCCCAAAGAGAGGTAAGAGAAACAGAGAGAGAAGGAGAAAGCATCCCTCAGTGGGCCATGGTCACTCCACAATCTCTTCTCCTCCTGTTGGGATCTGAAGCATGCACAGGAGCCAGGGCTGGGTTTCACTGTAGTCAGCCATGTAGGTTCCAGCTCCCTTAACCACTGGGCTATGGGGCTGGTCCCAGTGGTTACCACTTCTATTAACACAACAGATATAGTCTCTTATTACTCATTCTTTATGACTTGGCCTAAATATCTCCTTCTCTAAGAAGCTCTCTTTGGTTCACTTTATTTCATGCTTCTATCACATCTGGTCCTTCTCCCTTGGTTGGATTTTATCATGATATTGATACTACATATACATCAATAGCTTAACAAGAGGATGCATTCTGACAAATGCAATGCTAGGGGATTTCATCATGGTATGAACATCACAGAGTATATTACACAAACTTAGATGGTATAGCCTACTACATACCTAGGCTATATAACATAGCCTAGGCACCTTATGGGACCACCCTCAAATATATGGTTGGTCTGCTGTTGACTGAAATGTAGTTATGCAATGTATGATTACATGTATATCAGGAGTCTTCAAAAAGTTCACGGAAAATGCCTATTGTGAAAAAAGTGTAAATAAATTTTAAGATTCTTTGCCCACAGATAAATTCATTTCAAATTTTTCTTAGAGATTTTTGCCTTAGGGTATGTGTGTTCATGGAGGGTGGAGAATAGCCAAAGACAATGACAGGTAAAGTGAGAAACCACCCCCAGGGGAGTATTGCAAGCCACAATCCCTTCTCTACTCTCCTTCTGGGAAAGATCCCAGTATTTGAGTTATCACAGATTTTTTTTCTTTTTTTTACAGGTTCTAGGGAGGTCAGTGGGTACATGCAACAGGGGACCATTCGAGCACGCATGCCCAATGTGAGTTTGAAGCCATGGGATCTGGGACTCAAGCCACGGTCCAGCAACATAACCACTGTGCCATCTGCTGGCCCCGATAAACACATACTTTAATTCCATTTTTTTCATGAACCATTTGAAGTTTCCTCCAACACACATGCATGTATGTGCACACAAATGCACACATGTACATTTAACGTGTGTCTTTTATGCTAAATTGTAACTTTAGGAAGACAGTACCATACCTGTGTTATTTAACATTGCTGGTCATCTGTAATTGTTACAATAAATATTTGTTGACTGAATGATTGATTTACTGGGTTGGCACTTGGCTCTCTGGGGATGAAATCTAATGTACTTGCTTGTTCTCGAAAAGGCCACCACACTAGTTGCTTTCCCTGTCTATTCTTCCAGTGAGAGGTGGAGTCTATTGCTCCATCCCTTGAATCTGAGCCAGCCTACAACTGCTTTGACTAACAGAACATGTGAAAGCGACCCTGTGCCAATTTGGGCCTAACTTTAAGATGGGCAGGTTCTTCTCCCCTTTATTTGAAACATTTTCTTTGGAGGTTTTAATTGCTACATAAGAAGTCTCAGCATCTGGAGGTTTCTATGCTGTGAGGACACTCAAACTAATCACCTGAAGAGGCAGCCCCAGAAGAGAAAGCAGGGACAGCCTCCCTCAGCTGCTCTAGCCAATCCAGCCCAGGTGCCAGACATGAAGGGGAAAGAATCATCTCAGACATCTTGGACAGTCCAGCCCACCTGTTTCTATGTGGAAAAGAGAGTCTCCAGACAGAATTCCCCAGTTTAACTGACCCTGCCTCCTTGAGCCATTTCAGCTGAGCTCTAGACATTGCAGAGCAGAGATGGGGCTTCCTACTGTGCCCTACCCAAAATCTCGATCCACAGCACCCACGAGCATACCATAGCTGTTTGATACCGGTAGATTTCTGAGTGATCTGTAAGGCAATGATAGAAAACTGGAACATCCTAAGAGGCTACACTATGCCGCATGCATTTGCATGCATCTCAGGTACCTGTTACTTTTTATTCTAGAGAAAAAATCTAGACAAAATCATATTCAGCCTGAAACTCTATTACAGATGAAATGAAGATGGTGGGTTCTTTGAAGCAGACTCAGCAGACTTAATAATACTAGTAGGAATTTTGAACTTGATGCCAATACCAAGGGAATAAATATCTCATGAGGATTTCATTCGTGTTCTTTGAATTCCCTAACACAGTAATGGGACGATTAGATCTACCAAATTCAGTATTTCCTGAAATTTTACTCAGATTCCTTAGGAAAGAAAAAAAATGAAGCTCTTTCTCCTCTCTGCCAAGTTTCTCAAAAGAACTGTTTACATATGTCTTTACCCATCACATCTATTCATTCCCCAATCCACTTTAAGGTTTCCCAATCACTGTTTCCCTTTTCCAGTTAAAACACACTCTGAAAAGAGGGTGTGTGTGGCTAAGAGAGGGGTTACAAACACAAAAGAAAAGATCTATCTGGTTTGCATAAGTTGCATCTGATCCTTTCAGTCACAAATCTTCTATAATGTTATGCAAATATTCAAGACTTTTCCATCATTTACGATAACAGTGTTGAGGGAGCTAGGATATTAGAGCACAAGGCAGTAAAAAAAAAAAAAAAAAAAATCTATGATAGAAAACTAACCTGGAGCCTTGATTTATCTTTTCCAAGGTCAGACCAAATGAAAATCAAGACCTTTTATGCCAAGAATGTGCTACTTATTTTTAAATGATTTATAAATGGAAACTTGTCACTGCCAATTCTGATGTGACTGTCTTTTTCTAAGCTTTGGTGGCATTATTTGGTGTCCATCACAGATGGGGCAACTCATAAAACTAGATCATGACCTCTTGAATATGAACTAAGATCTATACAGGCATAGTTTTTATATGAGCCAATAACTTCTTTGGGAACAAAGGTAAATGCATTTAGTTCATAAAAATAACACCTTTGATTTCGGTGGCCCAAATGCTTTCAGGGGACTTTGCATTTATTTCCTTAAGAGTTTTGAAAAGAGGAAAATTTATTGAGAAAAGGAAGATCATTCATCCAATTCATTAGTGCATGACAGGAACAGGAAAACTAAGGGGTGGAAAAGAAAGACTGAGGGGGCTACACACCATGAACACACAGGACGATTCTACAACCATTCCTTCCACCCCGGGTTTGTTTTCATTGGCCATATCAACTCAAGAACATCCCATGGCAAGAAAGGTCTCCGAGTCGAGATCTAGGATGTCTATGAAGAAGCCAGTAAAACCTCAATATTCAATGACGTGATTTCATTCCCTTTACTTTCTAACAAGCACCAAACCATTCAAAGGACCTATTAGAATTTCAAATGAAAACCTCAATACCATGAGCATTGTAAATCAGCTACAAATAGCTTTTAAAACTATGTCAGGAGAAAATACACTTGTAATTTTCTTCCTTTTTAAAAAAGAAATAATATTACACTTTTTATGTTGGGCCCCCAGAGGTTTGTTTGTTAAGAAGTAGATGTTAATTACTTTTATAAAGGTCACCTATTTGATTTTGGGAAGAGTGGGGAGTCCAGTTGGGGAAATTTTTTAACCTGGGTTAGTTCGGACTCCATTACACCCACTTACGGCTTCTGCACTATAAGCCAGGTGGCATATGTTCCTTGACAAACCACATTGCATGCTCGTTTTTCATTGTTCAGATTTCTTAGAACCTGACATAGAAATACCACGTACCTGGGAAAAATTCCTATTCAGACTTTTCCAGTCCTGGAAACCATGCTTGCTGTCCTTGAACAGGTCCAGATGGAGCACGATGCTAGAGGAGCCTCCCTCTACTGGGGCATGAGTGGCAGAGTTCAAGTCAGGAGCTTTCTGCCTTCTATGCTAGAATGTCCTCTCGTCTTCCATACGTTCATTTCCCTGAGAACTTCACAGGGTCATGAGAAAGAGACATTTTATCCTTGCCCCTTTGTTTCCCGTTTCAAATCCCTAGAAAGAGAGGGGAAAAAAAAAAGAAAAAAATAAGATCTTTCTCAATTGTCAAAATCTTTAAGTAGCTGGGGCCTGGGATTAATATTTAAATGGAAGAGATACATTTTCCCTTCTCTCTCTCTTTCCTTCTTCTTTTTAAATCCTGTTCTGCAGCATAGGAAGGTTCATGTGATGACCCAGGCACCCTCTATACTACACAAAACAAAAAGATAAAGACAAACCAAAGTGTTACAGGAGCTAATCCACTTGAAAACATAAAGTTGGACCTCCCTGACATGTTTCTTTCTTTACATAAAACAGTTACCGCTAAACACTATCAACACATAGGACCATATGCTCTGACAGCCAAGACCACAACCTGCCACAGAGGAAGCAGGAGTTATTCAAACATCTCAAGAGTCTATCACTTCTGTTTCAGTTCTTAAAAGGAGCTGCTTCAATATCAAAATGAAAGCTACTGTCTCAAAATTAATGAAGAGCTGCTCGAAGTCCCTGAGAATGAGATCCAAATGTTCTTCTACCTTCTATCTGGATAAAGATATGCAAGCAAGTTGCATGTGACAATTTATTTGACAGAGTGACTAAGCATCATGTACTGAAGAATATATGCATACATGTGAAGAACTGAGGGTTCTCTGCCTACCTTAAATTCTGTGATTATTTTTCAAGCAAAATATCAGAGGGTTGCCCATAACTTCCTTCATTGTGGCATGGTGCCATGGAGGCGCCTGGACTCTAATTTGAGACATACTAGAGATGAGGTTCAGGAGGAAGGGAAGTCACCGACTGCCTTAGGTTAGAAATGCAGAATTCCTGAGTAAACTGGAAAATCCACTCTTTTCCCTCTCCTATCTCTTCTCCCCAAACAATACAGCCCTTCTCCATTTTCAGAGGATTTTTATCAAGGCATCATACAGTTTTCTTCCACGGGATAGCATCCTCCTTGAAACCAGCTTGGCGGGCCAAGAGGTATTACGAGAGTGCCAGCCGGAGTGGAAATCTCAGACCTCGGGTATGGAGATGGTGAGGTCCAGGCTACCTCCCCTTGCTTCTCGTCCCCCATTTTCATGGGAAGTTTCCTCACTCTAAAGTGCCTGGCTTTGATCACATGGTATGAGCTGGAAAGTTTGCTTCCATGTAGATCTGTAATATTGGCCGCATGACCTTGGGTATGCTGCCAAACCTCTCCAAATGACCTATAATCACCTATGAAATGAGAGTAATACTCCCATATGGTGATGGCTCAATAAGATAATGTGTGTGGGGGGTTTCTTTTTTTTCTTTTTTTTTCTTTTTTTTCTTTCTTTTTTTTTTAGGATTTTGCCATAGTGCATGTACACTTGCGAGAGAGGGAAAGTGAGAAATCATCCCCCAGGGTGGATGGCCACACCCCAGTCACTTCCCCATTCTTCTCTTTGGACTTCAGCATGCATGTACACACATCTGTATGTGATTTTTAGGCTGCCGGGTCCGGGATTCAAACCACTTGAACCACAATTGGCCATGTGGAAATCTAGCACCTTAACCACTATGCCACCTGCTGGTCCTGCATGGGATGTTCTTAACACACAGCCTTGCTCAGAATAGGCGCAATAGTCTGGCTGCAGTTCCTTTCCTTCCCAGCTTCCATGGATACCAGCGAAATAAGGAGGTACTTAAGCTTAGGTGTTTACAAGGTTCTTCCGGCACGTTGTTGATGCTGGCTCCCTAGACGGTACTAGAACCATTTTTGCCTGTATCATCTCAACCCCTGCTTACAATAGAGAACTGTCTGGCAACAACTGTTTTCATTTTTCTGTTCCCTCTTTAGTCAGCAAAAAAAAATCTACAGAAACCTCTCTCCAACTCTCCTCTCTCTTCCTTTGAGATATACACTTTCAGCTTCACAGTAGATACATGCTGTCTGAGACCCGAGAGTTTAATTTTTGGTTTTTTTTTTTTTTTTTTTTTTTTTTTTTTGGTCATAGGGCACATGTGCTCTCCAAAGAGAGGCAGTGAGAGTAAAAGTAAGAAATCACTCCCGGGGGTGGGGTGAGGGGTGGGAGTGACCATACTGCAATATCTTCTGCTCCATTTTCCTCTTGAGACTTTGGGCATGCATCTGGCATGATTTTCAAGCCTCCGAGTCTGGGACCCAAACCATGGTCGACCAAGTGGGGAGTCCAGCATCTTAACCACTATGCCACCTGCTGGCCCCTAAAGTTGAACTGTTACACCTGACCTTTGAACTTCTCTCACTTTCCGGGTCATTACCCTGAAGGCTAGGCTGTCGATTCCCGATTCCCTCTCCGTACCCCAGGCTACCTCTCCCATCTCCCTGCTGCTCATCTCCCATCTTCACCTCATTTTCTTAATCTTTTGTATGATGTTTTTCCTTCTTGGTAAAAACTTAAAACAATTTTCTGTGGCCTGCTTTGTAGACTTTCTCTTTCTCTTGCTTTAAGTAATTAAGGTATCAATATAATTGGCACATGTCACTATGTCTGCATATTACTAACAGTTGAGACCTGCCTCCAATGACAGAGAGGATAAATATCCAGGCTACCACATTCCACTGACTTATCTGTGTAACTCGTTTGCCTAATAACCTGAGCTAAGCAAACTAACTCTTCCAACTGCTTTGTAGGCTCTCCCTCTTTCTCTCACACTTATCTGTCTTATTAATGGGTGTCAGTAAGACATGGAGTGATGAAAGAATAAACACACATTTAAAACATACTAGATAAGTTACCTCCTCCAAACAAGATCAGAGAAAAATGCAAAAAGTTAAATTTGATTTAAAATATGAAAAAGTTTGCACAGTCATTTGATGCATTGAGCTCTTTTTTTATTTTTCTATAGAGATTTTTATTTTTATTTTTTGCTGTAGGGCTTGTGCACTCACCAGAGAGTTAGAGAGAGACAGAGAGAAAGAGAGACAGCGAGAGAGCGAGAGAGAGAAAGAAAACAACCCCCTGGGGGATGGTCATGCTGAAATCCCTTCTCCTCCATTCTCTTCTCCAGATTTTCTGCATGCACACATGCGTGCCCAGCATGAATTTTAAGCTGCCAGGTCCAGGACTCAAACTGTGGCCAGCCATGTGAGAGTCCAGCGCCTCAACCACTATGCCATCTGCTGGCCCCAAGCTCCTTTATTTATTAATTTTAATTTTTTAGAGAGATTTTTGCCATAGGATGCATGTTCTTGTCTGAGAGAAAGGGAGAGACAGAGAGACAGAAAATGAGAAATCACCCCCCGGGGGGATGGCCATACCACAATCCTTTCTCCTCCATTCTCCTCTTTGGACACACACATGTACCCAGTGTGAGTTTTAAGCTGCCAGGTCTGGGACTTAAATTGCAGCCAGCCATGTGGCAATCCTGCACCTCAACCGCTAACCCACCTGCTGACCCCAAACTCCTTTTAATTTTTTAATTAAATTTTTTGTTTTGAGATAATTCATGATTCACATGCTGGTGAATTCACACTTTACCTAATTTCTTCCAATTGATAACATTTTCAAAATGACACTATAATATTACAGCCAGAATATTACCATCGATATGATCAAGATGCCAACCAGTTCGATCACAAGGATCTATCCTATTGCCTTTCATAGCCACACCCACCTCTGTCCCTTTCCTGTTCTCTCCTTAGTCCTTAGCAACCACTAATCTTTTCTCCATTTTGTGTTAATTCAAGAATGGTGGGTCAGCAGGTGGCATGGAGGTCAAGGTGCTGGATCCCTCATGGTCAACTGTGTGGTTCAAGCTCTAGACCTGACGGGTTGAAAATCATGCCAGCTGCATGTGCTTGCATGCCCCAAATCCTGAGGCTGGAGGAGAATGGACTGCAGCATGGCAATCTCCACTGGTATGACCTCTGGTATAACCTGCGTGTTTCAATTTATTTGCTTTCTTGTTCCACCCACTTGCTGTTCACCTCTTTCCCTTTGTTTTTTATTTTTTCTCTCACTGTCGAGAATTTTTCCTCTGGACTTCAACCCACTGAAAGCCCCTCCTCGCTTCCCTATCACCTTTATATTGCTGGAAAGTAAGAAACCGGTGTGTCTCCCTCCAGACTCCCTGGACCCCATGAGTGAAGCAGAGGCATAACCACAATAGCAAGCCCTGGTAGGGAGGTGGCGGCGGGCTGTCACGGCGAGCTAAACAGAGGGGCGTCGATGATGCCTAGAGCATGTGGAAACATGGCAGTGGAAACATGGCGGTGCCAACAGACACGCCCATCTGAAAAACCTGACGAAGATGGTCCATGGCTGCTCTGAGAAACCACCTTTTGTGCTCTGGTTCCTCTTCTGTTCATTTGAGGGTCAGTCCATTTATTTATTAAAATACCTACCACATCTTAAACAACAGTGTTTATGCATTCAAATAAACAATACTTCGGATGCAGTAGAAATGACAATTTACGGGATGCAGAGCAGTCAGTGCATGAATGTGTGTGTGTGTGTTTTCTCTTAAGTGCCTTTGCTTAGTAAAAACCATCAAATATCACTGGGAATTATTACTAATTTTTAAAACAGTCCTGAAGAATTAAAGGGAGACAGAATGAACAAGAGGAAGAGAGAGAGAAAGAGAGGTTAAGCTCAAAAGCAGGGAGAGCGAAATGGACCAGATTATACAAAATTAAAAAGCAAATACGAGCAGACAATTTGTGCCGAGTGATTGCAAGCAATTACAGTCCGGCTTTTCTGGAGGGAAGATGGGGGGAGGGGGTTATTTCAGCTTAAAAGGAGACTTTATTCATTCCTGATCAGCTTCTCCTACCATTCTCTCTTTTATTCTTGGATATCAATTTAAGGAAAGAAAAAAAAAAGTCAGCTTTCAGATGTTACATGTTCACCCTGGTGAATCCACCCCTGGGCAGACAGTGAGAATTTAAGCTTCCAATCGGTTCTTTCTATAGCCCTGAAAACCAATTTGTTCATAAAGAATAAAATAAGGCGGGGGGAGAGGGGAAAACACAACAAGAGCATGTGTTTCTTTTAGAGGAGAGCTTCAATTTTACTATAATTGTCTAAAGACAGAGCTGCTTTGATCTGAAGAATTATTATTGTGCCTCAAATGCCGGCTGCTAATGTCACAGCTGTGCTGGGCTTGGTCACACCAAGGGGCTTGGGGTCCAACTTAGTCCCAGACCTGCCTCTAGGTCCCTCTCTCTTCATCTTTTCTTTGTTCAAATGGAAAAGTTCATTTTCCTGGTGTGTCCCCTAACCACTGATGGCCACTGCTCAGCTGATTTTGTTCAGCTTCTTAGGAAGGCAGGGACATATATCCATGTCACAATGGAGGTTGCCAAGGCTGGACAGGATTGGGGAGCCTTGCCTCCATGGGACAGGTAGGGCTGGGTGTGAATCTGACCGAGGAGGGCTGGCATGGGCATTAGATGTAGGGCCCTGGTGCACCTGTTCAGCTGTTCTTATTCGGCAGTGTCTGCAGGAGCAGAACGGTAGCTGTGGCAATGGCCCTCTGTGTTTCTCTCAAGCACTGAGCTAGCTACAAGAGCAGTTACTTCCCCTCTCTCTAGCCTGTGCTACACTGAGGCAAAGGGCAGCTCATAATGCAGAATTACACCATTTCCTTTCAGTGGAAGAATGACAAAAAACTGTATTTAGAGGTGGAGAGCTGAGCTGAGACCTCAGGGCTTGTGTTTTCCCTCCTGTGGCTAAAGGGCAGACAAGAGGGTATCTCGGATATCACTCCTTTGGTGGGCAGGCAGGACGGGCCAAGGGTTCCCAGAATTGCCTGACCACTCCTCATCTCAGATCCTCCCATCTTGGAAGCTGCTTTCCTATTTCCTCCAGGAGCCTCTGACATTTCATAAGAAATTGGAACCCCAGTGGGGTCCTTCTCTCCTCATTAGAAACTTTGATTCTCCATTGCCTACAGTATCATTCATTCCCCTCAGCATTCAAGGCTCTATAGACAAGTTGTCCTGGTATCTTGCAGCTACTACCCTGCTTAGTCCTATACCTAAGGTTACCAGCCTCAAGATTATTCTAGAATGTGTTAGCAAATTCTCCCTTTCCCCTGCCTGGAGTAAAATTGTCCATCTTTCCCTTTCCCCGGGTCTTTCCTTCCTTTCTTGGCTCTGCTTCTAGCCCACAGTGCAGATGAGATGAATAAGAAAATTACTCCAGTGGACTACAGAATGGCGTCTCAGGGGCAGAGTTGCTACGTGGCCTAGATTATAGTCTTAGGAGGCATAACAGTAAGGAGAGTACAGACTGATGGGACAGCTCCCACTCGCACCCCTCACCCTGGCCTCTGAGCCAGTATTTCTCAACCTAGAAGAAATCAGAGTCCTTTAAAAGACAATCAAGTAAAACATAAAACTGTTAGTGTCTGAAGATTCCAGCTGGGAAAAGAGTGCTATGAGAAACAAAGAAACAAAAACCTAGGAACGTGCAAACCTACACTTAATTACAGCTCTACAAAGCACTAGGCCCAAATTCCCCACAAAAATCGTTCTTTCTAATCTGAGCGTCCTTAGGCAAAAAGGACATCTAGAAGGCTTTTATAGGCTGTGAAAGCTTGGGCCAGTTTTCTAACTTCTGTGGACTTCCATTTCCTCATCCAGAAAAGAAAGAAAAATGATTTACTTCAAAGGTTTGTTGGGGAGATAAAGTGAGGTCTTACATGCATGTTTGCAAAGCATTGAGATGATGCCTGGCATATGGTAAGCTCTCAACTAGTGGCAACTTTTAACAAACTAACCCGGATGGCACCTGCCTTGTAGCTGGCAACCTTGGGGACCTACTCTAAGACAGTTACTTATTCCCTCTATAGCTCTAGGAGCTCTCACTGGGGCTTCCAGAGAGGGGGAGAGAGGATGCTCAGGCGTCAGGTCTTGATGAGGCCTAAGATGTAACCACAGGGAGCACTAAAAAAATAGGGTGCAAAGCCAAACATCACCTCTGAGCAGGTGAATTGGTTTTCCAGGGTGCTGCTGGCAGGACCAGCTGGGTATAGAATGCTTGGCCAGATACCCTAAGAATGGGACGAAGGGAGGCAGGTTTCCCTGCAGAGCTACATAGTGAAAGAGCTAGTGGAAGATGGAGAAGCTGTTTCCTTATCACGTTTCTGGCTAAAGGGAGACTAAATGATCTTTGTACCTCAAAAAGCCATGGGAGCAAATGGGACTAATCAGGAGTCAGGCAAGGAGGTGTAGATCCAAGATCTCAAGAAAACTGACAACAACTTCAGAGAAACTTTAAGAGTAGAGAGTGAGGAGGCATGATATCTCCCAATACCTACATGGACTGCCCAGTAACTTCAGGTCATAAAAGACACAGGAGAAGTCCTACCTTAGTAGATTTCTAAGTCACAATTCTTGGCCTTGGCACCCCTGATCTCCTTACTAGCAGGGAAAAGAGCTTGAAAATAAACAGAAAAAAAGAGTTGTAAGAACCAATGAAATTTGGTTAACAGAAAATTATTCAGAGGGAAGTGAACTGACAGCTGTAATTTCCTTTGAAATATAATTTAAAACTAAAAGATAGATATATGGGTGGACAGAGGAACCAAAATAAAGATTATGATCAATGAAATGGATTCCATTGTTCAGAGTTAAATATAGGTGGTGAGTGTATGGATATTCACTGTAAAGTTTTTTCAGTTTTTCTCTGTGTAAGAAAATTGTCACAACAGAAATTTGAATTAGAAAAAAAAAAAAAGGCATCTTAACAGTGCAAGCCACATAGCTGGGCCCACTTTGGGCCTCTGGAAACATGCTGATGCTTAGTTTGAACCTCCGAGATTCAAATTTTACTGGTCTGGGGTTTTCAAACTTCCCAACATGATCCCAACATGTAGCCAGTTGGAGGACCACTGCTCTGGAGTAGTTTGAAAACCGCAGACCAAAAACTTTACATATCCACCACCTCGAGAGTAGGAAAAATGTAGATTTTTATTCATGAGGTCCATGGTGGGGCCTAAGACTGCATTTTCATAAGTTCTCAGGTGAAGCCAGTGCTGCCAATCTTGGAACATTCTCTGACAAACACATCTGAGTCTTGTATCTCTCCCACTGATAATGCGTTTTTACCATATCCATCTCTCTCTCTTCCTCTTTCTCTCTCTCTCTCTCTCTCCCCTTCATGGGGGTTTTAATGCACTGCACCCTTAGACAAGGCTGTTCTGTCACTACAATAATACCCTCCCTGACAGGAGTCGAGATGTGCTCCCTGCTGGTTGGTCTCCATTTGCCCTCACACTGAGCATGCCATCCTCTAAGCTCAGGATCTAGCATGGCCCATGTTGAGCACAGCAGAGAACACACAACTCTTATTAATAATAATTAATGCTTAGTGTTAATGAGTAACCAATTAGTAATAGCAATAACGACATCAAGGAAAACAGTGATAGCCCTACACGGCATGATCCCCTCTGCCAACCTCCCTTCCACCCCAAATTGTAGTTGTAAATGAGCTTCCAGAATCTTGTTGTGACAGGTACAACCTCACACACATTCACTTAATAAGACAGCTCTACGGATGAAATTCCATCTTCAACAGATACATTTTCAGTGTGGCACATAGGAAATTAAATGTGAAAGTATCATTAACACAGAAGTTGTGAGTTTAATTCCCTACATAGGATGCTAACAAATTGAGATTATTTACCCATTCCTTATCGTAGCTATGTTTCCTATGAGATCCAGTCCATTCCTAGAACTGTTTTTTGCCTCTTTTTTATGGATGAATATCTATGAGGAAATTTCAAAAAATTTGCAGAAAAATGGAGTTAAATTATGAGTTCATTTCAGTGGAAAAATGTTTAACATTCATGTATAGGTTTTTCATAATACGCATTTCTCATGAACTCTTTAAAGACTCCTTGTGTTTCTCTACTCAAAGACTCAGCAGAAGCCAAAGAAGCTGAGCACATCGGTAAGAACAACACTCTACAGTATGGTTTGTGACCGCTGAAGATGGCATTCAGGGCTGATTCAGGATGTGATTTCCCCCCCAGTTTCCTTATATACTTCTCCTTAGAGGAAGTCATCTAGCACTTAATGTCTAATGACATCTATTAAGGAATTCATTAAAGAAAAACCGATAACAAGATATGTTATCACAGTCAACAATTAACAGTGCCATGCAGGAATGTGGATTGCTCTTAGGGTGTATAACTGGTTCAGCTTTGGTTATTGAAGCTGTTTTGACCCGATGGCAAGAGGAGCATAGATGTGCATATCTCAGGGCTGATTTTGACTCTTGTGCTACCTACAAGTCTGAGTCCTAGACAGATCAGCTGAGGTAGGATATTCATACTACATTTGTTATATGTGGGCATGCGACATCTCCACTTTGTGAGTCTCTCTTCTTTTCTAAACTTCGTTTGTCCTCTGGTCTACCCTTCACTGAAGGTCCAACTGACTTGGGTGACGGTAGTAAAAGAAGGCCTCAGGAGACCACTTCTGAGTTATGATATCCTTGGGGATTAGGTCAGAGGGAATTATAGAATATAATTTTTTTTAATGCCAGAGAGCATCTATGCTCACAAGAGAAAGAAAAAGAAATAGAGAGAAAGCTTCCTGCTCATGGAGCATGGTCATGTGGCAATCCTTTTCCCTCAATTCTTCCCTTCTATCAGGGTTTTGGGTACGTATGCAAATGTGCACAGTGCATTTTTCAATCTACTGGGGCTGGGATTTGAACCATAGTCAGTCATGTGGGAGCCAGCTTCCTTAACTACTGATCTGTAGGACAGGCCCTATAGAAAATAATTTTACTAGTGATTCTCCTTGACAGGAATTCACCAACCCACCTTCTGGTTCTGACATTGTAATGCTCAGTGGGTCTAGTGCCTTGAGCATTTCCGACCTTCCTTTGGACTCTCTACATACTCTTCTTGAAGGCCAGCTCAGACATTCACCTGGATAAGTGTATCATTGCTCCTAGTGCTCTTTTGGCTTTGATTTTAAAAACCTACCAAATATTAAAGCCAAAAGGAGCTTAAAGTGACTTCTACCCCAATTTCCTGATTTTACAGATGAGCAAACACCCAGAGAAGATTACTGAAGGTTCTACAGCCAACTAGAATATGAACCCAGGTTTTCTGACTCTTGGTCTAGGATTCTGTTTTAAATCTCCTAAAAAATGTCCATCCAAAGACTCAAAGAAATGGCTCTTAGACAATCTTGCCTGTGGTGGCACAATGTGAAGTCACACATTGCTGGTTTAGTAGGACTAGGGAACTCAGTCCTTGTAAGCTGTGGACCACACTGTAGATTTTGATGGAGCAACAGAACTTCATGTTTGTTGCCAAAAGTCCCATCACAATAAAACAATAACAAAACACATTTTCAACTTTGGTCACCAGTGAGATAAATAAGCATATTGATTTCTGGACAGATCAGAAGGGCTTGACTCAGGAGTGTGGCCCTTCAGACTCACCCTCCATCCCCCATCTTTTTCCACCCTGCTCTCAGTCTTCTTCACCAGAAGACTGACCACTAGCAACTAGATCAGCCAGATATGCTTGTCCACCACTTCCCAGTTGTGTCTGATCAATGGGCAGAACCAGGAGGAGGTCCGAGATCAGGATATTGGTTATTCTGGCTCCCCTCTGCTTCACCATGGTTTGGGCAGTGACTGTGTCCCTTTTAGTTTTAGCCATAGATCCTGGAAGATCACTCTTTCCCCATAACTATAGGTCTTACCAGGGCACAGGTTCACTCATGATTCCTCCATCCATTTCAGTCCCCTGAGATGGTTCTTCATCCCTTATCCATTCCCCTTACCCTTTTACCTCCATAAATAGTCCCATCATTAAACTCTCCTCACCAAATTAACATGATGAGTGTACTAGCTTTTTCCAGCTAGGACCATGATTAGAACAGGGGCCACTGGGAGGAATTGTATCAGATATCAATGCCTCTATCAGCTGACTTGTATGGAGTCACCCCATTTTAATGGAAGGTGGAGCAAAAGTAAAGCAGAAGCTAAACAGTCACCACCAAGAGTTGGTAAGTCTGCCTAGGAGTTTATAGTCTCCTGGTCTATGTTAGGTCATCCAACTGAAATTCAATAAGACCACAGTAGAATCCCTTCCGGTGTCATCCATTGATTTAGTTCCTGATCTCTAAGTCAGACACATGATTCTTTTCCCTTGCGTGCCTGCTAAAAACAATGTGTTGCTACCTGCAATATCCGAACTCCACCATCTTATGGAAAGCTGGCTTAAGTGCTAAAACAAACACTAATTGGACTGGTTTTTCCATCTGTTTCTTTAACAAATGGGAGCTTAAGCCCATAGGGAAACTGTGTGGGTCAGGGAAACATCAAATGAACACTTCTGAACAAAAACAAATGTTTCTGAAGATCATAAGATATTTCAAACAGAGTGCTCCATTGGCCAGGCCTCCTCTCTTCCACTGCCTGCACAAGATCCTGATGACAGCATTATTTGCTTGAATTGAATTTGTTTCTGTGCCCAGAAACAACACACAAAGAACCTGGAAAAGGAAACAGCTACTGGGTCCTAAAAGTCTTTGCAGGACACTGTCTCTGTCTGGGACCAGACAGAAATGAAAGGAGAGTTGGAAACCATGCCAAGTGAGCACGAGGAATCATTCTTTCGGATCTGTATCATTGCTCTTTTACTATTAAAAATATCAAGAGTGAAGAGCAGAGGCTTGCACTATGACATAAAATCTCATCAAGTGAGATAGTATTGGAGGAGGAGAAGGAGGAGGACGAGAAGGAAGAGGCAATGGTGGAAGCAGTGGCTGTGGTGGTGGCAGCAGCTTGATTCAGTTGAAGAACCCGGCATCATTTTTGATGCCCTCTTATAAGCACATGCTCCCTCTGAGTCCCTTTCTGGTCTCCTATCTGCCTCCATTACAGCTGGCTACCTCTTTGCTCAGCTCTGGAACTAGACTGTACACACCTGAGTTTTTCTTATTCAATTTTGCACATCACCAGTGCCCAATAAAGTGCTTGGCATGTAGTAAATACTCAACAAATGCTTCTGGGTTGATTGAGTTAATGACTCCATGAATGATTGAGTGCATGAGTAAGAGATAAATCAATTAATGAGAGAATCAACAATTGATAGTATTTATCCGTAGTTGATAAATTATCTCTTTTATAATGAGGGACTGGGTAATTATTACTGGAGATACCCTACATTATGAAGGCACTGGACCATTTTCAGGGACTCACTACTGCTTTCTGGGGCTCCCCAGCCCATCTCTCTCCCTGACCCGTCTGCTCTCTGATTTTTTTTTTTTTTATCCATTTTCTATCTCTTCTTGCAGAGTATTTCTTCAGTTTTTATTCCTATTATTGGCAAGACCACATCATTTATCAACCAAAGGGTGACATTTTTAAGAGGAAAGGGGAGTGCTGGGAATAATCAAAATAGTGTAATTTAAAATATTAATCTGTTCAGCAATACACTGACTTTATTATATTGGTAGATTTATAAAATTATTTTCATTTAAAACTCATTTTCAAAAATGAAATACATCCTACCAAATAAATATAACATATATCTGTGTCCATTAAAGCAAAATAGAAAGAATTTATTTTGTTAAGTCTTTTATCTGTATATTAAAGAACACTATTAGCAGAATAATGGTGCTTGATATTTATTTATATATTTTAATTTTTAGTCATACTTATTATTTTTTTAAAGTTTTCTTTCTTCCATGAGTCATAGACACACAGAGAAAGAAAGAAAGAGAAAGAGAAAGAGAGAGAGAGAGAGAGAGAGAGACTGTGTGTTACTTCCAACAGGATCATCATGCCATAATCCACTTTCATTTTCAAACAGCCCTGGATTATGGATGCATATATTCGGTGAGCTCAGGGAGGTCTCCAGACCTGAACCTGAAACCTTCCCATGTGGATCAGCTACAGAGTGTTTTGTTACCACTGTAGCATTGCCTGGTCCTGTAGCCATATTTCTTTCTATTACATCATGCTATTTTTCTATAGAATGTATTTTTAACATGGATTTTTTTAAAAATCTTTTAGTTTTATATAATTGCATACATTTTTCTTCGAAGTTGCATTTTTAAAGCTTTTTGAAGTATTGCATACAAGAAAGTTCTAAAGTTTCACTTAATTGTTAGTAAATTTGAAGCTGTTAACACATTCAATTGAATCTTACTATAAATTACAATAATATTTTTAATTGAGAAAATACTTTCTCTAAAGCTATTGAGAGGTTTTATAAGTTTAGAGCAAATTCTACTAAAATATATATTTTGGCAGGACAAACTCTTCAAATAAGTTGTTCCTAGTTATGATTCCAAATCATAACCATTTTAGTTTCATCCCCTCTAGCAAGGATATAACTTTATCCAAATAAAAATGAAAACACCACTAAATATTCCTCCTGTAGGTCAAAATAATCCAAAGAACCATTATAATTTTGAAAATAAAATATTGAACAATTTTTTAGCTCTCTTGGGAACAACAAGTCTCATGATGATTAGGGTGCTAGACTCCCACCTGGCCGACCTCAGTTCAAGTCCCCAACTTAGTGGCTTGAAAATTATGCTGGGTGCATGTGTGTGCATGCCCAAAATCCAAGAGGAGAATAAAGAAGGAGGGATTGTGGCATGGCCATTCCCACTTTCCCTCTCACTGTCTCTGTCTCTTTCTGGTGAGCACACACGCCCTATGGCCAAAAACTAAAAATCAACAAATAAAACTAAGAAATAAATAAATAAATAATTGAACTCTCAACATTTAATTTGTTTAGCTTTTTTTTTCCTACACAGACAAATTTCATTGTTTTTCTGTTTGCAAGCTCTATTTTCAACAAGTGCAATTGACAAAGTTATTTTAAAATAAAGTTTTCTTTGAACATTTTATTCTTTGGGGACTTTTATTGAACATATTCAGTTGATGTTGAATAAAACACAATCAAAATTCACAAATTTGTTCACAAAAGTTCAGTATCATTGCAGAACGTGTATGTCGATTTATAAAATTGTTCTTTGACGGTATGACATCTTTAAAAATCCTATTTATAGTAAGCAGCAAAAAGTAAAAACTGGCAATTCATACTAAAAATACAATAAATTACAGGTGGCCAACAATCTGGGGGTAAGGGGTGGCAATACCCTGCACACTCAAAAATTCATGTGGAACGTTTGAGTCCCTAATCCTTAACCACTAACAGTCTAATGCTGAGTGGAAACCTTACTGATAAACATAAACAGTCTATTAAAATGTGTTTGCCATGTTATATATCTTATACACCGT
Source organism: Tupaia tana (assembly GCA_026018925.1). NCBI lineage: Eukaryota > Metazoa > Chordata > Mammalia > Scandentia > Tupaiidae > Tupaia > Tupaia tana. Next base: position 16,197,440 of record JAKSZU010000018.1, read on the forward strand.
ATTTTAAAAATAAAATAAGACAGTGAAAAGAAAATGATAAGGGAGCCAGCCTAGTAGCTAAGCATTAAGCACCTGCATACAGAGCTGGAGACCACATGGCGGGGGAGTCCACACGGTCAACCAGGGTTTGATTCCTGGCCCTTGTAGCTTGAAAAGCATACCAGGCTCATGTGCTTAATACCCCAAATCTTAATGGGGAGGACGAATAAAAAAGGACTGCTGTGTGACCATGTCCCACTGAGGTATGTTCTCTTTCTCTCTCTGGTTTGTGTATGTACTTTTCTGGCAGAAAGAAAGAAAAGAAGGAAGGAAGGAAGGAGATTATAAGAAAGAGAAAATACATTCACAGGATTTGTTGACAAAAATCTGCATGTGAGTGGACCTGCAGAGTTCAAACTTGTGTTTTTCAAGGATCAATTGTATTTTTAAATATTTTATTTATATTTATACTTAAGCTTCATCACAAATGTTTTGTGGCTCAATTACTCTAACAGTATATAGAAAAATATTTGTAATTTCAAACCACTATTGGTTTTAATTGATCTAACATTGCAGCATAGTAGAAGGAAGTTAAAAATGATGTGAATACCAAAATACATTCCAAGTCTTTTCTGCCCTATAAGTTTCCTAATTTTGTATCGATATTGCTTTTACTATGAAGCTATGCTTCACCAAAATATGAATGTCTTATCACCTCACAAACTAGTCATTTACCTTCAATAGTAAACTAAGAAGTTCATTTTAAAAATGAATTTTATACTAGTACTTACAAAAAGGTCAGATATTTCACCTTGTTCAGAATGAACAATCAGAAACTTTGAGTTCCTAAATTAGAAGTAAAAATTTGAACCAGTTATTAGAAGTGATTTTCTGTGGACTTTCTAATATAGACCGATAAAATTTAGCATATCCTTTGAACTGTTCAGTTTCTTTTTGCCTACAGTGCCAGCACATTAACTGCAAACACTTTCTGTTTCGCACATACATAAGCAAACTTGGAATAAAAAAAGTGAGTGAAATGTAGAAAAGAAACAGTCATTTGATATATGAAAATTCATGCTTTCCTGAGGGACCTGTAAACCAGCCTTCTGCAAATCATATAATTTTTTTTTTTCATACATGAGCAGGTCTTCTTAAAATAAGTACTGATTTTTATTAGATGCTGATGTTCTGCTAGCATATTTTGTCTTCTGGGTGGGACAGTGATGGGTAAACTGCCATAAAACACATCATGGAAAGGTTGTGGGTTTGGGTCTGGAGATCTCTCTGAGTACTGCCTGTACCTGCAGGCCCATTACCCATGACTGGCCGAGGCTAAGGGTGGACTGCAGCTCAAAACCCTGCCAGAGGTGCTTTGTCTCTGTGTGTCTGTCTGTCTCTCTTGTTCAGGGAAGAAGTAAATAAATAAACTTAAAAACACTTTTTCCTTCTGTTATTTACATGGTCATTTGCCACAGCAGATGGTGTTGATAAACATTTTGTGCAAGTTACACGTGCATCGACTTTTGTAAGAAAGGGAAATTCAGCAATTAATTTTTCATTAGACATGCACTTTTCATTTTTTGGAGCTCTTTTCAGCTTAAAAGGTGTGTTTTGAAATCAAAACATTACCAGTTGTGGATTTTTTTTTTTTTTCCCACCAAGATGGTGCCAAAAGCAAAGAAGGAAGCTCCTGCCGCTCTCAAAGCTTAAGCTAAAGCAAAGGCTTTGAAGGCCAAGAAGGCAGTGCTGAAAGGCATCCACAACCACACAAAAAAAGTCTGTACATCACCCACCTTCCAAAGGCTTAAGACTCTTCGGCTGTGGAAGCAGCCCAAATATCCCCAGAAGAGTACCCCCAGGAGAAACAAGCTTGACCACTATGCTATCATCAAGTTCCCCCTGACAACCAAGTCTTCCATGAAGAAGATAGAAGACAACAACACACTGTGTTCATTGTGGATGTCAAGGCCAACAAGCATCAGATCAAACAGGCCATAAAGAAGCTCTATGATATTGATGTGGCCAAGGGCAACACTCTAATCAGGCCTGACGGAGAGAAGAAGGCATATGTGCGACTGGATCCTGATTATGATGCTTTGGATGTTGCCAACAACATTGGGATCATCTAAAGTGACTCCAGCTGGCTAATTCTAAATACATACTTTTTCACCATTAAAAAAAAAATAGAGTTGTGGATTTAAATTATATAATGGTTTAAATATATATAAATATATAATGACAAACCAGATATTGCAAGAACATTCTGACCATTCTGTTCTATGACAGGCCTATATAACCCTCATGAACCAGTCTCTCCCCCACGCCTGCCCTGGAGTTTCCACAGTTCCCACAGATATGCCAACAGGCATGACAGTGGCAGGCTGGGTGGGTCCCACAAAGGGGTGTTCATTAACGTGTGTCTGGAAGAGAGTGGTCAAAGAGATCTGGGTCATCCCTGGTAGTCTCCCAGACCTGCCCACGAGTTAAAGTGAGAACTTTACCTGCTGAACTTGAAACTCTCACATCTACATGAGACCTGGGCACTAGCTGGAGAAACAAAATGGAGGCCTACTGGGCCCTCCTGTTTTATTTTAACAAAACTGTGATTAACACTTAGTAAAAATAATAAAATACAATCAGGGGCAAATGTTAAACTGGATGGGATTTCAAGACATAGGCGCCTACTAGGACCCATAGTTCTCTAGGTTTTATTTTTGTTTTGTTCCCCAAGCAAATCTCTAAATTCTCTTCTCCCTTCCTAAGTGTTTCTCTGTGTACCTGTCCCTTAGACCAATCATAAATAGGTAGTGAGGTACAGACACCTGACAGGGTATGGGTGCGAGATGAACGCAATCTCATTATGATAAAGGCTGTAGACTACATCCCAGATAAAATCCAAGCCCCCTCATTTGATACAAAAGACTGTGCTAGAGCCTGCTGGCTGCCAATGCCATCTGTCCTTCCTTTCTTACTAATAAGATGAACTTGAAGATGGAAGTCACCTGCCTATAAGAAAAAGTTCAGAAAAGAAAGAGCGCCTGGACTGCTGATGACTGGGGAGCTGCCATATTTATCAATTGCTGGCCTCCAGACCCACCATCCAGATTAAATCTCTTTTTTTTTTTTTTTTTTTTTTTTTTTTTTTTGAGAGGTTTTTGCTATAGGGCACGTGCACTCACTGGAAAGACAGAAAGCAAGAAATCACCCCCCAGGGGGGATGGCCACAATGCAATCCCTTCTCCTCCATTCTCTTCTCGGGATCTTGGGCACACACACGCGCGCCTGGCTTGAGTTTAAGCCACCGGGTCTGGGACTTGAACCGCGGTCAACTACATGGGAGTTCAGCAACATAACTACTACACCAACTGCTGGTACCCAGATGCAAGTCTTGACTTACTCAAATCCACTGGTGATGTTTCTGCTTCCTGCTCCAGACTCCCGACTGCCCTTATACCCCAAATACCAGAGTTTCAAAACTAATCCCTCTCAACCTTTGTACATGGTGCTCCCTTACCCTGACACACCTTTCCCATCCTTGACATGTAGCCACTTCTGCCAGAAACAAGCTGAGGCAGCTCTTCTTCCCGGACGCCTCTCTAGGCTGCACTCCCGACACGCCATGCTTGCTCCCTCACACTATTATGTGATCATCTCTTAACTTGCCTGTGTCTTTCAAGCTGCAATCAACCTGAAAGAGAGGATCATGTGTTTTTCCTCATTTTGTCAGCACGTGCTGCCACACCTGCTATACAGCCGGCATATGTAATGTGAAATCAATAAATGAATGATTGAATGAATGTTGAAAAGTCACCAAAAAGGGTAGGGTTTTAGCTAGTTGGTCCCTACAGGTGGAGGTAACAAAATGGCAATTACACATTCTCCAGAAGGATCAGGTCCATTATCCTATTATAGCTCCTTGGGGACCTGGGGGGTTGGAAGAACATGTCTGTTAGTAACCCCAGTTTATAGCTGGGCAAACGGAGGCCTAGGGAGGTTAAAAACCCCAGGTCAATCCAGGACTTGGTGACGAACCAGTGACTGGCAGACAGAATGGTCCATGTGGATTTGAGCCTTGTTCTGGTCTCAGAGACCCACTACCCACTACTTTCAACAATACCTCAGTTGTTTTGTTTTGTTTTGTTTTGTAGTAGAATCCAAAAAGTCCTCTCTCCAGATTAAGTCATCCTGCTTCAAATATCTAAAGCAGCTTTTTTTTTTTTTTTCCCTTCAGCATTTGAAATGTTTTTAAGGGTTTATTTTCAAACACCCTTTTCTTTGAACTGATTGTTCAGAACTTTCATTCCACTTTGTCAGTGTTTTTTGTAGTCGGCTCTGATTTCTAAAAGGTTTTTATTTCTTCTCTATTAGCTGCTGCCACCTGCTTACTGTTTGGATGGGGTTTGCTTTATTTTCTTTGCTTTCATCTATTGAAATGGATGAGAGAAACCTTAGGTAATGAACCTTGTTTCCAGTCTTCCCTTAGCCTCCCCTATTTTTAACTCTTCCTGCCACTGCTAAGGGCAAGGAAAAGCACGGAAAATTCCTGGGGTGTAGACAAGTCAATGGAGTCTCTCTGCCTTTCTTTCCAGGTGAGGGGAAGGGGCAGCAGATAGAAGAGGATGGAGTGTGCCTTCGATGGCAGAGGTGCCATGGTTACCTTGCTCTACTGAATCAGGACCCATGGTGGCCATCCAAATGGCCTCCTCAGCTGGGAACAAAAAGCATCTTTCCCCAGGGTTATGGAGACCCCTTTTCTCATGATGACCCTATAGCCAATAAATTGAGTACATTGTCAATAACATTTGAGTGACTTGAGAAAATAGATCTGAAGTGGGCACAATATCAGAGGTGCTTTGACATCTCTGAATATGCTTTGTAAATAACGTCTATCGCCCTGCTTTGAGCCATGAGAGCCACTCGGTGCAAGTGCTTAGGAGCGCAGAAATGAAGGAAAGGGATGGGAGATGGGAAGAAGGAAGGAAGTGAAGATGGCTGTCAGTAGGTGGGCCTGGGGGAAGTTACACAGCAGTGTCCGTGAGGAACAGGACTGTTCATCCTCTGGTACTGTACCCCCTATCCTATAGCCACAGACAAAAGGCCAGGCTTGGAAGCCAGTATCTTGATTGTTTCCTAATGGGAACAGTGATGTCCTGTATATTCTGACCCCACTGAAATCTAAGGAGACTGGTGGAGAGCTGCCAGCCCAGCACAGAAAATGATATAGCACGTGAGGGTCTCAGATGCCTTCTGCCCTTTGTCTGCCTTCTTCTGTAGGGCTGACCCCGGCGTGCCCCTCCCCCATGTGTCCAGTCTTTCCATAGCATCTTGCAATTTGGCCAGAGGTCTCTAGAAGCCTCTCCCAGGCTGTGCAGAGCCTTAGCCCAACACTAATTAGTAATGCAATCCCGCAAAGAGTGAAGCTGCCTGCCACCTCCCCTCACTCATAGTGATTTATGTTCAATTTGTACAAATGGAGAAAATGAGATTTCAAATTTCAATGCCATTTCTGCAATGAGGTGATTAAAAGAGAGAGAGGTATCGCCTTCCACTGTATAGAATATTGATCCCAGTGCTATTTTCCTTTGCAATAACCATTAGCTCAGTATTATTTGCAAACCTCTAATGTGAACCTGGAGATGTAATTTACATTTGTGCCTCACTTATTTGCTTTAACAAAACAACACAAAAGCTTTGGGTCTTTCAATCTATCCATATTGTCAATAAAATTAGCAGCTTGAAGGGAAAAAATTATATTCGAAACCATAACTTCCCATTAACTACCTCAAGACACAACACATTGTTGCAAACGAGAGAGGGTTTCATGGTTAAGCTCCTTATTCTTTTCCTCTTCCCTCTACCCCACCCATCACTCCCCCCTCCAAGGGGCTCAGGTTCAATGAGAAAACTTAAAAGTAATGCATCCCCTCTTCTGAAAGTGGATCAGCTTGGGGGCTGGGAGCTGGCCTTGAATAAATATGTCTCAGGCCTGATCCTTGTAGGGTAGCCCTGGAGGAGGAGGAGGTTGTGGGCGCGTGGGCCCCGGTGCCAAGTGCCGGCACACGTCTGGCCCAGAGGTTCAGGCCAGGCTGCCAGGACAAGTGTGAACACATAGACACGTGGAGGGCCAGGCGCTGACCCTCTGAGAGGCTTCTCTGAGACAGAGGAGCTGGAGCGGGGGCTGGAGGAGGTAAAAGAAATGACAAGAAGGAGGTAATCAAGAAATAAAAGCGTGGGGCTGTGTTCGTGCAATTCAAGTGGCAGTTCGTCAGCCTCCGACTCTTAACAAATAGGCCGCACAGCTCCGCTTTCTCATTTCTTGTCTCTGCAAATCCGTCAGCTGCCTACCACTGCCTAGCAGACCCTGGAAGACGAGAACAAGAAAAAAGGGAGGGGGTAGCTAATGACCCATAATTGCCATGATAGTGGGAGAGGGGCCGGGCAGCTGTTTTACATTCCTGGTATGTATAGTATGCAAATATCGACAAAGGCTTGACACAGTTTCGCTATTGTGGATCCGGAGGGTAACCAAATTAGCCTTTGGCAGCCATGGTAATTGGGAGGTGCTGTTCCCATTAGGAGTCCTGCAAATTATGAAGAAAAATGGACCGAGGGCTTTGTCACAAATAATAATACCAAGAAGAAAAGAGCAGGCGGCTGTCTTTTCTTCTCTCCCCCCACTCCTTACCCTCTGCCTTTATTTTTTTTTTAATTTCTGCATTGTATTGTTAATACCTCTCCATTTAGTAATAAGAAAACAGTCTGAAATCCCCTACTAGACAGTGCACAGACTTGATTGCAAGAATGTCAAGTTTGCAAGGGGGTTGAATGTGAATGTCAAGTTTACAGGGAGGTCCGGGGTAAGGGGCTCCTTTTCTGTGCAAGAGTTCAGGGTCTGCAGGTAGCAAAGGTATACCTGTGCAGGGGGACATACTGGACCCAGAGCTCTGGTGATGAGAGAAGCTTCTGGAACTAATGTTGTAGAGAAAACTCCCATTTCAAGGGCCTCTCTTTATTGCAATAGTCCAGAACGTCTTCTCCTGGGCCACAGTCGGGCTTTGTTCTCCATTTCACTCCCGAAGAGTCTAAACTTCTAGCTGGCGCTAATCTCTTCACAATCCGGATACTGGCTTGAAAACCTTCAGTCGTGATGCATTATGCCCCAAACTCCTGCAGAAAATGTTTGGAGACGTTCGCCCTCCACATTCCCTTGAGGTGGCCTAATTCCATGTCCCTGGGAGCCGGTTGCCTGGTGACCAGATGGGCCACTGGAATATCAGATGACACTGGGATGAGCTCGGTCCTTTGTGTGGCATGGGGTAGTGAAGGGCAATGGTCAGCGTGGGGCCAGGTTTGTCCCCGTTGAGGGGCAAGTGTCACAGGGAATGGCATACTCCAGTGTTCCCAAAGCAACAATGTGTGCATGCCTAGGCGTGCAGGGCCAGTACTTCCAAAGCATCCTCTCCCCCAAAGTAATCGCCTTCCCATTTCTCTTGTTTTAGCATCTGCTCGTTCAGTCATAGGAACACTTTCAGTGAAAAAGGCCTCTTTGGAAATACAATGTCTTTCATTTACGTTCCTCAAGTTACACAGGAACATCTCATGCATTGCTTTGACTTTATTCTTACTGTATATTTCATAAAATGTACAATGTGAAAACAGAAGAATAGGAACCTTCTACTTAGGAAACTGGAAACATACAGCCACATATGAGCCTTTAAAACCAGACAGCATTTCCCATAAGGAAAAAAAAAAAACAAAACCTGGGATTTTCATAAGGTTTGAAGTGTCCTCAGAGATATGGCTACAAAAGGATCCTGCCAATTTTGTCCTCCAAAGGGTAAAGAAAGAACTAATGGCGAGTCACGTGCATTTGGAAAATTAACAAAAACATGAGGAAGACTAAAAATAGATCAGGTCATAGCAAAGTCAAATAGAAGGTTGAAAAACGAGTAAGAGGAAATGACAAATTGCCTGCCCAGTGTCACTGCAGTGACCATCGAGTGATATGGGGAGTCAGGTGAGTAGGGAAATGGTAGGCCAAGACACTGACTTCTTTTCCTTAGGTAATGTCCACACCCCCTTTCAGTAGACCAGGGAATAACTGGCCCCAGTCCTTGATAGTTTTTGTTTGCTGTTGTTGCTGGGTGCTGGGACTTTTTTTTTTTTTTCTTCTTCTTCTTTTTTTAGTTTTTGCTGCAGGGTGCATGTACTTGCTAGAAAGAGAGAGAGAGAGAGGAAGGGAGAGAGAGAGAGATAAGGGAGGGAGGGAGAGAAAGTGAGAAATCACCCCTGAGAAGATGGCCATGCTTCAACCTCTTTTCATTGTCTTCTCTCAGGATTTGGGCACACATGCACACACATCCGGCATAATTTCATTCTGCAGGGACAGGACTCAAACCATGGAGCTGGCCATGTGGGATCCAGTGCCTTAACCGCTCTGCCACCTGTTGACCCATCCTTGCTTGTTTTAAATGAAGAACAGTTGGGTACAGTCCAAATTTCAAGTTTCTGAAGAGAAACTTGAGGGGTTATGGGGGGGGGGGGTTACCAGCATTTCAAAAAAAAAAAAAAAAAAGAAAGAAAGAAAAGAAAAATATATTCTTTGATGAAAAAGTCCTTCCATTCTGTGATTGTGTTTAGGTTTTCATTTTAAGTCTGCCCTGATGTGCTGGCAAACTCCATAGTGTCCAGGCTCCTGGTCGCCCCGCTAGCTTCACTTCTCTCTCTCTCCTCCATGGAGCTCCAACCGCATTAAGCATCTTTCAGCGTCTCAAACCCAGCATGCTTTCTCTCGCCTATTACCTCCACACCAACTGCCCCCTCTGCCCTCCAGGAAGTCCCTGTACTCTGCCCTGCTGTGTCACATGAACACCTGTACACACACTCACATGCCCACACACTTTTATCTCAGGCTGGTTCATCTCATTCTCTTTCTCAGATGCTTAGATGCTATTTCCTCTAGGCAGTCTTCCAGCTTTCTCTGACCTCCCAGGTCTGGAGGACGGCCCCACCTATGATGTGCTCTCAAAGCGCCTAGTGCCAGAACTTATTATGAGGCTCTCTATGATCTGATCACTTTCCCAAGGCTGTGAGCCACATGAGAGCAGGGACCACCCCTCTTGGTTCCCCGTTGTGTCCACAGTTCCTCCTTAGCACAGCTGGCACACAGTTGAGGCGCAGCTATGTGCTGAAGAAATGCCATTTGGTTATCCAAAAGCTTAATGGAGGGTCATGTGATAACCCTTCTCCAATCTCCTGTCTTTATGTTGAGGAATTCTACTTGTGAAGAAAGCCTGTCACCCCAGGATCCCAACAAGTCCCCAGTATAAAGCTAGATCAGCCTGTATTCCAAATACAGGTTGAGCATCCCTTATCTGAAATGCTTGGACTAGAAGTGTTTCAGATTTGGGATATTATTGAATTTTGGAATACTGTATTATATATATACATAAGATATCTCAGGGATGGTGCTCAAGTCTAAATGAAATTTATATTTCACATATGCCTTCTACACATAGAAGGCACATTTTCTACAATATTTTTCTACTGCAGTGTTTCAACTACAGTCAATCACCTGAAGCCAGCTGAAGAATATTCCAACTGTGGCATAAAATCAGTGCTCAAAAAGTTTGGGATTTTGAAGCATTTTGGGTTTTGGATTTGCAGATTAGGGAAGCTCAGCCTGTACCAAGTTAACTGGGTAATGCTTATTCATCTCATAGATTTTGTGATGTCATTTTCATTCTATCCCAGAACTTTGTTCACTTTCTGATGAATCTAGGGTTCCCTCTTTAGGAATGGAATTTGTTTTTATCTGCAAATGTTGCCAAGATTACATCCTTCCATGTGCTGTGGTCTGCTCTGCACACTCAGGAACTCAGACTTTCTCTGTAACCCAGAACAAGACCATTTCAACTCTTGTAAGGAAATCACAGTTAAATGCTGGGGCAAATTCTTTCTACTATAAGCCCATTTCAGTTCAGGTTACTGAGTATTTATACCTTAGGTATGTATGTGTTAAGGCATAAAACCAGCTTTGAGAAATAAAGGCTTATAAATGGAGAGCAATAACAGAAATGCAATGCTGGGAAATAGAGATTGGAGTTGGGTGGAAGAATAGTACTCCTTAAACTGAAAAGGCTTGCTATTTAGAAATAGCAAAACTTTGACCTTGAGGAAATGGGAAGAGACTGAATAGAAACAGTGGCTAGAGAAGATTTTCCCTAACTAGAGGTTTTCAAAAAGATGTTTAGAAAAGAAATATACTGGTAAGAGCCTTGAACATCCAACCAAAGAACTTAGTTAACGGTGGACAGTTTGGGTATGCACTGTGAGGTGCACTCAATCAAATGTCTCCTGAACCAGTCCCAGAAAGATTTTTATTAAGGTCTGTTAAAGCAATGGTCCAATCTCTCTGTGCCAATGACCATGCAGTTCCCCTCCCACATTAACTCTAGGCTTGGCCACATGATTTGCTTTAGCCAATGGACTTTAGCAAACGTAATACAAGAAGAAGTTTGAGAAGTGCTCGTTCACTGGAGTATGACTTCTCTTGCTGCTTCTTGGGAATCTTCCCAACAGCATATGAAAAAGCCTAGGCTAGCCTTCTTCAAGATGAGACCCCCACATGGAGAGAGGGGTTTGGCTGTCTCAGACACCAGTAAGCCTGGCCAACACCATGTAGAATGTAATTGTCCTGTCCCAGCCAAGTCTAGCTCAAATGCTCCACCTATGGAATAGAGAGCAACTGTATCACTTCTGTTTGAAACTTCCAATCTGGAAGCGTGGTAGTGGAGATTCATTACTCAGCACCAAATAACTGGTATAAGGTCCTCAAGAGAGGAGCCTACAGGGATTTGAGAAAACAGGCCACTCTTTTGGATATATAAGAGTTGCAAGTGCTATAACAAAGCTAATAGAATGAGGTCGTCCTTTAGGGCTACACGGTCAGAGTTGTAACAATACGACGGCAGGTTGAAGGGAGCAGCCATAAGGGAGGCAAAGGCAGGGGAGATCCCTCAATGCAGTGATTTTGAGAAGAGCAATGCAGGATAGCACTGGTTAGAGAGTTAGGAGAAGTTCAGAGGGATGGAAGAGCAGGAATCTTATGGCCAAGCAGCAAGCCACAGCAAAGTCAGCCCATACTAAAAGAACCACAGGGATAATAGAGTTGGCATTGGTGTTGGTGTTGATGCTGACATGGATGGATGTAGCAGGTAAACTTCAATGGCTGCCTCCTAGGGTCCTGTTGGGGCATGAAAACATTGTTGGTACTTTGACAGTACTGGGAAAAGGCTCATTGATCAAGTTTTCTCCATTCCGGACAGTTGGCTATGATTTAGGAAAGATGGAATGCCCAGGGCATAAAACTGTATGACAGAAAATACAAAACCCAGCAAACGCTGTCTGTCAGCCTAAACATTATTTTTGTTTTCACTCGTAGTACCCGATTACTTTGAGTTTGGTGGCCAATATACATCCAGCTTTTAGGATGCCAACACAGAGATGATTAAGAACATTTGTCCTAGAATAGAAGGCCAGCCTAACCACCTACGAGATGATGACCCCAGCCAGCTTATTTGACATTAGATTTCTCATCTGTTAAATGGAAATAATAGTTCCTATCTCATATGGATGTTGTGAAGATTTAATAAAATCATGTAAATGGGACCAGCAGTTGGCATAATGGCTATGTTGCTGGACTCCCATGTAGTCGACTGCGGTTCAAGTCCTAGACCCAGTGGCTTAAACTCATGCTAGGCACGTGTGCATGCGTGCCCAAGATCCCGAGAGGAGAATGGAGGAGAAGGGATTGTGGCATGGCCATCCCCCCGGGGGGTGATTTCCCACTTTTTGTCTCTCTCTTTCTGGTGAGCACATGCACCTTATAGTGAAAACCTTTCAAAAACAAATTTAAAAATCATGTAATGTATTCAGCATAGTATGTAGTGTACATAGAAGTCTTAATATTAGTATTTTCTATAGCTTTTAGTCCTCCACATTTTCTCAGCTTTCTGAGTAATTAATTTGGATTATCAAGAAAGATTTTGCCATTTAAATATCATCAATACCTTCTCTGATACCTAAAATATATTAATTAGAGAAAACGACCTCTTGATCCTAACATTTAAATCCAGGAGTGAGAGAAGACAGTGCTGTTCGTCCCATATGTTTGGGGTCCTAATGTATTCTTGATGAAAATCTATATGCACATTCAGCTATATTTGAGCTTTATTTCTATCCCATCTGGCTAGCAAGTTCTCATTAAGATATGATTTAAGAACTGAAAGTTCATTAAAAAGATCATTTTATGACAAAGTGAGATGAGCAACGTACAAATGATTCCATATCTTCTCTAGATCAACCCATTTAGGGCTTTTTTCCAGCTGAATCCAGCATAATTCATAGAAGCTCTGAGATTTACCTTGCAAAGGTCTGGAATAACTCAGCAATTAACATCACACACCCTTGTTACCTGATGCGTTCAATCCAAATTGCAACAAATACAAGTGGTAGCATCTTCTCTTACAACTTTCTTGCTTTCAGCAGCATTATCTTAGAAATCTGTCTTTCTTCAAAATTGAGTTTTGAGGGGAACTATTCACAAAGAATGTCTGGTTTTGAAAGAATCTCCCCTTACTTGTTTAAAGAGTAGAATTATGGAGGAAAAAATACTTTATAAAAAGGACTGAGGGTCTAACTCAGAATGCTTACAACAATTTTTTCAAATAATTTTGTTTTTAAAGCTAGACCAAACAGCTCATCGCAATTGCAATAGTATAGAAATTCTTTCAAGAACAGAGATCAGTGACAGAAATCCCGTGCTCTACAATGTCAAAATTTGTCTGAACTGCACTTCAACCAAATCACAAAATGATAACGGTATGAAAAAACATTTTATCAAGTGGAAAAACATAAGATGCACCATTTATATAATTGTTACAAATTTCTGTTGTATAACCAACTTCCACCCAAATGGAAGCATATGTTAAAACCTTTGCATCTCATACCTTAAAATTAACTTCTGGTGGTAATACCGTCAGCAGATATACTCACAATTTTACCCTGAATTCTGTGTAGCTCAGAACTGAAGCAATGCCCAGTTCAAGAATCCTCATGTTAATTCCAGTACTTACACTAATGTATTTTCCAAAGATGGGAAGATTTTCATACCTTTAACAACATAAATATGTGCAGTTTTGCCCAATTCCTACCATAAAATTTTGAGCACAGGAAAAGATTCCCTCAGTATTCACATCTATGAAAATTTTATTTTGGTTTAAGCAAAGTGGAAATCAGTTTTAAGGTGTACATGATATATCTGAAATCAAAATTAAATTGGTATGTTACATAATTCCACCTTTCATTGACACAAGCTACATCTAACAAACCTCCTTGTATTAAAAACTGCCTCTCCATTGAAACTAGGAAATTGCAGAGGTGACAGCCTACTGATACCTCTTTGAATGAATATATGATATGACATCAGATTTCTCACTGTGATTAATATTTATCTTATTACTCGGTTTGGTACAGTATTTATATGTGGTTGCCATGTTCCTAGAAAGTGAATACTTTTGGCAAAACCTCATTAAAATATTCTTGCTCATCTTGCTTTACATACAAAGGGATTTTTTATTAGTTAGGATCCAGCTAAGTTCTGCTGTGATACTAAATAAATCCTCCAGCCTCACTGTCTTGACACATGTACATGGAAAATCCGATATGTTTTAGGAAGTCTTCCTTCATCTTGAGCTTAGTCACCTGGAGCATGGTGGTGATGCTACTGTGTCAGGGGAAGGGAGATGCAAAAGGCACCTGGCTCTCATCTGCTTCAGTCCAGAAGTGGTCCATGTCACTTTCTCTCTCTCGATCTACTTTCTAGAACCAGTTATATGGCAAACTGTTCAGCATAATATCGAGTTTACAGCAAACTCTTAATGTCATTCATTTCAACTGTTATGTAATCCTCCACATTTTCTCAAGTCTATGAGTAATTAACTTGGATTATCAAGAAAGATTTTGCCATTTGAATATTATCAATAATTCTATCACACAGGTGCCTCAGAGATATAAGCGAGCACATGGACAGTTGGTGAACACTGAAGGTCTGACACTAAAACAAAGCTGTGATGAAGTGATTTTGAACATGCTTCAAAAGATTTCAAACTCTAGTCCCATAATTGTTGCCAAAGCATTAGCAATAAGCAGCTTCCTTACCACTTTATACCAGTTATTTTTCATTGTATGTGTGACGACATGGACTGACCAGAAAAGTAGCATAGACACACATACAATGTGGAATGTACGTGCTTACAGATATGTGGTAAGTGTGGCTTATAGACACGTGCGCTTAGAGACGGTGATGTGGACTAGAATGAAACTTGTTTGGTCTAACACTGGTTTCTGACTGAGGCAAAACTGCATTGGGCAATGTCTAGAGACATTACTGATCGTCACAGTGAGAGGCAGTTAGGGAAGGGAGAAGGGGTTGTTGCTGGCATCTAGTGCGCCAAGGCAGGGGGTGCTGCTAAACACCTGCCACTGCCTGAGACAGACCCTCACAGTCATGAGTCATCTGGCCCAAATCATCGGTGCTGCTGAGGATGAGAGACTGTCTACTGGAGGGTCCAGGGAATGTGAGCTGCCCGCCGTGTTCAACTGAGTGCGTTTGAACAAAGTAGCCCGAGGTGACTGCCTACCCTCTGCTATGTACTTTTGCTTCCTTGGCTTCTTTGTTGGTGGTTCTCAAATCTGAATATCTAACTTTAATCTCTCGTACATGTCATATACCTAGCAATCTATCAGTTATATTTATCTGGATGTCTAATTATCTCCCTTAAAATCTGTTCAAAATAAAATTCTTTGGTACCTCCTGCCTCTGACACCAGTCTACTTTACACCTTATTTAAGGCCACTGACCTTCTACCCAAGCTGGAAACCTTAAAGAAGCCACCTCTGACTCTCCTCCATTCACAGTTCCAGACACCACCCATTTCTCTAGATTTAATACTCCAGCAAGACTCTGGAATCTGACCCTTCTCTCTATCTCCCTTGTCCTGATCTTGGAGGACTAGGTTTACGGTAGTAATAAGTATAATAATAAGTATTATTATTTATTTAATCATTCTGTATTTATTATTATTACCATTATTATTATTGTTATTATTACTACTACTACTACTCCCCTCGATGGTTTCCCTAATACTTGCCCTTCTCCACGCTGGCCCAATTTCCATGTTGTCAGCAGGGAATGTCCATAGTAAAGTAGAATGAGTGAAGGATCTGGGGTTAGATATACCTCAATGTGAAGTATCAGGTTAAGGTTCATCTCTGTAACATGAGGATGCATCTTAAGCTAAGTCACAAATGTAAAATGAGACTAAAAGTCTGTCTCTTATAAAATGGTATAAGGAATAAAAACACCATATATAGAAACCCTCACCACAATTCCTGATATAGAT
The DNA here is from genome assembly GCA_026018925.1 of Tupaia tana. Taxonomy (NCBI): domain Eukaryota; kingdom Metazoa; phylum Chordata; class Mammalia; order Scandentia; family Tupaiidae; genus Tupaia; species Tupaia tana. The sequence continues at coordinate 16,212,886 of JAKSZU010000018.1, forward strand.
GGATGCTCAATATATCTCAACATTATTTGTGGTTGGAATTTTTATATTACTTTTAAAGCCAACCATACCATCAAACTATAGTCATGTGTCGTGTAATGTTTTGTTCAATGATGGGTTGTACGTACGACAGTGGTCCCATGAGATCTACCACATAGTGTATGTTTTGGGCTATACCACCGAGGTTCGTGTAAGTACACTATGATACTTACACAATAACGAAACTGCCCTACAACCCATTTCTCAGACTGCAGCCCCATAATTCAGCAACACATGACTATACTTCAGTTTGTAAGGATTACACATTCATGGCCAAATATCTTACACCTTCAATAATCTGCTCTTAGACAACTGCTGTGAGATCGTGGATTCTAGTTAGTCATCAACCATACCTGTATTATTTCCCACTGTATCCATTGTGCCCTGACTACATGGTAGATGTTCAATAAAGGTACACTGAAGTGAATAATGAAATATTAACTATATAGTGTATATGAGAGTAAAAGAAACAGAAAGATCTTTGTCTCTACTTAAACTAACATTATTTCAGTTTTCAAAGGCTTCCCACTCTAATAAATCGTTCTTCTTGAAATTTACCCATGTCTACTTCTCTTCCTGCAACTAAAGCCTCCTCTCCATTCTAACTTTCAGGTTTTCCTGAGTTACCTATTGTTTCGCAGCTATTAGTCTGGTCTGCTCCTAACAGACTTTACATTCCTTTCTCTTCAGGATCCTATGGTTCATCTTTGTTGATATTGCCCCTCCTGCCCCATGGACACACACATGTATGCACACACACATATGCACACACATTTATGCTCACCAGTAGGACCAAATTTTCCTTTTCCCCAGAAATTTTCATGGCTACTTACATAACCAACCACTCCACTCGCACTTTCAGGCTTATAAATTCTATTCCATAATGTAAGGAAGGAAATCTTCATGTAAGAGAAAAGCCAACAATCCACTCCCAAGCTGACTGAAGGAAAATAAAACCCCATTATCCCAAGGAGTGAAAATCATTAACTCAGGAACAGCTGGATAGAGTCAGAAATAAGTGGTCACTTCCAGCATGGTCAGTGGCTTTATAAGGGCTGTGCTGTCCTCCCTCTCATGGAAGAACAGGCTTATGTGGTCCTTAGATCCAGCCACGCCGCAGACTAGCCCTGACCTGCCAGGGTCAACACCATTCATTCCTCCCAAGACCTTTCACCAGTCCTACCCAGGTAATTTCCTAGCTATTGAGAAGACAATTAACTCAAATGCCATTGTTCCTGGGTGTATGGCAGGTTGATGGGCAGATGCACACACAGCTGACCCTTCACTAGTTTAGACTTTTCTGATCTGAGTTCATCATCTCCCATGTCATCTGACACTCAGTCCCCAGACCTCAGAGCCACTGGAAGGGAGGATGAAAAGCCAAATTAATGAAAATTGCATCAAAGGCACACTGGCTTGAAATACCCATGTGGCTTTCGAAATTGCCTTGCTTCCTTCCCAGAATGCCTGATATCTTTCCACCTTGGGCTATTCTTCTAGAAACCTCCAGACATGCTGCCTTACCCCTAGGTCTGCGTGCCTTCCTCCCGGTCTCCCTTAGGGCCTCTTTAAACTGGCAGCCAAAGAGTCACTTCCCGGTAGGTGCAGTTGGCACGCCTGCAAGTGTACTTAAACTTTGTGTCTGATCAAGTTATGCGTATTGGATCTGAAACCAGTTAGTCAATTCGTTCAGGTCCCTAAGTGGCGATTTGTGGTAATGTCTACATCAATACGAACGGAGCGGTTTGCTAGCTGGTTTACGTAAAGCAAATGGCTACAGGAAAGAGGGGCGGCCTGCAGCGTTCTCTCTGCTAATGAAGATATGGCTGGAAAAGAAACAGGATGGAAACAAAAGCGGGCATTGATATGGGCAGAAACTCAGGCAAAGTCTACCTTCTAGGCTAGATCAACTCGCCTCTTCCCGCCACGCCTCACTTTTTCCTCCTGGTGGCCTGTTTTGTTGACGCATACACATAATTATTAGCATTGTATATATTTTGGTTTATTTTTCTCTGTATATTAAACTTTTCAAATCCAGGGCCTGTGTTTCTAAGAGGAAATGTTGGGTGCTAATATAAGCTCTACTTGGAGACTTTACAGCAATGGCTGAAACCAGGACCAGGAAAAAAATAAAAATAAAAATGAGGTGCTATGTTCTACCTGTGATTGTTTCTCTTCTCTGTAAACTGCTTCTGTGTTTGCCTGGGCAGAGGAAGAGGCAGTCTAAGAGGGAATTTATTTAGTGTGTGTCTGCATACCGGCTGTATCTCTTTACTACTGCAGAGTACATTGTTTCTAATAATTGTGATGGATTGATACTTATGACTGGCTGGCAGAATTCCTTTAGCATGTTAAAATATTACCTTTTATTCCTTGGTCTAATGCATAACCTGATGTTTCAGTCGGTTTTCAAATGTAATAAACAAACGTGAAAAGTAAATACCCCTGAAGAAAAGGAAGATGCTCTGTAACGGAGGTGTGTTCCCTTTTAAATCACTGCCCTCTGCCAGCCAGGCTTGTTCTTCAGCTCTGGTACGGTCCAGCCTTCGAGGAGCTGCGCATAAAGGGCAGGAGGAGTTGGCACACATAAAATAAACTAAAATCTGTCTGACCAAAATACTTCTGCTAAGACGGAACATCCGGAATCCACCTCGTTGTTGTCAGCGAAGCTAGCCAGGAAATAGCAAAATTCCTGGCTCAAACCTGAGAAGTGTCTTCACCTGCTGGTTGGCAATTTGGTCCTTAAAAATGATAGTTTTGCCCCTACAATCCCGCTTCAGTGCACTGGTCCCTAAGACCCCACTGGAAATATTGTTCCTGGAAAGATGGGAAGGCCTAGCATCCTACCATCATCACCTCTGACCCAGAAACAAGCCTTAGGACCGTGACAAGAGGCACGACTGACATGGCGAAGGCAGGCTGAACAGCTTCGCGGCCAAGTGACTACAGGCAGGCCCCGCACTTGATTTCCTTCCCATAATCAATGCACGTTTCTGAAATAAGCAGCTTTAAATTGTAGGTCACATGAATTTTTATTTCATTTTGTTTTCTTGCATTTTAATTTCCATTCTTTCCTATTGTTGGTTGCATCACGTTTCATCATGGCCGTGCTGCAGAAACGTAGAGCACAATTTATGGAGCCTTAACATAAATATGATGCTAGACAGAAAGAGAGCGACATATTAGTTTAGAATTTGCAGACTCTCACACACGGAGCGCACATCGCTGATTTATGAAACCAAGATAGCCTGTAAATCCTAAAGTAAGGCATCGCATCCATAAACTCCCCAACAGCCGGAGACAGAACCCCTTAGCGCAGGCTCCAGTTGGAAGTCCCTGGGTCCTGAAAACAAAGACCCACTAAAAGAAAATGAAAATAACGCCTTTTGCTTTTCTTAAACAAGCATCTTTAAAAATTAGTCCTACACCAAAGTGGTAGAAGGGTGTTTTCTTTATTGGTTAACGAGGAACGGGAAAGGGGGTTGGTCGGTCATTGACTTCTTTGCTTTTAGATCCAGTCTCTCCCATCCTCCATTCTGCTCCCTATTTCGGGGGCTGCACTGTGCAAACTACATTTCCCAAGAGCTCTCTTGCCAAATATCTTCCAGTTATAATGAGTGAGAGTGAGCACAAGCCATCAGCAGGAGCCTGGAGGGTGGGAATATGGGAAAAGCCAGGTATCTCTCCCCCTCCCTCTCTCCCAGTCCCTCTTCTATGGGTGATCCCAATGGAAGTTGCTGCATCTCCGCCTCATGACTCCAGTTTATGCCAGACAGCCCTCTTGTAATCTGAACTCCCACCATGCAGCCCTGGTTCCTGGGCTGTATACCTCCACCTGCTCCTTCTGTTCCTCCAGGACGGAGCTGGTAACAGCTTCCTGCTGTTGCTAGAGTATGGGTTGCTTCCTTGGGCCCCTCCAGTGCCTCTGATACCAGACCCCATATTAATGTGCCTGTATAAAGTACGTAGGCTCTCTTTTCCTGGGCGGGTCCTGACTGGGCACCACATCTGACTGACCAGTGTGTGGACTAGGAGCAAAAGGCAAATCTGCTTCCAGTTTTTCCCCCATCGTCAGCCACTTGAAGACTGATGAAGTCGCTGCAACCACATTTATTACACAATCCCTTGATTTTTCTCTCCGTCCCCGGCACTCCTCCCGTCAGAGAAAGAAAGACTCAACTGCGGATCTCAACAAAAGCTACTTGAAGATTCCTGGGAATCCCAACAGCAGCATTGGAAGGCATAAGACTGAAGGTTAGAAGACCCCAAAGGACATGGTTAGAAAAGTCGGGGACCTTCCATAGCACTGGAGAAAGAAGGAAGGATTATAAGGATTCTAAGGTGAAGCCTTATAAAATGTATGATTCCTTTAGAAAATGAAAAGTAAAAGGGATTCAGAGCTTAAATTGCTTATCCTAATTTAACTTCAAAATCCCAGCCTAATGATTTCTCCAACTTCAACCCAACCATCTTGCTGCCTAGGTTATGAATAATTTGACAACCTGGTTTTGTGCCATTTCTCTGCAAACTATAAATGAAGATCACACATGAAATGTATGCTGGAAACACAAAATGTGCAAAATAATCATCTTCAAATTAACTCATGTGGATAGAGGTTGGAAAAGCACTGGCTTTTGGTGAGCAAACAGGTAAACATTTGATTGGAGGCATAGGGAATTTTCTGGGCTGCTAGACATTTTTGACATTTTTTTTTTCCTTTTTTTTTGTTACTTGTTTATTTTTGCCAGAGGGCACATACCCTCACTGGAGAGAGACAGAGAGACAGTGAGAGGGAAAGTGAGAAATCATCTCCTAGGGAGATCAGCCATGCAGAAATCCCTCCTGGATTTTGGACACACACACACACACACACACACACACACACACACACAAGCCTGGCATGATTTTTAAGTCACTGAGTCTGGTTGGCCATGTGGGAATTCAGACTCTCAACCACCATTCCACCTGCTGGCCCCTATTTTTGACATCTTGAAATGAGTTTGGTTATGAATATATGTACATGTAAAAATTAACCTGTAAGCTATACATTCAAGATAAGTTTTTTTCACTCTGTGGTTGCACATAACAATAAAAAATGTAAAAAATAATTATTTTCCAAAACAACTGGGACCTCGAACTCAGAAGAGTTGAAGAAGGGTTTGCTTTACAGATTGCTACAGCAACTTTTTAAAAAGGAATTATTTTATTTAACTTCATTTATTTATTATTTATTTATTTTAATTTGACTGGAGAGACATAGAGACAGAGAGAAAGTGAGAAAGAAAGCTTCTACGTCCAGGTCTCAAACCATAGTCAGCCATGTGAGAGTCCAGTGCCCTTAACCACCAAGCCACCTGCCGGCCCTGCTACAGCAACTTTTTAAAGGATGAACTTTTTTTTTTTTTTTTGAGAAGTTTTTGCTATAGGGCATGTGTGCTTGCCAGACAGACAGAGAGAGACAGAGAGACAGAAAGCGAGAAATCACCCCCCCTCAGGGGGGATGGCCACGCTGCAATCCCTTCTCCTTCATTCTCCTCTTGGGATCCTGGGCACACACGCACATGCGCCCGGCGTGAGTTTAAGCCACTGGGTCCGGGACTCGAACTGCGGTCAACTACGTGGGAATCCAGCGACATAGCCATTACGCTAACTGCTGGTCCCAAGGATGAACATTTTTGTGAAATCTGGCAGAAGCAGTAGACTTACAAAGCTAACATAGGAGTAATTACTTAGCTGGCTGAACACAATGACTGCCCTCCTCCCCTCCGGAAGTTGTGCTTTTCACAGTCTCAGTTACCCGTGGTCAACGGGGATCTGAATACAAGTGAGTACAGTACAGTATTATAAGGTATTTTGAGTCAGAAACCACTTTCACATAACTTTTATGATAGTATATTGTTATTATTGTTCTATTCCATCATTGATCTTTTACTGTGTCTAATTAATTAAAACTCATCATAGGTATGCATATGTAGGGAAAAAACACAGTGTAAATATTTGATACTGCCTGAGGTTTGGAGCATCCACTGGGGCTATTTGAATGATCCCCAGGGATAAGAGGGCACTACTTCATACGTGACATTGTCTCTTAGGTATCAGAGTTCTTCGGGAATGCCCGAGTTGCCTCTAGGGTTCCACACTGAAGGCATCAAGGGTGACTAGTCTCAGGAATGAAGACCCTAAGGGACAGTCTCTTGCACTAAGATTATTAAAGGAATGTGTTTGAGATCAGCACCCCTCATGGTAGGGTGAAGGACAGGATTGGGTAGAGAAAGAGGTTGAACTGTGCTGCAGACAAAGTCATGGTCTCACTTGAGGGAGAGCTCTGGAGCTGGGACATGGGCTTCCCCTTAGGAAGGGATTATAACCTGGTGCAACTAAAGAGAGGACTCTGTTGAGAGCAATCAGCCTCTAAAATTTCCAAAGACTGAGGGAATGAACGCTTCAGTTCTGACATGGTGGATTAATTTGGATGGTGTTAAAAAATTCTACTCCAGGGTAGAGGCCAAAAGGAAGGAGCAGGTGCCACTCTCGGGACCAGCAAGTGGTGTAATGGTTACATTGCTGGACTCCCACACGGCTGACTGTGTTTTGAGTCCTGTACCTGGAGACTTGAAACTCATGCCAGATGCGTGTGTTTGCATACCCAAAATCCCAAGAGGAATTGGAAGAGAAGGGATTTCAGCGTGGCCATTTCCCCCTTGGAGGGTGATTTCTCATTTTCTGTCTGTCTCTCTGGTGAGCACACACCTCCTATAGCCAAAAAAAAAAAAAAAAAAACCTCTTAAAAAAAAAAAAAAGGAATAGAGGGAACCAGCAGTTAGCATAACGGCTATGTTGCTGGACTCCCATGTAGTCGACTGTGGTTCGCGTCCCAGACCCGGTGGCTTAAATCTCACACCAGGCGCGTGTGCGTGCGTGCCCAAGATCCCTAGAGGAGAGTGGAGGAGAAGGGATTGCGGCATGACCATCCCCCCTGGGGGGTGATTTCTCGCTTTCTGTCTCTATGTCTCTGTCTGCCTGGCGAGCGCACGTGCCCTATAGCGAAAATCTCTCCAAGAAAAAAAAAAAAAAGAAGAAGAAGAAGAAGAAGAAAAAAAAATAAAAGGAGTAGGTACCACTCTAATCCTTAATATCTCACTTCCCCTGCCCCCAATGTGTTAGCCCTATATTTCTGAGACCTGAAGTTGGGTTAGAATCATGGGCTAAATTAGTTTATTTAAATAAGGGTTTTATTTGGCATCTCAGGTAGCAAGGCTATCAAGTCTACAAATATCATGTAGCTAATGGGAATTAGATGGCTATGGCGGACGTCTTTCTAGACTCTCATGCCCATGACCTCTCTGTTGGGTCATAGCCAACAAAGACAACTGGAACTGTAGGCTTGTCCACTTTAGGGGTATTCATTCCCCTGAGTGCTCCATGCCAGAGAGAGAGAGGCATCTTTGTGCAGGCTGCAAATGAGTCTGCATGAAGGGGCATGAGTCAATCAGTGCATTCATGTTTGGGAAACTGGTGACAGGCTGCCACTTTGTATTTGGTGTTTCCGTTCTGAACAGGTGGCAACTGACTGACAAGCAGGAAGACATCTGTGTTTTTCAAACTGTGGAATACTAGACCTTTCTAAGTCACACATTTGGGGAAACAGTTGAATACCCTTCACATTCCTCATGTTATGGTACAAATACCCACCTGATGCATAGACATGAGAGAGGCCCAACTTTATGCTAGAAGCAATGAGAGCAAATTTGTGACTCCAGGTTGAACTTTCTAAACAGAGACCACAGATACAGTAAGAGAAGACCTCAGCAACTTAAAGAAGAAAATACATATGCAGAAAATAAATATAATTGCCATTAAAATCTACCCTAAATCAAACCTGAAATGTTTTGTCTTTCCTTAGACACACACACACACACACACACACAGACTTATCTGAAATTTAGCTTGAAATAAGGCAATTGTTTTAGAAAAAGGTCTATCCCAGCAAATCATAAAGGAAAAAAAATCATATCTTCTGGGAGCTCCCTACTTCTGGAACATTCAACCAGCAGTCTCCCTTCCCCCACTCTGAAATGCACTGCGAGTGCTTATGATTTATGGGTCACCGTCAATAATCAAAGCCATCGCTGAATTGAAACTGACAATCAGATCAGGCATCTAAATTAAACAGGAATATGAGTCTCTTTCGAAGGATCCATTACATTGAAAGAATTCTGCTAAAGACACCACGACATTTATCGAGAACACCTCAGAGCAGGGCTCAAACTGTGAACAAAATGGAAAATGTCTCAAAGAACTCTCAAAATTAATTAGAAAAATTAAAAGAACCCTGAAAGAAAAGCTGCTGCGAGGAGAAGGTGGAAGTTCAGAGATCAGTCTGCTCCCCCTTTTTGGAAGCCAGCATGAGGGGCCACACCCAGCATCTCTCCCTTACAGGACAGACGGACAAGGAGCCAGTAAACCCCTGGGGAGGGACTCCAGTGAGGAGGAAAGGTTTAGTTGCTGTTACATAAGATTAAAAAAAAAAAAAAAAGGCAAGAGCTATGTGTTTACTTTGATAAACTGTGCCTCTCACAAGCAGCAGGTTTTCTCTTTTTTTCTGTTTCTTTCCCCCAGGAGGTAAACCCACTGAACAGTCACTGTTGATACAGCATTAAAAGTCACTGATTGGGCAAAAAGGGCCATAGATCAAGAAACCTGTGGTTAGTCCATTTTGAATATAAATGGGAACTTCTAAAAGATCATTAAGGAAAATGGCTTGGAAAAAGTACGTTTTTCTTTCTTGCTTTCCTTTGATAAAGTCTTGCGTCCACTGCCAATGAGACCCACTGGCAAGAGTTGAGCTGAGGACCCTGGGATCTTGAATGATTAAAGGCACTTGCAGAGAAACCTAGGAGGGCTGCCACGCCCATATTCCCTTTAGAAGAGGTTGTCATGCTTCCTTTGTGCCTCATGGCCCCAATAATGAACCACAGTAAAAGAGTCGGAGATGGGTCTCTGATCCCAAGGCAGTCATTGATATTGGGGTGGTGGCTGATGAAGTGACCTGGCCTGAGAAGATGTTCTACATTGCAAGATGACTAACCAACCTCTCACATCCTTGCCTGGCGGGAGTGTGGACTTCACATCTACCAAGGGCCTCCAAAGATGGCAGACAGTGCAGAAGCAGAGAACCACAATAAAGAAAGTAAAGCCATAAGGGAGCAAAAGCCATGTGCCGCTGGAGCCAGGAGTCTGAAAAGGCAAGCCAAGCTCGGTACTAGGAAGAGTGGTGATAGATTCAGAGAAATAGATCAGTGGATCTTGCGGACGCACCACCTCGGACTCAGCAGATGTGCTGCAGTAAGAGAAGCGGCAGCTGCTGAAGGAGTGCGAAGATGACCTGGTACCCCCAGGAGATAGAGATAGGCTGCTAACCCCCTAGAATTACTGAATGTCCCCAGATGATGGTGCAGTTCTTTATGATCCCTAGCCATGTGCTGGTGAGGTTCTTCTCACTTGCCTGGGTATTATTAAAACAGGCTTCACCAACTGAGGTATATTCAGATTATCTTGACTCCTAAACCCAGAGCACTTCCCCGATAAACTAGTATGAGAGATCTAGCCACAGTGGCAGACCCTGTTCACAGTGGGTTCACAGTGTGGCGTTGCTTCATGATGGGACAATCAAGCCATCGTGAGTGCTTGCTTGGAACTGTTGGTCTCTTTCCCAGATTTCTCATGGAATGTTCTAATCAGAGCTAAATGATGCATTCCTAAAATAGGAGTTAGCATTCACACCACAGGGCCTGTGGCCTGTGGATACCCAGTATTTCTTCTGCAAGGTATCTGTAGTCATGGTGATGCACCAGAGGCACTTGTCTATATATCCATACTTAGCTGTTTGCATGCATCACATTCCAGGGTCTATATGTCAGGGTCACTTAGGTAAATAGCATTAGCAGCCCAGGGTATATCTAAAAGCATCTTTGTCACTGAGGGTGTCTGCGGTGTTGGGCACATTGACAATTCTGGGCTTCCTTTGGCTTTATGTCCTATTTACCTTTATCAGATCTGCCTGAGGAAGGTCACATAGCTTAATGCAACAGACCTGTTTGCAAAAGCAGTTGTCTGCACATGTCTATTGTTCATGGTGGTGGCTCCGGAGTGCCATCTCCTCCAGGTGACTGACAGCTGCCCATCCAATTCTCCTCCAAACCCAAACCCACTCCCGTGGTTTTTGATTACCAACGTGTCAGTTACAGACAAGGTTTGATTTAACCGGATGCACCATCCTGTGATTGGGGAAACAGAGAAAGGACCCAGGAATTACCCTTGAAGGGCAGAGACAGTGAATGCCAATCTACACAAAACAGGTTAGCAAAGAAAGATGGGGGTGCTTCCTCCATTTTGAGAAAATGGAATGAACTGAATTGGTGCAATTTCAGACCAAAATTGATGGATACACAAATGGCATTTTTTTGGTAACACTTTCAACCCGTGTCTTCTAAAAGAAACATGAAAGAGCTGTGATGGAATGAACTGGGGTGTGTGCCCCACTACGAAAGAAATGAGGGTGACAGTCACTCACATCCTCATTTTTTAAAAACACTGTTTTGCGCTGAAAATTGTTCCATAAGCAACAGTAGAAGGGGAGGGGACATGAATGGGAAATATGCTTATTGTTCGAAATAACAATGTAGAAATGGAAAATTGCTATAGTTTTCCTATAACCCATAGTCCAGCCATTTTTGCCTCTTTTTTTTTTTTTTTTTTTCCTCTTTTTTTCTTTCTTAAGTCTCCCTCTGTCCCGAACACTACATCACCCTACTCTCAACTTTGGGAAGAAAGTATTATTTTAATCTTAATGTCTTATTTTAATAGCTGTGGAATACACAGTGGCAGGATGATAAACTGAAGGAGGAAAGAAACAAGTGAACTCGAATCAAAGATTTCACATCAACCTATTCAAAAGCGGGAAAAACAAAAATATCAGTCTCAAGCCCAAACCACAAACTGTTTTTCTTTTGATTTGCTCCTACATAAAAGTCTACCTAGGTTGCAAAACCAATTCTCCATTTTCCTAGAATTAACCAAATATTGAGTGTGTGCAAAAACATGTTTTCAAAAAAAAAAAAGATAATTATCAGAGGGAAGGAGGAGGAAGGACAGAGAAGGAAAATAAAGAGATATGACACAAGGAAACTGGGTCAAATGAAGACAAAGCAACCCACGTAACCCACCTGGAGAACAAATCGGACCAGCAAGGCGCTCTCAGCCAATCGCCTGGGTCTGCGGCGGGGAGGAGAGTCGGCATGGGTTCATTTGGCCGAGGAGTGCGTTTCATAAACCTTACCGTGCAGCTATGAAAGCTATCAGGATCTTCCCACGTTTCCTGTCATTCCGTGGAGATTGGCTGCTGGAGTGTTGGTGGGGGGAGTGGTGGGGAGTGGAGGTGGAGGGGGGAAGAGGATGGTTGGGTTGGTGAAGGGGGAACTGGCTGGGGAGGGAAGTGGAATCGCACAGGCATTTATTTTAAGTGCATATCCAAAATGAAATGAGGGAAAAAACCCAGTGTATTCTTTTTGGGTCATGTGAGGAAGCCACTGGTAAAGATAATAATATACGAAGGGAAAGAGGTAGAGAGAGAGAGAGAGAGAGGGAGAGAGAGAGAGAGAGGGAGAGACAGAGGGGGAAGAGAGAGAGAAGCAAAAGGCTTTCTATTATTCGGACACCAGCGAAGCACACTGAGGCAGCTGGAAGATTAAATTAAGTATTATATCTGCTGACCCTATTGCCATGGTTACCGGACAGCGGAAAATATTAATCAACCCAAGCCTTTTCAGATGAATGTGCTTGAAAAAAAATACAATAAATATAAATATATATGTATATCCTCCCTGCTCTGCTGTCTAAATGCAGAATGCCAGCCAGCACACCACCTGATAGTAGAGATAAACAAATAAAACAAAAAGTCTTGCCTCTCTGAGAAGGCTGACGTCATTCTTGGGAGGCAGGGCATGAACAGTGGGGTTGGTCACTTGCTACTTCTTCTTTGCCTGGTTTCTTCCCCTATCCCCTTAAATAATGAACCATCATGTCTGGCTTGATTGCAAAGTCAAGAGGCTATTTGTCTCCTTGTTCCTAGGAAATCTGTTCACTAACAACCCAGCCAGTCACTCTTATGCAATGACAAGCTGAAGCACGCTGAAGAGAAACAAAACAAAATGAGCAAAAAAAAGAAAGAAAAGAAACAAACAAACAAACAAAAACTACATATAAAAACCAAAAATCTAGTGAGTTAGGATAGGCTCAGAGTGAGTCCAGTCTATTTGGCTGTGAGTCTAAAGGAGTGGACACTTAATTACTCCTGAGGCTTAAAACTTCACTTCTTGCCCTGGCTCTCAGCTTAGTCCTCTCCAAATCCCAGACTTTGTTTCTCACTTTACAGCCAGCAGCTGACACTGTAAGACTGTCCTGCCTGCCTTGGAGTGTACTGACACTGATCCTGGGATGGGAACTGGAGCGATAGCCGAGCACAACCGGGCAGCATGGGCACATTAACGCAACAGGCTCGCTGGAGCAGGGTCTCTCCGGCTCGATGAATGAGGGTTGGTAGTCTGCCCTAAGACACTCTCTTCTCTTCTGGTCATCCGAGTTCCCACCACGTGGAAGGCACCTGGCTGGACAGTGTGCATATGGGGACAGCAAATACTCAGGCACTACAGCAGGTTAGGGACCAGGGAGGAAGGGGCTTTGAGGTTCATCTTGTTCAAGCCACCATTTTGCAGATGAAGAGAATAAAAACCCAGAAGGGATAAAGAATTTGTTTAAGGTTCAGGCTACCTCATTAAAGATTAGATCTTGCATTACGTCTCCTTAGTCCTGGGCCTTATCTGATCCGAGATGCTGCCAAAATTTTTACAGCAAGTTTACATGTCATTTCATGAAATGCTACTAATTCCCAAATGCCCATGGTGCCACCCAGCCTGGACCTAAGATTCGGAGATGTCTAAGAAATCTAATGGGCAAGCTCTGCTCCGTTTTTTCCCACCTACTCTCTACCTCCCATGCATTCCTAACTCCATCCTCCCTTCCCCATATAAACAGCCTATTGTGGAAAATATGGTCTTGACTTTCTCATTTCTTTCCCTTATTAAATACTGACATTGTTAGGTTTATACAGAGTCCTAAGGATATGTTGTAAAGTTTAGGTGAGACCTGCCAACAGAATATTCCTGTGTATTAGCCACAATGATCCTATATGATGAAACCAAATCAGGTCTCTGTGTCAGGCATGGCTCCGACACCCCCTCACCAAGAGCCACAGGGGTTCAGATGGCTTTTCTCTTAGTTAAGCCTTCACCACATGTAGCCTTGACCGAGACCAATCAGCCTTCTCCTTCTGCTTAGGTGCAATTTTACACAGTAGGTGATATTAACTCGGTAGCTAAGTCCCCATGTGCAGCCACAGCAACCACAGGGACCCAGCAGATGACAGGAGACAGCAGGTTGTATGATCCTGTAAATTATTTCCCCATAGTAACGGCAAGATTACACACTTTAATATGCATACGGCCTGAGAGAGCCCTCTTCCTGGCTGAACCAAGGCGATAATGTGTATTTTGTGTCCAGAAATCCGTTCTAAACTGTTCAGCGTGTAATAGACAGCATTACCTAAAGGGCTCCAACCTGACCGGCTCATCTGGCTTCTTCCTTGGACTTACAAGTGGGATGCTTCTTCCTTCAAAGAGTCTCCCTTTGTCCCTAGATTCTCCAGTTGTGTATTGATGCTCTCAGGACATACTCAATGCCCAGTCCAGTTTCAGCAAGCCAACATCTGCCTACAGCTTTTTTGATTTCTTTAACAGGCACAATCGGATTCAGTTGTTTTATTCCAGAGGGAGAAGAGTGAAACTGAGGGGACAAAGAGGGAAGGTGAATGAAACAGAGAAACAAGGTGGTGTAGAGGATCCAGAATGGATTATGCTCACTATATGAAGGACAGTTCTTGAGTTTAGAAACTGAAGGCCAGCTTCCTTTAAGTTCAATACAAAATATCTGATGCCCATAGAGACTCCTAACAGAAGTGCCAAAACTAGACAGCCTGTGCACACCCTAGCCTGGTCATAGTGGGGAGATTACTGGATTTGGTATCAGAGAACACAGGAAATTCAGCTCAGCCACTTTTCACTTGTGAGCTTCCAGACAAAATTTTAATCTATCTGATCCTCGGCCACTCCATCGATATAATGGAATAATTATAATGAATTTACAAAATTTCTGTGAGATTAAATTACATGAGTGTCTAGGCATAATAGATGCTCAAAACATATTAACACCAAGGTAGGGGGTAAGGACAATATATGTAGTACTTTTGAAAATGCTTAGGTTGGGGGACAGTAGGTGGCATGGTGGTTAAGGCGCTGACTCCCATATGACTAACCCCAGTTCAAGTCCCAGACCCAATGGCTTGAAACTCATGCCAGATGTGTGTAAGTACATTCCCCAAATCCCAAGAGGACAATGGAAGAGAAGGGACTGCAGCGTGTTCATCCCCCTTGAGGGTGATTTCTCACTTTCCCTCTCTTTCAGTCTTTCTACCAAGTGTATGTGCCTTATAGCAAAAATCTCTCTCTAAAAAGAATACTGGGACCAGCAGTTAGCATAATGGCTATGTCACTGAACTCCCATGTAGTTGACCATGATTTGAGTCCCAGACCTGGTGGCTTAAACTCATGCCGGGCACATGTGCGTGCATGCCCAAGATCCTGAGAGGAGAATGGAGGAGAAGGGATTGCGGTGTGGCCATCCCCCCTGAGGGGTGATTTCTCACTTTCTGTCTCTCTGTTTTTCTAGCGAGTACATGTACCCTGTAGCAAAAACCTCTCCAAAAAAAGAAAAAGAAAAAGAAAAAAAAAATACTTAGGTTGATATCTTGGGATTGTTATAAAATGACTTCCCAAATGCCACAGCTCATGTTAGCAAACCAAATCCATCACAAGTCCACCTGGGACTCAAGGAATAGCAAGGCTCACAAAGATTAGTGAATCCAATTTGCCATGAGAATGATTTGAATTGGGTATTATTGAATTATTATGAGTATTACTGAATTATTTTTTTCTGGGCCTCAACTCTTTCTTCTGTATAAGGGGTGACGTGGACCATATGGAAATACTAAGGTTTAGTGTAATGAATTTGCTCCTAGAGAAAATGTTCATCTTTTATGAAAAGAAGTTATTTTCTGTACTGAGGGCCATTTTAGTTTTGCTCCTCTTTACACATCTTAAAAGAAGAAAGGAAAGAAGGGAAAAAAGCACATGTGAGGAAAAGACTTGTGTAAACCACCATGCAGGTGAAAGGATATTATACGTCAGCACAGACATGCAGCTCCTCAGAGCTGTCATTACCCACATGTGAGTTAGGCTGAACAGAGCATGAAGACAAAGCTTTCATTTTATCACATGGAACCTGTTAAGGGAAAGAGCATGAGCCGAACTTTGGACAACCCTGAATCATACTCAATTTATTCTCCATCATCCAACAAGTCATCATCAAAAACAGGCAAAACACAGTGCAGAGAGAACGGTACATGTTGGAAATAAACGCAGATGCACGGTACATTATTGTCCAGGCATAAATGAGTCTTGTGGCTTAGTGAAACACAGCCCGTAAGTGGTAAAAAAGAAAAATAGTGGTCACTCTCCCTTTCTCAAAAGAGGTTGTTTTTGACACTTCTAACAAAATTAAAGATGTAGTGACTTTTGAATAAATTTGGGAGGTAAAGATAGTCCTCTAAAGAATCTTCAAAGGCTTAAATGTTAACATTCAATGCAATTTTTAGACTTTCTGATGGACAGAGAAATTTGGTGGCAATGGATCAAATTCATTCCAAACACAGTTTCTTAAACAAATGCAAGTGCACAAAGTTAATAATAATTAATTCTCTATTTGTAAGATCTTCCCACATCTGGCATAATTTTTGCCTTGATTCTCACGGGGAGAATTTGGTCACAATGGTGGTTAATAGAACAAAACATTTTCATATTTGGACTTCGTCAATGCCCTTCCTCTTCCCTTACCTGAAGAATTCCTACATAATCATTAAAACCCAGACCCCCTCTCTGTTTCTAAAAATGGTACGACTACGCTACCATCGACCCAGTTCTTACCTCTTCTTCACTGAGCTTTTCACACACACCCCCATTCCATGCACACATCAATCCATCCATCAATCCCTGTTTTCTAGAGAGGTTAGAATAAAATGACCATGCATGACATGAGTGGGGTTGACTGCCCACTTTCATTATCACTTTCACCTTGGTCCAAACAGTTCTGATTTCTTTCCTTGGTTTGAACATGCCCATCATGTACCTTTGAGATCTTGCTCAGGTTAGTCCCCTCCCTGGACTACTGTTCTCTTGTGAGCACGATATGGTTGTCTCCTTATCACTGTGTTCTTTGCTGTAATGTCACCTTTTCTGAGAAGACATTCCTAATCAACAAACCTAGTTATTATCTAGCTACTGGCTACTACATCATCCCTGTTTAAATTCTTCTCATAGAATTTACCATTATCTAATATTTTTCTTCTTTATCTGTTTACTCAGTGTCTGTTTTACCCCACAAGAATGTAAGCACCCTGAAAGATGGGCCCTCGTCTGTCTCGTTTGCCACTCTACCCGCAGGTGCTAGACAGTAAGTGTCGAATGCATTTGTGTTGAAAAATGCCCTACACTAGCCCCAGCAGAATTCATCACTTGCTATGTATTCTTTCTTATAATGGCATTTCACACAGATGACAGTGTGTATGTTTGTTTGTTTGTTTGTTTAAAGTGGATTTTGCTTTAGGATGTGTGAACTCACTGGAGAGAGGAAACAGAGAAAGTGAGAGGAAAAGTGAGAAATCACCCCCCAGGGGGATGGCCATGCCCCAATCCCTTCTCCTCCATTCTCATCCTGGGATCTTGGGCATGCACACATACATGCCCCGCGTGATTTTAAAGCCACTGAGTCCAGGACTGAAACTGCGCTCAACCATGTAGGGTCCAGCGACATAACTGCTACAGCATCTACTGGCCCCTAGAACACAGTTTTAACACCAATATCATGCTCTAATTGTTATCTGGGGCCTTAACTAAACCATGAAATCCCAGCGGTGGGAACCAAATTTTGTCAACTTTGAACTATTTACTCCAAAGTTAGGAAAACTACCCACTCATCATACCCTGACACACAGGTAAGGTACTACATGACCTCAAAAGCACACTACTTCCTGGCAGTGTGAATGGCAGCCCGTGAGCTGAGGAGCGTCCAGTCTGAATAACCATGAACAGCATCTCAGATTTCTCTTTGCCATGAAGAGAAATCAAGGAGACCTTGCTACCTTGTCCATATTCTCTAGGAGAAAAGCTAAGTGCCCAATGTATTTGCCCCAGCCAACTTCCCCCTCAGACCACACCTTAGAGTTTATAAATGTCCTTAGAGGGGGACCTTGGTTGGATGTTGTGTTGGGAAACTCATGTGTACTACTGGGTTTTCAGGAGAGACAGGATGCATTTTTGCCCGGAGAAATGAAGAAAAGTACAGTATGACTTTCCCGACAACCTAATACTTCACATCTTCTCCATCCTATCATCCATCCTAGCAATTAATGGATGAACAGTTATGTACAGACTTTAACCAGATTTTTTACAGGTACAGACAAAGCGTTGTCTTGGGATATCCATCGTACCTGTGGCTTTGTGCCTTGTGATTCTTTGATGTTGTCATACAAGGTGCCTGCAGGAACTTGCTCACCATTCAGGCATGGCCACCTAGAAGCTGGACAACTAGGAATGGAAGTTAATGGAAAATTGCTTTCATCTTTTATACCCCAGATAAATAACTTTGACACTAATCTAAAAAACAAAACAAAACAAAACAAAAAAAAACACTCAAAGCACCCAGTAGGATTAAGCACTAGCTTTCTCTCATTCCATGTTTCCTTCACAATGTTCTTCATTACTATATACTGAGATTAATTCCCAAATAGCCCCCCACTCTCCTTTCTGGAGGAAGCCAGGCCAAGGCAGTTGGTGTCAAGTGGGGTGATAACACTCACATACAGTAGCATCACAGTCACTAACATTCTGACCTGTGGTAGATAGGTATGATGTGCAGGCAGAAGGCAAGCCACGAAGCTATGTGGTATCTATGAACTTTGCATGGCCTTGGGAAATGGTAATTTAAAACATTATGAAGCTAGATAACTTTTGTTAACTATTTTGAAGGCCTTAAAAAATTATAAATTCAAAAGGGTAACTGTCAAGCCAAACCAGAACATCTATGGCAGCATTCAGGAGATGTTCATCTGCTACCTGGCTCATAGAATTGAAAATCAGGCCATGGATACAATTTCAAGAATAGAAGAACTACAAAGGGGTTAAATGCAAAGTCTTAACAGGGCTTCCAAGCCCAGGTCAGGACTCTGATAGGAAAAGAATGGAATCTTGAAATACAATAATTTGGGTGGATGATCCTAAGAATCTTGAATTTCTGGATTTCCCTTAACACTCACAGTTGGCAGAGGGAGATTCATTCCCTTTGCAGTAAGAGAGAAATGGACTAACCCACAAATAGTTTACTTCAGAAAGGTTCCTGTAAGATGTTTGTGGTCCTCAAGATCCATTCTCACCACCTTTTATTTCCTACAGCCTGATACCAGATTTAGATCTCAGGGGAACTCAGCTAGAGAAATAGAAAATCTACCCCATGAAGAAATATTCTGCGAAATGAAGGAACTGTAGGATACAACAAATTTATAGCAGACTATGGAACTTCCACCGTAAATTTTGATCTAAAGGGTATTAGGACAGGATGGTTGGAAAAGAAGACAGATAGGTGAAGAATTTAATGGAAAAATAAGACTATTTTGACTCACGGTTTGATATTCTGGCAAAGTTATTTGGAGCCAGTCTTAATACTTATCTGGGCTGGTTCCTAAAAGCTGGGGCATAAGGACCATGTATAGTAAATGGAGTAGGAGCAGGAGATCTGCTTTGGCATTGTATTCAGGAAAGAGTCAGAAGAGTCAGAAGGTGTGGATGCTACAATAGAATTATTATCTGATACTATAGAACATACTACTTATGTTGGCTAGGAGGGCTCAGAGGATACTTCCTTCAGTAAGTCAGTAAGAAACACACGAGTGAGGCAGGCCAGATACCACTATGAAACACACTGGTGGTTGTTCTTTGTATGACAGAGAGGACAAAAGGAAATGCCATCATGGAACGGGGTTTTCTAGTTTCAATGATGATGATGGGATTCTAGAATGACAGAGGCCAGATAGTGGTCCTTAACCATTCAAGGCAGGGTGATAACGATAAGAGTGAGCTGACAATCAGAGATCTGCAGACATGCTAAAGTTTGTTCAGTTGGGTAAAATAGAGGGACTCCGAGTGTGAATCTTACCCCTAGTAGTGACTGAGCTACTCATGGGTTCTAATTGACCAGGTGACTGGAGTGCCCTTCATAAGATGGATATTGGTAGAGCCATTGACTAATAAGGTTAGACAGACAGGCTAATGTATTATTATACAATGGAAATGGCAGGTGTATTCAGTGTCGGCTTTGAGCAGTTACATGAAGAAGGTACATGAATAGATCCCACATCAACCCAATCTGTGCACTGACCCCTCTCTTAATCCATAGTAACTGCTCATGACCTATTACCAGCTGATGGAAGAGAAGAGACATGCAAACCGGTTCATGGACATGATGGCACAATATGTTGGTATGAACTGTAAATGATCTGATAGCCTCTTTCAAGGGTAACCCATAGGATTGTGGTGATGTGACTGTCCTATCAGGCAGAGCTCTGAGTGGTGTACCAGGTCATTAATTTGGGGTGAAGATAAGGTGGCCAGAGGTAGAGATATGCAAAGACTCCTGAGCAGCCACAAATACCTGGTTGATTAGATGCCTAAAAGAAGCAAGACCAGAAGACTAGGAATAAAAGGATCTGAGAAAGACATGTATGAATGGACCAAGGGGAAAGAGCATGAAGTTTGTGGCTATTTTACCCAATGCCCGTAACAGTGGAGGCACTGACCAAGCAGGAAGTGCAACCTGTGGATGTCAGGTTGCTTCTTGGCTATGCCAGAAGATTAGTTCCACAGGGGCAGGAGAGTTCACATTGGAGTGAAAGGTTTCACCAAGATAGTGAAATTATAGCCAGAACGGAGGTTGGGACTAGTAGGGCAATACTACTCCTAACATTAACAGTCATAATGATGATAATATTTTTTAAGAGAGATTTTTGCTATAGGGTGGGTGCACTCACTGGAGAGACAAAGAGAGACAAAGAGATGGGAAGTGAGAAATCATTCCCCAGAAGGGATGGCCAGGCTGCAATCCCTTCTTGTCCATTCTCCTCTCAGAATTTTGGGCATGCATGCACCCGCACCTGGCGTGAGTTTCAAGTCTCCGGGTCTGGGACTTGAACCACAGATGGCCATGTAGGAGAGTCCGGCAATGTAACCCTCATGCTATCTGCTGGTCCCAGTAATGATGATATAATTAATGGATTCACTTATTGATGGTATATGATGCATCAAACATCACACTAAGATTGGGTTGTCAGAAAAGTCATGACACATTTTTGCATAGGAAAACATAGAAAAACATGACATGACTTTTCCAATGACCTAATATTTTCACGTTTGTTCCTTACAATGACTCTATGAATTATATTATTATTAATCACCACTTGATGTATGAGGAAGCTGAATACTTTGGACTATTATTAGTTAGTAGTTCATATTTACGCTATTAATTTCCAATTGTTAGTCAAGAGAATGCTTCCTCCCTATCACCTCATGTATTTTTCAGTAGCCCTATGAAAAAAGTATTATTACCCATGTTTTAGAAGTAATAAACTGAAGCTCAAAGAAGCTGACCATCATCCTTAGTAACAAGGTCTACCTAATTTGAGACTACCTCCTGCTAAAGCACACTACGTCTGTCCTATTCCTTGCACACAAGTCTGATGTGGAAGGTTGGTGAAGGGTGAGCCACTGAGCTTAATAATACGGCATGGAAGAATGAAGGAAGGAGCTGGGATGAATTGCTGACATGCCTGACCTACATAAAGGGGATTGCTGTCCCAGCCTTCCAGCTCCCTCCTTTCCTCTGTCTCTCCTACATACATGATGATAGACAAACTATGCTAACAGCTGAGCTGATTTTACTCATCTTTACAATCTTGATATTTCAGGGTTTTATTTTCTCATAAATCAAAATAGTACACGTTTTAAGGAATAAATAAGAATAAAGAGAATTCTGGCATATTCGTTACAGTATACATGTTACATGCATTCCAAATGCTTTTCAGAGGCCTTTCTAGGCCGCTTCCCAGAATGCTCTCACACAGGCCAGGACATGTGCTTTCTGCAGCCCCCTTTCTACGCCTTTATCTACATAACTTTCATTGACCTAAATCGGATTTGTGTGTGCAGAAGGGCAGCACAATTGAGGCTCAGCAAGTCTTGTCATCTTTTTGTTAAACTTCCCAGGCTGCCAATTACCAATTCTGTGCACTCGGGGAAGTGCAGGACACACCACATTAAATTGGAGCAGAATGTACTGGCTAATGATCACCAAGTCAAATATGTAAAGAGATTCCCGAGTAACAAAGATCCAGCGGAGGTCTGAAGCCAATGAGGTAGGGCTTACAGTAAGATGGAGAAGCAGAAGGAAGGAAGAAGAGAGCAGAGATAGAGAAAGAGAAATGAGGGGGAGAGAGAGAGAGAGTAAAGGGAAAACAAATATGAGGATCTGTGGATATAGTTTCTTTAGAAGACATAATGGAGAGGGGGCTGGAAAACAATCCTTTGAAATGATTTATGGCTCAAGGGAATCTGGGACCATTTAAAATCTGCTACGGATGAATCTGGGACTCTATTTGGGAGACATTTCTTTGAGCTGTATGTATGTCTAGCCATTTTGATCATCTGGCCAGCTGTTTAAACAGAATGATCGTGTGGCTGGACTGATGGGCTAAATCAGTCAAACAAGCCCATCTGGAAGATGATGCAGTCAGTCAAAATATTACATTCTCTGTGCAAATGCAAACATATTGTTTCCACTAGTCATTTGCCATTCATGGAATATAACATGGTACTAAGTAATCCTTGTGAAGTGAATTTACATCCAAAGACAGAAAGCAGGGGAAAACATGTCAGCACCTCTTTTGCTAACTCTTCATCATCACTGAACACTGACCCATGGGTTCTTCTAAGAACACAAAGCCACGGCCTATATAAATGCATTTTTGAAAAGTCAAACATGGTCACAAAAAATCCTAACACTAAGCATCATCCCTACTAGAAAAGAAAACATTAAGTCACCTCTTGTCACTGGATCTGAATAGGGAAGTGAAAGCACCATGTCTTTTTCTGTAATTAGGGCTTACATCTTGCCACAACCAAAGTCCATGGAACTGTATGGTTAGAAAAGACAATATGTATATGTGTGTGTGCATGTGTGCACATTAGCTGCACACAAGGATACACACACATATAAGAAGCAAAAACATATTCAAGTACTAAAAGCTTAGCATCTTAGCACTAGGTGTAAATCTGATTGTCTGAATGCCCTACGTTGCGACACAGGGCATGCAGCTACAATGGGGTGGTGACTTGAAGTTCTAATCCCATCTCTGTGCAAAGAATGTTCAGACATACCTCCAGCCTGTTCTTTTTCTGTCTCTGCAAAGATAGTTCTATAGACCTCTAGATCATCATGCATTTTCATTTGAAAGTTGAACCTTGGAGCCAATATATCTAAAACCAAAATAATCACTGTCTCCCCAAATCAGTTTCCCCATTGATTTTCATCATGTGAATTCCAATGGGGCAGTGGCTTTGTCTGACTTGCTTACTACCATTTTCCCAAAGCACAGAGCAGCAGAGTACCCGGCACATGAGAGGAGCTAGCAAACACGTGTTAAATGACTTGGGTGGGTAGATGGACACTGACGTCACGTTCTCCAGGCTGTGGAGCTTATCTCTGATATTTTCCTTTCCAGTTATAAATCAACTGCTATCATTTCCTTCTTTAAAAGTCTTTGAATTTGTTTACCTCTCTGGGTTGGTGGGGGATAAAATAAGATTAAGCATGTGAAAGTGCTTGATAAACTGTACAGCACCATACACACTTAGAATAATTATTTCTTTCTATTTCTGCCTTCCAGCACCCTGGTTGAGGTCTTCGTCGTCCCACCACAACTTGAAGGCTGTACTGGCCTGTTTTTGTTTAGTCTCCCTTCACCTTGTTCCCATATTCCCATTAAGATAACACCTCCTAAAGCAATGTGAGGAGTATATTGCTCCACTCTCCAACACTGTCAAGATGTGGCCTACACAATCCCCAAACCATCGAGAGCATCCATACTAGGGATAAGTATATTTTCTTTACCTCTATTTCCTGCTCATCTGCTTTTCTTTATAAATATTTATCCTATGCTCTTTCAACATGCATGGTCATCTCTGCCTTTATAACATCTGACTTTCTCCACATTCATCAGTTCAATTCATGGGTGAATAAATATACAGATGTATGTCCCCTCCCATCTACCTTCGCAAGGCCCATCCATATTTCAAATGCCATATCTAATCTTATAGCTTTCTTCTCTGTCTTAGTTTGAGTTAGTTGCCTCAGACTCAAAGGCAAGAGATCTGAGGGCATGTGGTTTATCTGGGAAGACAAAAAGCAGCAGCAGGAAGGGGACAACGGTGAGTAACTGTGGGAAAAAATATTGGAAATGGTGCACACAACATCCACCTTAGAACTATTTCGCCTATAAGGCAATGGAGCTAGGGTACTTATATACCAACTCCTGAAAGCTATTGGTTGAGGATTAATAGGAAAGAGGGGAGAACATGCAATCCCAATCACATCTGCTACAATACCAGATGAAGCCCTCAGAGAGACATTAGGTCATTGGAAAAGTCATAATGTATTTCTCTGTTTTTCTATGCAAAAAATGCATGACTTTCCTGATGACCCAACAGATCCTAGTTCAGGCCTAAGCAGTGCTGTCTTTTAGAAAAATAATGTCGGGGACAGCAGGTGGAGTGGTGGATAAAGTGCTGGACCTCACATGGCCAAGCACAATTCAAGTCCAGGACCTGGCAGCCTGAAAATCACACCTGGCATGTGTGTGTGCATGCCCCAGATCCCAGGAGGAGAATGGAGGAGAAGGGACTGTGGCATGGCCATCCACTCTTGGGGGGTGATTTCTCACTTTCCCTCTCATCATCTCCCTGCATCTTTTCAGCAAGTCTATGTGCCCTAAGGTCAAAAGAGAAAAAAAGTGAGCCCCAAATGTGACCTATGAATCTAGTTCTAAATTGTATAGTAGCCACATTTTTTTAAAAAAAAAGATGAAAAGGTGAAATTAATATTAATAATTATATATGTTATTAAATCCAAAGATTACCCAAATTATTATCATTTCAACATGTGATAACAAAAAGTCATTCAGCTATTTACTTTTTTGTGGTACTCTCTTTGAAGACTGTGTTGCATTTTATACTCAGAGCACATCTAACTTAGGGCTATCCATATTTCCAGTGCTTATTAGCCACATATGGCTAGAAGTTACCACATTGGACAGCACAGGTCTAAAGGCTAAGGGTGGGCCACTGAGAACACCTGCTGCATGGTCATTTCTAGTCACGGGGATCATCTCCTTTGGCTGGGCTATTTAAAATACCGATCTAAGACTCAGGACACATTGTTTAGAAAACTGTTCACTTTTTGGGAACCAGCAGTTAGCGTAATGGCTATGTCGCTGGACTCCCACGTAGTCGACCGCAGTTCGCGTCCTGGACCCGGTGGCTTAAAACTCACGCCGGACACGTGTGTGTGTGTGCCCAAGATCCCGAGAGGAGAATGAGGGAGAAGGGATTGTGGCGTGACCATCTCCCCTGGGGGGTGATTTCTCGCTTTCTGTCTCTATGTCTCTCTCTGTCTGTCTGGCGAGTGCACGCGCCCTATAGCAAAAAACCCTCTCCAAAAAAAAAAAAAAAAAAAAAAAAAAAGAAAGAAAAGAAAACTGTTCACTTTTTCACGTAGATAGGGCTTATTTCACAAATACTACAAGGATATACTCTTGTTATCTTTCCATTAGTTCCTTTTTTATTGCCTTGTTCAATTAGCTTTGGCCAACTGATTGATTCAGAGGAATCACCTTATCCACAGTTCTCTAACCTTCTGTGAGGAGAAGTCACTATTAATTTCCCATTCAGAGGACCAAGAAGAGAACTGTCAGCCCATATCCCAGCAGAGAGGGACAGTGAGTTCCTGGTCTGGCAGCCAGAAGACTGCCCTAAACGAGACATACTTAACCTCTACACAGAGAAACAAATTTTAAAGACCTCCTAAGAGGGAGATGCAGCACACTCCTTCAATAATAAACTTGAACATTTAAAAGATTTTTCTGAAAGGAAAAAAAAATCATGGAACTAACCTAAATCATGCGTAAGCTGTCCCCCACCCCTACAACCCTGCTGTTCTGTCCTCCAGTCTGCCTTCATTTCCAAGTCCAAAGAGATCATTGAAAAGCATCCAAGAGGTACTAGGTGACCAGTTTATATTAAAAGATTAACATATCTTCCCAAGTAAACAGAACTATGGCCAATATGCCACAGGGCAAAAAGCACTGAGAGAGATTTGTGGCACCTAAGAGGCAGAGCAGCAAAGGCAAGGAGATTTTGTAAAGTCAGAGTCTCAAAGGTACTAAGTTGTGTTCATTGCCTGCTACTGAAAAATTTGAACTTCCTGGGACCAGCAAATGGCATAATAGTTATGTTGCTAGACTCCCATGTAGTTGACTGCAGTTCGAGTCCCAGACTTGGTGGCTTAAACGCACATCAGGTGTGTGTGTGCATGTGCCCAAAATCTTGAGAGGAAATTGGAAGAGAAGGGATTGTGGCATGGCCATCCCACCCCCCACCATTGTGTGTGTGTGTGTGTGTGTGTGTGTGTGTGATTTCTTGCTTTCTGTCTCTCTCTATATCTCCGGCAAGTGCATATGCCCTATAGCAAACATCTCTCAAAAAATAAAAAAGAAAGAAAGAAAAATAAGAACTTCCCAAGTCTCATTTAAGTAAGTATATAGCATATAGATAATAAACATTTTCAAGCACATGCATAATAAACATTTTCAAGCACATCAACATCTCAGGGTAAAGGGGGTCATCTGTTGAATTCCAGAGGATTCAAAATGACAATCGTTCTTCACCTCAAGCCTAAATTTTTTCCTGTATTTCTAATTGATGCTCATTTTGACAGATCAGAAGAAAGTTTCCGTTGGGAAAAAAAGCCATTTCCTATATTATTGGTTATGGATTCACTTCTTTCTCTGTTTATTTATCTAAGATCAAATGTTCAACATAGGGGCCAGCAGGTGGCATGGTGGTTAAAGGCACTGGATTCCCACATGGTCGACCTCGGTTCGATTCCCAGACCTGGCAACTTGCTTCCTCGCTTCCCCCATGCCTTCCATCCCTCTCTCTCTCTCTCTCTGTTCAAATTAAAAAATAATAATAACAAATGGAATTAAATAAATAAATAATTCTTAAAATAATGTTCAACATATAATTGGTTTCTATAATATAGTTCAAGAATTTTACTTTATAAACTTTTTTCTTTTGTGGTACAGTGTTAATGCAAGTGCCCTGCGAAGCTGGAAGCCGCAGAGCCAACAACAGGTTTGGATCTCCCAGCTGACTCGAAAACACACTGGGTGTTTGAGCAGGCACCAGAACCCCGAGGGCCAGGGATAGGGAAATGTAGCATGACAAGACTTTGTTGAGGGTACTTTCTTTCTTTCTGTTCCTTTTCCCCTTACACACTCACATGTATGTGTATATGCATGCTATCACTAAAAAAAAAAAAATTCTCACATGTGCTGTTTCTGCTTTTTGTTTTTGTTTTTTTTATGAGAGTGAGAGACAGAGAGAAAGAGACAAGTGCCCTCCACAGGGTCTCTCATTGTGATTCTGCCAACCTTCCCGGCCAGCCAGGAACATGGACATGCACATATCTAGTATGGTCTTCCATATGGACCCAGCATTGCTCGAGTAGCATGTTACCATGGCACTACTAAGCCAACCCTTCAAATCTTTTCTTTCCCCCTACATTTCTCTAAAATCTCATTAAATTATTTATGCTTTTAAAAAAAATTCTTCCTCATTTTTTTTCAATTTTTAAAATAGGTTTTTGCCATAGGGCACATGCACTCATCAGAGAGAGACAGAGAGAGGGAAATGAGAAATCACTCCCCAGAGAGGTTGGCCAGACTGCAACCCCTTCTCCTGTATTCTCCTCCTGGGATTCTGGGCACACATGCACATAGGCCAGCATGATTTTTCTGGTTGCCCAGTCTAGGACTTGATCCGTGGTCAGCCATGTGGGAGTCCAGCACCGTAACCACACCATCACCTGCTCCTTCATTTAAAAAGGAAGCAGTTAAATTTTTCCACAGTTAAAATTTTAAACTGTGGTATTAATCATTCTCATTCATAAATTGTTTTACTTTCTGAATCAGGTAGCTTTGAGCTTTACCTCCGTTGATTAGAATTTCTTCCCTTTCCATTTTTTTTATCTTCCAAATGAGACCATTGTTTTCTGTCCCTGGTTCTTCTGGTTACATGTCACCTGTCTGGTGTTTCTGTTCTCACTTTGTCAGTCTCTCTTCCCAGGAATCTCAGTGGTTGAAAGTTCTGGAAGGCAGTATGGACTCTTTTCTCTACCACTAGACTGATGTTCTACTTCTCTTATCTTGGGTTACTTCCTGCTAAGAAATCATTGGAGTAATGAACCACACTCAAGTATTTTAGTGCCATTGTTCTAATCTACTGGGAATTAGGGCTATGTTATTTTCTAAACAAAAATGTATAGTATATGAACCAGTGTGATTGGAGCAATATTATATATATATGTATACACACACACACACACACATATATAATACAATATAATACACGACTGGACAATGGTGCAGTAAAACGTGACACTCCACAAGGCTGGCCCACATGGGAATGTTCTGGGCTTACTTCCAGAGATCTCCCTGAGTACTCCAGCACATGCCTGCTCATGATGTGGGATTGCCTGACTGGAGGTAGATCACAACGTCAAGACCCTGTTGGGAGTGCTATCTCTCTGTCTCTTGCTCATGGAAGAAAGAAAGAAACTTTTAAAAAAATCTGATGCCCGTTTGTAGGAGCTAAAATTATGGTATTTTTAGGTAATGTTAGGTAAATCACATGCCTAAAGATAAAAAAAAGAAAAAAAAAAAGTGTGGAAACTGCTTTCAGTTGAGGTTGGCTTATATAGACTTGCTGTAACCTTGATACAGTGTCAGGCCAGGCACTTTCACACAAACTTAAGATTGGGATGGAAGAGTGAAGTTTCCTTTTAGATAATAAACCCATTTCAAAAGTATTTCTTTAAATTTCACTTTCAAAAACATTTAATGAGTGTCAGCAGATGAAATGGAGGTTAAGGTACTGAACTTTCACGGGGCTGGCTGTGCAGATTAAAGTCTCAGACTCTGTGGCTTGAAAAATCACACCAGGCAGGTATATACGTGTGTCTAAAGTCCCAAGAAGAGAATGGAGGAGAAGGGATTGCAGCATGGTCATTCCTCCTTGGAGGGTGAGTTCTCATTTTCTCCCTTCCTCTTTCTCTAGTGAGTGCACATGCCCTATAACAAAACTGCTTAAAAAAAAAAAAAGATTTAATTGAATATTGTTATGTCTTTCTACAATTGCAATGTTTTATGACTACGTCTAAGCCATACAATTCTATTTTCTAAAATTTTCCAAATATTGCATCAAATTTATAAATTATTGTACCATTGGAATTATTTAACCCTTTGTTTTCATCTAGGATGAAGACTAAAATTCTAAAGGCACAGCTTAAAAAACTTGTCTTAAGATTTTTTAAATTCATGTATTAAATAAAGATTTGCTGTGGATTTTCCCTTGAGGAGATAGATTTTTGGAAACATAAAATTATTGCCTTGGTAATTTTCAGCTCATAATTGTTGATCTTCTTTCCATGGGTTTGGAGGACCAGCTAAATTATTCTTTTTTTCTTTTCTTATGGTTTTTCCCATAGGAAACATGCACTCACTGGAGAGAGAGAGAGAGACAGTGAAAGTAAAAGTGAGAAGTCACCCCCTTCCCCAGAAGAGATGGCCACACTGCAATCCCCTCTCCTCCATTCTCCTCCTGGGATTTTGGGCATGTACACACATGTGCCTGGCAGAACTTTCAAGCAACCAGGTCCAGGATTCAAACTGCAGTTGTCTATGTGGGAATCTAACACCTTAACTATTATACCTAACCTGCTGATCCCACTAAATTGCCTTTTCAGATCTCTATCTAGCTTTCTCACCTTTCTGCCCCTTCTACTCTAGAAGAGTTTACTGTTTCCTGTCCTTCCTTCTCTATACATCTGTGCCTAGCAAGTACATGTGGATGTAAAATATGTGTTTATTGAATGAATAAACCATATATAGTTATATGCAAATTTAGATAAAATTAAGTTAGCAAATATTTATTTAACACTTGTTATTTACACTGAAAAAAAAAGGTGATATAAAGACACAGACTGTCTTCAAAGAGTTCTATAAAATAATACAGGGAAAAGGAGGACAGAAATCATTATATACCAGAGTGACATTGATAATACGTTGGCACAAGCTAATATCCCTGAAGAAAAGGGAGATAGAAACTCTCAATCAAAGTTAGAGAAACCAGGAAAACTATCACAAAATACAGTCTACAAAGTAATCTTTGGACTCTTGAGAATTCTGGATTACCAGATACAACACTTCAGATCACAGCAAAAACGAACAGAATTAAAACGACTGAACCAAAAGTCCCTAATAGCTACATTCTTTTCAAAGCAGTTAAGAAATCCCAGGCTTCAATTATCAAGCTTCAACTAGGGCTTATTGTTAGTTGGTTGGTTACCACTGTATAGTAGGTTTATGTAGATGCTAAAGTGTCTCTGCTGCTTTCTAGTTGGGAAATTTCATCAATAAGATACAGAAAATAATATTAAAGGACTGCTGTAAAGAGTATAGAATGGAGTATGGCATATATTCAAATTCCATGAATGTGAACTGCTGTTAATTAGAGGAATAGTTATAATTGTAATAATCATTGATTCTACTCAGTCACTGGGCTAAAATGCTGCACCTATCAAAAGAGTTCTGGTAATCCAGAACTTACATAAACATATGAACCCAACAGACATGATGGAGTGGGTGTGAGAACTGGGATGAGGAGCATCTGTGTCTCACACTGAACTTCGTATCTGTTCTGTCCCAAACCCCACACCACTCACCCACCCCCTGGTAGCTCTTGGGGAAGATCATGACAAAATGTGGTGAAAGTAAAGAAAAGAAACTGGCAAAAGCCCAAAAATAATGGATTTCCTTATCAGTTGAGACTCTGCTCAAAGCAGTGGATTTTTTTTCACTTCCACTTATTATAATGTCTAAAATTCCAAAAATTGTGATTTCTAGCCCTGGGTCCTTTGTGTTCTGCGTCTGCAATGGTAGCATTTTCCTATAATAAGATTTCATGGGGCCAGCAGTAACACAGTGGTTAAGGTGCTGGATCCCACATGGATGACTCTGTGGTTTGAGTCCCATACCTGTCGTTTTGAAAGACATTCCAGGTATGTTATATGTGAGTGCCCAAAATCCCAAGAGGAAAATGAAGAAGGGAATGTGGCTTGGCCAATCCCCTTGGAGGTGATTTCTCACTTTTTCTGTCTCTATCTGCCTCTCTTTGGCAAGTGCAAGTGCCCTGTGACAAAAATCTTAAAAAAAAAAAAAAAAAAAAAAAAAGAGAGAGAGAGAGATTTCATAAGACTTGATAAAATGTCAAGTTTCTATTTGAAAAAAAAAAAACGTATATATAGCAAGCTTGCTTGATTATCTAATGATGCACAGAAGCTTTGATTCTCAGTTATCTATGACTATGGGAAGAATAATTCATTATTATTCAATCAATAAAATTTAGCATCAGACCATGAATGTTCATTGTTTTTGAGCAAAATAAGTATAAAATTTTTTAATTGACTGAAAAATTGTGAACTAGGAAATCAGAAACCCTTGCAGATTAAAAAGTATCTTTAAGAAGTAACAAACATAGTTGGAAAAATGAAAGACATCATAAAATAAACATAAAGAACCTCCCCGAAATCACTGCCACAAAGATTAAATTACTCTCGGCTTCTTGTTCAACAAAAGCTTATTCCATTGAACTCTGATTTCAATATTTCGAGTAGATTTCATCTCCTAGGATTTCTTTGTCTAACTTGAAATAAGGTCTGTAAGGACATGAGTAGATGTCCTACAAATCTGTATCCCTGTATCACTCAGATTCTGGTACAGATTGTGGATTCAGGGAAATAGTGAGTGAACTGGCACATGAACGAGAAGGTTGCTTGGAAAAGTGGAACATCGGGTTAAGAAACTTGGAATCTCCAGGTTCTAGAGTAGAAAACTTAGGGCAGGAGGGCCCGAACCTCCTGGACAAAGGGTGCACTATAGACTACCTATCTCCCTTTACCAAAAAGTTGTGCCCTGGGTCCCTCTGTGCCTAGGATAGGACATTTTGCTATGCCTTCATTTCAATTTCTCTCTCCTGTACTATGAAATATACTTCACGACCTCTTATAAAATTATATGGAATTTGGGGCCAGCAGGTGGTGTGGTGGCTAAGACACTGGACTCCCACATGGCTGACCATGGTTCAAGTCCCAGACCCAGCAGCTTGCATTCTCACTATCTCTCTCTCTCCCTCTCTCTCTCTCTTTCTCTCTCTCTGGTCAAATTGAAAAATAATAACAACAAATAAAATTAAATTTAAAAATTATATGGAATTTATTATGAGTTGAAAAATTATTTAATTGCTAAACATGAAAGCTATTTAGTAATAAACTTTTGGAGGTCAAATGGTAGCACAGCAGTAACACACTGTTCTGAGATGCAGGGTCCACATGGGAGGGTACTGGGTTAGCATCCTGAGGTCTCCCTGTACACACCAGGTACATGTACCTATGGTCCAGAGGTTGTCTAAGGCTAGGGGGCAGAGGTCCTAGTGTAAACACTCTGTTGGGGAGTGACTGTTCTCCTCACCTCCTGGAACAAATAAATACACTTTTAATAAAAGTAAATATCATGGGATCAGCAGATGGAGTAATAGTTACGTCACTTGACTCCCACATGGCTGATCACAGTTCGAGTCCTGGACCCAGAGGCTTAAAATTCACACCAGGCACAGATGCATACTTGCCCAAAATCCCAAGAGGAAAATGGAGAAGGGATTGCAGCATGGTCATCTCCCTGAGGGGTGATTTCTAACTCTCTGTTTCTCTGTTACTCTAGTGAGTGCATGTGCCCCATAGCAAAAATCGCTCTCTCAAAAAAAAAAAAAAAAAAAAATGTAGAGATCTTTGAGGGCACAGTACTGCATGACACAGTGAGGTTTCTTACCACTCCCATTTAAGTCCTAACATGGTTAATATATTGTTCCTCAACTTGTGACCAGATGGCCCTCCCTAGATTTGCATGCTGCTAACAGTATACGATATATCAACTTACAGGTGGGATTGGTATCTACTTGCTGTGACATGGTGGCCCTGGCCCATGTGCCAAGGCCACTGACACATACATGTGAGTGTGCACCATAACCCATGGCATTTTCTCTCATGCCCAGATAACAATATTGGCCTTGCAAATGGCCAGTCATACTAGATGCCTGGCACTTTTCATAGCAATTTATGAGGTGCTATGTGGAGCAGGGAAGGACCTTCATTCATATGTGTATTCTGCAGACAGGTACAATAAATAAAGAAAATAAAAGAAGAGATAGATAAAGTGTTATCTCATTCCACTCTCTAAAGTTCCTCTCCTTGATTTTGCCTTGTCTCTTGCATGTGTTTCACAAAGCTCAGCCTGTCTTGAAGAAACACTATCCTTTATTAAAACTAACAACCAAACAACACAATATTTAGACATAGCAATTTATACTTTCATCATCAAAAAATACAGAAACAAGGTTTCCAAAAAAAGAAAAAACTAGCCAGATTACTGTGCTAAAGGAGATGATCGATTGATTTTGAGAACTTCAGTGAGAAAGCAAGTGGAACTTTTAGTATCTCCATTTTTTTAGTCTATAAACTCTCCAGGTATATAGAAACGTATCTCTAGCACTGCGT
This sequence comes from Tupaia tana, assembly GCA_026018925.1. Classification (NCBI taxonomy): domain Eukaryota; kingdom Metazoa; phylum Chordata; class Mammalia; order Scandentia; family Tupaiidae; genus Tupaia; species Tupaia tana. Next base: position 16,246,198 of record JAKSZU010000018.1, read on the forward strand.
CTGACGAATGTCTTTGAGAAGGAAGAATGGAAGGTGAATGGCTCCAACCAACTGACTTCTCATCTGTCAGCTTGAGTCTCCCGTGACCAGGTTGAGCCATCTTTCTGGGCACCTATCATATGCAAGGCACACAAGCACTCCTGGTTGGTTATCATATAAAAACACATTCGTTTTCCTATGACTTGGCTTTTTTCCCCAGAAAGTGTCAGGCGGTCATCTAGAATTACAGAAATGTCATGTAGAGAGCCACAGTGATGAGCAAGGCTAACCCCTTCGTTTAAGATTCATGGTGTTCCCAGAGACCTGGTCATTCTTGCAAAGTTGATGTGCCAGTGAGGAGTGGAATCAGGATAGGAAGTGTGGCCCCTGGCTTGCAGTTTGTCACTTCTCTCTTAGAACATAAGCATGAAATAAAAAAAAAAAAAAAGGCAGGGGGACAAGAACCAACTTCATGGCTTTTTGGTTCATACCACCTCCTGCAGGGCTGAGGAACCACACTGCCCTGTGTGTTCTGATCACTGAATGAATGAATGAATCCCATAGCTCAATGCATCCCTTTTTTCTTTCATTCTTTCCTAAATGGCCAGAGGGGCATGTGTGCTCAAGATAAAGGGGGTGCCCTGTGGGGCTTGGGCATGCTAGAATCTTTTTTCTTCCAATTTATGTAGATAAATCCATTAGGATTCTGGACATGCAGCACGCATGTGCGGGCGTGCACATACACACACACACACACACACACACACACGCCATGTTTTTCAAGCCACAGAGTTGAGATTCAAACTGTGGTCAGCCATGTGGGATTCAAGTCCTTATGTATAACCCTTAACTGCTGTGCTACAGTGCCAGCCTCACGTTTCCTGCTTCCTTTAGTGTCCTACTACCAATATCTGTAAGTCAATGCACTAGGTGTGGCTGAGAATTCAGAGACAGAAACATACAGCCCTGGCCCTCCATAAGCTTCCACTTAAAGGCAAACATCCTGATATGAATCTTACTGGGGTCAGCAGCTATGCAGTCAACGTATATTCTGCTTATCTGCCCTCATTGGCACGTGAGTTGTCAGTAGTCTCAGTTTTCCGTGTCTGTACACAGTCATCCCCTAGGTGAGCTGAGCGCTGAATGAATATTTGTCTTATTTTCACTAAAGGCCAGTGCACTCGGGCAGTTAATTAGACAGAAGCTCTCCTTATTTCCCATTATTTCCCATTCCCTTCCGCTAATCACTTTACACAATGTGGTCCGAAAGAAGGATGGTCCCCAAGTTCAAGGGTGAGCAGGGACTGGCGGAAGCACTCTAACCATATAGACCCCAGGAAAAAAGAATTTTCCCTATCTATGAAAGGCATTGTTCAATAATGATCAACAGACCCAGGCACCAAGCAAGGAGCCAGCAAGAAGAAGGAATTGGAAGCCAACCTTCACTTTTACAAACACCTGCCTTGCTCCCCACCCCTGGAGATTTCTTTTGGCGATTTCTCTTCTTTGAAATTTTAGCACATACATTTAGTGGTCACTACTAAATGACTATATACAAGGGGAAATCCAGGGCAAATCAAAGCTACATTTATAAAGCTTTGCACATAAAACCCAGTAATTGTAGCTTGAAAGGGGATATGCAAAGGTATGCTATTTATTTGCTGGATTTTAGCAAATGGGAAGAATTTTCCTCTTAAGTCTTTTACAAACCTAACTGCAGTGTAGTAAAACAATGAAAAAGATGATCTCATAGGAAAAAGAGCTCTTAAAATTCACTGACTTAGTTCAAGAAGAACGAATAGAAGTGGGGGGGAGGGTACACAAACTCCGAGCACATAAATGGTGCTTAATATCAGTACAGATAACATTTATCTTGGTACAAGGGTACAATTTTAGCTGCACACCGGTGTACCCCTAGATACCACCAAGTCTAAACACACCGCCATAAAAGGTAAAAGGATGAAAGTCCCTATCCTTGCCTATTCCCCTCAGGACCAGCAGCCAATATCTCCCTGACCTCCTGGAGAGACCCAGGAAGGGTTCAGACTTAATCACTTGTACACAATACACCCTTTGCAGCCTTTTAATATTTCCAGTAATTTTTCTCTTATGAGTTTTGAGCTAACATAATTCTCCAGACACTCCTCTTTTAAGCCTTACATCAGCAGCAGCGAAAGCTGTGGGCTTGGAGACAAAGCAGGGCACAGCAGACACACGGTCTACCCCAAGCTCCGGGCTCTTGGTGGCCTTAATGACAAAGCTTTTAACTTTGTACAATCCCTGCCTCTCAAACAAAGACGTGATTAAAAGAAGGTGGGGGGAGGGGGAAGTAACATAAAGATGGAGATGTTCAGGAGGCCTGCGTGGTCCCTGTCCGGCACACCATCCATTCCCGGCCAGGAAAATGATTGCCGCACAATGGCCGGCGTGGCCAGCCCAGGGCAGCTGTGAGATATAAATTGTCAGCAATGACCATAAGCACTCAGAGAAACAATTTAATTCCTCACTTCCGCCATCATGGGCTGATATATTCTTTCAAGGTCATTACCCAAGGCTAGAAGGGTCGCTTGATTAACGAGTGACAGGCCCAATGAGGGCCAGTGTGCTCGAGCAAGGCCTTATATTAATTAGACAGAAGCTCAGGAAAATAAATGTTAGAGAGAAAGGGGGGGGCCAAGTCTTGGGCATAAGCTGTGACCTCGCCATCCCCACCCTGTCCACCCCACAAAAGATAACACCCTGACCTTGATCCTTAATGTTATACTTTAGCTTTGTTTTAAAACCTATAAAATACAAAACATAAACCATGCTTCGTTTCATATTCAAAATGACCCAGGCCCTGGCCTCCAGGTTCGACACTGCCTTTGTCTTACCCTTTCTCACTTAGTTATTCTAATTTATTGGTTAATTCTGAGCGGGGCTGAGGAGAACTGCTTGCTATGAACTTCACATCTCAGAAGCGGCTTAAACCATGTTGATCCGAGCCAAGGGTAGCCTGAGAATGATGACACTTCAGTGTTTTAAGCCCAGTGGCTAATAATCTAGCAATTGCTCTTTAATAAAATGTCATTATCTTGCTTAAGGAGTTAAGGAGATTTGGCAGCAACAGTGGACTTTCAGGGCAAGTGACCATTCGAAACGAAAGGGACTCAAAAGCACCCTCTGCTTTCTGTCCAGTAAACTGTAGCTCTCTAATTATATCTGTCTTACAATCTCACTTTAAAAGACACAAAGGAATAAATTCCTAGGGGATTTTAGTGACGGTAAAGCATTCATTTTCAATACAAAAGTTGACTTGTTCCAAAATGGGGTTTCATTTCCAGCAACCGTCAAGAAGAACTTTTCCTTCTTCCCCGCATACCCTCACCGTTTGATCACTGATGCCATTGGGAAGCATTCCTGCCTCCTCAGGGTGCTCCAGCCGAAGGTGCTCACCGTGGATGCAGAGAAAGGCCCTGCGGTTATCTGAATTCCCCAGAAATCCACGACCGTCTTCTAAGGAGAATTCAGGGGCTGATGGTAGGGGTCCTAGGTGGCACCTCGGATTTGAGGGGTTGTTGGTAGAACTTCCCAACAAGAAGTCAGATTTATCTTTGCATTCTGTCAACATGGAGAAAAGGTTTCACTTTCGAGACAGGTTTCTCCTATGATCTCCTATTTGGCACCACCTTCTGACCCAACACTGCATGTACAGACAGGCATGAAGCAGCTCAGAGGTGGTCCTTCTGTGAGCCTTGGGGACTCACTGTGGCTGACAGCATCTGAGGTAGCCACTAATGATCCCTGCCTCCTGGTACGTGGGTCCTCAGTCACCTCCTCCCCTTGGCTGTGGACAACACCTAGTGACTCATTTCTATCCAGTAGGATACAGCAGACATGAAGGGGTAACATCTCTGAAGTTAGGTTGCCAAAATGATATGACTTCTGTCCCCCTTGCTCTTTTTTCACTCTCTCAAGAGCACCCACACTCTGGTGTAAACAAGCCGCCCTGTGTGGGCTGCCCTACTGAGAGGTCCTTAAAGCCAGAGATTGATGGTTCCAGCCAACAACCAGTGAGCACTCAACACCTGCCACTAGCCATGTGAGTGAGCCTGGAAACAGATCCTCCCCACTGAGCCTTGAAATGGCAGTAGCCCCAGCCAGTCCCAACTGCAGCCCTGTGAGAGTCTTGAGTCAGAGGCACTCAGATCAATGATACCCAAATTCCTGACTCTGAAAAACTGAGGTAATAAATGTTTGTGGTTATAGCTGTTATATGTTGGGGTAATGTGTTATATATCCATAGATAACTAACACACCCACTAATCACACTGGTCCTACTATGTTCTGTGTGATAGGATGCAGAACCATTCCATACTCTGTGTGTTGGCATCTGTTTCTCTAAAATGAGAGGATCCTTGTGGAGAGGCTTTAGACAGGCTGGCAGTTTCCATATGGATTTGGCTTTGTTACACGGAAGGAAAAGTCTATGCATTATCAGTGCATTACCGGTATTCAATGTGCACTACCTTATCAGATTTATCAGTTTTGTGGAAGATGTAGCATCATTATCAGGCATGATTATTGCACTGTATTTTACCTCTCTGAGTTATCTGTCTTTGACGAATATCAGCAGAAGTACTAGCCAACAAATTTGCAAGGATAACTTACGCACTTATTCATCCATCCATTCCTCCAACCATCATCCTTCTATCTATTATTTCAATGAATATTTATTGACCATGCAAGAGCATGGTAAAAAATAAATAAATAAAAGTGTACTCAATATGGTTTATGTCTGCAAGGAGTTTACAATCCCAGCAGGGAAGATAATGCATGGACACTAATTACTAGTATCTAAAGTAGAATGTAGCAAGTACTATGAAAATTAAAAAGTATAGCAGGAATTCAGAGAGAAGGAGAACTCAGTTCTAGCTGCAGGTGTCTTGAAGAGAGAATGAATGCATACACTAACACTGATGAATGTGTTTTCAGTTATTCCTAACATAGTGATTGTATGTTGGTCACAGCCTCTTCTTCAGTCTTGCTTTGACCAGCAACCAAACATCTTAAGCATGGATCAGAACAGAGTTACACTCTGCAGTTGGAGAGCCAAGGTAACCGGTACCATGGACTCACACCCAGGACCTCAGCTTCATTATATCAGCTACATTAGAATGATACATGACCATCACCCTCTTGGATATTGGACAGGCATCTGGCTGTCCAACCTCCTGAATTAAGAACAGCATGTAATGAATTCCTGGTTCCCTAACATGTTTAACAATTAATAAGCCTGGGTTTCCTTGAGGACAGCAAAGACTAAAATATGAGTATGCCAAGGAAGAGGTCACATGGAATAAATACGTGACATGAAAACAATAATTGTGATGAGGCTGGAGGGTGAGCACCTTTTCCTCTACTTTGAAAAGAGAGTAACATATATCAAGTTGGGTCTAAATTATCTGGACATGGGTTGGTTCTGTATTTTATTCTGCTGGTTAGACCCTTTGTATGCGGGTGATCATTTTACCCAGTGGACAAAGCATCTGTTAAGGGAAAAAGTGGCCCTGGTAAAATAATCTGCTAGTAATTTTAGGTAAGTTAATTTTAAAAAAGAAAAAAAAAATCCTATAAAGGAAAAAAAGAAGAAATGAAGGAATTTGGTACAAAGAAACAGGATTAATACAAAATATTCTGGCAGTTCTGGAGAAATCAGTTCAGAGGGTTTCACTCACGTGACGGGCTCATTCTCCAGCAAAGAGAAACTTAGCATGGTGCCCACTTGGGCAGGGAGAACTGCCAGAAGCTCCCCAGCACTGGCGCCCCCAGACACAGCAAACACTCACTCAGCTCCTGCCTTCCTAGCATCCTCTCTGACCAGCTGACGGGCTTGGAGAAACTGTTGCCTGGCCTGTGCCCGGTGTCCAGGTAGCAAACAGGAAAACATTCACAGAATTTGCAGGAAAATTCCAGAAAGAAGCATTCCTCTGAAGAAGTCAATGGCATTGTCACTTGATGTCTTCACCTAGATAGTAATTCGGGGGAAAATAATCTTCGCATTCTAAAAATTCTGAAATCATAAGTGCTGGAAATAATTGTGTCATTTGCCACTGTGGCTGTTGCATCCCAACTGAGGCACTTATTTGTTAGTAGCTTAATTAGGTGATCTGAGGCTGTGAGATAATGTACAACTAGGCAACAGAAACTCCTCAGAAAAGAATTCCCTTCATATCCAAAATTCAGCTCCATAGGGATTTTTTTTTTTTTTTTTTTTTTTTTTTTTAAAGAAGAGATTTTTACTATAGGGCAGGTGTGCTCACAAGGCAGAGAGAAAGAAAGTGAGAAATCAGCCCCCCGGGGGGATGGCTACACCACAATCCCTTCTCCAGTCTCTCTCAGGATTTTGGGCATGCACACACATGTACCCAGCATGAGTTTGAAGCTTTAGGTCTGGGACTCAAACCATGATCAACCATGTGGGAGTCTAGTGACATAACCATTATCCGATCTGCCGGTCCCCATAAGGGATTTCTTGTGGGAAAGGAGTGAAACAACTCCATTGTATTGGCATATTTTGAAATGTATCACTTATGTCCCCAGTTGTCGCTCCTAAACAACTCAGTTATGCCCTTAACTTTCAAAGATGGTCAGAGACCTACTTCTCTCACATCAGAAAGTAGTACAAGCTTTATTTATTTTGTAATTTTCCAGAGAGAAAATACACTTGCCAGAGAGAGACGGGGATCAGAGGAGGAGGGAGAGGGAGAAATCATCCCCCAACAGAGCATGGTCATACTGCAATCCCTTCTCCACTTCGCTATCCTATGGGGATTCTGAGCTCACAGATGCAGACGCTCAGCCTGTTTTTTCAAGCCACTCTGGGATTCGAGCTGCACATTCAGCCATGTGAGATCTGGCTCCCTTACTTACTAGGCCATAGGTTGACCCATTTTTTTGTTTTGTTTTACTTTTTCCAGGTGAAATGTGCACTGACTGAGATAGAAAGAGAGAGAGAGAGAGAGAGAGAGAGAGAGAAAACCTCATGGGGAAATGGTCAAGCTGCAATCCTTTTTCCTTTATCTCTCCCTCCTTCTGGGATGTTGGGCATGCACACTCATGTGCCAGGAGTTTTTTTCAAGTCCCCGCCTTAGGTACTCAAACCACATGGCTAGTCATTTGGGAACTAGCCACCTTAACCATCATACCACTGGCTGGCCCCCACCTGGCTTTTAAGTTTCTAAAATCAGATCAGAAATTGTAAATACACATACAGAGCTATCAAAAATGATGCCAGAGCTACTGGGATGGGCACCACTTGTTGAGAAGCAAGGTTCTACACTCTGGTTTCAATTCTATCAACATTCCTCCATCTACTGGAGGCTTTCATTGATTAAGATAAGCTCATTATGTGTCTGAGGTGCTGTCTTTTCTATATTTTGCTTTCCATGCACTTTCCACACTGCATAATGATTGTTTGTTCACTTATCTATATTATCTCTATATTACAGTCTTCATGAGGTCAGGCATACACTGTATTCGTCTTTATAACCCCCATGTCTGGCACACAAAATGCTTCACAACCAGCTGTGGAGCCAGACTGAATTCTGTCCCTTGGTTAAGGCCAAACATCCAGTTGCCAGCTGGGATCATTGTGTATGGGAGAAACAAGCCAACGAGCTGAAAACCGATCTGCTGCTTTTATAACGCTGACAAACAGGAGAGATGAAATGTGGTTATAAATCATTTTTTGCCAAATATGCCAACATGGCTTTCTTCTTCCAAGCTGGATTTCTTTGTTGGGAAACTTACCAGTTGCCCGACTTTTTAAAGATTCAAGGTATTTTGCCTTTCCTAATGGGAACTGTTGTACCAGGCCTGATTGGTTTGGGGCTCAGACCTGCCATGGCCCTGGCCAACTCTCTGCCTTTCAGTGCTACTAAACATATCTCCGGTTCCCAATATGTCTAGATGGACCTCTTCCAACCTTTGGGGTCAACATATTCTGCTGTTTAGATGCTTTTGAAACCTTTTGATAATAACTTCCCAAACACTAATCTAGACAGCATTCCTTTACCTTTTTTTTTTTTTTTTTTTTCCCTGAGATATTTTTGCTATAGGACACATGCTCTTGCTTGGAGAGACAGGAAGCGAGAAATCACCATCCTCCCTTCCCCAAGGAGGATGGCCATGCCATAGTCCCTTCTCCTCCATTCTCCTCTCAGGAATTTGGGCACACATGCACACACACACCGAGTATGAGTTTCAAGCTGCCAGGTCTGGGACTCAAACCACGGTTGACCATGCGGGAGTCCAGGGCCTAAACTACTATGCCACCTGCTGGCCCTCCTCTGCCTTTCTTATCTGAGAATTTTTATCTAGGACTTGTTTTGTTTTGATAATTAAGGGTATTACCTTGAATGGCTATGAATTATGGGGTTTTCCATGCCCTATAGGTAGAATATGTTATTTGAAGAGTCGTCTCACTGGACGTAGGTATCACAATCACACAGTCTGTTTTGTCTGAAGGGAGGACCCAGGAGAGTTCTGAAGGAGTAGATGAAAGCTATAGGGAGGAGAAAATTCCAGGGTAACTTCAGTGCTTCTGCCTCGAGCAACTGGAAGGATGAAGTTGATTTAGTTAACTCTAAAGGCATCTCAGGGTACTTAAACTCTGGAGCTAGATTGCTGAATTTGAATCCTGACTCTCCCCTTACTGTGAAGCCTTAGAAAAGTGACTTAACCTCTTCACGCCTAAGATCCCTCATCCTCATCATAATGGGAATAACAACTGCACACACATCATGACCATGACCTCGAATGGACCTTTACTACTTCTTGCCAATCACTGTATTTATCTAGTTCATCTGCTCACACTCTAAGATGACAAGGACATTTTCTCCTTTTATCTCAAACCATCAATGCCTCTTCTTCAGCTTACTTTGCCAAATCAAAAAAAGGAATCAGAGGTGAAATTCCCGGGGCCAGCAGATGACGGAGCGGTTACATCACTGGATTCCCCCATGGCTGACCGTGGTTTGAATCCCGGACCTGGTGCCTTGAAACTCACCCCAGGTACGTGTGCATGTCTGCCCAAGACCCTTGCGAAAAAATGGAGGAAAAGGGATTGTGGCATCGCCATCCCCCTGGGAGGTGATTTCTCACTTTCCCTTCTCCCTCTCTCTCTTTCCCCCTCTCTCTCTCTCTCTCTCTCTCTCTCTCTCTCTCTCTCGTGAGTGAACATGCCCTAAGGCAAACAAACAAACAAACAAAAATACCCTAAAACAAGAAGTGAAATATCCAAAGACTCCTGACTAGCATATTCTCCCACCTACCTGCACTGGCATTTTCTTTTGTCTTTTTTTCTTTTGAGAGATTTTTGCTATAGGGCACATGTGCTTGCCAAAGAGACAGAGACAGAACGTGAGAAATCACCACCCAGGGGGATGGCCATGCCACAATCCCTTCTCCTCTCAGGATTTTGGGCACACACGCACACACACCTGGCATGAGTTTAAGCCTCTGGGTCCAGGACTTGAACCACAGTTAACTACATGGGAGTACAGTGACATAACCATTACACCATCTGCTGGTCCCTGAATCTACATGTTCATACTCTGCCTTTTTGTACCAGAGATGAACTACTGATGCTTGTTTCTGAAGCTTCACGTGAGATCCTACTCCTCCTGCCAATGAAGCATCTCTCTCCAGCGATACTCCCCTCCTCTATGGCAATATCAGTGTTTCTTTCTCTACTGGGTCATTATCCCCCCTCTCTTGACGACCATTTCTAGTTTCACACCTTTAAATATAGTAGTCCCCCCTCACTCACTGTTTTGCTTTCTGTGGTTTCATCACCTGCCATCAACCATGGTCCAAAAATATGTGCTTACAGTACAATAAAATTGTGTGTATGTGTGTGTGCATGTGCACACACACGCCATGTGTGACAGACAGAGAGGGACCACATTCACATAACTTTTATTGTGCTAAATTGTTATAATTGTTCTATTTTATGATTAGCTTTTGTTAACCCTTCACTGTGTCTAATTAACAAATTTAACTTTATCACAGGTATGTCTGCATAGGAAAAACTCATAGTGTAGATAGATTGATACTATCTGTGGTTTCAGGTGTCCCTGGAGGTCTTGAAGCTTATCCTGGTCGATAAAGGGAGACTGCTGTACCACGTATGTCTTCAGGACCCACATATGTATCTCTATCCCAGACATCACTTCTAAGATTGAAACACTCAACAGACTACTCAACAACTTCACTTGGATTTTTAATAAACATCTAAAAGTCAACTAAGCTAAATTATTCTTCTCCTCTAAATCTGCCTACTCCTCAGTCTTAACCATCTCAGTTGATGGCATCCCATTTAAAATTACAGCCTGTTGGGGCCAGCAGGTGGCGTGGTGGTTAAGGGTGCTGGACTCCCACATGGCTGACCAAGGTTTGAGTACTGGACCTGGCGGCCTGCTTTCTCACTTCCTCTCTCTCTCTCACTCTGTCCCTCTCTGATCAAACTAAAATAAATGAATAAATTTTAAAAAGAAATAAAATAATAAAATAAAATAAAATTACAGCCTGCTTAAGATGGCTGGATCCCACATGGCCAGGTGCATGGTTCAAATCCTGGACTTGGAGACTTGTAAAACATACTGGGTGTCTGGGAACCAGCAGTTAGAATAATGGCTATGTTGCTGGACTCCCACGTAGTTGACCGCGGTTCGTGTCCCGGACCCAGTGGCTTAAAACTCATGCCGGACATGTGTGCGTGCGTGCCCAAGATCCCGAGAGGAGAATGGAGGAGAAGGGATTGCGGCGTGACCATCCCCTCTGGGGGGTGATTTCTCGCTTTCTGTCTCTCTGTCTCTGTCTGTCTGGCGAGCGCACGCGCCCTATAGCAAAAACCTCTCAAAAAAAAAAAAAAAAACATACTGGGTGTGTGTGTGTGTGTGGGGGGTACCCAAAATTCCTAAAGGAGAAATGGAGGAGAAGGGATGCAGTGTGGCCATCCCCCATGGGTGTTGACTTCTCACTTTCCTTCTCTCCCTCTCACTTTATCCCTCCAGCAAACATATGCACCTTCTAGCAAAATTTTAAAAGAGAAAAAAATTACAGCCTGGTCCCATCGCTAGACCGTTCAATTTCTCTTACCTGGCTCTATCTTCATTTTGTCCACTGCACCCATCACCACCTGCTATACACTACAAAAGTTCCGAAGAGATACCATAGACGTAAATAATCTCCAGAGCACAAATCATAGTAAAATGTCATAAAATAACTAGGAAGTGATTAGTTTAAATAATCATTATTGAATTGTAAGCTTAATATAATTTTTAATCATGGTTGTATTTAGTAACATGCTTGCAAAATTTCTAGAAACCTAATTGACTCCCAGGTGCTGGTATGAGCCAACTTCGGCATCTCACTGGTGAGATCAGAGTGGATATCTGAGCCAAGCAGGGTCCGAGAACCTCCTCCCCAGAGACAGTGAGTCGAACCTGTCACACTGCTGGAAAATGACTTAGGAACTATGGACAGTTCCATCTTGTATGAGGACAAGACCCAGGAAAAGACAGAGGGCTCAATAAAAAAGTATGAAGATCTGCTAAGGGACTCAATCATAAGAAATTAAGAAAAAATTCTGCCTGAGGTACTGGTCACCTTCTAATTCATGGCTCCAACTGTTCCAGATGCCTGGCCCTTCAGTTCTACATGTCCATCTGTAAAACGAATTTCTGGGCAATGCACAAACTAGGGTGGCTTCAGAAACCTACAAACAAATGTCCTCAGGATGTATTATGCTTAGCTGATTGGGGTTGGCCTGAGTTACACCAACCAGTCAGTCACACTGATTACATGATGCTTGACAGCAGGTATGGCTATTCTTTAAATAGAAAAGTGAATTACTACATAATGAGTACATTTGTGTAATCTAAAAGAAAAAAAAAACTTTGAAAATATGAAGTTAACATCAAGAAAAAATCATTTTAAAAATCTATCAAAATGTGGAAGTTTACAAAAGGAAAAAAGAACAGGTTATTGGTGAATAAAATTTTGGGAACTACAACCTCAGTTTAGACTGGTCATTGTAAAAGATCATCACCATCAGCTTCAGACATTCTTGTACCACCTTCACGATTTTTACCCTAGCTATATATCATCAAAACCAACATGTTAAAGAAAAGAAATGCAATTTATTCCATCTGCTAAAACGTAATCGCATTTAATTGTAACCCAAATCAAAATAGCTTTAGAACCATGGATTTCATGTGTTGATTACATTTTAATATACTTTAGAATAAATAAGCTATTGAGCAATGCTGCTGCATGCGCCATCTAAAGTGGTACCAGGACACGCCCAGGGAATCACCACACCAGGTAGGCCTGATTTCCCAATGCCGTTCCTGCCACACTAAGTCTTCTCCATATCACTCCTGCATAGCTCGCAAGAGTGTGGATTTGTCAGAGGACTATGTTTTCAGGCTCCATGACGGGAGAAACTAATCTGCTGTTATTAAAATGAGAGCAATACATGGTAGGCATACATTTAACTAAGGGATCTGTGTTTTATTATTTGGGAAGATGTATTTGCATAGGTTAATTCAATGACATTCTTTATTAAAAAAAAAAAAAAAAAAAAAGAAAGAAAGAAAGAAACTCACAGTGAGCTGCAGCCAATCCTACCTTTCAACTTCATGTTAATTTGCCTTAGGGTTTATCTGACCTGAACATCCAAAAGATACCGGCAATAAGTTATCTATTTCATCACATGCTGGGTGAATAAGAGAACTGTCTCAGTTACAACCAATTGAATTTACTCTCTTAACATAGAGTATCCCAGCCCTAAGTGGACATGATGCTTCTGGCTGATGTTTATCTTTAAAACTTCAGCAGCTGGTGACTCAAGAGTTTCAGCATCACCAATACTACTTTCAGCCCTAGGAGACTTTCAGGAGTGTTGTCTTGGGTTTTGATTCCAGTTCTGAACATCACTTCTTAATGACGTAAGCGGGTAGCCGCTAAGACCTGCAAATACAGAAGCTACGCAGTACTCAATGGGAAGGCAATGTCTAAGGGTCTGGGGACTAGCAGCCCAAGCCCCCCCTCCATAGCTGAAGCAGCTCACTCTTCAGGAAACCCATGAATTGACGCTAGTGACACAAGCCAGCCGGCATTCACACCTTGTCAGGAATAATTAACATGTACTTAATGGACCACTTAGGCTCTTAGGCTTTATTAAAATCCCATGGACCTTCAAGCCACAAAGTAGTACCTTCAAGTCTATACTAACAAAGAGTTTGGGACCAATCTGCGATATTAGAAAGCCCAGAGCTTAAAGTAACTTTCATTGTCACTTTCATTTTTCATATATGGGACCCACACTGTGTAAGTTCAGAATCACACTAAATACTCATTTCTGCATCCTGATTTTTCTTTTAGTGCACTGTAGGATAAAATAGCAGCAAGTGATCATGTAAAAACATGCTATGTGTTGAATGTGAGCAGTGCATTACCACTTGGCACATGCACGTATCACATTAATGACTGTTTATCATTGTTTTATTCATTGTTTTCACTATCCAGCCTAGAAGGAAAAATGGAAAGCTTTCATATCACCACCTCTAGCTTTTCATCTTATGCCCTCTTCTGTTTCTTCAGTTGTACAGAATTTGGAAAAAATTTTGTCCAAGATGATTGAAATCAAATTCAGTAAAACGTTCATGAAAAAAATGAAAAAGTCTCTCTCTAAGACTAAATCCAAATGCAACTGGGAAGCTATATTTAACAAGAAATGCCTATTTACTGCATTCCGGAAACAAAAACCTCAGTATTTAATTTTAAAATCCCATCTCTCTGAAAAGGTCATATCAATTTTCTCCCCTTTCCAAGGAAGCAATCCTACCTCCCACTGAAACAAGAATCAGAGAAGACATCTGGACGACTGCGCTTGGCAAGAATGAAACATGTGTGTCACCATCCAGTGCAAGGGGCTCATTCTTTGTACCACCCTGAAGGCTGACATTGCTATCAGCTAACACAATGAACTCAGGACCACATGGGCAAGCCTGACACCTCACATGGAAGTAGTGAGAAAGAAGAAACAGGTAGATCTGCCCTTTTTGGTCATCAGACAATCTCCCAACAACAAAGCACTGTTTTCCTCCATTGCTTCAGTAACCACATTGTCTTGAACAAGTGTACAAAGCGAACCACACAGAGCAAACAGTGGTTACCTCATTAGGCTAACAGCACTTGTCAAATCCAAAGTCACTGAGACATCTCATAGGAATGAACACCACCCGTCACAGATGAGGCAGGGTACCTATGTGACGTGGTCTGCCTGAGAAGGTATGATCATGGGAGAGAAGGCTGGACGTGGGGATGATAACACAGAATTTTAAATTTCTCACTAAAAACAGAAACCCATAAACTATGTCATCCAACAGGTATTCTTTGTCTTTGAGAACTAGGAAAGTTGAACAAATGTTTCTCTTGTGACCATGTGGCCCTGTCAACACATGTATTAGACACTGATCTCTGCATTCAAGTTAAGGTACAAACGAACTTGTGAATGTCTGGAATTCTAGTTTATACTGTTACCAAGTGAAACTGATTTTATGTCCCATCTACCTCTGCTGCAAGTCCCCAAGCTCCTGAACATTTCCAAACTCTCTTGTTGCTAAGGCTGCTTCTCTTCCTTTTAAATTTTTCCCTTCTTTTTCTTCTTTTTTTTTTCTTCTGTTTTTTCTTCCTTTTTTTTTTTTTTTTTTTTTTTTTTTTTTTTTTTTTTTTGTCTTTATAAGGCCTCTGGCCTTAGACTGCTGTTTATCACCTAAGGCAAACTCTCTCTCTCACTCCTTTTCCTTCTCTATTTCTTTAAATCTCTAAACCACAAAGCAGCATGCGAGCAACACCGTGGGTCAAGATATCAAAAGAGGGAACTTTTATAGGTTTCTTCGATAACATGGACAATAAAAGAGGAAGGGCGCACAAGCAGCATTACTGACCTCATTTGATGCTGTGCAGTAAAGAGAGACGCTCCTTCGCCGCCTGCCCATGTGGGTCGGGCCGCTGGCGTGTGAAGAGGGAAGCTCTGTATCAACACTCGGTCTCGGTTTTCCTACACTCTTATGCCAAAGCTTTCCAAGTGTTTTCAGCAAATAATGCCCAAATAAACAGAAGGTTACTGAATACATTAAACTCACTGCAGCAAGAAATTGCTTTTTGACGCCCAGCATATACAGACAAACTGTTTTTCTCTCCGCACGCACATGTATGAAGATTGGTAGGAATTCACAGACAATGGGATGGACAACTACGTAACAGAAGCAGGGGTCTATATTCTAAATAGAACAACAGTGAATCAGCAATACCCATGCAGCTACAAGCCATGTACCCTTGTGACTAGTATTAGCGGGAGAATTTGGGAGCTCGTTGTCATAATTTGTCATGTAGATGCAGTGTACGGAAATAAAATGTACTTTTCTTGGGCCTGATATGGCTGCTGGCATTCACGTGAATGAATCCAGGAAGAAAATGGCTCCAATGACCCTCAAGAATAACTGCTTCCTAAAACGTGTGGGCTTGTGGACCTCCTAGATAAGTAGAAATGAAACAGAACATTCCTGCCTTGCATGCGAAAGTCTTATTTTCTCCCTCTACTTGAGGTCTCTGTTTTTAGAGACCTCACCAAGGAACCTCTTTTGGCCTCAGGATCCCAAAGACTGCAGATTCTACCTTTCAGTTTCATCAAAACTTCCTCAAAAGATACACGTTAGCCTCTACCTTTCTACCCTAATGAGAAAAAGGATAAATCATTTCACTATCAGTTAAAGGGGGAAGAGAGAGAAATTACACACAGATATACTTTCTTTTTTGAAGTTATTCGATAACCACTTAATTTTTCCTCCCTTGAAAAATAGTACCAGGAAAAAGCAATGTTGTACACTGTAAAGATATATGTGATTAAATGTAAATTAAAATTAAAAAAAAAAAGTATTGGGGGGAAACCCCTAAAATCTAAAGGAATGAAAGGAAAAAAATAGCATCAGGACCGGGCAGCAGCATGGTAGTGATCTAACTGGTGGTGATGTGGGAAAGGTCCTGTGTTCTCATCTCAGCATCTCCCTGTGCACTGTATAATGATCTGTGCTGAGACAGGAGATGGGTTGTGGTATGGGGACACTTTTGCTTCCCAGAGTCATTCTCAGGCAAACCCATAGGTGTGCTCACTGCTGTGGACAACAGCATGAGCCCAGCTGAGCCTGTGCAGACACAGAGGTATGACATGTGCTGCTTGGTCTCTGCTTCAAAAAAATGCAGGGATTTGGGAGCCTGGCAAACAACAATATTCTTTCTGAATACTCGGTGGGAGTTGTCTCAAAGACCCTGTTCCCTCTGCTCTTCCCAGAAACGCCAGAACAGCCCTTACCAAGCCAGCAGGAGTTACCCAAAAGCATCAGGTCAGCCTGACCCTGCGTTTCACCCCTCCCATCTGTCCAGCTGCATCCTGGAATATATTCCCATCTTTATGAATATTTATATTAGACCCAGCAAATTTATGTGAGATTTGACATGGCCTTCCTCCCCACCCCCACAAAGTATTAAAAACATGTAGTCCTAAACTCATAACTAGAAATCTAATTCTTCCATTTATTTGGCAGATTAAGTAGAGGCTCCGAAAATGCCCTCTGACCCCCTAAGCTGAGAGCGATATGAGGGCTGTGCACACTAAGACTGATGCCGGGGTCCTGCCATGCTCCCTTTTCCCACTGAGGGACACTTGGAGCTCAGATTGCTCACAATCCAGCTGGCAATGCACAGACAGGAGTTCATTTCCCATCCCCTTCTCCCTCCCTCCCAACCCTGCTCTTGTTCTCTCAGTTTAATGTGGTGACATCATAGCTCCCTGGTTGAGGTCAAGCCCAGAGCTTGGACGCAGGATGTGTTTTCTCCCACATGCTTTCAAGTGACCAGATCTAGTGCACAGGAAGGCTCACTGCTGATGCATGGACCAGAGATGCAGGCCTGGGTGTGGGGCTGTCTACACATGCCTCTGACATGAAACTGTCTACACATGCCTTGGAGTCAGCCTGGGCTGACGCCCTTGGATGGCAATATGGTGATGACAGCATGACCCAAGAAAGCGTAAACGAAGGATGAAACTTTTCTTATCCAGCGTCATTCTTATACGACTGAGCTGAATGGACAGACACCTGCCTATCGTAACCTGGAACTGGAGCTTTTATGTCAAGACTGAACAAGATGACTCAACAGAGCAGGGGAGTCAGTACACAGTGTAACATCTCATTTCTCAGTGTCACAGAAGTCATTTGAATGAGTCCTTTCATGGTCATGTATTTTGTGAGTGACTTGGTATCATTATCTGCAGAAAATATCTGGAGCTAAGAAGAACCTGCAAAGGGTTGCTGGACTTAGCTAGTTTAAAAAAGGGGGGAGGGTTTAGAGAATCAATGAAAAATTTTTGAGTATAAATATGTCCCATGCACTATTTGGGACATACTCATGCTAACAAATTGTTGTTTATCTGAAATTCAAATTTAACTGGCATCCTGCTTTTTATCTGGGAACTCTAAACCTTCGGTGTGTGTGTGTGTGTGTGTGTGTGTGTAGTCAGGAACGAGACAGAGCAATGTAACTTCACTCTGTTGTGTAAATTTTGGGGGAACTGCAGTACTGACCCCTGGTTCCTTGCTTAGACAGCACTATGGCCACTGGAGACAAGATCAGGTGAGCTTTGTAGTTTTAGCCGTGTATTTCCTGGTGCCTGGGGACCACTGAAGGGAAGAAGGCCTCCAAATGCGATACTGAATTACCATGTTAGGAGGAAGCTCAGTTTGGGCAGGTATGTTTTTCAACACGGCGCTCACAGAGCACGCACAGGTGATTAACATTCCTCTGCAGAGGTTTATGACTTCATTAGAATATTTCTCATCATAATTGAATAGGTAAAAATACCTGGCTATTAAATACAAGCCTATCCCTCAGGATGACCAGATTATCACTTGAATTTAAAATCTTTCTGAATTTTTAATAGTGCATAACAAATACGATTATTTATGCACTTTCTTCCAGTACTCAACTTGCCAGGCTTATGGTTATTTGGAACGCTTTCGGCTGCAATGGGAGGGATTACATGGAGCTGTGCATCTCTCCCCAGTCCCTTTAAAATATTTAACCAACAGGTCTCTCTCTTCCTTGTGACCTGGATGAAGCCCAGCCAGAATCCTTTGGAGACACTGGCAGGGCCTGCCTGGCTCTGCGTTATTGAGAAACCCCCGGTAATTAGCAGAGGGGGGGATGGAAGGGGCCCCAGTGTAAAGGGAGCAGCTGAGAATCCATAAAGCTGGCTGATGAGAAAGTCAAGTGGAGGCCTGCCTGCCTGAAACCTCTTCAATAGATCTGTAGTCTGGACTTGAACCCTGCCCTCTCACCTCAGGGTCCGGTATTTTTTTCTTTTCCTTTTTTTTTTATCTTCCCCTCTGCCCAAGTCCCCTGCCCCCACCATCTCTTCTCCTCCCAGCTTCTCTATCAAGGAGTGATGTACTCAGACTGACTGTGAATCAACGTGAGTGACCCCCATCTACCCACCCCCACTTCCCTGAGCCTTCTGCTGGAGAACAAGGTAGGGGAGAGGGAGAGGAGAGAGGGAGAGGTGTACGAGAGAGAGGAGGGAAGGGAGAGAGCGAGATAGAGGGAAAAAGGAGGGTCCCCGACTTCCTCACAGGTAATTAAAGGGACTATTTTCAAGGTTGCATGGGCAAAAGACAATCCGGCCCTAATGAAGCATCGATCGCCTGGCACTAAGGTAGAAAGGAGCTGACATTCATTCAAAGGTACCTCTAACTGATGTGCGACGCTGCACTGGGGATGATTCTTCTCTGCTGTCACTGCCTAGGACTGCGGTTAGAAAAAGAGGGAGGAGGGAGAGTTTGCTTTAAATTTATTTTAGTTTCTCATTGCCACAAATGCATGTGTCGGGCTTCGTTTGCTTTTTCTTTTCTTTTTTTTTTTTAAAAATAATCCATCAGGGCACATTCTATTTGACTGTAAGGAGGGGGACACCCCCGCCCCCAGAGTAAATTTTCTTCATTAGTCACGTTTAAAAGCCCACCAATCAGGCCTGCCTGTCCGGCCTTCGTGAGGTCAGCGATGGCAGGGCAGGGACTCAGGAAGGGTAGGGGCATTGCTGTCTGGAGACCCAAACTCGCCCCACTGTGTGAGCTGGCTGTCCATGCTGTGCAGGGGTTTGCTCTATTTGTGGCAAAAACAGAAACTTCAGGGGAACCAGGCTGAGGAAGGGGGGACAGACCACTATGCGGGGAGGAGGTGGGGTGCCGAGAGATGGGGAGGGCAATGGACGGAGCAAGGAAGGAGTGAAGGTGCTTGTGGGAAGGAGGTCTGAGGCCATCGGGCAGTGAGATGGGGTTTTACGACCCAAACGTGCACATGTCACGAACGCGTGGCAGGCAGAGCCCCGGGAAAGGTGTAGCTACCAGTAAGGCCAGTGTCACCTGCCAGCTCCCCAGCCCAGGACGTGGCTCCTGTTTTTTTATTAGCCCTAGAAATGTTTGCATTTGGAGAACATCCAAATGATAATAAAAAAAAATACAACAACGCTGGCTGTGCCCAGTAAACTGGGCTGGGGGGCAGGGGAGGGGAGTCGGTGTCCGTTCCCAAACAAGTTGCGTGTTGCTGGAGAGGTTTCGCCCACAGCCCAGCTCTGCTGGATCTTACAAGAGGCCCCCGCATTCAACAATGGCAGGTCCCTTCAGAGCAAGAAACACAAAGGGAATTTGCTCTGGTTCAGTCCCCACAGTGAGGCCCTTCGGAAACTGAACAGAGTCACTTTTCCCCCCTGCTAAAAATAAGTAGAAGGGTAAAGAAATCTCTTGTACACACCATATAGACATTCCGCGTACAATAAAGTGGAAAAAAGAAAAAAAAAAAGGTCCCTTGGATGGGGCATTTCAGATCCCAAGCTCGCTCTCTCACATTTTCTTTTTCTTCAGA
This sequence comes from Tupaia tana, assembly GCA_026018925.1. Lineage (NCBI taxonomy): Eukaryota > Metazoa > Chordata > Mammalia > Scandentia > Tupaiidae > Tupaia > Tupaia tana. Next base: position 16,266,202 of record JAKSZU010000018.1, read on the forward strand.
GAATTTATTGTTGTTCCTTGATTTCGCTCTTAATTTTGGTTAGGTTTTGGAGGGAGGAGGTGACAGGATGTATTATTTCACTTGATAAACAGCATTCGCACTGTGCCTGGCCGCCTCCCCGCTTCTGCCTCTGTCTCCTATTTATTCATTTGTGTTTACATTTCTAAGACATCCCTTTAGCTGAAGGAGGACACTTCCCACATCTTGTGTATTGGCCATTAATGCAAACGGATAATTTATTGGCTGCACAGGCTCTGAAGTTGAATTTTTAAAAGAAAAAAACCGGAGCCCCGTTTTCCTGGGTTTGCTGCTTTCAGTATGTATTTACTTTGTATCTTTCTGTCCTTTATCTTCCCAACAGTTTGTAACAGTCTATTTATCAATTTGATGGGATTTCACTGTGGTTTGTGTTTTTTTATTTTATTTTATTTTTTTAACACCCAAGAACAGGTCAGGAAACAGAGGCAACAGAAATTGTGTGGAACACCTGCTGAAATAAAAAAAAATCAAAAAGTTTCCCCCTAAAAATGGCTAACCGGTAGCCCAGCAGATCCTATCTGCATTAATTTGGCCGAACAACAAGATATTGCAGGGGACAAACTCTGAATAAAGCAGTTCCGAGCTCCCAGAATTGGAACAGCTCAGCCTAAACAATGGCAGCTTCCTATTCACCTTAACCCAGCTTTTCAAAAGAACATCCCCAGAAACACAAAGCATCAGCGGGAAATGGCAATTTTATGAATCCTAATCAATCAAAGGGCTTATTAACTCAATGTGAAGCCAGATTAAAATCTTTAATTATAAATCGTGCTAAAAGGAAAAACAAAATGTACTTATGGTACATTGAAAATTCCGGATATTAACATAGTTGCTATTATCTCTTGCAATATTAAATTCCCCCTCCCTTTCCCCCAACAACCTCACCTTTTTCTATTACTAAAGAACAGGGCTACAGAACCAAAATCATTTTCCCCTCGATTTATTAAAATGTATTCTTTTTCTCCCCCTGTGTATCCAATAGGTTGCTGGGAAGCTGCGTTGGTGGTTGTAGGAAGGGGTATGAGAAATCCCATTACTGAGCCCCGGGCGGCGAGGGCTTCCGTGTGATGCTGTGGGTAGTTTGGGTAGCTGTTTATTAAGGGGGCAGAGTTGCTGATGTAGGGTTGGTAGTCGGCTTTTTTTTTTTTTTTTTTCTTTTTTTGGGGTAGAGGGAGGACAGCAATCAGCTGTGGAGCATTTTCGCTAATGAAAGCGGCATACATGTCCGTGCTCGCAGGATTGATTGGCAGGAGTGGAGATTGCCAGCTCCAGGAAAGGTCCTTGCTTTCAGCCACGGTGTGAGAAAAAGCTTTGGGTGCTGCTGCTGCTCCTGCTCCTCCTTCTGATTCTGCTGCTTCTTCGGCCTCTTCTTCTTTTCCTTCTTTTTTTTAATCAGGCAGACATTTGGAAAATGACCACAGCAAATTTAATCACAGTTGGGGGGTGGTGGGGGGGGAGGGAGAGCAGAGACTGTGATTCACATGTTTTATTTATTTGTTCAGAGTCACGGCCATCCTATTGTGTGTCCCTCATTCTGTCATTTCAGGCCCCTCCGACCCACCCCCTACCCCTGTCCCCATTGTTAATGTAAGAGGCAGAGAACAGAACCACATTTTATAATAATAACATAACCAACATTGCAAAAGCAGGAACCTCATCTTGAGAGGGGTCCTTTTCTTATACTGAAATGATAAAAAAAAAAAAAAAAGAAAGAAAAAAAAAAAGAAAAGAAAAGAAAAAGGAAATCTTCCTGTCCTAATGACAATGTAGGATGGAGACATTTGTTCTTTGTGTAAAAACTCAGTGATCTTTGCAGCTAGGGTACATGCCCCATTTCCTCCCCTCGCACGTTGGCTATTGTACTTTCTATTTTGGTATTTATAGAGCAAGTCCCATGCTACCAAATTGGCCTTAAATTAAATATAAAGAGAGTGAAGGAAAGGGAGAAAGAAAGAAAACTGTACAATCAAAACTAATAAAAAGAAAGGAATACCCTGGTTTAAATTAAATCCTACTTCATTCCTTTTGTTCAAAGTTCAGACTTTCTTCTTCTCAGCCCTTCTGAAACATTCCCTTTTTGACCAACTAGTCCTTTAGTTCCAGGGACAGGAAGTCCTCATGCCCAAATTAGGTCTCTTAAGATCCTTGCCACTTTCCCTCTTAACCCTAGGACCAGATCTCATGGAAAGAAGGAGGGGGCCAAGGGACAGTTAGAAGGGAGGAGAAAATGACTTTGGCCGACAGTCTTGATGGTGAACAGGGCTGGATTGTCATGATACAAGATTGACTTGGTGTCATCTGAACAGTGGGTCTGAAAAAACCTCATTTAAACCAGAATGGGGAAAAGGTCTTGTCCTTGATGGACACAAATCACATCTGCCCTGGTGGCATGTCCTGGCTCCCTCCTGGCTGTCTGCCTCCCTGGGACACTTGGGACCCTTACAGACCCTGGGGCTACTGCTGTTTCAAAAGTGCAGTGAAAATAAGGTTTTCCTGATTACTTTGAAACTTCTGAACATAGACACAATGCCCAATGTTACTTTAAAAACCATTTACAGACATCTTTATATGCTTTGGGCAAATGGTGATGTATCCAAGCGCTGCTTTAGCATCTGAAAACTCAGACTCCTCTTTTGGTGGCCAGGTCTCTAACCACACCTGCACGCCCCTCACTGTCAACGGAGGAATCTGATTTTTCTTTTGCTAACATGTCTAATTTTTGTTGAGGGCCAGCCCTCCTTGATTTTTCTACCTTTGCAGATTGATAATTCATCTAAATGTACGGATATAGCCAGAGGACAAAGATGGAGCGAAAGATCCTAAATCAGTTTTCATGGTTAAAGTGCACACGGAATCCATTTTGGCAAAAGGCACTCAAATTCTCAGAATTCCTCCAAGTCCTTAAATGCCACACGGCTGTGATATTCCTTTGAAGACGAGCATTGGACCTAATAAACCGAATACTGGAGGCACAGATCTCGTCTTCTTTAGTTCTTGCAACAGCTTTTCACTAAATTCAAAAAAGACCTTTTGTGCTTAACTGGGTTTTCATTTCATTGCTTTTAAATTTGTTAAGCTTGACTTTTGACACATTGGGTGTTTGGCCCCCCCTTTCTTAAAGTACCATTATATAATAAATATTTGTGCTCCCAGAAAGGAAGACATTAATCTGTTATTAATATTAGTGTATAAAGAATAAAATATACTCCAATCTTTTGTTACAAATAACCCACATAAATTTATACATTTCCTAAGCATCATCGTTAAGCAAGTAATACTACAATTTTTGAAATAACACAGAAACACTGTATATACAATATACTTATTCCACTCCACTAGAAGGGGTAAACAAAACAGAAATAAAAAGACTAATAAAGCCGAGAAGGAAAGATAACTTGTATAAATAATTATGTAAATGTTTCTGATAACTAAGTAAACAAATTAGATATCAAATGATTAAAAAAAACTAGTAAATTATAATTCTCTATCAAAAATAAACCTATTTGATTCTTTTCCACTGATTTACTTTCCCAGTTCACTTAGCAAGTGAAGAAAAAATGAGTAGAGATAGCTCTTAGCAGCCAAAAAATTAAAGCAGGTATTTTGAAAAATGTCTATATGAAATTTTAGTTACTTCTTAGCAATTACAAAAGGGACATTTAGAAATTGTTCAAGAGATGATGCTTTGACATTTTCTTTCAGTATACTTTCTTTTCCTTTAAAAATTTTTTAAAGTAATTATGCTCTAAAATGAGAATTATCATTTTCAATCTAATACAGATTTTTCTGCCCTCCATTTCTTCCTAAAGGAAAATGACTTAAAAATCCTTTCACAAAGAAATATTGCATTGGGATCAATATGAAAAATAGCATTATCATTAGTAAGGGGAACTTAATTCCTAAACATTTTAATTCACTTATTGTCAAGCATCATAAATACATTTTAAATATTTTTATGTATATTTTTGTACATATCACAATTCTTCATACTTAGACATTGTTACAGATTCTTGGTTCTTTTCTTATATATATCGTGAAGAAAATAACAGTCATGATAGAAAGAGACTATTTACATTTTTCTATCATCTTTAGTTTTGTTTCAAATCCAAATAAATAGAAATGTAAAAAATGGTTTAAATGGTTATTTTAGAACTCTGCAGGGAATCTTCTTTTTAAAAGTGTTCCAAGCCCTTTTTAAAGATTTCTCATATCAGTATTATGTTGTTGGTTTCCTTTTAAAAACTACTCTGCTTCTTAAAGAACCTTATAATTTAAATTTATTTCCTATGCATATAGTTTTGTGAAAGTCCCAGTCTACACACAGAAAATGCCCTGTGTCTCTTAACACCACAAAGCTAGTATTTATAGGCCAGCTTAAATCTGAGCAGAAAATATTCGACACAATTCCAGGCTTTTTTTTTTTTTTCCCTTTTACTGGATCAGTCAAGCTGTACATTTGATATACAGACTGATTTTTCCCCCCATCAAAATTACATGAGAAGCAAAAAGCTGGTATCTAAGACTCTAGACAAACTGGGTGGGTCTCTTACCCCTCCTGTCCTTTCTCAGTGTCAGACTCTATGTTTAGATAAAACAATTTATCTTTATCATTTTCAGGCTGGTCAGACGGGAGAGGGGGTGGGAGGTGCGAAGGGTGGAGGGGTGAGGGAAAAGGTGATTGTTTCACTTGTTGTCAGAGGGCATTGATCAGCCCTGCTGTCTGCTGGTCTCCGAGGTGAGGCCAGGTCTCCTAGGAGCACTTCGGGGCTGGGCCGTGTCAGTGCAAAGCTGTATTGAGTCATGACCCAAATGACGGCTCATTGAGGGAAACGGGTATTGGCGTCCAAATCATTCTGAGACACCCTCAGTAACACTTAAACCAGTCCACTCCGTTAATGTCAGGTCACAAGGGACACATTAAGCCCCCTCTGCTGACCATTAGACCCTTTGATGGAGTGGACGATAAACTTGCCAGGACAACCTGGACCCTGTTCTTGAGCCTGCCGAGGTTGACAGCAGGCCCAGGACAGGAGTGTCTTTCGGAGGATGCCAGGGGTCCCTGTGGTCAGGCTCTCTAGGGATTCTGTCCCTTTACGCCAAACAGGATTGAATAGAACTAAAACTAGTTTTAATGCTACAGTGTCAAAGGGAGAAACAAGCCACCAAGATCCTTCACAAAGTTTTTCAACCATGAGGGAAGACACCAATTGTGGATAAACTGGTCTGGCTCTACCATTTTGTAATTTTTATTTCTTCCTTTGATTTTTCTCCTTCTTCTAAGCACTGATCATATAGTACAAGTATTTTGAAATCCATTTGTTATACCTTCTGTGGCAAAGAACAAAAAGAATTCCTTATTGTTTCCCAGGGAAGTAAGAGAAGAACTCAACACAAATTCACTCCATGATGATCACATTGCCAAGGCAGGGTTCTGGAAGGGGATGATTTTATTTTGTATTACCAAATATGAAATAGAGCGGGGCAAGGGGAGAGTGGGGAGCTAAAGCTAATTGCCTTTCCCACTGATGGGAGCGTTAGCCTAAAACAAACTTGCGCTTGAAAATGAATCGAAAGCACAAACTAACAAAAACCAGGTCTTTGTTAACATTCAAAGGGTGAATTAATAATCATCATTGCCACTATTTAAACAAATTATACCTAAATCTTCTGGTACATGAGAGATCGCTACTGTTTACTTTTTCTGCTTTCTCACCAGCCTAACAGCCTCTGGTTTGACAGAGCAGATTTTCTGGTATTACGATGCTTTTATCCTAGTTTTAACACCTTGTCTAGATTCCTCTTGAGAATTTGCTGATATTTCGTTAGAAGAGAAAATGAGAGGGAATTTTAAAGTGGCCCCCATAATCGAAACTGAATCCAATAGAAACAACCCTTCAGCTTTTGAACAATATCAGTTATTAAGCATACAATTAGTGAAAAAAAAATTAGCACAAATTGACTAATTTGACCAAATTATGCATCTGTTTTGTCTTAAAAGTAAAAATCTAATTAAAAGGATAATCTAGTTACTGAACTATTAACTACCCTCTGATAAATAAGGAAGCAGCTGGGGGATATGTTTCACCAAGGGTGAGGGAGGTGGGGCTAATGTCAGATTTTTATTGTCTACTTTGCATTATCCAAACCTGAGAGACTTTCCCAGAGTTCATATTCTTTGTCTCCATATCTAGCCTGGAACCCTGAGTGCTTGCTAAAATTCAGTTATTTCTTCTAAAAGGAGCCAGTTTATCAAACCACGCAGGTTACATCTCATTTTCATATAAATTTAAGTACTGTTTCATTCCAAAGAAATTGGATAAATTAAAACACACACCCACACCCTGCTTTATCATATCCTGTTTCTGAAGCTTGAAAGTAAGATTTTTGTGGATTCAGAGACTTCAAATGATGCAAGGGGGTTTATATTTTGGCATGCTCTTTGCAAGAGGCATTATAGTAATTCATTCTCTTTCAATGTACAATTGATATCATGCGTACAATGCATGCATATACACAACATCTGCTAACCCTGTCTTCATGTTTGATGTCGAGAGGATATAAATAATCTCAGCACAGATATGTCTGTGATTCTGCCTGTATGCCTGTGAGTGAGTGAGTGAGTGTGTGTGTGTGTGACAGAGGGGAGTCAGGGGAGGGAGAGTGAGAAAGCATACAGTCATGCATCTCTTCGTCATTTCACCCAAATAGACTTCTAACTAGAGCCCTAACTCAAGAAATGAATTGCATTGATCTGGTATTTATAATAGGGCAATCTTGAGTTTTTAGCGGGACGAGATACCAAAGGGAAATTACATCATTGCCAGTAACCTTCTCTCTCCACCCTGCTTTCGGTAATTTTTCCCACCTCTTCCTTTCAATTTGCAAAACCAAACAAGTGTGCAATTAAGAGAAATGTATACATCTATTATGCCCTGTACGTGTTTTTAGCACCTAATAAGTATACCATTAGCAACAGAAGAATTAGCCATGGAATGGCTGACTAACATTCTGCCATTTCATTCAGAAAAGATCATTCTATTCTGATTTAAATGTATATTTCTAGGGCAGATGCTACAATGCACGCGAGAGAGAACCAACTAAACTAATAAAATCAGCTCGACTTTTAAAATAATGAGAAACTGCAACTCCACATTAACACTTTCATTTTCTCACCACAACTAGAATTCTCACTGAAAACTCCAGAGATTTGGGATGGGTTCTACACTACCACAAAGTCTTAGACATTGTTCTTAGAATGAGAAAACTGAATTTTCTCCAAACTCTGTTCTTGGAGGACACGAATATAAATGAAAGAAGAAAAGTATTCTGTCCAGTAGCAAAAGGACATTAGATAGCTGTTTGCCATGCTGCATTTATGCTGTTTACGTATGTGTGTATATTGCCATATACATGGATCTGTCTGTCTTAGGGCTTCTTAGTCTAGACTGCTCTAGACTGCTCTTTCTGCCTCTAAGATTCTTGGAGGACAACTTACACATCAGCATTTACATCTGAAGGCAGATCATTCTGAATTGAACTCTCTTCTTGTGACCCAAGCCTCCTCCTTATGATCCCCACTTGTATCCACAGCCAGAGCTTTCTGAGAAAACTTTATCCTTCAAGCTCCCTTTGTCCCATATTGCCGTGCTCTGCTAACTGTCCTAGTCACATCGCCTGTGAATCTGATCCGAGGGGCGACAAGTGCTGTGTATGCCGCTCCCTCATCATCTCCATGAAAAAAAATCAAATGTGGGCATTTCACCCCAAGAAGACAATGCTTCCAAATGTTTTAAATGGCTACCTGGAAAAGAAGCTCTGTATCATCTTATCTTTTTATTTTTTTTATTTTCCCCTCAAAATACTGGCTGATGAAAGTTACTACTTCTATTTTTTAAAATCTAGTTTTGGATCTTAGCTAAATCTCAACACATTTTTACATGGTTTAATTTGACCTTCCTTCTGTAAGATCTAGTTCACTAGAAGTCACCACAAGGTTGCTAGGATATTCTCCAAAAGCATTAAGCATAAGAATATACATATCCCATTGTGTCAACGTTGTCATCAGGAACTCTAGCTCCCATAACCCTAATGCATGACAGCCAACAATACTCCTTCCCCATCTAAAGGTGGCCAAGGTCTTTATGTCAGGCCTCTGGCCTGTCCTATGAAACCGTCCTTGTTCCTGTGGTAAAGGCAAAAGAACCCTGGTATATCAGAGCCATTTTCTAATATAGCCCAAACCAATGGTCACTTCCAGTGTCACTGGCAATAACTCCTTTACATTTCATCGGCAGCTATTAGACTACAATATATCCTGCATAGACTGGTTATGTTAATCAATGAATGATGCCTTAATGGCAACCCAACGCCCACAGCGAACTTGAGGATGAGGTGGTGTCAGAGCAGCTAGCAGATTGAGGGTCCCTCCTGGCTGAATGACAGAGACCCCGGATGGACAAGTTAGGGCTTTTTGGCTTCTAGGGGCAGGTATGGGATTTCTCCTACACAGAGGGTCCAGGGGTGAACCAGATTTTCTTCCTGTTCACCATACTTCATCATCTGATAGCCAAAATGCTTAACGTGTATTTTCAGAAAAATGAAGGCAGATGGTCAGAAAAGAGTGACAAATGGGGGGCTGCATTTCACACAGTTGTTTATAACAAACCAAGTCTGAAGTGCTGCACGGGGAGTCGCAGTACAGGGGGTGGGGGGGAATGTATGCAGGCAACAGGGAGTTAAGTAAATAATTTTTTTCTTTCCTTTGTCGATGTGTTTAGTTCTCTTCCTGCCAAGATTCATCTCACTCTGCTATCTTGTGAGAGACACATATGGTGCAGTGAAATTGCCATCCAAGAAAGCATGTCCCAGCCTGTTGAGACATCATCAAATAAGATTAAAGCAAAGTAAAAATAAAAAGATAGAACGATTTTTTTTCCTTTTCCTTGTACAGAGAACGTCTGATGAAAGCCACTGAGGTACTTGAATTGCTTCTAAAGGTTTTGCAGCCATTTCTTTACTTTGGATGGTTAAGAAAAAGCCAGGAATAACACAACAATATCTTTTCTTTCTCCAAGTTAGTGGGAGGAAAATGTGCTTCCTAATAAACCAGATGTATATAAATAAAATGCAATATTGCCTTCGGCACTTCGTTGCAAATAACACTAAAACATGCTGTAGACAGACCTCCGTCTTCACTTTCCCTTCTCTCTGGATTCTGTGGATTAATATTTTTCACAGTGGTGCGGAATAAAACTTCCATTTTCTCATATTAGTTACTGTATTAAGATTCTCTTTATGGCGAAGTGTTGCTAATGTCAGGTTGTTGCAGACTTCGATAGAGGAAGGACTGAATTTCATCTTCACCCGATCAACGATCCTGTTTCCCTCTTCTGTTAATACTAGGAGATGCAGGATGTAACAGTAACTGCTTACCCTTACCAGCGTCTTCCCGTGGCCAGCCTATCAGAGACAGCGCACAGCCGTGAAAGCACGGGCCTCCCTGTGCTCATCGCCTCTAATATCCCGTGAGCCAGGAAATGATAAACTTTAGCCGGCTTCAAAAAGTTCATGGAAAGTACACATTATAAAAAAAAAAAAAAAAAAAACGATACATGGATTTCAAACTTTCTTTGCATCCAAAAAACCCTCATACTTTAATTCCACTTTTCTATAAAACTTTTTAGAGTCTTCTTGTATGCCTGTCATTCCCCAGAGCGTGCCTTGTACCTGGCAATACCCTGATGGTACAGTTATGAGTTGGCTAGATTAGTATTTCGCCACCTCCAGAATGGAACAACTTTCCCATCCAGAGTCTCCCTCGCAAGAGAATGACAATATCAAACTTTTTTCCCTGTTCCCTTTTACTTTAAGAACCTGCTGGCTCTGGGGGAATTTATAATGGAAGAAGGAAGAAGGGAAATCCACATGCCACTCTCCTAAGACTCTTTTCTAGAACAAGCAAGGCATTTCTTATTTTTTTCAGGGGTTTTCTTCTCCTCCCCTTGCCGCCTCCCGGGGTGGGATTTCAGGAAGTACTGTAAATTCTTTGAAAGGATGCAGTCAGGAGGTAAACAATACCCGCTTCACAACAGAGGGGGGCCCAAAGCCAGGCTTTGAAATTAAAATACATTTTTTTAGGTGTCTGAAGAGGGAGGGTGGCTGGCAGTGAAAGACGAGCATGTCCCGCTCTTAAATGCAGACACACTGTTCTCTGTGATAGGGAGTCAGTTTGTGTTCAGAAGCAGAAAGAAGGAAGTGGGCTGCGCATTTGTTTGCAAACCGTTCTAGGTAAGGAGCCCTTGGTTTACAAGATCTGGCTTCCGATGCTCGGCCTTAATTGGACTTCTGGAAAGCAACAATGCATCAGTAGAAGAGATTATCACTGGCCTTAATAAGCTGTTGTTGGCTTTCATAACAGCCACAGCCGAAAACGAGGAGGCACACGGAGCCCAGAGACAATCTTACCAATTGCCTGGAGCAAGGATTAAAGAGACAAGGATCCGAAGGAGAGAAAGAAGGAGTGGGGAGGGGGCTAAGAAACAGGGGCTAATGTAAAATCGTTTCCATATTAACCTTCTTCCCTTCTGACAATGGTCAAGTTCTGATTCAAAATACAAATTATCTCCAATTACTTCAAAAGAGGCAGTCAGAGAGCTGTCATTTAACCTTCACCATCTGTTTGTCTCAAAAGAAAGCTGTACAGCCTGCCACGTTGACCTCAACTTTCCCTCCCAGCTCTGGACGGGCACCAAAGACAAGGCTTATTGTTCTCTGGAGAAAACCTATTGAGGGGTTGGGGAGGGGGAGCAGATTAAAAGAAAGGAAAGATGCCACGTGGGGACCACAGGAAGGAGCTCTGGAAGGTGACTTGACTCAAACTGGGTTGGTGTCTAGTGTTGAGCGGGTGAGGAAGCCCTCACCCTCCTGACCCTGCTTGCTGAACACCCTCCACTGAGGGTTTGTTTTAATATAAGATGGGTTTTAAGAAGGCCTTGGTGAACTGAAATGGTTGATGCCTCGAGCTGGACAGGATGAACTGGGGCTCATAGCGAGACTGACCCTTGTGCCTGGTCAGCTGTAGCAAGAGGCCAACCAGAAGGAACATAGAAGTGGCAGAGCTGCCCAGAAGGTAGAGCACCCATGAACAGAAGCTGCCTGACACAATTAAAGCAGCAGGACTGTAAGGCTGAGAGGAATGGGGCTTTGGGAAAAGAAAGACTCTGTTAGCACTATACTGTCTGTTCGACCACTGGATGCTCTGGAACAAGCAAAAACAAACATCTACCTGCTGTATGAAAAACCCAAGGCCGCAGCGTTCAGGATGGCCAGCTGGAGACCAAAGCCTTTGTGGAGTCTCTCAGTGCAGATACAACAGCTCAGGCTGCATCAAACCAATTACAATGAAGAAACCAAATTTCTCCATCGCCAGCAGCCCTTCATGGGCTTTCCTTCCTTTGAGAACTTAACAGAGGTACAGGAGAACACCAATTTATGAAGATGTCCCAGAACAAGACCAAAAGGACGAGCAGGAAGAATGGCTTCCCAGCAGGCCCTGGTGAAATAATAGGGTGCAAATTTCTAAGTGCCTTGCATTTTATGGGAGGTTTCTAATGTTCCTACCCAGGTACATTATATTATTTCCACTACCTCTGATCTTTATTTTCCATTTTACAGCCCACTCAATAACACGTTTCTTCAAGAGAGAAGGAGAGAAAACAGACCCCCTATAAATGAGGACAACTTTGACTCATAAACAGTTGATGTGCTCAGAGAGCACAGGCACCTGGAACATTCTAAAGGAAAGTACCTCCAAATACCAGCACCATGTAGTGGTAGAGCAATTCTTTCCCTTGTCAAACAGTATTGAGGCTTGAGGGTTTTTTTTTTTTTTTTTTTTTTTTTACTACAGCGCCTGGTATAACTGCCAAGGTCTCTTATTTCTCATTGCAAAAGCAGATGGAGGACAAGTTGATTAAATGCCGAAAGCGGCAGTGTTGTTAATACCGAGTACCCACATGGCAATGGTGGGTGTTAGGACAAGCTGGTGGCTGGAGGGACCTCTGGTGAGAATAGGCTCTCAGTTTCTCAGCACTCCTCATCCCAATGCATGCATAAACAGAAGAGAAAGCCTCTACTTTCATTTTCCTCCTCTTCCCTCTCTGCCTCTTACCTCTGCTTCCCACCTCTGCTCCCTATTTCCAAATACAAGTTGAGAGTTCAGGTGGCAGTTTGCAGATGGATGCTGAATTGAGCCGATGCAAAAAGCCCTGTGAAACCGGGCTTGGATGAAATTATCCTCCTTAAGATCTCTCAGCTCTATGCGCCCATTCCAAGTTCAGCTTTGGAGAACGTGAACCATCTAATGAGCTGTCAGAAGAGTGAACAATGGAAATGAATGTGCACATTGCTTCTCTCGGGTGTAGATGGTGCATCTAACTTAGGCAGCTGCAACTGACGGGCACCTTCCCTCTGTCCAGGCTTCCCGGCTGGCCAGGACAGATGTTCCATGTTTGAAACCAACATACGAGTATAAAGAAAACACAGCAGAACTTCTAGAAACAAGGAGGTCTTTGGCAGGCTCTGGCCTCTGCCGTCCCCCTCTCTGCCATCATCCCTTCCATGGTAAGGGATACAGGGATGGTGAGAAAACCGCTAAGAAGCAGCATCTGGATCCGATTAATTAACTAGCTGGAGCATCTGCAAACTTGTCAGGCCTGAGCCCCTGACAAAGTCCTGTGAGCAGGTTTGTGCTCAGGAAGGGAACCGGCTGATAGGTTTCATAAGACAAATATTATCTGTTCTTCTTCCAGGATGCTTGTTATTAAAAGCTGGATTTAATAGAAGAATTAAAAGGCCTTGTTTCACTTGACATTTCATCCACTAAAGACCTGAGGGGGGAGAAAAAAAACACCCAGTGCCATGACAATCAGGAGCTTGTCTGTCAAGTTTCTTCGGTGTTTTGCTTGCATTGTTTTCCACTGACTGGTTTCTTTCTTTGCACCAAAGTCGCAAAATGCTGATGATTTCCCAATTACAGGAATCTTTCTGAATTCTGTTTCAGGGCTACAGATGTGCAAATGATTTAGAGTTTATTATCTTGAAGTAAATATCACGCTAGAAATCAAACTCCCTTCCTACATACAGGTAGCAGAGGAAATTAAAACAGAACCCATTATTAGACTCTGATCAGTGTTTGGACCGGCACAAAGTCCCTTCAAAACTCACTGTTTTGTCCTAAGGACACTGACAAGGTTGATTTGTTTAAATGCTTTTTGAATGCTGAGACTCCCACTGGTTCTGTGCTTGTTCTCTACACTTATGGCCCTCTCGTTCTGTTCTTACTCTACACATCAAGCCAGTACTTCCTGAAGCCTGAATCATCATCACTATCATGTTAAGTGCTAGGCGGTTTGGAGTGGATCCAGGTCAGAATGATAAAATCCCTGGGGACTTCCAGGTATTAAGGGAGCAAGGCTGGTGGTGTTTCTGCAGGAGTCTCTGAGCTCTATTTGGGTGTGTCTGCAGCACATGGCGCTCCTAAATCCTACCTGCAACCTGAAGGTGAGGTCTCTACAACTGAAAGAAGGGTGGATGATAGACTGGGGGTCCGTGATAGGATCTCTGAAATTTCACTGTCACTTGCTTCTATTTCATAGTTTACCAGGTCAGAGACAGGCTGAGTTAAGATAAAAAGTTTATTATGAAAATGTACGTGACCTGATTTTGACATCACAGTAAAACAGGCCCATTGACGAGGGGACATGGGTTTTTCTGTTGAACAGCCATTACTTATACTCGTTCCAAGGCTTCTAACATGATGATACTACTTCCTCATATTACCACCACTCCAGTGCTGTCCTGTTGCCCACTAGTTGCCATCTCCACACATTCATCTATCACAAGATTCATAAATGGATCAAATCCACGCAATATTCCTTGGACATGTCTGCCACCATTTAATTGCAATGATAACTTCTTGTCCATAATTTTTTTTCAATTCGCGAGGGTGAGTTTTGCTCATGGTACCAACTCAAGCAGGCTCAGAGAAGCCTTTGAACAAAATTCTCAGCTTCCTCACATTCCCATGGCAGGTCCGGTGCTTTGCATCTCCACAGGTAACATCTTAAAATATTGAGTGGAGCCAGTATGTGGCACGGTAGTTAAGGTGGCTGGAGTCCACATGGCAACTGCGTGATTTGAGTGTGGGACCCAGCTTGAGAAACACAGCAGGTGTTTGTGTGCATGCCCAAAATCCTAAAAGGAGGGAGAAATGGAGGAGGAGGGATTGTGACCATGCCCCATGGGGGATGTTTTCTTGCTTTCTCTGGTGCCCTCTGGCAAAAAAAAAAAAAAAAAAAAAAAAAAAAAAAAAAAAAAATCCCATTTTTGGGACAAGCTTATACAGAAATCACTAGTGGGTTATCTGAAATTCAAAATTCTCTGAGAATCCTGTGGTTTTTATTTGCTTAATCTGGCAAAACCAATGCCAGATTCAAGTCAATTTGATTTTCAGAGGCTGGAAACTAGAGTTCTAGAATATTCTATAGACAAGACCTCAGGTAGGTAATATATTTTGGTTTCCATACACAAGCAGAAGAAAATGATTCATTATAAATGACTTGTTAGAAGCATTAAGGTCATTCTTTATGAAACATCAAAATTTTCAAATTCCTTTCCAGGGAACCAGCAGTTAGCGTAATGGCTATGTCGCTGGACTCCCACATAGTCGACCGCGGTTTGCGTCCTGGACCCGGTGGCTTAAAACTCACGCCAGGTGCGTGCATGCCCAAGATCCTGAGAGGAGAATAGAGGAGAAGGGATTGCGGCGTGACCATCCCCCCTGGGGGGTGATTTCTCGCTTTCTGTCTCTATGTCTCACTTCTGTCTGGCAAGCGCACGTGCCCTATAGCGAAAAACCTCTCAAAAAAAAAAAAAAATTCCTTTCCATAAAAGCTCAATTTTACCACCTTTACTATATATACAATTACGTACATCTCCAAAAATAAAAGAACTGTTTCTAACTAGAAGGCCTTATAAAAAATAGATAGATAATAAGTGCTATGTTTGCATATAAAAATTAATTAGAGGGAGCAGCAGATGGTATAATGGTTATATTGTTGGACTCCCACATAGTCAACCACAGTTTGAGTCCCAGACCCGAGGGCTTGAAACACAGTGGACACATGTTTGTGAGTGCCCAAGATCCTAAAAGGAGAATAGAGAAGGAGTCATGGATGGCTGTCCCCTCTAAATTAATTAGCTTAAACACTTAAAAATAATTTCCTTTAGTTAGAAATGCCCTATCATATTTTGTCATAGTTCATATTTAGAAAATCAGTGCAAAGATAGTAAAAACCTAAAATTTCTCCTAACCAGGTCAAATGATCACAAATTTGGAGCTAAACAAATTCAAAATATTCAAAGTTCACCATCCTTCTATCTTTTTGTTTTTTGAGAGAGTTTTGGTATAGGGCATGTGTACTCACCAGAGAGAGAAAAAATGAAAAATCACCCCCGGGTGTGTGTGTGGGGGGGATGGCCATGGCACAATCCCTTCTCTTCCGTTCTCCTTTTGGGATTTTGGGCATGCACGCAAATGTGCCTGGCATGAGTTTTAAGTTTCTGGGTCTGGGACTCGAACTGTAGTCGACTACATAGGAGTCCAGCAACATGACCATTACACCATCTGCTGGTCCCTCATTCTTCTATATTACTCAAGACAACTTACCCCTCCCTCCCCATGGCAAGCAATTTCTTTTTCTTTTCCTTCCATATTATAATAACATCACATTGCCTACAATAGGCTTATAACTGAAAAGGAAACAAAACTACGAAGTTCTACAAGACTAAAACTAATCAAAAGTCGATTTGAATTGTTCTAGACATTCACAGCTTATTTGATCCCTCTTTGTGTGGATCAGGGTGATGACCTGTGCTGTGTGGATCTCTTTTGGACCCTGGAGCAGGTTTACACTTCAACTCTGAAAAATAAAAATCCTGAATGTATCCAGGTTCCTCACTTGGGAACACAGTACCTAAATAAATATTTAAAAAAATAAAATAAAAAAGCAAGTTAAAATCTGTACAACAACTCTTTTGATAAGTGTGGACACATTTTTAAGCTACCAAATGGGATATGGCCATTAACATTCTCCTTCAAAGACAGACTGTTCAAAGACAGGCAATAGCTAAAACTCTGCTGAAACAGAATATTTAGGACTTGGGAACCATATTTTGGATATGAATATTTCCTAGCATCTGCCAAGATAGCACCTGTCTTAGGAATTTCTCTGATAGCCACTAAAATGTTATAGGGAGAAGGCTATGCTCTGCTGTCTGAGCTGCAAAATACCATGATGAGTAAGAGACTATGAGAAGTGTCTCTGTTCTCTTGTCTCACCAAAGAAGACAGAGAAGATGTCCCCCTTTTTAAAGATGGCTTTAAAATGACAAGGAGTGGGTCAAAAGACAACCAATAAAATTATTTTAAAAGTTTTAAAAAAATGGACTACAGGCAAATCAAATGCTCCTATGTTTTTAAAAGCCTTTCTATGAAACTGGTCCTATTTATTAGTGGTGAAACACAAACCATGTTATCAAGAATCTTAAGGAAATGGATTGCTGTTAAGTGATACTTCAGAATCCACCCCCTAGCAAAGCCACTGTACCATTACAGGAAGATAAGCAGAAAATCCTTGCCTCCAATATAGAAGATCTTAGCTTGAAATACTATAAACCATTCAGTTGCAGTTCTAATGCCAGTGATTCAAAATATTACTCTGGAAAATTTCAGTTAACCAGTGGTATCCTGAGTCTTTATAAATGAAGACAAAGACTAAGATTTGGTGGATGGAAAAGATGTTAAGAAGGGTGATTAGCCTCTAAATGTGTAGTCTTAAAAGTCCAATTTTCACATGCATTAATATCCCACATGATAATGTACTATCTTAGGGGTTGTGATTGGTTTCTGCCTAGCTCTATGCTGAATGAAACAGCAATAATCAAAGTGTAATATCATTCCCTACCTTCATACCCTCCATGATGTTATCCCCTCCCCCTGACCTTCTACCCATCGAAATGTAGAAGGCAATGGACAGCCACCTGGAATAGTTCGAATAGTTCGTGCTTGGGTTCTTCGGATGTTTTGTTTTTGAACCCTAGGATTCTATTTTTTTTAAGAGAAAAAAAAAATTTAAAGATACAGACACTATCCATAAAGAGCTTGTAGTCAAGGAGGAAAGATAAAATACTGATAAGGGAAATGATATAAACTATGTCAGATGAAGGCCGCTAAATGAAATCTTTAGGTGATGCAAAGCATTTCTCTAGAATTGTTTATAGTAGGAAATTCTCCAGAATTTGTTTATAATAAAGAAAGAAATGTGAGGTTATTCAAAATGGCTTCAATTATAACCAAAGCAAGACATATCTTGAGATAGGCCAAAGACTAACAGATCCTGCCTGTAAGTCAGAGCATGGTTTTGAACTGAGATGAGGGTAAGGCAAGCATGTACTTCCTATTTTGTCACAAGTACCTATCTAGGATTCTAGAACATCTGTGACTTTGGGGTTGGGTCTAACCTCCCCTTATCCCGAATCTATGGGAAATAAACTTGGCCATGTATCAAGATCTCTATCCTTACCTTCTATAATAACCCCAGCTTCCCAGGACCAAGGGTGTGGTACCTCCAGGCCTTCTGAGCCACAGCCTCCCCCTGCCCATTCAATGGTCTAACCCATATCCTGGTTTATCCCTCCCAAGATGATAGCCCCCACCTCTTCTTTGTGACCACCAACACTTGGATCCAACCCCTGAAAATGGGACTCACTTCCTCTACCCTCAAATTGTGTTGAGCATCCTGCCAAGATTTGAGTTCCAATGTCACTATATCAGTTTACAGATTTCCTACCACCTCAAGGCTCTGGACCTTCTACTTCCTCTTCCCGATCCATTTGCATTCATTCCCTACCCCAAGTAGTTCAAATTTAATACAATCAAGGGCATGGATCAGACCAAATACACCTCTGTATTGTATAATCGAGCCCTTTGGCTAGCCCTGACATCTGACTTTGAACTGGCTTGGTTTTTTGGCTTACCCTCCTTTTTTTTTTTTTACTTCCCATACTTCATAATTATGCTGCTGAGGTCTCTCTATGCCTAATGGTCAAGTCTGCTCATCTGCTCAGTGATTAAAATTAAACAGTAGTTTTACCAAATCATTGTCATCTCCACATTATGGTCTTTAATGCTGATAGCTAAGTGATTTATTTAATTGTGAGATGACTCTTTGGACTCTTAGGGGAAAAATGCTGGACTTGATAGGTTTTCACATACCTCTTAGTTGCCATGCTTTCTGATGAGTATGGAACATCTATGGTCCGACATTTGTATCTGATTCTAATTCTAAGGGAGTAGTGACAGCTCTAAATAGTTTATTAAATTTTACTCTTTTGTTTTTATATTGATGGTATTAGAAATAAAATGCCAATGAGTTCTTCAGTGGCCTCTGGTCCATTTTGTGATACAAAATCCTAAAACACACAAGTAGTAACTTGAACACAAGGTGGTGCTAAGGGGTAAAAAATTAACTGTGGGTCCTCTTCCCCAAAGGCTACCTCAAGTACTCAAGGTATTTAGGGCACTCACTAGTTTATAAATCATTTTCACACATATCATCTGGTTTATTGCTCAGAAGTCAGGGAAGAAATAAGTTAGCCCCATTTTTTTTTTTTTTTTTTTATAGATAAACAAGGTGTCCATGGGACTTGTCCAAGATCACACAGTCCAATCTAGGTCTTGTCTCCTTCCAAATCTAGGTTTAGTGGTCTTTTTTACTCTATTATACAGGTGAACTCCTTCTTTATGTTAAAAAATAAAAATCTCAATTGGTCTTTCACCAACAGCTGCCAAGCTTGAAAGTTCAGAATTCACTAATGCAGCTTTCCATGCATGACTAACATGTGTCACTAGATCAGAGGAATGGAGGGGACTTCATAAACCTCTGTGCATTCTCAAAAGTCCTTGGTCAAACAGTAGGATATACACAGTAATACTTAATTATTAATTAATTATTTTTTGGTCCCCAGAAGAAAAACGCAGCTCTTGAGATACTTGGATTTGTGTCTTCTTGGGTACAAGGCCCTTTATCTAAGCTTCCTGCTCAATCCCAGAGCCATGGCAAGGCTGGACAAGGCCTAGCCTGAGGGTCCCAGAGTACCCTCTCTTACAGCAGCCTTTTCACTCCCTCCTAAAGGAGCTGAGGAACATTTTGGCATGTCTGAGGGCCTTGGGCCTGGTAATGGCCTCACAGCCATGTGTCATACAAGTCAGAACAAGAGGTCTCTGGAAATGGCAAATGAAAATAAGATTTATTTCCTGTTTTGATTATTCCCTATTAGCTTTAAACTACTCAAAATGGTTGCTTATTCTAGGTGTATTCATTTTTAAGAGCTACTGTAAATTACCTCATACTTGGCCTAAAACAATAGAAAGGATCGTTGTATAGTTCTGGAAGCCAGAAGTCCAAAATCCAGGCAACAGAGTGTTTGGTTTCTTCGGGAGGCTCTGAGGCAGAATCCACCCCATACCACTTTCCTGGCTTCTGGTGTCTCCAGAAATCCTTGGCATTCCTTGACTAGGCTCAACACTTCAACCCCTAACTGTCTTGACATGAATTTCTTCTGTCTCTGTGTGTTACAAATTGCCCTTTTTTCTTATAAGGACACTAGACACTGGATATAACACCCATCCTAAATCCAGGATGGTTTCATCTTGATATACTTAACTGATTACATCTGCAAAGACCATATTTCCAAATAATACTACATTCTGAGATTCCCAGAGGACATAAGTTTTGGGGGGACACTACACAAGTCCAAGCACTCTAAGCACGCACAACTTTTCTTCCTTTGATCTAATTCTCCATGATAAGGTGAAGCCCAAGTTCTCTTGTCCTGCACTCAAAGATGAAGAACTGTCACTGTCATTCCTATTAGAGTCCCTCTTTTACCTTCCTTTACTTTCCTATGCATACTCTGCAGGGCCTTCTCTTCTGGGATCAAACCAACCATCTTCACCTGCCTTTTTATCTATCTATCTATCTATCTATCTATCTAATTTGCTAGAAGGTGTGTACACTTACCAGAGAGAAACAGCAAGAGGTAAGGAGAAAGAGAGAAAGAGAGAGAGTGTGTGAGTTCTCCCATGGGGGATGGTCATGCCACAATCTCTTCTCCTCCATCCTCCTCTCAGATTTTGGGCACACAAGCACATGCACTCTGCGTATTTTTCAAGTCACCAGGTCTGGGACTTGAACTATGCAGTTGACCATGTGGAATCCAGCACCTTAACCACCATATCACTGGTTGGCCCCACCTGCATTGTCTCTAAACAGAACATTCCTATTTGTCAAAATCATTCCATGAACTCAAGATCCAATGTCTTCTCTTTCCTCAGATCCCACAATACATATCCAACTACCATGTGAAGATGGGAAATCTCCTTAAAGCCGGCAAGGACATTTATAGGCTTCATCTGTTTGTTTCGTTCCATTTCAAGGCAGGGTTTTGTATGCGTACCTTCTAGCCTAAGAGCCCTTTTAATTAAGACATGACTCACAAATCATTTTCATGGCAACAGGCTGCCGTGTCATATGCCTTAGACTTTTTCAGTAACGAGCCTTGAACAAAATAAAATCTTTGTTTGGGTGAGAAATGCTAATTGAAAGATTCTTTTGTTTGTTTGTTTCAAAAGGACACTGAATATAAACCAATGTACTAAGCAAAATGCAGATGATGCCTCCTCTTTCATCTGCTGTTCCTTCAAACAGAAAACAAAACATCACCCCAACCAAACCAATTGTTCTGGCAGGGAAAAGAAATAGCCTCAATATTTATGTTCTCAATAAAGTTGATAAGGAAGGGGGTGGGGAGGTAAATGCTCTAAAAACCATTCAAAGCACCAGAGAAAACAATCAGTTTGGTTTCTCTTGGTAGCTGGAGGACAGTGTCTCAGTAGCCTCCTTCCTTCTCTCTCTCTCTCTCTCTCTCTCTCTCTCTCTCTCTCTTTTAGTTACCAGATTTCTTTGTTTTCTCAGAAAAACATGACTTTACAGTGCTGGCCCCATAGCATTGTGGTTAAGCCACAATGAGAGAGCCAGATCCCACATTGCTGGCCATGATTCAAATATTGTCCCTGGTAGCTTGAAAATCATGCTGGGTATGTGTGCATGTGTGCCCCAAATCCTGATGGGATGGAAGAAGGAGGATTGTAGCATAATCATGCTCCATTGGAGACGTTTTTTCTTTTTCTGGCAATAATAAAAAAAAAGGTAAGGGCTAGTCTCAATAACCCAGAGGTTAAGGAAGCCAGATCTCACGTAGCTGACTCTGCTTTGAATCCTAACCCCAGAGACTTGAAAAACATGCTGTGTACATTTTGTTGTGTACTCAAAATCCCAACAAGATGGAAAGATGGAGGAGAACGGATTGCAGAGTGACCATGCCCTGTGGTGGGGTGTTTCTCCCTCTCCTTCTCTCTTTCTCCCCCTCTCTGTCTCTCCGTCTGTCTCTAGCAAACACATATGCCCTCTGGCAATGAAAGAAAAAGAAAAATGACTTTATAATTATTAAACTACTATTGAGTACTTAAGTGAGCAAAATCCAAAGTGTGGGGCTTTTTTCTTAGATTTTTTTTCTACTTTCCAGAAAAGGGTTTTGAGAGTTGGAATATTTTTGTTAAAGTGTTTGTGGATATTTAGTCTTTCCATTTATAACATCCCCCTAAATAAGGCTACTCCAGGAAATCTGCCTTGCATTAGCACACCTGCTGGGCTGGGCATGTATTTCTCCAAATGGGACACCTCATTTGCCAAATGGACCTGAGCTCAAGATTACCTGCCTCTTTGGAGTGCTTACACCTGGTTTTCATCAGTCTGCATGGGACTTGATGGATTTTCTAAGTCCTATCTTCCTCCCCACCCACCCCTCATTGGACAGGAAAGAAGGCAAAGAGAGAAGAGAGGGTAAGTACATGTGAGTCCTGCTCACTAGGGTTGTCCCCAGACTGAGGCATGAGATAACCCTTTCTAGGCACAGGACTAGGCTGGCTCCAGGGTTTAAGGGTCCTGTTCTCTTGCACATTTCTTTGGTGCTGAAATCTATCAAAGGAATCTCAAAACAAATTACATGGTAAATTACTGTCTCCTGCGCTGGCCTCTCTCTGCCCCACTGTTTGGCTCAACAGACAGCAGTGGGTGGGTGAGCTGCCGGTGGAAAGCCTACTAGATAAGCAGATTACAGAATGTCATGTGCCTCAGGCGTCTCAACTTCACAGCCAACTTCTCCAGCCCAGGCGGTTCATCTGATTCATGTGGGTCACAGGCTGTTTCAATTAATGCCCCTCTAATGACTAAAGTTTGTGCCCTGATGTGGAAGGGTAAGTAGGAAGGAGTCAGGCCAGGGGCCTGAAGCAGATGTGTTCTTCCCCAGCCTCTCAGAATGCTCTCTCCCAAGCAGACTTAGGAGGAGGAGAATGGACTGAGAAGAATACAGAATTCCTTTCAAACAGAAACCTTTTATGCCACTCTCCTGTGTTACCAATGCAATTCTGTGAGTCTTTAGTGGCCTGTGGATCCTAGGATAGTGAATAACAAGCCTTGATATGAAAACAGAATGCAGAAAACAAATTAGCATTTGGAAAATAAAAAGCTGGC
Organism: Tupaia tana; assembly: GCA_026018925.1. NCBI lineage: Eukaryota > Metazoa > Chordata > Mammalia > Scandentia > Tupaiidae > Tupaia > Tupaia tana. The sequence continues at coordinate 16,288,953 of JAKSZU010000018.1, forward strand.
TTTTAATCCTATTAAGATCATGGCCGCTTTTTTTTCCCTCCCCCCCCCTCCTAAAAACTCTGAAAGAGATACTGATGTTCCATTAACATAAATGCTGAAATCAGCATTTCCTTTGAAAGAAGTTGTTAATATTTGGAAATGGTCGGATTTCCAATCCAAGCTTTGATTGTTATTCTATACTAACCAGCAAGTGCCAAGGTCACAGGGAGATTCACCTGCAGACTGAGCTAAATGAATCCACTCGGCCACAATGCATGTATAATTTAACATTCTCCTCTCGAGTACTTCCATGCATTCCTAAAAAATATTTTATTACAATAACAAATTGGTTTCAAAATCATGCATTATGTATTCTGAAATTAGGTCTGCCAGTGAAACCTGTATGTACAAACATACACACTCCTAGGCGAGTCTGGCAGAGCACACAGATGCTGTGGACGCTGGGATGGAGCTTGAGAACAGTTAATTCCACGAGGACCCCATTGTCTTTTCTTTATTATCTTAATCTGCGTATTTGGAAAGAAGAAGAGCAAATTGATCAACTGCTGTCAACCGTGGTCACCCATTTTCCTTGGGCTGCCTCCTTCAGAGAAGGCAGAGTGTGCTATTGGGTAGAAGTATCTGGTGTCCTAAAAATAGGCTTGCCAGGCAGTCTTCCAAGCTTTTCTTAAAAAACAATTATTCCTTGAATATTGAAAGTCTCCTCTTCCTGTGATCTGACACTTTCCAAGTATATATGTTACAGGAACTGGACTTTAACAAAGCTTCTTTGAAACATTAAAGATAAAGATATCAAAGCCATCCTCACAGATTTGTGTTAAGAAATGCACGTGTCCTGCCATAGGCTTTCATCATCGAGTTATCCAAAAAAGTTAACATATTCAGAAAAGTCCTCAGGATTCCCATCACAAATACAACCCCAAACGCTGTTTCCCTAACAGATGCTTATTCTGCTTTGCAACTTTCATGGGAAGTTAAACACACATTGATTTAGCATTCCTTCACAAAATAGTATGGTGTTCTCGTGTTCTATAAGCACGTCTCTTACAAGGCCTGTTTATGAATACTTAGGGTAAAAATGCTTTTCTGATGACTTCCAATTTTTTTCTATTTTAAAACTTCATATCATACCAAACAGCATTTGTGAATTTTAAGAGGGCTAGTTTTCCCAAATAAATGGAGAGTTCCCCGACACACAAGATTTTTGATCTTACAAGTGGGAGAAAGAAATCTAGTTGAGTTTTTCTCTCTGAGACGTTTCTTAGGCATATTCTTGATCTCTCTCTCTAAAAAAAAAATCTAGTTTATTTCAATAGGGGATTTGTTTTTCATTAACTTGCAAGCTAAACATCATTGGTATGTTTCTATTGGTCTACCCACTTGCTGAATAAAACAATAGAATTCCTAAGAGAGCCACTGATAAATCTCTTTAAATTAAAATCAGCCTAATTTTTATTATAAGACCAACATCATGATAGGCTTTGTATTTTTGAGGCAATGCCCAGACCTAAAAAGTTTAATTCCCTGACAAGAGCTTTTAATAAAGACAAATCATGAGTAAAATTAGATGCTGCAAACTTTCCTTCTCAAAAAGAAAGAAAAAAAAAAACTGCAAACACTGCGTTAAGAAATCCTTTCTCCTTAATTTCGTTTCGATGTAGTGATATGACTAGACATATAGTTTTTTTACAGTGAAATTATAAGGAATAATTTTCTTTAATCTAATCAGTAATATCTAAAAATGGGAAATGTTAACAGCATAATTTCTGATTTCTTTTGTATTGTAATTTAGGCTGACACATTAAGGTTTTGCTTTTCCGAAGAATAATTAAGAAATTGTTGATAGAAATTAAATATTACTGACAATTGAAAATGCATTTTTTCTTACTTGCTGTATCTAGAAATACTGCTCCCACCTCCCATCAAAGATAATCTAAGCCAAGATAGTACAAAAGCAGAAATGAACTAAAAAGCTTAGTTCTTTTGTGCTAAACAAAAAGGTGATTTATATGAGTAATAAGCAAATTCCAGAGTATGGAGATATATATATATTTTAAAATCCTCTAAAACTGCCTTAAGTTGTAATCTGCAGGCTAAATGATTAAACTCTCTCTGGGTTCATTGGCTGTAGAGCTATATTCTTCCTTTTAGCTGTGGGCTGCGTTCAGCTGGATGCATACTGCTTTTTTATTTGTTATTAAAGCCAGTTCACATCTTATGCCACTATGTATGTACAGCATACAGGCCAACATATACAATTTAGCAAAGTATTAAAACAGTATTAAAACTGGGAAAAATAAAAAGCCATCAGTAATAATGACATTTCATTCCCATGCACTGCAAAAAAACAGCTGTGTGGCCCATTTGCTAATACTGACATGAAAATTCTAAGTGATAATTCATAGCACAAATCAAAATGTGTTCTAAACTCCTTTTTGGTTGTTGTGACAGTAGCGTTTCAAATCAGGCATAAAAGGGTGTTCCAATATCCACGATACATTTTTTATGGTGGATCATAAATACATAAACTCACATATGATAAAAATGCATAAACTCATATGTTAAAAAATTAAATCAGTGAAAAAGGACTAAATAAAATGACAAAGCAGCAGCCCAGAAGTTCTCAGGGCGAGTGCCAGAAGTCAAATGCTTTCGATTCATCTTAAGCAGAACAGGAGTTTTAACACAAGCCTCTTTTAACAGCTACCCAGGCAGGATTTGAGGAGAATAATTCCCTAATGCCACTTAAAAAAGAAAAGTCAACGGAAGGCATCAAATGGCTTTTGAATCTAAATATTCTTAAAGAAACTTTTCCCTGGATTGGCAGTTCAGAGAATCAAACAGATAACATTACAATACAGTAGGCACAGCCAACATTCTTTGGTAGGTTTGGGGCTGATTTATAAAGAGTGTGCCAGGAATTCCAGTTCTTCAAGAATTGCAGCCTGAATTCAGCTGTCTCCAGCTCTGTCCCTGACCTGGCCATCTGCCAGAGAATGACATGCTTTGAAGGACAAAACCGGAACAGCCACAGGCTCCTCAAGCTCCTGGTTTCAGAGGGAAAACTCGTAGGAGCCTTTAACGTGGTCCTTTAACGTTTTAGCAGGTCAGAAATGGAAAGGGAAGGAGGACGAGGCGACATAAAGCTGTCTTAAGCCTCCCCTCTCTGTAGGTCCAGTGGTGCTTGGGCCACAGAACAATCATGATAAAATGCAGGGTGTCCTGGGATCCCTTCGGAAAGAATAAAACTAGAAGCCTGTCTGTCACACTGCACGTTGAACCAGAGGTTGCACCGCAGCGTTCGATGCCTTGTATATTTGCCGGCGAAGCAGACAGATGCGTGGCCTTTGACAAAGTCAAGAGATGGGCATTTCGAAAATAAAATCATCTCCCAATTACAGGGAACCCTTCCTCCCTGGGATCCCAAAGCACTCTATCAACCTAAATTGGAATCTCGTCTACCGAGCTGCCTTCAATGCAGCCACTCCAGTATAAATTGGATCAAATGCTCTCAGATTAATTCCTGGAAACCTATATTCGTCTTTGTATATCTTTATTACAAAACTAGCCACAAGACTGCTCTACAATTTTCATTACCCAAACAGCTTTTGGAGCCGGATTATGCCCTGGTTTATCCTTCCGTGACCCCAAACCATCTTGTTAGTCCCATTATTGTATATTCATACAACACACCTGAGCCCACGATAATAAGTGAGTTATAGCAAGCAAGGGGATGGGGTGCATTTTGTTACATTTTATGCACTGCTATTCTGCAAGCAATTTAACCTGCACCCCTAAAAGTCCTTGCCTTGCTTGTACCCCAGCACTGAAGATCTTCATAAAACCCTATTTGAAGGGAAGGGAGAGGAAGGGAACCTGAGGAGTGCCTGGGCTTCTTGGTGATGGCCAGACCTCATTTCTCTCAGGCTACTCTGGGTACAGGAGCGGAGGCTCTGCATAAACAGAAGCCACAGCACAGAGGCCCTCTAGTTCTTCACAGAGAGCAAGATTTGCTTGCAAAGGAATAGACTTTTATATGAACAGGATAGAAGGTGGGAATTAGAAGGTGGTGGACAGTCTTAGCTGTAGCTGTATTTGATTACAAGTATTTGTTTTGGTCAGTGTGTTACAGGTGTGGTTCTCAGAATGCTGCCTGTGACTGGCAGGTATCAAATAAGGTTAATGTTATAATAGTTATAATATAACTATTAGATCATACTAGGCAATGTTAATGCCATTGATATTATTGATATAGTTCTAACTATTATGTTTTCTGCCAGCTTGGTTGCTTCTGTGGATGTGTGTGTGCTCAAAAAATTGAGCATATCTTTGTATCTCCTCTCTCTCACTGCAGCTATATTCCTTCTAGCCAAGCAACTCTCCAGCCTGCTGCTCCATCTTCTTCCCTCCCTCTCTTCTTCTTCTTCCCCTTTTTTCTTTCTTCTTCTCTTTCATTTGAAATATCATCAGTTTGGTGGATTCTTTTTGTTTGAGGTTTTCAGTCTTTTTGTAGAGGGCACATGTGCCCACTAGACAGCCAGGGAGAGGATAAAATACCCCCTATGGGGCACAGTCACACAGCGATCCCTTCTCCTCCACTTCTCCCTCCTTTTGGGATTTTGTATGCACACACAAACACTTGGTGTCTTTCTCAAGCTGTCGGGTCTGAGACTCAAACTGTGCAGTCAGCCATGCGGCATCTAGCTGCTTTAATTACCAGGCTATAGAGTTGGCCCGCATTTCAGTTTTTAAAACAGAAAGAATAACCTAGAATTATGCTTTTTTTTTTTTTAAGTTTATTTTATTCATGATAGAGTGTATGTGCACATGCACAAGAAAGAGAGAGAAAGAGAGGGGCCTCCTTTGGCAAGGTCTTGTCTATTTGTACTCCCCTTTCTCCAGCCCTCCAGGTCATCAGGATCCTGGACAAGCATGCACTTGCCTAGTGTGTTTTCAAGACAACCCAGGGATCCAAACCCATGGTTGCCCACATGGCTTCCAGCACTGCAGTTCAGTTTTCTACTAACTGCACCGCCAGGCTGGGCTTAGAATTATTATCATTCATATATTCTAAGAAAACTCTGAGACCAAATTTTCTAATCTCTTTCCACTAACAGTGATGCTAAAATACAAGGAGACTGATTTCATATGTAGATGAAATTTTCATCCATGTAGTTTACTGCCCCTTCACTGTTCTTTGGATCAGAGATAGTTTCAGGTATGAGGACTGCATCTGGAAACTCAATGGGTATGCAGAATCTTGGGCCTCAACAAGATCCCCAGGTCATCTGTATACACTTAAAGCTTGGAAGCCCTAGCCTACGAGATTGTTAATAATCTATTTCAGAACCCTACTCCAGACCTACTAAATCAAATTCTTTAGGATTAGAGACAAGGAACTTGTATATTTTTAAATGCTCTAGGAGATCCGATAACCAGCCAGACTGAAGACTGACTGGTTATGTACTCTCATTTATCTTCCATCTTTATGTGTTTAGTTATTTATTTATTTTTGAGAGAGATTTTTACTATAGGGCACGTGAGCTCACCAGAGAGACAGAAAACAAGAAATTACCTCTCCTCCCTACCCAGGAGGAGGGCCACACTACAATCCCTTCTCCTCCACTCTCCTCTCAGGATTCTGGGAATGTATGCACACATGACAGGGTGTGAGTTTTAAGCCACCAGGTCCAGGACTCAAACCATGGTCAACTACATGTGAGTCCAGTGATGTAACCACTATGCCATCTGCTGGCCCCATTTATGTGTTTAATTTTAAAGCTATCACTGGGTACTTATTAACATGTTTTTTTAATTTTAATTTTTTTGTTTCAATTTTGCTATAAGGTGCATGTGCTTGCTAGGGAGAGAGAGAAAGAAAACAGACAGACAGACAGAGAGAGAGAGAGAGAGAGAGAGAGAGAGAAAGTATCCCCCAAAGAGGACAACCATGTCACAATCCCTTCTGCTCTGGGATTTGGGGGCGCACACGCATGCACATGTGTCTGGCATGTGTTTCAAGCTGCCAGGGCTAGGACTTGTGCCATGCAGTCAGCCATGTAGGATCCAGCTGTCTCAATTACCATGCCACCTGGCTGGCCCATATTGACACCTTTTAAATGGTCCTCATACAGTTCTGTGTGCATGATTATTTTTAAAAACTAAGCCAGAGGCGAATGTAGTTTTTCTTCTTGCAGCTTCCTCTTTCTAGGATCCAAGTCCCCGTCATCTATTAACCTATCCACATCATGACACATTATTGGTTAACCACTTTTCAGGACCCCTTTCATGGTACAAGCGAAAGGAGAATAAAACATCAAAAGGCATCCAAATTCCAGGTAATTTGTCCCCCCAAAAACCTAGAGGAAGTGACATATTACCAGAAGTATATAAAAACCAAGGGTTCATTCTCAGAAGCTGTGCAAGGAGTTGCTGACTAAGACCTTCAACAACCTCTCTGCTCTGGGCACATGATGATTTGTCCTCTGTTTTATTGTTTCTTCTCTATGCTGATTGGTTTTGATTCAGTACACAACACAGAGTCCATGAGAACAAGTCATTTTTCAAGTTAACGGGTGCACAATGAAATTAAAGTTTTGTAAATTTGCACGTGGGAAAAAAAAACATCGCTGAGGGACCAATAGAAGAGGTCTTGAGCAGAGAAATACAGGAGGCCACATGCAGAGCCTGGCTTTGCTTGGGAATGAGGGTATTTGCCATTTGCACAGATGGGTGTTCAGGGGCAATCTCTGCTCCTCCTTCTTCCATCTGTATTTGGCTAGTTTCCCTCCCCAGCCCCCCACCCCAAGCTTTTCTTGTCTTGCCCTTTCTCTAGACCAGGGTCTGACTGAGTCTTGTCACATCTTACTCCTGCTGTGGGGCTCTTGGGTTCTGTAGGCAGAAAGCCGTGTGACCCAGGGCCATGTGAGTGTATCTCACTGGAGATGCTGCATGCCATTCAATTCCTGTAAGCCCTGACCAGCTCAGACCTCAATGATTGTGTTCTCTCCTATACCCAGAGTGAAAATGGCAGGCTTTACCATGGGAGATATGCACGCACAACATATTTTCAGCATGAATGAAAGCCAGGCCCATTTTTTTTTCTCCCTTACCTACACTTGCTTCTTTCTCTTAGGTCCCTATTTTTATCTGATATTTTTCATGGCGATTTTCCTCAATTTTTCTAATTCTCTTTTCTACTTACACATGTACATACCCCTACTAAAATGATCCTAAAATGATCATGGCTGCCATTGAGAAGAAAACACTTCATGATTCTGTTGTGCTTTTTTTCTTTTTTCTTTTCTTTTCTTTTTTTTTTTTAATCTTTGCTAAAAACAATCCCCATTTAAGCAGTGACAGCCAGGACTCCCGTAATCTGTACATACAATTTAATCCTTTAAGAATCAGCAGGGCTCACATCAATCAAGAGCCTTCATCAACTTGTAAAAACAATATTTTGATTCAATCAGATTCAAAGCCCTGAAATTCTCAGCTAATTAATGCAGGGTCACTCGAGGGCTGTGCAATGGTGGCTAGAACAGTGGTCAAATATTTACCCTCGGTGCGCACACACGTCTGTATCACCAAAGGACCCAAGCGATGGTCAAGAATAGATAATGCACCTATGGCTACGGCAGGTTTCATCTGGCACAAGTATTTGGATAAAAAATTATTACGAAGAGAGGAAAGAAATGATTTTTCCATCATCTTAGGCACACACAGGGAAGCAAAGTCTGTTAAAGTGAAATGGACAGATATCAGCCAAAACCCTGCCGACGGTTCTATAGGGACAGTCAGATGTCCCCAGCAGAGAGGTGGTCGGTCTACCCATTCCTTCCAAGAACGTTCAAAGTACATGGGAGGCTTAAAATGTCCTGGAAGGGCAAGTCCAATCCGTGGGATCTTTTAGCTAGGTCTAGATTCTAGTCCATTTGTTTTGGTTTGTACCTTGAGGCATTTTGAGACCTGATGTATTTGGGGAGGGCAAGGGGGTCAGGGAACCTCTGTAAAATCATAATCTCTATGCTTTTTTCTAAGTATGGTTGTTGAATATATTAACATGTTCTGTGCATGCAAAACCATGTATGACTTACTGATATGAATTAAGAAAGAAAAAGCTTCAGAATGTCTCACTGCTGGATAAAAATATAATAATCTGGTGTTTGTTCAAATGTGGAGACAGGTAGGCAATCCGAAAGGAAGTTCATGTAGAAATTGTATTTTGGTAACTTCCTTCTTCTACAATCATCTCAAAATAAAAAAGGGTTATTCAAAAACTCATACATTATATAGTTATAGAATAGACACATAGTTGGGCAGGCTTTTTCTGATTTTTTTTTTTTTTTTGAGAGGTTTTCCTATAGGGCACATGCCCTCGCCAGACAGACAGAGAGAGACATAGAGATAGAAAGCGAGAAATCACCCCCCACGGGAGATGGTCACGCCGCAATCCCTTCTCCTCCATTCTCCTCTCAGGATCTTGGGGACATACGCACATGCGCCCGGCATGAGTTTTAAGCCACCAGGTCCGGGATGTGAACCGCGGTCTACTACATGGGAGTCCAGCGACATAGCCATTACGCTAACTGCTGGTTCCCTTTTTCTGATATTATTAATCACTTCTGTTCATATGTCTGCCTTCTCCCTTCACATCCCAACCTCCCAAATAATTCTACAAAGAGCAAACACAAGGAAAGTTTGACAACGGACCCTCTTTTCTTAAGATCAGAGGCCTGGGGCAGTAGGGGATGTTCTTGTCCTAAAAGTTCTGAATTTATTTGAGGAAGATAAAAGAAATAAACATATTAATTTCTTTTAGAAGAAATGAATTCATTCATGGTCACCCCAGACCTCCTTACTATCCTCATATTTTTTTAGTCATCACCCCTGAATTTTGTGAATCATGGAGTCAAATTAGCACTGTGGACAGAAATCTGACTGCTTTTTCCTATTTTCTAAAGTCCTTTCCAGAGGGCCTAGGGGGAGTCATACCCACAAACATTAACAGACCATTTTCTCCATTAACAGGATTCTTCCTACATTCTGTCCGTGACATAGTATCTTTGAGATGTATATTTCAACCAATTATAGTATATTCTTTTGTTTATCTCTTCCCAAGACACAGAATAGTCCCTTTCCTTGAGATGTAGAGTAAGCATTTCTTTTACAAATCTCTTCCCAGGACACAGATCTTCCCTTCCAATCACCAACCTAAAAATTGTGGAATCCACCTATAACCTACAAGCCCCCCGCCCCCCCCCCCCATGTCCTGCCTTTTTGGGCCAGACCAACAGAAATCTCTTTACTAATTTTGTCTGTCATTTTCAAAATCAAATAAAAGGAGCCCTGTACCTGATCACCTCGAGAAAGGCATGTATGCCTCCTCTCCAGGCCTAGGTCACTCATATTCTGCTTGGAAATAAGTCGCATTAATTATTAATTTTTTAGAGTTGGTTATTTTCCGTCGACAGCACAGTCACTTGTGTTGAGGAAATATGGTAGCTATAAACAAGTTCCAGGTCAATGTCACACCCATTCCAAATGAGGCTATGGCGGTCATTTCAGTGATTATTGGCAACATGCTCATTGCTGAACTTTCTGACTGATGTCAATCATTATGGCCAAACTGACGAGCTATCAGCATTGATCACTAACAGGACAAATGAATGTGTGGCTTTGCTCAAACTCAGCATTTCATAAATACAACAAGCTGTGGTTGAGAGGATGCTGCCAACATTTGTTTTTAAAACACTCAAGCTGGTCTACCTGGGGTTGAAAAAACATTTAGATTGAATTAAGTAGGCAAGTATATAAGACAACTGATTTGATTGGTCTTTACTCCCCACTGCATTAACTAGTTATTTTGGTCTCCTATAGACATTTAAAAGACTTATAGAATCATAGATTCATAGGATTTTAGGATCAAAAAGGTTCTTAGAGTATTCATAGTCAAGGTGTTTTCCCCAAATTTCATAGGTATTAAATGAAAAAAAAAAAAATAGAGGGAAAGGATATTTTCATTAAACATGTTTGGGAAACACTGAGTTAAAGAGGTTCAATTGTTTTATTGGTTCCTTGTCTGCTACAGTTTGCAAAGGCTTTTAAATGCTAATATGCGTTGTGATGCTAAGAAGGGAATATAATATGCAGGTTCTCCCAAGCTTGCATTTAACACAGAATCCCATCCTTACTTCCCTAGATCAGAATTTCAATTACTAACTTTGAAAATAGTATGATGTAATACAATCCATTTTATTGACAGGGAGATAGACATTCAAAGAAGTAATGTGCTTTATTTAAAATATATTATATGGAATAGAAACTAGAATCCAGGTCTTTTAGTTCTTTTATTTTTAATTTGCGATAAGGTACATCTGCTCACTAAAGAGAGACAGAGAGAGGAAAAGTAAGAAAACCTCCTTCAGGAAGGATGGCAAAACTAAATTCCCTTCTTCTCAATTCCCCTCTAGGGATTTTGGGCATGCACACACACATGCCTGGAGTGTTTGTCTTTTATTTTTTGGGGGGAGAAGTTTTTGCTATAGGGCGCGTGCGCTCTCCAGACAGACAGAGAGAGACAGACGGACAGAAAGCAAGAAATCACCCCCCTGGGGGGATGGCCACGCTGCAATCCCTTCTCCTCCATTCTCCTCTCGAGATCTTGGGCACACACGCACATGCGCCCGGTGTGAGCTTAGGCCGCCGGGTCTGGGACGCGAACCGCGGTCGACTACATGGGAGTCCAGCGACATAGCCATTACGCTAACTACTAGTCCCCCAGAGTGTTTTTCAAGCTGCTGAGTCCAGGACTTGAAACGTGCTGTCAGCCTTGTAAGATTCAGCTACTTTAATCACTACATCACCTAGCTGGCCTCCTGCTTTGGTCCTTTTAACGGAAACAAATGAATTTGTTCTAATTTTTATTATAAAATCTTTTGAACATATCTAAAAGCAATAAAATAGGCAACCTCCATAATCTCATTACCCAGATTCGGTAATTCTCTAGATTTTGCTTTACATATATTTTCTATTATATATACATATACACACACAGATATAAAATATTCTCCTTGAAAAATGTATTAAAAAAACCTTCAATTTATAAGGATTAAATGAGAAAACATCCTGTCTTTAGTATTATAAAGTATGAATTATATCATTAGTGAGTCTTAAAATAGTGATCATCTAATTCTATATCTTCCTAGGTGCTAGTTAGAATTTATATAAAAGAATTTTCCCTCATTAATTGGTAGTAATTAGTTACCCAGAAATACAATTCATACAGGAAAGACAGGATAAATGCTGCTTATTTATTTCCTTTTAGCTGTTTATTTTCAGAACAAAGAATCAATTGGTATCCAATTGGTGGTGGTGATGGCTTTTGATTTCTCTCTCTCTCTATCTCTCTCTGTGTGTCTCTCTCTGTGTGTCTTTTTTGAGTGTCATTGGGTTCAATGTATTTCAATTTCAGTCCTAATTCTTTTCGACAATGACAATGTCCCCATTTATTTCCAATAGGAGCCCATTCGTGTTACTTTTTGTATTTTTTAGACATGATCCAATAGTCTTTGAAAACTTTATTATTTCTAACACAAGAAAATAGCTTTTGGTTTTGTTTTTTAATTGTCAGAAGTTATGTACACTTGTCAGACAGAGAAAGAAAAAGCACCCCCTGCCAAACGGGTGTGGGTCAAATTCAATCCCTCCTCTTCCATTTCTCTATCCTGTTGTAATTTTGGGCATACATGCAGACAAGTCCCATGTGTTTTCCAAGAGACTCAAATCACAGTTGGCCATGTGGAATCCAGCACCCTTAACCACTATGCCATGGGGCGAGCCTACAAGAAAATAACTGCTATAACCTCATGTATTTCCTACCACAAACCAGAACCAGCCAGTTTTAAGAAGACTTAGTTCCTTTTATTGGGAAATTATATGTAGAGGTCATAATCTGGATACTAGCTATGTTCATTACTTTTGCGTTACCACTACTTTTATGCCTGTTAGACACATGTAAGAAATACTTATCTTGCCTTTTCAAGAAAAATCTACTCCATTTTTAACATTTTCTCCAAAAATAGTCTATTAGTCTTCTCCAAGTATTTTCAAGAGAGGGAAACGATTATAACTTAGGCACAAGTCCACCAACACAGAAAATAAAACTAGTAGTGGAGTCAGCAGATGGTGCGGCAGGATACCTATGGCCAGATGCACCCTTTGGTCTCAGACTTAGCAGCTTGAAAATCACACCTGCCTCATGCACATGTGTGCCCAGAATCCCAGGAGGAGAGAGGATTGTAATGGCCATTCCCCTAAGGGGTGAGTTCTCACTTTCCTTCTTTCTCTTTGTTCCTGTCTCTCTTTGGCAAGTACACACACTCTGTAGTAAACTGGGTGGGGGGTGGGGGGTAAGAAAAAGAAAAACTGGTGGCATTAATGGAAGAATGGTTCACCTTTGTATGTATGATTTCACCTGAAATATATTAATTCCTCTTAAAGTCCAATCCACATTAACATTTCAACTGTAACAGTTAGGAACTGAGTTAATTATTTCTATTTTGGAGTATTGTCTATGTAAGCAGTATAGGTTTTTTGCCTTTTATTTATTTATTTTTAAGTTTCTTTCTTCCAAGAGTGAAAGAGACAGAGAGATACATCTCCAACAGAGTTCTGATGGTACACTCCACCCTGGCCTCAGCTAGCCCCCGATTCTGGGTACATGCATGCCTGGTATAATCACGGAGCTCTCCTGATACAACCTGAGAATTTTCCCGTGTGAGTGAGCCCCACAGAGCATTGTATTTTACTGCTATATCACCATTCTACCTCTAGGAAGTACAGTTCATACTCCTTATTCATATCTCAGATCAGATGTGGTTTCCAGGAAAAATAGTTTGATTGCCAGAGGGCACATGTGCTTGCCAGAGAGAAAAAGAGAAAGGAGAAAGCATCCCAATGGGGCATGATCACACCATAATCTTTTCCCTCCATTTCTCAATCCTATCAGGATTTGGGGCATGTGTGCATATGCACCCTGTGTGCCACTGTACTTTTCAAGCTGCTGGGGCTAAGATTCAAACCTCAGTTGGCCATATGGGATCGGCACAGCACATAAGCACTGTGCTACATGTTGACCTTGTTCCATAAATTCTTATATATAATAAATAGTATTCTAGTTACTTTCAAATGGGTCTCAAGGATCAAGCTGGAAGTGTTTAAGTACAGCCATGATTTCTTAAATGTTACATATAAATAATTAGAAATGGGGCCAGGAGGTGGCATTGTTGTTAAGGTACTGGATTCCCACATAGCCTACTGTGGTTTGAGTCCCAGACCAGGAGACTTGAAAATCATGCCGGCGTGTGTGTGTGTGTGTGTGTGTGTGTGTGTGTGTGTGTCCAAACTCCCAGGAGGAGAATGGAGGAAAAGGGACTAAGCCATGGCCATTACTCCTGGGAGATGATTTCTCACTTTTGCTCTCACTGTCTCTGTCTCTCTCTGGTGAGCTCATGCACACTATGACAAAAACCCAAAAAAGAAAAGTCATTAATTATATTACAAGAATTATAAAGGATTAACGTTTGCATTACCACCCATGCCACTAAACAATCATAAAACTTAGAATACATTTTCTATTCAAAATAGTGAAGTGGGAATATATAAGAGTCTTCAAAAGTTCATGTAAAATGCATATCACAAAAATACTATAAGTGGGTTTCAAAATTTTTTTGCACCAAAATAAATTTGTATATTAATTCCATTTTTCCATGAACTTTTTTAAGTCCTCTGGTATATATACTTTCTCTTCACATTTCCACTGAAATAATTAAAATATTGCTTTTCAAAATAATGACAGCATTATTATAAGAAATAATATGGATCTAGACAATGACAAAATCCTAGAGTATAAAAGCTAAATGGAGCCACAAATTGTTGAAGAAATCAGAATACAAAAAAAAACAAAGCACAAAACCTTAGAAACAGGAATATATATATATATATATATATATTTTTTTTTTTTTTTTTTTTGAGAGAGATTTTTGCTATAGGGTATGTGCACTCACCAGAGAGACAGAAAGCAAGAAATCATCCCTTCTCCATTCTTTTCTTGGGATTTTGGGCATGCATGCACATGCCCCCAATGTGAGTTTGAAGCTGCAAGGTCCGGGAGTTGGACATTGTCAACTATGTGAGAGTCCAATGATATACATTATGCCATTATCTGGTCCTGTGGCAGGAGTATTTTTCGTGAAGAAATTCCAAGGCACAAACAATAAACAGACTGTGCCATGTTGAAGGAGAAATCACGTTCCTTGAGACTGTCTAGCTTTCATTAAGTTCTTAATGTATTTACTTCTATAAAATCCCAAATGGACACACATCTAGTTTCTATACACTTTCATCATTTTTCAGAGTAAGATACAGAAATCTAGAATATTAAACCAAAGAATAATAACTATCTGACATCCAGATTTCTCATCTGGACTCAACTCTTGCCTTGGCATGATATTACATGACATGTAGCAGGAGCATTTCACCATATAAAATCCACATGCTCAAAAATGGAAATTTGTTCCATAGACTCATAAGCATGTAAAGTTCCAGCCACTCTTGTACTGTCTTATTTAAATAAATTGTAGTGGGACCAGCAGTTAGCATTAATGGCTATGTCACTGGACTCCCATATAGTCCACCACAGTTCAAGTCCTGGACACTGTGTCTTAAACTCATGTCGGGCGTGTGTGTGTGCATGCCCAAGATTCTGAGAGAATGGAGAAGGGATTGCAGCGTAGCCATCCCCCCGGGAGGTGATTTCTCACTTTCTGTCTCTCTGTCTCTCTCTGTCTTTCTGGTGAGCACACGCACCCTATAGCAAAAACCTCTCCAAATAAATAAATAAATAAAAGGAGAGGCAAGGGGCAGGCCTTCAGAAGAAGACACCTTCATGGCTCCTGAGAACTAGTGATTTCAGGGAAAAATGAGAAATGAAGATTTTCTACAGATAATTCAGCCTCCAGCCCACAAACTTGAGTGGGATCAAAACAGAATGGCAAAGAGATTCCAGATTACTTCTTTCTGCACACTCCTGAACTTCAAGTTTATGAAGAAACATACCGTCCATCAGATGACTAGAAATCACCGCAGGCCACAAAAAATATGGGAAAGCAAGAAAATACCTCTCCTCCAAAAAGAATAACTCCTCTTCATCCACAAACAGTTCAATGGAAATCATGGAAATGTCTGATAAAGAATTTAGAATATTCATAATGGAGAAGCTAACAGAGATGGAAGAGAAGAGAGACAATGAACTGCAGAAGAGAAAGAAGAAAGGAGATGATGAGTTCCAGGAGGAAATTCTTGCAAGATCTAAAAGAGGAAATACACACTTTAAAAAAGAATCAAATGGACCTGTTAGAGATGAAGGCTATAATACAGGAAGTCAAAATCTCCCTTGAAAGTATTAAAACAGACTAGATAGTACAGAAAATAGAATCTCAGACGTAGAAGAGAAAATTGCTGGCCTAGAAAAATCCACCACAAAGACTAAGAAAATTGGCCCCCAAACTGAGAATAATATACAAAAAATACTAGATGCCATCATATGTCCAAACATCCAGATATTGTTATCCCAGAAGGTGAAGAGACTCACAAGGGCATTGATAACCTACTCCATGAAATCCTGCAAGAAAACTTTCCAAACCTAGAGAGGCATTCAAAGATTCAATCCCAAGAAATACAAAGGACCTCAAATAGAATCAACCCAAGAAGATCTTCTCCAAGACACATTATAGCCAGATTGACCAAAACCACAGACAAAGATAAGATACTAAGATTGGCAAGAGAAAAACAGCAAGTTATCTGCAAAGGATATCCCATCAGGCTAACAGCAGACCTCTCATCGAAAACAATGTGGGCAAGGAAAGAATGGGAAAATATATTCAAAGTTTTAAGGGAAAAGCAATTTCAACCAAGAATACTTTACCCGGCAAGATTATCCTTCATATGGGAAGAAAAGACAAGAACATTCTCAGGTAAACAAAACCTGAAAAAATTTGCCAGCACCAGACCAGATCTCCAAGAAGTTCTCAAGGTAGTGCTATATCAGGAAAATTAAATTCACAGAAATAAGAATTCAAAAACTAATAAAATGGCCAACTTAATCATAGGGACAAGTCTGGAGTTGAATATTATATTCCAGAATTCAATAGGGAAGAGCAAACCACAACAGAATATAGATTAAGTACATGAGACTGAACTGGTGAAAAAGCATTTTATGACTTTTGACTAAAATATTGCTGATTTTCTTCTAGGCTTTGTTGTCCAGTTTTAAAGATTTTTGTCCTGTCTTCAGCTGTCGATAGGTTCATGTACATACTATTAGAACAGAATCCTAACCTGTTTCCTGGCTTTAAGTTTTACGCAAAGTTCCTTAGCATTTCTTCAATTTATTAAAGTAAAAACTGCTTTTCTTGAAATTACCAGCTGAACTTGCTATTGAAAGTAGTTAGATTATTTAAGAAATTGTGTGATCAATAAAAGGGAGGGGGTAAGGAATGGAAGACAACTGTAGACAACAGAGATAGTGTGAGAAGAGGGTGGTAAAGGGCAGAGGGTCAAAAATAGGGGTAAAAAAAAATATATATATATATATATTCATATATGAAACTAGAAATGGAAAATTATTGATGATAACATGTATGATTAAGCTACTCTGCAGTATATTCTCTATGGGAAATCACATTCTGTATGCTGAGACGATGCTTAGGGAATGAATGTAAATTAATTAATTTTTAAAAATGTTTCAGGGAAAAAAAACATGAAAACTGTTTTTCTTGAAATAAAAAAAAATGCATTAAAATACCTATTTGATGACTGCAATAAGCTATATAGCCTCAGCGAGGTGCTGCTTTATAGTATATTCATTCTACTCACTGAGGTTTATGCCTAAAGGCTTGTGTTCATGGATATATATATAATATATGTATTATATATATATATATATATATATTATATATATAATATATGTATTATATATATAATACATATATTATATATATTATATATCAACTGTGCTTGCTATTGAAAATAGATTAATTAAGATCTTCAGTGAATCGATAAAATGTGGGGTGAAAAAGCCAAATAAATAAATAAATAAATAATCACATTTGATTTAATTCAAATATAAAAGGCTAAATGATTCATTTCTTGCACAAGGCTTAGGGTGTAGAGAATTATAACTGCAATGTTTTGCAAAGAATCTACAAACCAGTTTTCCCCAGGAGAACCCTGACATGGCCTGGGAAAATACTTCCGAACATCTCAATATGACTTAACTGTGTCTGGGCTGATAGGCTCCTTTCCTTCTCATACACTGATGTTACTGTTCTCTCTTATCTTCCCAAATGTAAGTCTGTAATAGTTGTTCTAGCTAAATACCTTACCATTTGAAACAAACCTAGAAAATCTGGATAAAATATAATACTTTTTCAAATCCACAACTAAGTTTACAAAAGAAGAAAAGAAATATTTGGTACTATGAAGAAAAAGTAGGCTGACAACCAGAGAGTTAATCACTTAAACTGACACTATGGCTAGTGTAGTGGGAACAGGGACATGTGTTTCAAGTTTAGAACCCTAGAGATTTGGATTTTAATGACTAATAAGAGAAAGAAAGTAAGATTATGTGCCTTTTATGCTGTAGAATTAAAATAACCCCCACATAATTTGGGATTCTCAGAGAACTCATCCTTGACAAAAGGTAAGCTTAAAAGAAACCTTGTCATCCTGCTCAGAGAGGTAACAATAAAATATATCTCAGGGCCAGCAGATCATGGTGGTTAAGGGCAATGGTCTCCCACATGGCTGACTGTGGTTCAAGGTCCAGATCTGGTGGCTTGCTTTCTCACTTTCCCTCCCTCACTCTCTCTCACTCTGTCCCTCTCAAGTCAAATTAAAATAAATAAACAAACAAATAAATTTAAATAAAATGTTTAAAAAAATAAAACAAGGGACCAGCAGTTAGCGTAATGGCTATGTCGCTGGACTCCCATGTAGTCGACCCTGGTTCAAGTCCGGGACCCAGTGGCTTAAATTCACGCCAGGTGCATGTGTGTGCATGCCCAAGATTCTGAGAGGAGAATGGAGGAGAGGGATAGCGGTGTGGCCATCCCCCCTGGGGGGTGATTTCTTGCTTTCTGTCTCTCTGTCTCTCTCGGTCTTCCTGGCAAGTGCACACGCCCTATAGCAAAAACCTCTACAAAAAAAAAAAGAATAAAATAAAATGTATCTCTACTTGGAAAGTGGGTAGGAAACAGGATTGTACTTATAAAGGAAGGGCAAATACCAGAAACTAATATAGTACAAAATTCCTCTAGATAGACATACCCTAATCCAGGCAACAAATCTGCCATTAAAGAGAAACTCACAGAAAAGTTAAAAGTAAAAAAAAAAATGGGGGACCAATAGATGGTGTTGTGGACACCCAAGTGGTCAACCATGTTTCGACTCTTGGACCCTGCAGCTTGAAACTCACGAAGGTGCATGTGCATGCATGTTCAAAATCCTGAGAAGAAAATGGAGAAGAGATTGTGGTGTGGCCATCCCCCCTGGAGGTGATTTCTTACTTTCTCTCTCAGTGCCTCTGGCAAGCACATGTGCACTATAGCAAAGCAATCTGTTTTTTAAAAAATGGAAATAAAAGCAGTATTATGGAAAAAACTGCCAGAGCTATACTGTCATTGGATAAAACAGACTTAAAAAACAGTTACCAGAAATAGAACATAAGATTTTTTTAAAAGTTAAAATGTATATGTACATTCTAACACAGTTTCAAGTACATAAAATAAAAACTGATAGACTTACTAGGAGAAAGAGGCAAATCAACAATCACTGATAAAGCTTTCAGCTCTTTTCTGTTATTGATAGGTAAAATAAGCAGATTAGCAAAGATACGGAAAATCTGAAAAACACAAAATTACAACTGACCTAGTAGACGTTTTGTTTCACCACAAGAAATAGCTAGTGTTAGATGAGTTAAAAATTAGTGAAATTGGTATCTAGTATGCTTCCCATTGTCTCTTAATAATTTATAGTGAAATTCTATTTATTAATTTCCACTGATAGTTGAGCTGATTTTACTATTTTCCCGTTATGTAAACACTGACGCTTTTGAAATAATTTTGACTATTTTTAAAATATGAATTTAGACACAGAAACACCAATATAGGCTGGGACATCAATTTTGCCTTAAGAGGTAGCTCTGTTAGTGAGAGAACTATTTGGGGGTTGTTTAAAAATTATATTCTTGGGGCCAGTGAGTGGCGTGGTGGTGAAGGGTGCTGGACTCCCACACGGCCAACCACGATTCAAGTCCTGGACCTGGCAGCTTGCTTTCGCACTTTCACTTTTCCTCTCTCTCTCACTTGGTCCCTCTCTGGTAAATTAAAATAAACAATTAATTAATAAAGTTAAATAAAATAATTATGCACACACACACACACACACACACACACACACACACACATATATATATATATATATATATGTATGTATGTTCTGGGACCAGAGTTTCAAAGGCCTGGGAGACACTCAACTCTATTTTGAAAGGTCAATTCAGAGACATGATAGACGCCAACTCACAAATCACAATTTTAAATTTATGACAGGATCTCCCCACCTGACTACCATTGAGAAGATGAAAAATTTAGAAAACTGAGTATACTAGCTAATAAAAGATGCTTTCAAAAGCCAAAACAGGGAACCAGCAGTTAGCGTAATGGCTTTGTCGCTGGACTCCCACGTAGTCGACCGTGGTTCACGTCCCGGACCTGGTGGCTTAAAACTCACGCTGGGTGCATGTGCGTGCGTGCCCAAGATCCCGAGAGGAGAATGGAGGAGAAGGGATTGCGGCGTGACCATCCCCCCTGGGGGGGTGATTTCTCGCTTTCTGTCTCTCTCTGTCTGTCTGGCGAGTGCACGCGCCCTATAGTGAAAATCTCTCAAAAAAAAAAAAAAAAAAAAAAAAAGCCAAAACAGGGGCCAGCAGGTGGTGTGGTGGTTAAAGGTGCTGGATTCCAACATGGCCATGGCCGACAGCAGTTCAAGTCCTGGACCTGGTGGCTCACTTTCTCGCTTTCCCTTTCTCTCTCTTTCTCTCTCTCTGGTCAAATTAAAAATAAATAAATAAATAATAAGAGGAAGAAGAACAAATGGAATTAAATAAATATTTTTGAATAAAGCCAAAACAAACAAACAGACAAAATAACATCTAAGATGTTTGGTGTTATGCTCATACTTTTAAGGAATCATAACTGGGGACAAAAGTCAGCTGCATAATGGCGCATGATGTGTGATACTATCTTATCTCATGATATCAATCACCATTAATATGCTAGTAAATTGGATACCTGTCTGAGCTCAGATGTCCTGATACCTACATTTATATTTTATTACTAGATTTTTCTTCCTAAATATCTTCCAGGAGCCTCAAATTCACTTAAACAGAACTAATCATCTTTCCTCCAACATCCACCACTTTGCCCCTTTCCCCACCAGTTTCTAACTCTTGGAGGTATCCAGTTGCCAGTGCCCAAGGGTGAACTACTGCACCTTCCTCTTCCTCACCTAGCCATCCTAGGTAATATCTCCTAAATAGCTCCCATTCTGAGGGTTGTTGATTCACACTAATTACTATGCCCTTTGCTGTACAGAAATATCTTAATCTGATGTAATTCCATTTGTCTATTTTGGGATTATTGTCTGTGCTTTGGGAGTCTTATTTAAGAAATTTTTGCCTAACCCAATGTCTCCCAGAATTTTCCGAGTGTTTTCCACCAGTAGTTTTATAGTTTGAGGTCTTAGATTCAGATCTTTGATCCATTTTGAGTTGATCTTTGTTAATAGTGAAAGATGGTGAGGACCAGCAGGTGGTATGGTGGTTAAGATGCTGGACATTCCCACATGGCTGACCAGGGTTCGAGTCCCAGACCTGGTGGCTTGCTTTCTCGCTTTCTCTCTCTCTCTCTCTCTCTCTCTCTCTCTCTCTGTGTGTGTGTGTGTGTACCTCTCTCTGGTCAAATTAAATGAATGAGTAAATTAAAAAAATTTAAAAGTAAACAAAAGACTAACTTATTATTTAAAAAAAGTGAAAGATGGAGATTCAGTTTCATCTTTCTGCAGGTGGATACCCAGTTTTTCCAGCACCATTTGCTAAAGAGATTTGCCTTTTCCCACTGGAATGACAGCTATCCTTTGTCAAAAATCAGTTGGCTGTATGTTTTGGGGTTTATTTCTGGGACCCCTATTCTATTTCATTGGTTCACCTGTCTGTCTTTGTACCCATACCATGCTGTTTTGATTACCCCTTTATAGTATATTTTGGGGTCAGGGAGTGAGATGCCTCCCACTTCACTTTTTTTGCACGGGATTGCTTTGGCCATACGAGGTCTTTTATGATTCCAGACAAATTCTATAATTGACTTTCCTTGATCTGTGAAGAATGTCTCTGATATTTTGATTGGAATTACATTAAATATGAAAATTGATTTGGGTAAAATTTGCCATTTTGATTATATTAATTCCTTCTATCCAAGAACATGGGATGTCCTTCCACTTTGTTGTGTCATTTTCAATATCTTTTTAAAGATTTTTATAGTTTTCTTTGTAAAGGTCTTTGACTTCCTTAATTAGGTTTATCTCTAGGTATCTTATACATTTTGTGGCTATGGTTAAAGGAATTCCTCTCTTCAGTTCTACTTCATTCGACTTGTTGTTCATATATAGAAATGCTATAGATTTTTGGATGTTGATTTTGTATTCTACCACTTTATTCATATATTCCTTCGAGAAGTTTTTTCATGGAAATCTTTGGGTCTTCTAAGTATACCACCAGGTCATCTGCAAATAAAGATACTTTCAACTCTTCTTGGCCTACTTGAATTCCTTTTATATTATTCTCTTTTCTAATTGCATTGGCTAAGACTTCCAGCACTATATTGAAAAGGAGTAGAGAAAGTGGGCAGCCTTGTTTAGTACCAGTTTTTAGTGGGAAAGTTCTCAGATTTTCCCTATTCAGTATAATGTTAGCTATAGGTTTTTAAATATATGGCTTTTATTGCATTGAGAAATGACCCTTCTATGCCAATCTTGCTAAGAGTCTTAACATGAACAGATGTTGTATTTTGTTGAATGCTTTCTCTGCATCGATTGAAATGATCATATGGTTTTTAATCTTTCTTTGTGTTAATATGGTATATTATGTTATGGTCTTGCATATGGTGAACCACCCTTGCATCCCTGGAATGAAGTCTACCTGGTCGTGAAATCTTTTTTATATGTTGTTGGATATGATTTGTAAGTTTCTTGTTGAGAATTGTTGCATCTATATTCATCAGAGATATTAGTCTGTAGTTTTCCTTTTTTGTCATGTCTTTATTTGTTTTGGGAATGAGGATGATGGAGGCTTCATAAAATGAATTTGGCAGGTTTCCTTCCATTTGGATCATTAGAAATAATTTGAGTAGAATGGGGGTTAACTCTTCTTTAAAAGTTTTGTAGAATTCAGAAGTGAAGCCCTCAGGACCTGGGATTTTCTTTGTTGGGAGGTTATTTATTACTGATTCAATCTCATGGCTTGTTATGGGTCTATTCAGGCTTTCTAGTCCTCCTGATTCAATATTGGTAGATTACATGCATCCAGAAATTTGTCCATCTCTTACATGTTCTCTTATTTGTTGGCATATAGTCGTTCATAGTAGCTTCTAGTGATTTTTTTCTATTTCTATTGTGCCTGTTCTAATATTGCCTGTTTCATTATGTATTTGATTTATCTGGTTTCTTTCTTTCTTCTTCTTAATCAGTCTAGCTAATGGTGTGTCAATCTTGTTAATCTTTTCAAACAATCAGCTTTTACTTTCATTTATCTTCTGTATAGTTTATTTTCTATTTCATTTATTTCTGCTTTAATCTTTATTTCTTTTCTCCTGGAATTTTTCTTTTTTGTTGTTGTTGTTGTTTTTCCAGTTCCCTGAGGCATGATGTTAGATTGTCTATTTGCCACCTTTCCATCTTTTTTTATGTGTGCTAATTGCTATGAATTTTCCTCTTATGACTGCTTTTGCAGTGTCCCCTAAATTATGGAAATCCATGTACTCATTTTCATTTGTTTCTATAAACCTTTTGATTTCAAACTTAATTTCTTCAGTAGTTGGGAAGTCATTCAGAAGTAGGTTGTTTAGTTTCCACGTGTTTGTGTATTTTCTAGGATTTTTCCTGAAATTAATATCAAGTTTAATTCCATCATTGACAGAGAAGATGCTGGAAAGAGTTTCTATGCCTTTGAATCTGTACAATCTTGATTTATGCTCTATCATACAATCAATCTTTGAAAAGTTTCCATGCAGGGGTGAGAAAAATGTATATTTTTTTGGTTTTAGGGTGAAAAGTTCTATAGACGTTTATCAAATCTTTTTTTTTTTTTTTTTTTTGGAGTTTTTTTGCTATAGGGCACATGTGCTCACCAGAAAGACAGAGAGAGACAGAGAGACAGAAAATGAGAAATCACCCCCCAGGGGGGATGGCCATGCCACAAGCCCTTCTCCTCCATTCTCCTCTCAGGATCTTGGGCACGCACGCACACCTGCCCGGCATGAGTTTAAGCCACCAGGTCTGGGACTTGAACCGTGTTTGACTACATGGGAGTCCAGCGACATAGCCATTATGCCAACTGATGATCCCTATCAAATCCTTTTGATTTACAATATTATTTATGTCCTGTATGTGTTTATTTTTTGTCTAGAAGATCTGTCTAAAGGAGATAATGTGGTGTTGAGAACCCCAACAATAATAGTGTTGCAACCTATCTCTTCTTTTATCTCTAGCAACCTTTCCTTCACATATTTAGGTGCTCCTGAGTTGGGAGCATAGACATTTATAAGTATTATGTCTTCTTGATGAATTAGCCCATTTATTACTAAATAATGCCCTTATTTGTCTCTTCTTACAGTTTTTGTCTTAAAGCCTATTTTGTCTGAAATCAGTATCATGACTCAAGACCTATTATGATTTCCTCTTGCATGGAATACCTTCTTCCAGCCCTTCACTTTTAGTTTATGTATGTCTTTATCCATAAGGTGCATTTTTTGTAGGCAGCAGATAGAGGATTTCTGTTTTCATTTTTTTGTTGTTTTTGTTTTTTATCCATTCAGCCAGTCTGCATCTCTTGATTGGAGAAATTAATCCATTAATGTTCAAAGTCATTATTGATATTTCCAGACATATTCCTAACATTAAGTGAGCCATTTTCTTGGTTGCTTTTTGTTCTCTTATATCTGTCTGTCTGACTTTAGTTTTCCTGGTATAGCCCTTCCTTCAGAACTTCTAGAAGAGCTAGTCTGGAGTTGGTAAATTCTTTCAGGTTTTGTTTAGCTGAGAATGCTTTTACCTTATTTTCCCCATATGAAGGATAATCTTGCCAGGTATAGTAATTTTGTTTGAAATCGTTTTCCATTTAACACTTTGATTATATTTCCTCATTCTTTCCTTGCCTGCATTGTTTCCTATGAAAGGTCTGACGTTAATCTGATGGATTAATCTTTGTATGTAATTTGACGTTTCTCTCTTGCCAATTTTAGTATCTTGTCTTTGTGATTTTGGCCAATCTGGCTATGATTTACCTTGGAGACGATCTTCTTGGGTTGATCCTATTGGGGGTCCTTTGTATTTCTTGGGTCTGAATATTTGAATTCCTCTTTAGGTTTGGAAAGTTTTCTTGCAGGATTTCATAGAATAAATTATCAATGCCCTTATTATTTCCTTTACCTTCTGGGATACCAATTATTCAGATGTTTGGGCACTTACTGATATCTCGTATTTCTCATATATTGTCCTCATTTTCCTTTTCTCAGTCTTTTTGATAATTTTTTCTAGGTCAGAGGTTTTGTCTTGTACATTCGAGAATCGATCTTTTGTGTAATCTGCTTTTAATACTTTTGAGGGAGGTTTTAATTTCCTGTATCATAGTTTTCATCTCTAACAATTTCATTTTATTCTTTTTTATGGTGTCTATTTCTTCTTTCAAATAGTGAAAGGACTTCCTCATCTTCTGAAGTGCATTGTCTCTTTTCTCTTGCATCTCATTTAGTTTTGTCACTATAAATATTCTGAATTGTTTATCTGATATTTCCACAAGTTCCATTGTGTTGTCTGTGGATGATGAGGAATTGATGTTTTCCAGATATTTTGTTGGTTGCTCATATTTCTTGTGCCTTTGTGATGGTTTCTAGTCATCTGGTGATTTATACATTCCTTCCTTAATTTTTTGAGTTAATTCTGAGCATTCAAAGGTGTGCGAAACTAGGTGATCGGCGATTTCTATTGCTCTACCTCCCAGATGCTCACTAGCAACCTGCACTGTTGTCACTGGTCTTGGATAATTCAAAGTCCTCCCTGTTTCTAGAGAGCAGGTGTGCCTGAGACTGAGCTGCTGAGCTTTAATTCAGGAACATAGAAGGGATCACTGTACACTTCAGAAACCATTGAAGTCTTAGAATTCAGAGGCATGTGGCAGGGCGACACATAAGCCATATTCTCTTTGTAGCTCAGTCTCATTGTGCAGGAATGGATGTCCAGATGGTGTGAGGAGGGGTACAAGATTGCCTCAAGGTCCCAAGCCTTAAACCTGAGAGTTCAAAGGTGAGTGAGGAAGGAAATGAGCCACAGGTCTCTGCTATATGACCTTTGAGCCATAGGCAGCCTGTTGTATAGCAACAACTTTGCTGGAATGGGTGTCCAGATCGGTCAGGGAAGGATACAAGGTACTTATATTCTTTTATGGACTGAAAGTAGGATGTAAACATCCTGAGATGCTGGAACACTTTTTCTAATTATGTATTTCTTAAAATACTGTTTTTTGTTTGTTTGTTTTTAGAGTTTTTTGCCTGAGAGAGCATGCACTGGCTGGAGAGAGAGTCAGACACTGTGAGAGAGAAGTGAGAAATCACGGCCCCCTACCCCTACTCCCAGAGAAGATGGCCATGCCGCAAACTCTTCTCTTGCATTCTCCTTCCCAGATCTTGGGCATATATGAACACATGCCTGGTGTAATTTTTGTCCCGGGTCTAGGACTTGAAGCATGGCTGGCCAGGCGGGAGTCCAGCTACATAACTGCTACACCATCTGCTGGTCCCATTTTTTTGTTTTGTTTTGTTTTGTTTTGTTTTGTTTTGTTTTGCTATAGAGCACATGTACTCAGCAGAGATAAAAAGTAAGAAAGCACCCCCCAGGGAATGGCCATGTCACAATCCCTTCTCCTTCATGCTCCTCTTAGGATTTTGGGCCCACATGCACACATGTTCAATGTACATTTTTTTTTTTTTTTGAGAGGTTTTCGCTATAGGGCGTGTGCACTCGCCAGACAGAGAGAGACATAGAGACAGAAAGCGAGAAATCACCCCCCAGGGGGGATGGTCACGCCGCAATCCCTTCTCCTCCATTCTCCTCTCGGGATCTTGGGCACGCACGCACACGCACCCGGTGTGAGTTTAAGCCACCGGGTCCGGGACTCAAAGCACGGTCGACTACGTGGGAGTCCAGCGACATAGCCATTATGCTAACTGCTGGTCCCCCTTCAATGTACTTTTTAAACCAAGTGTCTGGGACTTGAACTGTGCAGTCTGCCATGTGTCATCCAGCTGCTCTAAACTTCATGCTATCCGCTGGCCCCATATGCTGCTTTATTTTTTTTTTAAGAATGTTTCATTTATTTTATTTTGTTAGACCAGAGAGAGAGAGAAAGTGAGAAAGCAAGCCACCAGGTCTGAGACTTGGAATGTAGTCCACCATGTGGGAGTCCAGTGCCTTAACCACCATGCCACCTGCTGGCCCCTCAAATGCTACTTTTAAGAGTGAGGTTCTACATACTTTCTTACCTTTATAGAGGCAAATGAATTTGTTCTCTGTGATTGTTAACAGTCCGACATCACACATAATACTCCACCTTCCTTCCTGCTGTGGGTCTTCAGTAGACTCTCACTGTATGTTAGTTATGTCTCCACTGGCCACATGAATGTCAGCAGAGGGGAGTCACAGGTTGGATGCTAGCCCACCCAGCCTGCCTTTGGGAAGTCTCTGGGATGTAAAGTCATGTTACAATCTATCTAAGAAAAGTCCATCTGAAGCGAAGACCACCTACCTGATTTACAGGGCCTTGTTCAAAATGATTATGTGGGGTTTCTAGTTCAAAATCATTCATACTTCAAGGCAGTGACAACAGAACATTAGACCAAGAGTGGGGCCACCTAAGCTCAGGACCCTGTGTGTGACTACACAAGCTGCATGCCCATGAAGCTAGTCCCTGTTTGCAGCTGAAAGCCAGACATTACATCTCTCAAGCAAACACTAACAGCATTTGGATTGTAAATTGCTTTGGATTTTCTCCACGACTGCTTCCCTCCATTAGTACAGATCATCAAAAATGATGGCAGCTGATTGAGAACTATATAAATGGTTTACACAATGAATAATAAATTCCAGATTAAAATGTCATTAAAAAAAATACTCTAACAACCCACTGGTGAATACTGGTATAATGAGGCTCACTTTCAGGGCAAAGATGAGACCTGTCTTTAGAGAACAGGGTCCTTATTTTGGGTATTCTTGAGCCAGTTGCTGTCAATTGGATAGGGGGTTCATCTGTTTTGGAAACTCTAGGCTCAAGTTTTGCTGAAGATATTAACCTAACAGACAATGCTGATTATGACAGCTCTTCCCTCCTGGTTTTCTCCACTCAAAGTGATTGGGTAAGTTTGGGAGGGCTGGCGTGCTGGATAATGGAGTCAGTAAGGACATACTGAGCATCCTATCTGCATGCGGCCGACCAAAGTTTTGTAAGGGAATTCCAAGACCTTTTGATCTCAGGGTGTAGGAAACTCTTGCCAGTACACACAGATTGGACTAGCCTCCAGCACGGTAAGGTTCTATTAACTGGATTAGACCACAGGCCACAGAGAAAGACTCAAAATGGGTTACTTTTAAAGAAACAACATCATCGCTGGGAATAAATCATGACAAACCTCACGAGAGACAGCATCTGGAACATTACCTAGAAATATGAAGGCACCGGGGCCGGCAGGTGGTGTGGTGGGTAAGGGCACTGGATTCCCACACGGATGACCAGTTTGAGTCCCAGACCTGGCAGCTTGCTTTCTCACTTTCCCCCTCTCTCTCTCTCACTCTGTTTCCCCTCTGGTCAAATTAAAAAAATAAAATAATGATAAGTAAAATAATTCTTTTAAAAAAAGAGAGATATGAAGGCACCTTTCTTTCTTGTCCCATTGCTTTATGCCCCATATTTCTATAGCTACCATATCTTTTAGCTCAGTGTACAGACCTTCTCTTCTAATAGTATTGTGGATCTTTGAAACTGACACCCCTCCACTTGTCTTTATCATCAAAGGCCTCACCCTACTCCTTCCAACAGAGTAGGCACATAGCCCAGATCTGGTTCATCGTGAGATACCACTGCCCTGGACAGAGGGATGGGAACACACTCTTAACTCCCAACCTGCAAGCTGTCTTGAACACTTTGCATAATGCCCTACCCAGAGTAGGCAGTAAATAAATATTTGAGGATAACCTCAACATAAGGAATGATAGCTTTTTGACCCCTAGAAAATATTTAGTATTTTATTATCAAATATATTTCCATCTTGGCTTTGAAGTATTAGAGGACTCAATTAATCTCTTGACACTTAAGCATATATTGTCTTTTGACATTTACAAAGTTTTCTGTGGCACAGTGGTGGTGTAACACTCTGTAATGCTGAGGCCACATGAGAGGGTCCCAGATTCGCTTCCTGGGGTCTCTCTGTGTACACTGGGTGTGCATGTAGTACCCCATGGCCTTGGCTGGCAGGAGCTCGGGGTGGATCGTGGCATGATGACCTTTTGGGAATACCTATTTCTGCTTCTTTCTCTCTCAAATGAATAAACTCGAAAAGATATATATTTCTTTGTACAGTTATTTAACAACTGTTTGGACCTTCTATTTTAAGTTACTATGTGTTTATTTTTGCTTTTGTTTTTCTTCAGTTAAAATAAAAGTCAATGAGGGAAGAGAACAGGCTTATAATTTTGTGCATCCCCCATAGTAACCCAATGGAGCAGACACCCAATAGGTACTTCCTTTGATTTCTGGTACAGCAGCAATGTTTTCACCTTCCTTACCTCCATCCCATTAGCTATTCCATGACTTACACAGCACTTTAAACTGTACACTTTAATATTTTAAAAAGCAAAGCTATCTTGAAAATAATGTTAAGTGAATAGAAAGCAAGTTGCCAAAACAGATGCTTAATACAGCACTTAAAAATACAGAATAAAGAATGCTAGAATCAACATCTGGGTGTACTAAAGCATAATATGATCAGGAACAAAATATACTGGGTTGCTGGAAAAGTCTTGATACATTTTTGCATTGAAGAACATAGAAAAAAAAATCACAACTTTTCCAATAACTCAATATTAACTTAAGGGAAAAGGATCAGAGAGCTATCACTTCTCATTCGTTGTTAAAGAGGAAATAAGAAAATATGGGCTGAAGCAGTTATGACAAAATGTTAATATTTTAAAATCTAGGCGGTGGGCTTTACCATGTAAAAAAGCATATTCTTTTTGTGTTTTTTCTTTTCTATTTTTTGGAGAGATTTTTGCTATAGGGCTTGTGTGCTCACCAGAGAGACAGAGAGACAGAAAGCGAGAAATTACCCCCCAGGGGGATGGCCACACCGCAATCCCTTCTCCTCCATTCTCATCTCGGGATTTTGGGCATGCACGCACATGCGCCCAGCATGAGTTTAAGCTACGGGGTCCAGGACTCGAACTATATGGGAGTACAGCAACATAGCCATTACGCTAACTGCTGGTCCCTAAAATAGCATATTCTAAAACAATGTTTTAATTATTTAATTTGGGAGGCCACCAAAAGTTTGGTTACAAAAAGAAATCTACCTAATGCAATGAATACCCAGACTGTATGAATGTGACAAAACTGAGAGCTTCTATTTTTAAGTAAAATGTGATTAGGAAGATGCAAAGAAGTAGTCACCTTCCCATTGTGAAAAGCAGCCATTCTGATAAAGTGCAGGGAAGAAAATGAGGGCCTTTTCCCTGCCCTAATCTTCTGTACTGCATCCCCCCCAAAACAATGCTTTTAGAAAGACCCGTTTACATTTATTCATATCTTCCAGGTAAAACCCCAACCTTTGTGAACTTCTATTTCTTTTTATTTAAGAATTATTTGTTTAATTTTATTTATTCATTCAATCATTTTCATTTTGACCAGAGAAAGACAGACACAGAGAGAAGAAAAGTGAGAAAGCAAGCCACCAGGTCCAAGACTCGAACCGTGGTCAGCCATGTGGAAATATCCAGCACCTTAACTACCATGCCACCTGCTGACCCCATGAACTTCTATTTCTTATTCCACCTGGGTCCCTTCACTCTCCATGGAAAAATAATTTCAAAATATTAGTATCTGAAGGCCACAAGATGTCATGTAAGTCAGTAAGAAAAAGAGATGAATACTGCAGTAAGAATGGGTAAAGAACCTGAACGGATAACTCTCAAAGTAATACAATTAGTTAATAAGCCCATAAAATTAAATTTAATTAATACATGAAGATGCTCTTTAAATGGATAAAGATTAAAGATACAGGGATACTAGAAGTTGGTGAGATGAATCTCACAGAGAGCTAGTAAAAATATTAACTGCTACAAACATCCTAAGGTCTTTCTGATATCTAATATCCTTTTACTCCTTGAAACCACTAATCTCACCTCCAGGAATCCCATCTAAAAAATTCAACACAATATTACTTACTGTAACAAATGAACAAACTAAAGTGAATAACATGGCCAGCTCTAGGGGAAAAAATGCATAAATTATTATAAAATTACAGAATGGAATATTTTGCTACAAAATATTTTTGTTTGTTAAAATGCTCAGAAGAAAGAATCATGCGATACTATTACTTAAACAGCAAGCTAGAAACCAAATATAGTACAATCACCAACACTATTTAAAATTATATGTATAAACAGAAAATGAAAAGTGAAAGTAAACACACTGGGGCAGTACCGCTGATAACTCCGAGGAGAAGGACTACAGAGTGGTGTGTGTGTGGTGTGTGTGTGTGATGTGTGTGGTAGTGGTGGTGATTTAGACAAGATGGTACTGTGTCCTGATCCTCCTGCCTCAGCCTCTAGACTAGCTAGGATTAAAGGCACGTGCCACTTCCGGCTTTGTTGGGTGGGCAGGGCCTCTTATGTGCCTCAGGCTGCCAAGCAGCAGTGTCTATTCAGCATGTGGCTAGGTCTGGATTATTTTTATTTTCTTTCTTCTTCATCATCTTTTTTCTTTTCTTTTTTAAAAAAAATTATTTATTTATTTTTAATTTTTTTTTTTTTTTTTTTTTTTTTTTTTTTTTTTTTTTTTTTTTTTTTAGCTCTTTACTATAGGGCACATGTTGGAGAGAAACAGAGAGAGAGGACAAGTGAAAAAGCACCGTACCCCCCACCCCACCCCAGTGCCCTGAGGAGGATGACCACACCACAATCCTTTCTCCTCCAATTCTCCTCCTGGGATTCTGGCCACACATGCACACTGTGTTTCCCGAGCCACAGGGTCTGGAACTCGAACCACACAACTGGCTATGTGGGATCCAGCTGCCCTAACCTCCATGCTACCTGCAGGTTCTGGCCTGGATTTAAATTTCTTTTACCTAAGTTTTCTATCTTGGGCTATTTTATAATTCAGGATAGGGAGCAAGAAATAAAAATTATCTTTAAAAGAGAAAGATAAATCACTATTACCCATAAACATCTATCCAGGCAATTGTAAATCTAATTCGCTGGAACACAGGACACTTAGTCAGACATGCCTTAGCTTAACAAGCTGCCTTGTTAAACTCTTCCCAAGATCAAGACTTACTGAGCATTCTCTGCCCTTTGCAGGAAGAATGCTTGACTCATGCCTCCTACGAGCGAGATTACCGATGTTGGCCACCATGTTTAGACAATTTTTAAAGTCTCAGCTGTGGTAAACCAAGGCAGAAGAAAGCCCATTTTTCATATTTGTGTTTCATATTCCCTTTTAAATTCAATGAACTTCATGTAGTTATTTAGACCTACTCCTCTTGAGGACTGCTGACCCAGGCATAACTGTTGTATTTTGCCTTTTGTTGACTAAGAAGGGCGACGTTCTGCTTTAGAGGTTGTTCAGCCTCTGCTGTAGCAAAAAATAAAAAAGATGTACACAAGGGCTTCATCTTAAGATATGGGTTTGGTGGCAGGTGTGGTCACTTTCTAAACACTTTTAAAATGGAAACCACGTCTAGCAACACTCCTCTGTTGTCTTTATTTTAAAACAGCTATGGCAGTGAAAGAGCTAAAAAGTACCTCGCTTAATTATCTCATCATGGAGGAGGTATTAAATGTGATAGGGCCAGTCAGTGGAATGGTAGTTAAGGTGACCACGTCGATTGAGTCCTGGAACTGGCAACTTGAGAAACGCACCAGGCACAAGTGTGTGTATATTCCAGATCCCAAAAGGAGGGAGAGATGGAGGGGAAAGGATTGCACAGTGACCATCCCCAGTGGGAAGTGCTTTCTCACTCACCATTTCCTCCTCTGGTGAGTGCATGCCCTCCTGGCAATTAAATTTTTTCTTTCTTTCTTTTAGGATATACATATGCAAGAGCAAACTCTTACCTTTGAGGTTCTAGGTTTAACTCAAATGCATTTCATGTTGGAAATCAGATACTAAAGTTAAAGCCACTGAATCTTTCACATTTCCTCTGCATCCCTATTTCTAACCTTAGCCTCAAATTAAGCCAGGATTCCAGGCATAGCAGACATACTTGGGTTTGTCTGGGAAAGTTAAATGGTCAAATAGCATCAGCCAAATTCCTTAGAGGTCTACCTGGTGCAGGGTGAGGAGACCTTTGGTCTGCTTACAGAGTCAAGAATGTAATGTGGGGGGAGAGTTCAGAGTAACACATGGGGGTGGTGGTGGGGAAGATGGTCCAGGGAATAGAACTGAGGGGCTGGAGAAGACAGTGGGGGGACAGCAAGTGTTCTCTCCAGGGACCAGCTAGTAAGCATTTTAGCCTTTCAGGACAAGAAGTAAAATCAAAGCGATTACATAGGTACTTATTGAATCATCTAAAACACAACTACTTAAAAATGTAAAACCTATTCTTTCTCACAGGGCCATTTAAAAAACAGGCTGGACGTAGCTCTGGGGCCTGAGTTTATGAGCCTCTGCCTAGGATAGTAGAGTGGGCGTAGGGTTTGGGGTGAAAGAGCCTCAGTTCCACTTCCTTTCCTTGAGATTTTAATGTAAATCAGTTTTTCTTTTACAAAATGGAGAAACTACTATTCAAAATGATTGCTTTAAAAAAAATTTTTTTTAAGGTTTATCTGCTTCTTCTGCAGGGGGAACACCCCAGCAGAGTCTCTTCATACCATGATCGCCCCAGCCTCAGCCAGCCCAGTGTGGACAGCAAGACCTTGGGACATGAACGGGAGACCTTCCCCTGAAGCTCCACTGAGGAAACAAATGTGTAAGAACTGCTGTTGGTTTAAAAGTTCTATACCAATACAAGGTGTTACGGCTTAACGTAAACGTCGAACAGCCTCACAGAAAGAACGGAAGGGTGGATTTCAGAGAGAAAACGTGGGGAATGGCATCACGATCCTCACTGAAATGGCATCACGATCCTCACCTAGACTAAACACTAGAGATGGGAAAATGTGTGGAAATTGGCTTTAAGCACCAGAGAACATCTTTCTGTCTACGAAACCTCCTCATATCTTCTATTTTCCTACACATTTTTTTTTCCTCTCCTTTTCTTGTATTTTTATTTATTTATTTATTTATTTATTTATTTATTTATTTATTTTGCTCGAGGGCACATAGATGGAGAAGGAGAAACAGAGAGAAAGGGAGAGGAGAGAACATCTCTCCAAGGGGAATGGTCACACTGCAACCCCTTCTCCTCTCTCTCTTTCTCCTTTTGGGATTTTGGGAATTCGTGCACACATGCCCTGTGTTTCTCAAGCCACTGGGTCTGGCAGGCAAACTGCACTATCAGCATGTCAGATTCAGCCACCCGACCACCAGACCATGGACTAAATATTCCTTAAAGCTGGGGCATAGCCCAACCATGAGTACAAAATATGAGGTACAGAAAGCTTCCCCTATGGTAACACGGTGTATATAAGAAATTCTAGGGGCCAGCAGGTGGCATAGTAGTTAAGGCACTGGACTCCCACAGAGCTGACCGCGGTTTGAGTCACAGACCTGTCACCTTGAAACTCATGGCTGTGCATATGTGCCCAAAATCTGAAGAGGAAAATAGAGGAGAAGGAATTGTGGTATGGCCATTCCCCCCCAGGGCGGAGGTGGGATAGTTTCTCATTTTCTCTTTCTGTCCTAGGCAAGTGCATGCACCCTATCACAAAAATCTCTCTTAAAAAACAACAAAAGAAGGACGAGCAGTTGGCATAATGGCTATGTCACTGGACTCCCCTGTAGTCGACCAAGGTTCAAGTCCCAGACTCGGTGGCTTAAACTCATGCCAGGCGTGTGTGCGTGTGTGCCCAATATCTCGAGAGGAGAATAGAGGAGAAGGGATTGCAGCATGGCCATCCCCCCGGGGGGTGATTTCTCACTTTCTGTTTCTCTATCTCTCTCTTTCTGGCGATCACACATGCTCTATAGCAAAAACTTCTCCAAAAAAAAAAAAGACAACAAAAGAATTCTAACTTGTACCTGGCCTAATCATATTTGTACACAGCAGGCACTAAAAAAATTCATGTTGCATTTGATTGAGCCAAATCTTCTTTGAAGGCACAGATGACAAATACAGACCAGGTGAGATTACTTATTTGTTCAATTTCAGAGATTAGTGAAAAGTAGAAAACAACAACCACACTGCTTTTGATTCTGATGAAACTAAAAGCCATGCTCCAGAGCTCAGCATTGGTTAATGCTAACACTCCAAAGCAGACGACACACTTTTTTTCAGATGAAATGTTTCTTTGTGGCTTCTCCCCAGCCCCGTTTAGTGATGTGATATTTACTAATAACACTGAATACATAGCAATAACCCTCCAATAGTTTCATGCTCTATCTTCAAAAGGATATAATACTCCGTGTCAGCTTTGGGATAAGCAGTTTCTTGCTTTATGACTGCTAGTTCTAGTAATGAACATTAAAAGGTATTTTACTAAAAAATAAAAACCCAAAACAACAAAAAACTTAATGAACAAAATGGCAAATCTGGCCATGGAAAATGGGCACTGAACATTCTTACAACTGGATTTACATTAGTATTTTTTTAAATACTCTTTCCTATTCCTTAGGTTCCATCTTCCATTTATTTTCTTCTCGGTACCCGTGGATACCCTGATTTCATAGATGGCAGCATAGCCAGCTAACTTTCAATTACCCATAAACTTCGCAGCAAGCTGATGGTTTCCTCGTCCCTCAATTGGCACACGGCCCTGTGCTGTGCCAGTCTGCATATGCTCGTGCTGCCTCTTTCATTCTGGTGGAAAAGCAGGCATTTGGAATCATTCTTGTAAAACCTCTGCCTTGATGCCATTTCGGAAGTGAGAGGCATGCAAAGACGTTTGATTTGCTCATCGTCATCATCCTTCCATCATCTGATTTCTGCATCATACGACCAATTTATTCACCATAACCACCTACAGAATGTATGTGGACCACTCACACACTGTTTATTCCTCGCTGGTGGAAGATAAATGACCGAGACAAATTTGGATATTTGATACTTCTTCATCTCAAAAAATAAAAAGATGGATTTTTAAGTCCTCATTGCTGTCCCTAAAGGGAGCAGAAGGGAAATTGAAGGTGCTGCCTACAATAAAAAGGCCTTTTCTTTTAGAGTAACCTGATTTAAATAGAAGGTATGGAGAAACACGATTGGAAGTATCCACAATTTTTGTTTTTAAATTAAAACTTAAAAAACAAAAAGGATTGGGAACCAGCAGTTAGCGTAATGGCTATGTCGCTGGACTCCCACGTAGTTGACCGCGGTTCGCGTCCCGGACCCGGTGGCTTAGAACTCACGCCGGGCGCGTGTGCGTACATGCCCAAGATCCCGAGAGGAGAATGGAGGAGAAGGGATTGCGGCGTGACCATCCCCCCTGGGGGGTGATTTCTCGCTTTCTATCTCTCTGTCTCTCTCTGTCTGTCTGGCGAGCGCACGCGCCCTATAGCGAAAACCTCTCCAAAAAAAAAAAAAAAAAAAGGAAAAAAACAAAAAGGATTCAGATTGTAGATTTTACCCTCAGACCCTGAGTGACTATTTAACAGGAAAAGCAAAGGTATTTTGATCAAATAGTAAAGAAAGAATGAAGAAAGGTAAGGAAAGAGGGAGGTGAGAAGGACTGTTGGAAGGCATATGTAGAAAGAAAAAAGTTTCCATTGAAGAAAACTTTCTAGATAGGCCAGACTAGCACGGCTACATTCAATAAATTCAAACCCACTCAAATCACATCCTAGCTTCATTTCAGATTATTCAAGATCAATAAGATAATAATAATACTCTTAAATTGCTTATGCTATGAAAAATTCCAGAGTCATTAATTTGGTATGCCTATCTGAAGTGTGTAAATATGGAATTAAATTTTGTAAATGTGTTGGGCCACATGTGTTGGTTAAGGGAGCTAGATCCCACATGGACACCTGCAGTTCAAATCCTGGCCCAAAGGCTTAGGCTTGAAAAACATGCCAGGCACATATGTGTGCATCCCCCAAATCCTAACAGGATGGAGAACCAGAGGAGGGATTGTGGTGCAAGCACGTTCCACTGAGGGGTGCTTCCTCCCTCCCTCCCTCCCTCCCTCCCTCTCTCTCTCTCTCTCTCTCTCTCTCTCTCGTGCACATGCCTCTAGTAACTAAAAAATAAATCTGTAAATGTGTATCTAGACCAGGGGTAGAGAACATGGTCAGGTCATATAGTACCTGCATGTTGTTGCTATCATGGAACAAAGTCTAGGTTTCAGAGGGGCTGTGTCTTTCCTTCCTCACCATCTTAGCCAGGCCTGAACTAGTCTCTTTACTGCAAAAGAAAGCAAAAGCAGGATTTTTGTGTTTCTTAGGGAGTCCTGTACCCTTGATTTTTCAGGGGCCAAAGTGCCCACATTTACTAACTGCTACTTTAGAGAAAATACTATTCAGGGATTAATGGGGACTGGCAGGGGGCTGGCCATGATGGATTTATTTTCACTCGAGAATGAAAATCTGATGCAATCACTCACAAAAGGAGATGGTTTCACACCTCCATCAGTGTATTTTCTTTCTGGTTGTCATGTGGCCCTTTTCTTCACACATGTGTGAATGTAGGCTGCAGGCAGGCATGTTTGTTTGGGAGAAATCACTCTACAGAAACACTGTACATTTCTCCCCTCTGCTTCATACATCATTTCTTGCTCTGAAAATGCTTTACATTGCTGGGAATTAAATCACTCTGAGGCACCTTTTTGCTGTTGTTTACCCACAGGAAAAACAAACAATCTGTTAACTGAAACACCAGATTGAAGGGTCAACCAGTTAGCACCGAATTTACAAAATTATTTTTCCCATTCCTCTAATGTTTCTGAGTTTATTGTATAATTAAATTAAACAATACTTGGTTAAAGAAACAGGATGATAAATAGAATCTCCTGGTAAAAATGATCACACTGGGATAGACAAGGATTATTAAATATCTTAGCAGGGAACAAATATGTTTATTTTCTTAACACTCCTTTAGGGTTCTGTTTATTTGGCTTGAAAAATTTTGGCTTAGATACACATATTCTGAACTCAAACGATTTTCAAAAGGCAGGGGTTTGGGAGCCAAGAGACTATGTTTCAGGCTTAAGGAAAGCGCCATAGCCTCCGATGACAGAAAGACACTAAGACAACCTCCCTCTTGCACCTGATGTGCCTTTGTCAGTCGCTGCTGGAACCTCAACTCAAGCTGAAACAGCTGAAACATCAACTCAAGCTGTCACCTTTGTGCTAGGTCTCATAAATCCAGATTAAACCTTTCTGTTTGTTGCTGGTTTTCTTTTGTTTTAGAAGTCAGAAGGTAGGAGGAAGATTAGAAAAACAGCATTGGTTTTTGGGTTTTTGACTGTTGTCCATAACTCCCCAGGTTCCTCCCCATTGTCCCCCAGGTAGGTGGGACAATCATTTCTTCATTCAACAAATCTTTTTTGAAGATCAGGGGATGGTGCAGTTATGGGCAAGAAATACAAATGAGAGAGAAAAATGTCCTTGAATTCTAGGGGCTTGCAGTCTCTCCTGAAATAAACTTGAATTAAGAAAAAAAAGGTTTTGTCTTGAGCACTGTAGGTATATGTGGGGAGAAAGACCTGCTTTCTGTCAAATTATACATGTTAGAACAAAATATTCATTAGCAATAACTTCTTGTTTTGTTCCCTGTTTTTTTTTTTTTTATCCAAAACATAAATTGTAGGGAGACAGAGAGAGAGAGAGATGGACTCAATGCCGCAAACCTCCAGCTTCCATAGGTTTTTGCCACTGGGCAGGCACCACCACGCCCTAAAACATAAATTTGAATTAAAGATGTTAAATCAAATAATATTTCAAAATAAATACATAAAACTGAGCTAGATGAAATCATATTTCTGAGACATAAGGTGATAGACAGCAACATACTGGTCTGTGATTGAAAAGTAAAACATCCTAAAACTATCCAGTGAATGTTGTGCAAACAAAGTCAGGGTTCTCAATCATATTTCATTTAAAATGACAGTCTAATACTGTATTTTGTTTAATGATCTTTTTTCATTCTTTAATGTTTAAAATTGATTTATTAGGTCATAGGAAAAGTCATGACCCTTTTTTTGCATAGAAAAATATGTCATGACTTTTCCAACAACCTAAAACTTATGGTTGTTTCTATAGACTCTACTTGTAATTTTTACTGCTTTGAAAAAGGCAAAATAGGATCCTAAAAATTTAAGTGGTTTTCTTTCTAAATATTTTTATTCTCCTAGGAAATATACATATAGAACTTCTCATGAGGTATGACAGGTTCTCAACCTTTTCAAGTCATTTGGGGGCGATATTACGTACTGTGAAATAATTCTGTTAATAATGCTGAATGAAAGACAGCAATCGTATAAAGCATTTTTTTTTTTTTTTTTTTTTTTTTTTTTAGTATATAAACTAAGTTGGATTTGAGTTGGTAAATATTTGAGGCAAATAATCTTAATCAGAAACTGAACACAGTGGAGAATTTTTGGAAACTAAAGGCAATTAAAACCCGCATCTACATAAAAAAAGTTATTTGGGGAGAAATTCTTACTTAGGCCTTTTGACACTTGCAATGATTTTTTAAAAAGGGCAATGTGGTGTTTTAAAATTTTAATTTAGTTAAAGAAAACTCAACCCCAAAAAGCTGCACTATTGCATTGAAACCTCATGAGGCAAGCTTCAGTCCTGAGCAAACAAAAGCAGCTGCATTTATAAACCCTTGAAAAAAGGGTTTATAATGCAAACGCTGCCATGACCTTAACTCCAGAGGTGCAAACATGCTGCTGTAATAGGAAAATTATGCATTAAAACAGAATGGGGTTCCCAGAATGTTTTAAGATTTCTATTTGATCATGTTTTGTAGCTTTTCCAGTTTCAAATAATAAATAAATATATGCAGTGAATAAGAAAAAAGCTTGCTTCCTCAAAACACTTAAAATGGATGAATTGTATGGTATGTACATTATATTGCAATAAAGCTATTTAAAAGCAAAACTAGATGTATTGCTAATGGGGACTAGAAGGAGTTTGAGAGGGTGTGAGGAGCATCCTGTCATTGATGAGTAAATAAGGACTGCTTGGTGACTTAAGGATTTTCTAAGTACAGGTCACACACAAAATAATTCTAACATCTGCAAATTTGAAATGAAATTAGGTGCATACTAAATCAAAGAAACACACTTTAAACATGGTATAAACTTGCCTTTTTTTTTTTTTTTGGAGAGATTTTTGCTATAGGGTGTGTGCGGTCGCCAGAAGGACAGAGAGAGACAGAGAGACAGAAAGCGAGAAATCACCCCTCAGGGTGGATGGCCACGCCGCGATACGTTCTCCTTCTTTCTCCTCTTGGGACCTTGAGCACGCACGCACACACGCCCAGCGTGAGTTTAAGCCACCGGGTCCGGGACTCGAACTGCAGTCAACCACATGGGAGTTCAGTGACATAGCCATTATGCTAACTGCTGGCCCCAAACTTGCTTTTAATATAACTGAAAAACACTGAATTGACTTTGTAATAATTTTCTGAAACCTTTAAAGGAAACATAGAAGCAGTATGTATGAGGGAAGAAAGAAGGGAGAGAAATGAAATATTTCAAAAGAAAATCCAAAGAATGACATTAGCAAAATAGAATGAAATGAAGAAGAAAAAAGAAAAAAGTAAGGTTTCAGACAAAAAAAGAAGATGGGGGCTATTTCTAAGGAAACCCCCAATATTTTAATATTCTTAGAAAAAAAATTAAGAGAATAGAAATTTCCTAAGAGAAAAAGCTAATAAAATACCAAAGTGGAAGACTTAATTCTATTAGAATTTGGAAAACAGAAAGTGAGTTTTTATTTAGAGTAGTGAAAATTAAAATCTAGATTTCAGGATTTCTTGTCTGTGGGTCAAGGCAATTTCACCAGACAATTTCTGCTACGAGTGCATCTTTCTTTGGGGACGGCCAGGAGGACCATAAGGATGCTTTTCTCTATGCTCTGATCCACCAGGGCTTCCATTCAGGATTTCCCTTTAAGGTTCAAAAGACAGATAAACATCTGGCTAAAAGAGTAACAGAGAAATGCTGACTCCTTATCTATTTCCACTCACACAAGGAAAATCAAATATGTTTTTAGCTTTTGTTCTTTGGAGGTAAGGCAGAATTCTAAGATTCGCAATGAACAATGTATTTATGAGGGAAACTGGTAAAGATTTCTCAAAACAAGATGGTTGTGACTTGCTTTTTAAGAAAAAGGTGACTTTTCATTTATGTGAAAGTAAAGTTAGTAGAAAATGCCTAAGTATAGCCATGGTGAGTCCTTGGTCTTCCCTAAAAATAACCTTTCTATTTTTTTTTTTTTTTTTTAATGCCAGAGGGCATATGTACATACCAGGTAGAGAGGTAAAAAGCACCTCCAATGGGGCAGAATCATGCCGTAATCTCTTCTCCATCCTATCGGGATTTTAGGCACAGCATGTTTTTCTAACCACAGGGGCTGGGACTCAAACTGTGATTGGCCACGTTAGATCTGGCTCCTTTAACCACAAGGCTACAGGGCCACTCCTCAAAATAACCTTTCAGGGTTATATGATGTGCCAGAAGATTCCCGAATGGGAAGTTACAGCTACTTTGAAATGTTTCCATACAGCCCCTCCTACAGAGATTTTGTGCCGGATTAACAGGGTGTGGTAGGCTAGACTGGGGCCTGCACTGGTGCATTCAGTGAGTAGCACTGTGTAAATTACCCTTAGCTCCTTAATCTTGCAGTACAAAACCAAACTCCTGCCACCAGCGTAGTGCGGAGGGTCACCGCATTTCAATGTCCTATTAAAGCCAGCCTTTGGCATGTGAACTCTCACCTCATTGACACTCTTGCACATTTAGATCCAAAGATCAAGCAATACTAATGAACCTGTCTGGGCTTTCTGCTACCTCCATCTTATATTACTGGAACTGAAGAGCTCAACTCTAAGGTTCAGGTAATATCCTTAGTGATAACTATGTTTGGAAAGAAAAGATGCAGCACACCCGTGACAAGAGAAAAAGACTGAGTTTGAACAGAGGGACGCTGTCCAGCAACACTCACATGTGACTTGTGTACGATGTGTACAGGGCAGAAGTGAAGCTGGAGAGCCAGGTAGTGGTGATGTGGTAAAACAACTGGATCCACACGAGAAAGGTCCTGGGTTTGTGTCTGGGACCTCCTTGAGCAAGCCCGGCCTGTGTGTGTGTGACCGTGACCTGAGCAGGCTGAGGCTAGAGGTGAATCAAGCCATAAAGACCCTGCTGGCAGTGACACCTCTGCCCCTGACGTGGAATAAATAAACTTTCTTAAACAAATTAGTTATTTTTTAAAAAGGAAGCTGATATTGGAGGCTCAGTCTAGTCAGACATACTTCTAACTGGCCATTTAAAGATAAAATTTAGGGGTCTGCATGAAGATGGAAACAGTTTTCCCAGGAGTAGACAGGCTTCGACTCCAAAATAGATCCTCTTATTCTGAACATACCATTTCGTTTTCATGTTGGTTTTTTGAAAAATGTAAAGTTTTTTGAAAAATGTAAACACCCTTTGGTCTCTTTTTTCCTTCTTTTTTTTTTTTTTTTTTTTTACCCCCTTGAAGAAAAGCTTAACATGAAAAATAAAAAGATTCTACGGTACTGTATGTCTAAGAAAAAAAGCTAACACAGAGGGAGAGTCTGTGGCTGTGTGTCTATCGCTTTCTCTCAGGGCTGGAATCAAGGACGATCTTACAGAACCTTGTTCCTTGGCTCTCTTTGCTCACATCTTGAACTCTGAACTAACATACAGGAGAAAGGTTAAGCAGCCCTGGTTCTACCTTTGTGAACAGGAAGTGTATCTTCAGTGTTTTTTTTGTTTTGTTTTAAAATTATTTAAGCTGATTTATTTATTTCTCCCATGATCAAGGGAAACGGAGAGAGAGAGAGAGAGGGAGAGAGAGAACCCAAACAGGGTCTTCACACCATGATCCGCCCTAGCCTCAGTTACTCTAGCCTCAGCTAGTTGGGTAGGTGTGCACCCAGCATGCAGAGGAAGGCCTTGGGACACGAACACTGGATATTCTCATGTGGGTCAGCCTCACAGAGTTGTGTTACCAACGCACCATCATTTGACCTCCTCTGCTGTGTTTTAACAGTGAAATCCAGTCTGAGTACAATAACTTTTTCCTTCCAATTTGAAATGTGATCCTCTATTTGAACAAACTCAACTAAACACCTTTGTTCAAGGGGGCAAAGCTATAAAAGTACTCAGTGAAGTGAGGGGCACGGGGCAGGGAAAGCAGAAGGAAGCGAAGAAACGGGAATGGAATGTGCATTGCTCAAGACAACAGTTGAGGAAAGACCAGGACAAGAGTGGACAGGGATAGTGCCCAGGATAACACTTAACACTTGGTCAGAGACCAAGAGAAAGCATTCCAGATCTCAGAAGGATAGGGAAAGCACGGGCCTTTCTAGAATTCTATTGCAAAAG
The DNA here is from genome assembly GCA_026018925.1 of Tupaia tana. NCBI lineage: Eukaryota > Metazoa > Chordata > Mammalia > Scandentia > Tupaiidae > Tupaia > Tupaia tana. Next base: position 16,332,279 of record JAKSZU010000018.1, read on the forward strand.
AATCGCTCTGAAATCGAAATACAGACTAATATTTTCCAACATCAGTACCTACTTCCAAGTAGCCGGTAACAGGTAATGGGCAACTATTGTCTAATCTCCAAAGCAAAGTCCTTCCAAAAAAGTCTTGGGGTCCAGTGCAGATGTGCACTAAGATCACCATCTGCTTATAATTCCAGGTCAATTCTAGGGCTCCTCCAAATCACAAAGTGAACAGAGTTTGTAAGGTATCACTAAAACAGTGTTAAAATCTAAAAGCTCTGTAGACATTTTGTATCATCTCAGAGGCAAATCAAGGATCTTGACTGTATTTGCAGACATAATTTTATGCTGCTTGGGTTGAGCACAAAAAAATACAATGATACAGAGACAGAACAGGTCTGACGCTTGCAGGGACACCTTCCAAGCATGTAGATACAAATAAAAGACATAGCAGAACAATTTGTGGCTGTTCACTCCGGATACAGTTTTATAATTTCAATGCTCACATGTTACCTCTGTGATGCATTTTTAAACTAGCAATATTGAAAATCTGAAGCTTCAAGTAGGTTGAAGGAGGAGATTCATGTGGTTTCATATCAGGATGGTTCAGGGGAGACATAAAAGCGACATGAAATTTTAAATGCAATTATTTTAGATTAGAATATTTGGATTGAAAGATCTGGAGGGTATTGTTTTTGATAAGACGGTCCCACTTGACAAGACCTGTCACCACTCAGGGGCTCTCTGTTGTCAACTAAAGATGAAAGGCCATCAGAAAGAATTAACTTCAGTTTTTAAACAGTTTGAAAATGTCAGAGAGGTCAGAGAAGATCTATTTCTTTATATGGCATCTTCACCTGCTGAGCTTTTGGGTAACAATGTGCTTTTACTTTCCATTCGCATTAGTCTAAAATCATGGTAATTGATCACAGGTTAATGACAACCACCGAGGAAGCACTATGATTGGCTGGAGTCTGTGTCAATCATGTGTGTTTCGAGTCTAATCAGAGCCTACTAGATTTTCTAATAGCAGTAACTGGCAACTATGAAAAACAACAACAGCCCTGCTAGGTCTCTTTTTGCATCTCCCATAGCCATTTATTTGGTTTCCAGTTACACAGAAGCCAATTTAAAAGATTTTATAACTCGCACCTCACTAGTGTACGTAATGTTTCATGTTCTCCTGGGGAAGCTCAATGGCCATTGCAAAATTCAATATATACACATACGCACACATACACACAAAATGCACAGCTGTGCTAAATGTAAATATGGGCTTGTTTTTTTTACAGAAGGAGGAAACCTTGGTTATTATTTATGATCACCTTAGTAAATTCTTTTGAAAGACATCTGATTTTATATTGGGAGGAAGTTTAGCTTCATTTTGAACAACATGAGGCCTGAAGGTGATTTCACATTTCCAACGTACATTCCTCCTTCTAAAGAGGAAAGTGATAAGTTAAAGCAAGTTCAAGTGCTATTGTAGCAAGCTAATTCCCTTTTTCCACATGCGATTCAGAGAGAAAGGTCAAGTCTGCTGTCACTTCTCTCTAACTGATGCTCAGGGTCTGTGTGCACTGAGCATGATATATTTAAAAGAAGCCAAGCGCTCGGCCATTTTCTGCGTCAACTGTATTAATCATAAACCCTCCATCTTGAGCTGAAAGGAGAGATTAGGTGCAGATGAGTTTGTAAACAGCAAAGGCACAGAGTTCCTTCGGCTCAAAACCAAATCTCTATTTCTCCACCATTTTGAAACATAAGGGACCCTTGAAATTGGGAGGAAGGGGCTCTAAGATCAGTTGTAATTTATATGATGAGCTGTTTGTAAGTGGGGATCTAGCTGCCAGCCGCCCAGTCAGCTGACCTCCTGATCAAGCGCTGACAATGAGGTGAGGGAAACAGAAAAGGGCAAATAAAAGGCACCGAATATTTCAGACAAATACACGTTGTGAATTCTTTTCAGAAAAGTAGCTGAAATACATACTGGGGGGCTGCGCAGGTATATACATACACACATACAATATTGTTATTTATATTTTAAATCAGCAATCCTTATCACATAAGAGTTATATGATACAATGTATGAAAAATAATATTCATCAACATTTACTAAAAACAAAGTCTACAATTTACTTAGAAACTTCTATATGAGACACACAAGCCTGAAAACTGTTTTCCTTATTAACATTTCTAAAAAAAAAATGAATATAGTCATTTGACCTATTTTTAGTCTAATGTACTGTCTTTGTTTTATGGGAGAAAAAAAGTCACTTGAAAAATCTCATGGATAGAAAGTCATGTTAAAAGAATATACCATAAGGCAGACTCTAAAAATATTACCCTACTTAGAAAAGAAAAAAAAGGAAAAAATCTTGTTCAAATCATTGGAACTGACATGTTTGCTGGGTAGGAGAATGATAGTTACCCAGATGCTACCCCTTCCATTTTTACGGTCTCACTTGAGTGTCTTAAACAACATCCCTGTCATCTCTCTTTGACTCCCACGGCAGAGCTGTTTGTGAACTTCTGATGCTGCACACTGGCCTACGAGACAACAGAGCCACTTCTTTCTAAGTTGTTAACTAATGCTCAGGTACTGTCAGATCACTCATAATGGAAAATCCATGCAACCCACAGGGCCTCCTTTTGCCTGGCAAATGAATTTGTTACAACTGGACACTAGTAGTGCCTGACTATGTCTGTACTACAGTCAATAATGATCATTGTTATGCTATTCTGCATTTAGGGCAGTTCCTCATAGATGGGTTACCTAAGCATCCCAGACTGCTGGAGGCAAGATGTCCACCACTGTCCACGGGTGCTCTTAAATGCCTGCTGGTAATCTTCACCAACTTAAATTCGAACACATCCTGAGATCGGAAATTTCTATCTAGGCACAGATGCGAAGACAGAGAAGACACATAAGATCTACTATGAGCCAAGTACTAGGCCAAATTCTTCCCATTTTTATGTAATTTTTTAAAATCATGAGTCTATGGGGATTTATTATCATTCTTCATTCACAGACAAAGATCCTTAGGCTCAGAAAACTTCAGTAACTTACTCAAGATTGGATGGCTAATGATGACAAAGTCGATATTATAATTGGGTGTCTTCCTGTCTGTCACCTTACAGGATTAAAGAACTGAGAAGCATTTTTTCAAGACTCACAAGTTGATTTCAAACCACAGACAGATGGCTGTTCCTCAACTCCCTTATTTCATACCTGAAACAGACTCCTGTTGATGGAAACGGTTTTGACTTTTTAAAAAGGGAAAACAAGCTCTGTTAAATCTCTGAAGGTAAAGCAGGGTCCCCAAACTAAGGGTGGCTCCAAAGAGACCAAGTAGACAAATGATAGCTGATAGCTTTGGGGCCCACTGATTAAATCTGGGTCATCCATTAAGTTCTGTTACTTTCCCTTAGTAGTTCAGAAGATCACATTTTTGAACCAGGATAGTGGCCTAGTGTGTGACAAGAACCACGAATATGATGGGACTGTGACTTGTCACAGCTGACGAGTACAGATAATTTAGAGGATTCTTATGGAGGGAGAAAAAGAAGAGTAAATTTTACATCAGGAATGGCCTAGTGCATTCAAACACTGACCAGCTCCCACAGCAAGGAACGTTTAGGATGGGAAGATTGTAAAATTAAATATAAAGCCTGTAAGAAAATTCAAGACAAGGAAATCTTCGAAATGCTACCAGAAGCTATACAAAAAATAATAAAAATAAAAGCTTTAGGAAAAGTAAAAACGTAGGGGGCCAACAGGTGGTATGGAGGTTAAGGCACCGGTTCCCATATGGCCGACTGTACAGTTTGAGTCCTGGACTCAGTGGCTTGAAAATCACACTGGGTGCGTGCGTGTGTGTGTGTGTGTGTGTGTTCCCCAAATCCTAAGAGTGGACTTGAGAAGAAGGGACTGTGGCATATCTATTCTCATGAGGAGTGATTTCTCACTTTTCCCCTCTCTCTGAAAAGCACATGAGCCCTACAGCAAAAACTAAAGTAAAAATAAAAATGTATGTCTGTAAAGCGATCAGCATTTGTATCAATAGCTTTGCCTTCTTCAAACTCACAGGGTCAGTTTGAGTTTTTTATTTCTGTCTCATCCTGATACCTAGCCTCAGATGCAGACTCCAGAACATTCCCCACCCCTAGTTCAACTACGCTTCCCACCGGGAATGCTTTGCTCCTTTTCCAACCTACCAAACTGAATCCTAATCCTGCCTACAAAATTGTCCCTGGCTCCTACACGGTTTTTCTGGTACCCACAATAGTCTTTCTCTCCCATTTCAAGTTTTCATCATGTCATTCCCTAGATATTGGGTTGTTGGAAAAGTTAGGACGTATTTTTCTGTTATTCTATGCAAACATTCATCCTGATTTTTCCGACGACGTAATACATTACTTTTAGTTGTTCTTCTGACTGAGATTAGGAGCATGGCTTCTGTTTTTTTTTCCTGCACCTCCAAAATACCTAGCACCCTAGTGGGCTTTAAATAAATACTTAGTCATCCTGCAATTGTTTAATTTAACCTACAGGCTCCCTTTAAAGTCCCCGAGTTACAACTGCATGTGATAGGTAAGGGCACCCAGGATACTAGAGGTAGGAGAAGAATGGCTTGTTTGGGTAACACCGTAAGAACAAAAGAACTAAAGCACCAGTATAACAGCACACATCTGTTTCTCTGGTTGAGATTTATAAATGGAACATTGATTTCGAGTATCAAAGAAACATAAATATTGCTCTTACGGCAATAAATGAAAACACAACCAAAGGTTTTGACAATGCTTCCACCAGGTGGTTGTCACTCAACAACTCCAACGTTCTTCACAAAATTTTTGTTTGGTTTAAAGTAACCACGAAGCTTCAGCAGCCTCAGGGGTGGAGGTATAGGTGCTTCTAGCAACAACATCTCAACCGTGAGGACAGACTCTGGTTTACAAGAGGAAACTTAACTGCTATAGTTTATGTATTTTAAGCTGGGGGCTGCATGTTTGTCCAACTTTCTGAAGGGTTGCTTTTTCCTTCCTTCCAAGGTCATCATTGTTCCTTCTCCCTCTAGTGAAGGTAATGCCTAGGGATCAAAGTTGGTTGAACTGCATCTTTATTTCTCTTAATTTTTGGCTATGATTTTTCTTTATTCATGACAGAGTACATATGTGAGCACCTGTGTGTAAAGGCAGTGTGGAGAGAGAGATGCATACTCCCCATAGGGTCCGTTGACACCATGATCCCCTGCTTCTTGTCCTCCAGCCCACTGGATCTTGGGCACTCAAGCATGTGCCTGGCATGTGTCAGGATGGTTGGGATGGGGACTGGAACTAAGGTCACTATGTGGGATCCAGCTTCTCTTGAGTAGTACCTAACTGCTACACCAAGGAGCTGGCCCTGCATCTTTATTTATTAATTTGTTTTTATTCCACTTTTTATAATATCCTCAAGGATGATATGGTACTTTCCAAGACATTCCAAAATTAGCCCAAAATTAAGAGTAAATATTGTATTTATTTATTTATTGGAGAGGTTATTGCTATACAGTGCATGTGCTCACCAGAAAGACAGACAGAGAGACAGAAAGCGAGAAATCACCCCCCAGGGGGGATGGCCATGCTGCAGTCCCGTCTCCTCCATTCTCCTCTCGGGATCTTGGGCATGAACACACGCCCAGCTTGAATTGAAGCTACCAAGTCCGGGACTCAAAGCGTGATCGACTATGTGGGAGTCCAGCAACATAACCATTACACCAACTGCTGATCCCAAAAGTAAATATTTTAAAACAGCTACATTCAGACTTAGTAGATGATTGTGAGGAAGCTCAACAGAGAAGAAATGGACCAGACTTTTGAATGGATCACAACTGCATGGGAATCCCAGCCAGGTCTTAAGATGACTTCAAGCATGTGGGAGTCTAGTGTCCTTAATCACCACGCCACCTGCCAGCCCCAAGATGACTTCAAGCAAATGGTTATATTTCCCTATACCTTGATGTCTTCATGGGGAAAAGGGAACCATAGAATTTCCTACTAAATGGCTGGACTACTAAACCTAATACTGAATTTTAGTTGTCTAGCACCAAGGACTATTATAGAGTGAGGAAAGAATATTGGGAAGGAAGTTAGAAAGGAACACTTACTTTCATATGGTCTACAGACCTCCACCATTTTGTCCTGAGTCATAATCCCTTTAATCTCCTTCCGGAATAATAACCTCTATTGTCTCCCTTCTGCAGCAATACCTATTATTCTTTCCCATTTAGTCTTGCCAAACTGCCAAATTTCTAGATCTTGACAAAGCACTGCTGGATAAAACAAATATTTCATTAACAGTCTGTCCCCAGGCACTACAAATGTTCCACCTGAAATGAAAGCAGAAATTCATATGGTCTTTCCCTCAAGCAGTCTCATTCTCTGGCAAAATAGAGGTTTAATTAAGGTCAAATCTCCCAAGCCACAGCAGAGGATGAATTTAGGTCAGTTGAAACAGATATTCTAGTTAATTTGACCTAAATGGTTGTGTTTATTTGGGGAGGGAAGGGAAAGGCCTTTAAAAATGGCGGCTAGCAGAGTGGGAAGAATAGGCAAGAACCAAAGCTTGAAGTCTATGGAGCTGCACATGTCACAAGAAAATAATTTCCAAAAATGTACAGTGAAAAAAAAAGGTCTGCACAATTTTCCACTCCAAGTTGAATTATCTGTGATAATCAGTTATTAGCATATTCTTAGCAATGCCAAGATAGAGAAAGGTTTGATTGGCTTGAAGATCCCGGATCTTTAATTCAAGATAAACTGAAATCTTTCACTGAACAACTTAGAAGTCTCAAAGAAAAACCAGATATACAAACCAGAGAACCAAACACAGCACAGGATAGGGGGATTTAACATGTCTCCAGAACCAAACCCTTGTTTCAGTAAATTGTAATGGAGAAGTCTACATCAATGGAAAACTGGAGAGATGAACATACCCTCTCCTTGGGACTTAATATTGTTGCTCACTATTCTTCGTTTCTCTTTGTTTCTGTCTCAAGCTTTCCTCATACTTCACCTGGCCTACTTTATCACTTCCCTCCACAGGCCACTAAAGTTTGAGACTGAACATTTGTTCTATGCCTCAGACCTGCTTTTTTTCCTGCAAACTAGAAGTCTGCACATAAACTGGAATATAAAAAAATATACCCCCCTAATTTAGCAAAAGATTTAAGTTTTTGTGCCATCTGAAGTTGAAAGAATTGGGGGGAGTTCTCTGTATGAAACGAATATGGAATTCAGTTCCAACAACAATATTTACTTAAAATGAGATGATAAACCACAACAAAGAACTGGACCCATGGCCAGGGGATGCTGTGAGCTTCTGAGTGGCAGTATGGCACCTCCCCACTTACAGCCTGCCCAATGGCCAGAAGCACCAAGGGCACCATGCATTTGAGAGATCCCAAGCACTCACTCAGGTCACTCTAACCCTGCTCTGCACTGATTTCCTTAAAATAAACACAAGGAAAATGAACATCTATCTCCTGTCCATTGTTCCTATGCTAGTACCTGGTAGCGATCTGTGTGGTTTTATTCCTGTCCAAAAAGTGAGACAATGGATTATAAGGCAAGTTGCCTAATTATAAAATTCAGAAGGGCACATTACATTTTTAAAGTGCAACATATTTTTTTCCCCATCTAATTCAAAACTGTGAATGTTCAACTTAAAGACTCTTTCCAGCTCCTGTTAGTGACAGACAGAGCTCCCCAAGGGGTGGCTGCCTTCAAAGACAGGTAAATGAGGGCCCATATAAAACAGCCAAGTATTGATGTTGTAGTAAAATTCCAGAAAAATACATTGGCAGACAAGTAAATTTGTCACTAATAATTTAATGTAATTTCCCTAAAATGGAGGTAATAGGTACTCAGGGAATACACCTCCAGGGTTTACATCAAATGTGCATGTGGAAAATCATGAAATAATATTTTTTTTAAATGTAGATGCTTTGTCTGACATGTTGGTTTATGATGAAAATTATTCTTCCAAAATGAAAATGGGGAGGGGAAAATATAACGTCCCCAATCTATGTATCCTTTAGCTTCCAAACCTTTCCTGGTGGTGGCAGCTGAGAAGCAATGACTAACTGGAAGCTGGGAACATTTGTTTGCATTTTATTTCCCCCTTAAAATGATGTACTACAATTACCAAATATTAATGAACCAATCATGTTGCAAATAGTATTTCCTGTGTCACTCTGAGTTATAGAATCTAATATTGGGCTCATTTGAAACATTCCAAAGTTGCATATTTTTTTCCCTTTTGCAAAGTGACAGCTCAAATTGTGTTTAGTTGCATCCGTCCAACCATGAGCAAATCAAGTATAAAAATTTCATTTTGTCTAAGTGTTAATGCAATTTTTTAAGCTCATATCCTAGGATGGCTCACTTTGCACTATGCTGGATGATATTAGATGCTGCTTAAACACTATTATCAATTATATTACATGGTACCAGAAAATTTTAAAATAGCACTTGTTTGAGACTTCAGTCATGAACTTCCAAGAAAGGAAAAAATACAAAGCAGAAAAAAAAAATTCTTTAGCTGTTTCTATGCTCCACTGTTTATGTTTATATTGCAAATAGGCTGATTTCCAGCTATAAATCTGAATTTCATTGCCGCTATCGTGGGTTTAATATGAAAAAAGACCTGCAGGATGTGAAGGCAATAAGGAGAGACGCAGCTGTTGGCTGAAGCAACCTGAGACCAGAGTCAGGGGCAGGAGAGAGAAGAAAGGAAGGCTGTGAGGGAGAAAGCTGCCCCCAGGTAGAACCATCAACATTATGAATGAATATCAAAGTCAAAATTATAGAATGTCCATCATTTTTCTATAGAATATTGGCAGAGTGAACTGAATTCAGCAGATAATAAAGAATCTATCCCACAGGAAAAAAGAAAAAGAAAAAAGAAAGGAAGAGAAAGAAAACAGCCAAATAAACTGACTTCATAAGCATGTTTCATCAGATATGTGAGCTTAATTCCACTGCCAGGGAAAAGTCTGATTCAATTTTATAGGATCAGAAGGATCATCTTAAGTCTCCAGCTGTTACTGTGCCTCAATCCCCCCGACTTCGTCCTCCAGGTAGTGAGGCCATTCATTGCCAATGCTCGGACATGTCTTTTTAACCCAAGTCCAATCTCACCCACACTTCCATGAGCAGGACACATGCGACTGTAATAAATGCTAATGGAGAAAGTTGCCAAAGAGGGTCGATCATGGCCCCATTTTCACGGGCCCGGAGCATGGAAACATCTCTTCTTTCCTATTGCCACATTTCCAGCGGCTATTTTACGTTCTCCGAGAAACAAATGAACAAAAAAGTGATTTTCCTTTGGCTGTCTGGGAAAAAGGTCTTTGGATTCTGAAGATATTTAAATACGATATGTATGTAGAGCTATGAAAAACATGTGCCATTCTTTAATTTACTTAACTTAGCCACCACTAGAGCTGCACTGTTTGGGTGTATAAATCCAGCGTGCAAAATCTGCTAAATGTTCACAATGCTGCTGTCTGTATGAAGCTGGTTTTGTGTTCTGATAATTCAGAATAATAATAATAATAATAAAAACCCCACATTGCCAATGGGAAGGCACACCACAGGAAGGCATACTCACAGTGAGATCACCGCTCACACCTGCCTAACTGAATGTGTTCATACTTACTGAAGTTTAAGTGTCATAGAAACAATTTGAATTCTCTTCAAGTTCAAGGTCCTAGTTGCCTTTCTCAATTGGGATTTTAAAAAAAAATAATAATTATTTTATTTAACTTTATTTATTTAATTTGATTAGGGAGGGACAGAGTAAGGGAGAGAGAGAGAGAGAGAGGGAGGGAAAGGAGAAAGCAAGCCGCCAGGTCCTGGAGGTGAACTGTGGTCAGCCATGTGGGAGTCCAGTGTCCTTAACCACCACACCACCTGCCGACCCCTCAACTGGAATTTTATAAGAGAATTAGGCCTAATTCCCCAAGGCATCCATTGTGTATGCAGTGAATTAACTTTTTACCTCTGCATCTAGAAATTACTATTTATGTGCAATTTGGGGGGATTGAGTAAAATAACTTCTCAAATCATTTTCTGTGTTTTTGTAGTTTAGATAAGGACTTCCAGTTGAAAAAAGCTGTAAGCCTTAATATTCGAAGTACATTTGGAGTCTAGAGGCATTCATGTGACTTTTGAGCTTATTCAAGTGCAAAATCAAATTCATTAAGTCCAGAGTAAGGGTCAGAACTCTGCATCAGTCCATCTCTTTGTCTTTCTCTGTCTCTCTCCAATTGCCAGAGAGAGCACCAGTGCTTGCCAGAGAGGAGAGACTGCGCAAAGAGGGAGAACACACTTCCCCACACCCCTATGGGGAGTACACATGTCACAACTCCTTCTCCTCCATTTTTCCATCTTGTTAGGATTTTGAGCACATACACATTCATGCACAGGCACACACACATGCCCAGCAAGTTTTTCAAACCATGGGGCCAGGATTTGGACCGCAGTCAACTATGTGAATTTGGCTCCTTTAACCACTAGGTACAGGGTCAATCAGAGGACTATACATTTCTAACAAGCTACCAAGAGATGTTGATGTTTGTAGTCCTAGAACCACCGGTACAGCAACTCTCTAAAAGCTCCATGAAATAAAACTCTTAAGAGATAAGTATCATAAGACTAAATAATTTAATTGACATGTTATGTAGCACGTCTGTTAGTTTTCATTTTGTGTTGGGGAAGAGATACTTTTATGTCTTCTATAGCCAAGATGGAAGCAGGTGAAGAGACACAGGTACAGATGATAGACGAGTCAAAGGAGAAGCACCAACTATAGCACACCCATAAAGAAAACAACATCACTTCGGGGTTCCTTGAATCCATTCACTTGTACCTCTCAAACAGGATATTTGTATCCCTACAATGCAAATTTTCATAGGAAATTTGTACCCATATCTCCAATCTAAAATAGGTGTATGGGAGACAGCCACAGTGGCTCAGCAGTAATACAACACCGTGCTGCTGAAGCAACATGGGACGGCCCCAGGTTTAGGCCCTGAGGCCTTTTGCATAGCCCGGGGTTGTGTACACTCATGATCTGAGCTGGCTGGTGCTGGGCAGGATCTTGGCATGAAGATTCTGTTTGGGGTAACTTTTTCTCTGTCTCCCGCTCTCCCCTCCCCTTTCTCCCTCCCTCTTTATCTTTCTTGCTCATAGAAGAAAAAAGTTTTTAAAAATCCAGATATAATTTCATTTTGCAAGTGCATTTCTATAAAACAGCTTACAAAGATATAAATAGTCAATTGCACTTAGACATTCCTTTGATCCATGACCTTCCTTTGAAAGAATGAAGTAACTTGACCTGGGAACCAGTTAGAAGAACTAGCTTATGTGATCCCCAAGGAATGGTCTCCTATCCTTTGCAACCAGTACTGTTTTTCTCTGAAATATCATTCCTTCTCTCCACCTGCCAAATACTCTACATTTTAACATCCAACTTGGGCTTTTCTTCTTCTTTGAAGACACGCCAGGCCTCCACCTTCAACTTCATACTCCTTAAATCATATGCAACTCCTATCTGGGACTCTATACCCTCTATGATACTTTGTTTTCCAATCTATATACTCTTTCTTATTATTTAGCCCAGTAGACATTCATTTACCACTTATTTTGTGCTAGCCTCTGTGTTTAGTGTAGAGAATAAAAGGATAAGAGGGATTTAAACTTCTGATGTAGTAATAAATATCTCTGCTCTCCACATCAAAACTCATTTGATATTGTACAGAAGATTGACATGAAAACAAGAACAATATATAGGTTAAGAAACCCTTCTCTGGGCAAGCAGGTAGTTTGGAGGTTAAGGTGGCTGTATCCCACATGGCTGATAGAATGGTTCGAATTCCAGACCCAGTGACTTGAAAAACACTCTGGGTGCACGTGTGTGTGTGTGCCCAAAAGGAGAATGGAGGAGAAGGAATTACTGGCCATCCATGTTTCCCACCCCCCCGGGGGGTGCTTTCTCACTTTCTCTAATTTTCTCCCTCCATTTCTCTCCAATGAGTGCATGCATCCTATAGCAAAACAAAACAATCCTTAATCTAAAACTCCAAAGTCTGAAATACTCCATAATTTGAAACTTTTTGAGTGCTGACATGATACCACAAGTGGAAAATTCCACACACCTGACAGGTTGCAGTTGAAACACTGCAATGTAAAAATACTGTATAAAGTTACCTGCAGGCGATGTGCACAAGGTACACATGAAACCTAAATAAATCTCATGTTTAGACTTGGGTACCATCCTTGAGATATCTCATTACATATATGCAAAGTCCTCAAATTCAAAAAATTTCTAAATCCCAAACACTTCTGGTCCCACGCATTTCTGATAAGGAATACTGAACCTCCACTATTAGGATGATAAAGTGGAAACATATACAATCCTTTGAAGTACACTGATTTTTTTCCAAGTAGGACAAACACCTCAGCAGAGGAAATTTCACTAGAGGGTAGAAGGCAGGGAATATGCAAAGACACAGATAGCCAAGTGACTCCAGGTGCTCCAAACCATCTATGATTGGCAGAATCTGGGGACAGGGAAAGAGAAGACAACACAGACAGGGGCCATATCATAAGGGCTTCATGTACGAAGCTAAGGGAACTATCCACCAGGTCAGACGTCATCAGCAATCTGTGGTTCAGCAAGGTCAGTCTGCTCACACAGTAGAGAAAATATCTCTAACTCCTCAGGACTTTTTCAAACCAGAGACTTTGAGGCACACAGGAACAATTTAAAAACTGACTGAGCAGCTTGGGAAGAAAAATCTATGAATCCTTATGACTTAAGTTCTTCTGAATGAAGAATCTTGAGTAAATGTGTAAAGAGTCTTTCTAAACTATTTATTCCTGTTAATGATCACATCTGGGGAAGACTTGAGATGCTTTAAGAAAACTGCTGTTAATAGCCTGAGAGGTTAAGCTAATAGGCTGCTGTAAAGTATACCTGGAAACATGGTTTTCTTGAAGTCAATGACTTGTCCTATTCATTTCGGTTTCCAGGGTTTAGCACAGGACCAGGGATAGGGGACATCTATTTAATCATTCTACTTAGTAACAACCCATAATGTCAATCTCCGATCCTTTAACTTTTCTTACCACATATCAGTGATATGTGATAAGACAATTTATAAACTTCCTCATTATCAAACATACCATTGGGATGAATTATTTTTTTTTTAATTTCTTTTAGGTTTTTGCCATACAGAGTGCATGCTCAATAGAGAGAGGCAGTGAGAGAGAAAGTGAGAAAGCACTTTCCAGGGGGTGATGGCCAGGCTGTAATGCTGTCTCCTCCATTTTCCTCCTGGAATTTTGACCAGAAAGAGAGAGAGAGAGAAATCAAGTTACCAGGTCCGGGACTTGAACTATGGTTGGCCATGTGGGAGTGTCCAGTGCTTTAACCACTATGCCTCCTGTTGGTTCCTTTTTTAAAAAAAATTAATTTGCTAGAGAGTGTTTGTGCTCACTCAAGAAGGGAGACAGAGAGACAAAGGGGTAACAAGAAAGCACCCACATAGGCGATGGTCAAGCAATGATCTTTTTCTCTGCACCTTCTTTCAGGATAATGGACACACCCGTGTGTTTTATAAGCTGCTGGGTTCAGGATTCAAAGTGTAGTCGGTTATGTGGTATCCAGCCACCTTAACCACCATACCACTAGCTGGCCCAGCATCTTTAAGTTTGGAAAAATAGCCTGCTAAAAAGGACTCCAGAACAAATGAGCTTTTATTGGATCCTTAACAAATTTCTTGGGACAGTCTGTAGCCTAGTCCTTAAGAGGCCACATGGCTGACTGCAGTTCAGACCCTGGCCCTGCTCGAAACATACACAGGGCACAGGTGTCTATGTGCCCAAAACCCCAATAAAATGAAGAAAAGGGATTGCAATGTGACCATGGCCCAGTGAGGGGTGCTTTCTCCTCACCCTTTCTCTCTGTCTTTCTCTGGCAAGTACAAGTGCCCTCTGGCAATTGAGAGACATAGAGAGAGACAGAGAGAGATTTCTTCACCAGCAGGGGTCCAGAGAGAAGAAATTAGTCGAATGATCTGAATCCTAAGAAATTAAACTTCTCAATTCTGAATCATGCTGTGCTCCTCACAGTACCATGGTCTAGGCTTAGTCTTGCTTGCAGTGAATAATCAGTGAATTAGCCCTTGACTGAACTAAACTGATAGATTTAAGGCACACCTCTTCTATTTTAGTTGTTCTGAACCGTATTGGTAAACCTCTGAATTTTTTGTGGCAGGGTGAGTCTCCCCTATTTCTTACAGGTGCATTTATGTTACTTAAATAATCTTACATTTAAAACTGAACACAGTCAGTGTTTAGAACCAAACCTTCTGAATGCACTTGTATCCCTTGTTGGGCCGTGTAGGATCCTGCCACTGACTCAGGGGCACTGAGCAGGACCCAGACCCCCAGACACATGAATGCCTGTGCGCCAAGCAGCCCGTGGAAGAAAGGGTGTGTGGCTGTGTAAATCCTGATGTGAGGGGACAATGAATCTACCGTGCTCACACAGCCCACACCTGCTGTCACACACTGTAATAAACCCCCGCCGGTGTTCCCGTGACAAAGTTGATCCCAAAGGATAGAGAACAGTGATGGGAACCATAAATCTGTACCAATAGCCAGCCATTCCTCCCACCTCCTACGCGCCGTGTGTGTGTGTGTGTGTGTGCATGTGTGTGCATGTGTGTGCACATGTGGCCGTGCACAAACAAGGCCACCGATTCGCAAATACTGAGAGAGGTGTAATCCGCCTCCAGCTGCAGGTTCTCTTTCCAACCGGCTGGATTTCGTACAGTATTCAGAAGAACCGAGACTGCCCAGCCCTTTGTGTGGAGTAAGCAAGCAGGGGAGTCCGAGTCTAGCAGATTCAGAGGCTTCATTTTCTTGCCTTCTTGGGGAAAAAAAAAAAATCAGCTTCTTAAAATTGCATTCCTGGTGTTTATGATTCATATTACAAGCAGGGCAACCTCTGCACCCAAATCGAAATTTCATTTATGATATTGTGGACTTAATATGAATAAGGGCCTAGTATTTTCTAAGGCACCAAAGAAAGATGCACCTGCCACGGGGCTAATCACAGGAGAGAATGAGAAAAAGATGGAGGCCGGGGGAAGGTAATAAAAGGCAAAAGCAACCCCAATGCCATAAATTGATATGAAGTAAAAAAGAAATGAAAAGGAAAGGGGGAGAAAACCCATAGCATGTCCATCACTCGTGCTTGGGAGATGGACATAAAGAGATGGATTTAAGGCGCTCTTAAATTCCTGCCACTTTCCTTCTTCAGCTTGGAAATCCTACTAGTTAAAAATATGATTGGGATAACTAAAAAGGTACAGGTGACAAGACAGGTTGCATATGAAATTTGTGGTGGTTTGAACAGATAGTTTCTTTCAACCGCACCAGAAAGAGGTAATGGAAAGAATGGTGCAGGTTTAAGCAGGCTCTTGATGTAAATGAAAATAAAAACCACAACAACTTTTATATCTTTGTAGCATTTGGCTAATGAGTCACTAAAACCCTTCCCAGCCCATCCATCATCTCCATTGCAGAGACTCAACCACTCTCTCTCTCTCTAATTGGTCTAGACAGGTGTCATGATATTTCAACACGATGAGAAAAAAAATTCCAGAGGTTTTCTTCAGTGAGACTGAAAGCAAGGCACTTTGGAAAATGTTAGTCTAATTTCAACCTGCTTTGAAACAGTTTATATTTAACGAGAGAATCAAGACCAGTTGAAACTCTCCAGATTTAACTCGGTCTCCAAACAAACAAACAAAAACAAAAACAAAAACAAAAAAAAAAACCTTTGTAGAGTCAAAAGAGAAGTTGGAAATTAATTTGATTTGATGAAGGGGGAGTTCCTGCTTTCAAAAGTAACAGGTTTTATATCTGGGGGAATCTCACTTCACCTATATATTTTTTCCATATTCACTGCAAGCAAAATTAAATACACAGTGTTTTAGATATCAACTTCACCTTGCCATAAAGTAACTACAAACAGTTTGACATTAGCATATGATTTAGGATGTAGCTCAGTACTTTCAGGAGACTGCATTTCACCAAATGCTGTACTTAGGAAAAGAAGGAGAGAATGACAGCAAATTAGGAAGAGACCCAATCTGAGGAATGGACTTGTCACATTTGTACCAGAAACAACAGTTCATTAATGGCCTTTTGAAGTCATTCCTCAACAAATTTGTGGCATAAGTAAACAACAGTCAGGAAAGAGAAAGTTCAGCTGGCGTCTGGCTGTTAATTCATAAACTCACAGACAAACGAGCAAGAACAGTCCAAGTTAGGGACAAAGCATCAGGCTTAACTTTTAATTTCCTGGTTATTATCAGGAGGAATTACCATCTTGTTGCTATTTAAATATTTTTTTTTTAATGTAATTCCTTTGGGAGAAAGGAGTGGCTATGCAATAAAGAAACAATCCCCAGAGAAAGAGGAACATGACTTTCTATTTCTGTTTTCCTTTGTTTGTTTTAACCCTGTAATAACAGAGTAATTGCTGGGGCGTGCTGATTCGTTAACTTAAAACTGGTCCGCACGTTCTGGTAGCAGAGCCCCCTTGGAATACGTGGGGATTTTGAAAAGTTCATGGAGAAAAGGAATTAAAAGTACGAGTTCATTTTGGTGCAACATATATTTTGAAATCCACGTATAGATTTTTCATAATATGCATTTCTGTAGGCTTTTCAAACGCCACTTGTATGTTTCAACGTGGAGCGGTGGGTTGGTAAGAAGCCACAGGGTGGTTCCCCAGATGAATGAAATACAGGGGCCACGATCATTCAGAGATTGCTCTAAGATTATCTTGAAGTTGGGTCTTGAGTGAGGTATGAATTTTAGCTGCGAATTTTACCTACCTCCCTGAGCATCCGTAGGTAAAGCTCTGAAACTAACATGGTCCACAAATACTAATATTTTATCCATGGATGTTAATTTCTTCTTTGGATATATTAAAAATGGGATATTTTCTTTAACAACTCAGCAAGTAGCATTCAGAACTTCAGAGATCCAGGAGAAAATAAATGGAATAGCAAGGAAATTCCAGCTTCAAATGAGGAGTTTCTATCATTTAAAACATTTCATCTCTATGTGTCTAGCTTACCTATTTCATCTGTGTGTCATCTACCTAGAGGTGTCTGTATGTAAGTTACACATTTAGGTCTATAGGATCAATATGAGGTGGTTCAACAAGAAGTCATCTCTGGGTTGGAAGAAGCAGGGTGTTAATCTAGTCCTTTGTGTTTACATTTTGTGATAAAGATGTTTTGCATCTCTAAATAGAAAGACAGCCTGGTTTAACTAAAGCAAGTAAGCATTTTTCCTTCAAACTATCAATCTAGTAAAAAGTAAAGGAGTAAGAGAAGGTGGGGAGAAAGAAAATGCCCCAGGATAGATTTCAAAAGGGTCATAAAATATATTTTACTGAAGTGGCTTTGTGGAAAATAGGAATGCAATGCTCATTTCCTTTATTATCAAACATGTATTGAACAAGTTCTGCTAGAGGGCAAGAACTGGGCGCGGAGTTAGAGAACGGAGTCAGAAACGTTCTTGCCCTTACAGTGCTTACGTTCAATTGGTAAAGGAGAACAGGGGTGAACATAAAAGCGCACTCTGGCCCCATAAGCACCTAAAAATTAAGCCCACCAGGCAGGCACCCAGTTTTACATGACCAGGCAAAAGAAACTGGTAAAGAGCACATAATTGTATGGACTCGATGCAGAAGGACTTAATGAACAAGAAAGTAATGAATGAAGTGAACGTGACAAGACTAATAGCTCTTCTGTACCTTAATTTCTATGTTTTGAAAATCATCTTAGACAAAATTAGAAGAAAAATAAACAGAAATGTTTTCCACAAACATGGCTAATGGTTGATCTCCATACTAATATAAAGGAGATAGCCATTAACAAGGAAAAACCAGAATCCTATTTTAAAAGGGACAAATAATTCATGTAAGAGGAATTACAGTGGCCCCAAAACATAAAATGTGTTCAAACGCACAAGTAACCACAGAAATACTAATGAAAATAACAATTCAATGTTGTTTTGTTATCCCTCAGATTGGTGAATGCTTAAGAAATGTCAGCCCAGTGAAAAGTACAGAGATGCGCGTGAGAATGATAAAAACACCCTCGGGAAAAGGGTTGCCGTTGGAGGAAAATGAGGAAAAGTGATCAGGCTTCATGGCTATTATGATATCTTATTTCTTTTGCCAGGTGGTGGGTACATGGTTTTATTACATTATCCTCTATAATTTTTTTTCTGTAACTAAAGGAATTCATTGTAAAAAAGAGGCAAAAATATAATTTGCTCAGTGTTGGTAACAGTGATCATGGGGTGGATTGTTATGGCTTTTCTTCAAAGTATTGACAACAGGATCAGGGATCTTTTAAATTACTTTGGGACCAATTGGTGGCGTGTTGGTTAAGGTGGTTTGATTGTACATGGCCGAGTCTGCGGTTTGAGTCCCAGGCCTGATGGCTTGAAAATCACACCAGGCGCATGTGCATGCATGCCCAAAATCCCAAAAGGAGCCAGAGAAGGAGAGACTGTGGTGTAGCCATCCCTCCTGGTGGGTAATTTCTCACTTTCCCTCTGTCTCTCTCCAGCAAGTGCATTTGCCCTGTGGCAAATATCTAAAAATAATAATAAAATTAAAAATTGAAAATTAATCTAGGGCTTCTTTTTCTCTTTTAACATTTATGATAGGGCTCATGTGCATATATGTGAGTGTGTATGTGTGAGAAAGAGATGAGTACCCTTCACAGGGTTTGGTCATGACACAATCCCCTTAATCCAGTGCACCAGCCCCCTAGATCCTGCGTACTCACACATGCACCCAGCATGTTCTGGGAACTGGAACTACTGTTGCCATGTGAGGTCTGGCTTCTCTCAACCAGTACTTTACTGCTACGCCATGGTGAGGGCCCTGGGGTCATTCTTTTTTACTGGGGAAAAATAGTCTTTTAGAAGACAACTCAACCAGTGACTATATTTATGTTTATTTAATTATAAATGTCATAGCACTATTAATACAAGTTACAGATATATTTTCCCAGGTAGTTTACAAATACAGTTCTTACCAACCATACCTACTGTGTTCAGAGAATTTTCTATCAGCAGACTATTTAACTGGTTTTCTGTGTGAGGGGGTCCTACAAGCAAGAATGGCACACAGATACCTCGTTTACACCCTCTCTTCAGGTCGACCCCCATGAACAGCCTACAGTGCAGGTGCAAATGCTCTTTGGATATTAATGGGTGAACTTCCTACAGGATGCAAGTCCTTTCAAGTCACTGATGACAGTATCAGGTGACAAAAAAGGTCGGGAATGACAAAGAAGAGGGATTAGTTCTCTTGTAAAATCTTGGATTTTTTTTTTTTTTTCAGGCTATTTGTGTAACTATTGGGCTGTCGGAAAAGTCATAATGTATTTTTTCTGTTTTCTATGCAAAAATATGTCATGACTTTTCCAACAACCCAATATTAAATGCTGGAAAAGATTGTGTGTGTGTGTGTGTGTGTGTGTGTGTGTGTGTGTATGTGTATTTCACAGGTTATAAAATAATTTGTAAGCAAAAAAGTGAAGTGCAATTCTACCAAAACCTTACCAATGATATAACCTGTGTAGTTTCTGCTTCCAAAACAATTTATCTACAGTATGTTGAGTAGTTTCTCATGAAAGATAAGTTTAGCTGTAAAAGTAATAATTTGAGGTGACGGATGGAGGTGAAAGAGGTGGAAAAGAACACACAAATTTGCAAACTACTCACATTTTACTCCATTGTGGCGCTGTCATAGTTCCCTCATTATAAAGCAATTCATGTAAAGGTGTTTATAAATTATAAACTATAAATTATAAAGAGAAGGCAGGCATCTTCCCAAGAATTCTTACTGGTAGAAATAGGTATATGTTGTACTCTAGCAAAGCACTACAGAATTCATTGACATTCCTTCTTTCCTGAAGCCAGGAAAAGGCAGTAGGTAACCCTATTTATCCAGTTAGCAAATACTCAACTTTCTGCCAGAGTTACATGCCACTCAAGTTCTCAGCCCAGGAAGAAGTGGCTTACTCTTTTTTGTTCACTAGAGGGTGTGTATGCTTGTGTGTGTGTGTGGGGGGGGGGGTGGTGGCAGAAGGGGGAGTAAGTGACAAATTACTCTGGTGTGATTTTCAAGCCACCTGGTTCAGGGCCAGATCCATGGAGTCAGCTATGTGAGATTCAGCCACCTTAGCCTCCACGCCACCTGTTGGTCCCACAAGTAGCCTTTATACACACACACACACACACACACACACACACCAACCCTGAATTCCATTAAATTGTGTGAGGGGAGCTGATATCCTAGGTGTAACAGGCTTACAGTGGTGGATTTTAAAGAGAATAGGCCTTTCCTTTTCTCTTACCTTGAAAGAATAGTCCCTCTTTTTCTCTGGTTCTCCCTTCCAAAGTGAACCTCTCACGCCATGATGTGAATTTTTTCTAGCTAACCACTAACCATCCCACTCTCAATGACTGTCATTCCCATGATCTACTTCTCTTGTCCTTTGTCTTCAGCTTCTCTTTCTCCTTCTGTCAGCAATGTCTATAACCTACTCTGACTTTTCTTCCCATAAGAGTTACTAGCCTATCTCATTCATCCCCCATACTATGAAACTACTTGAAAGAGTTATTTATTGGGGCTTCTCCATTTTCAGAATATTTATTCTCCAGATTCCCTGGTAATTTGCTGCCTTTGAGTGTACAGCACTCAATCTGTTCTCAATAGGGTTAACAATTTCCCCTTAAATCACCAATGACCTCAGAATAATGAAACTAAGTGGCTTATTTTCACAAGAAAAATCCTCTTTGATATTTATCATTTCATACAATCCCCAATGGATCAGCTTATCTGTTTCCATAATTTCTCATCTACTCCTACAACTTCAGTTTTCATGTATGATGATGAAAGGCTTGACCAGATCTCTTTCATTAAGATATGTCCAACTTGGGACCTGCAGATGGCATAGCAGTTACATTGCTGGACTCCCACATAGTCAAGTGTGGTTCAAATCCTGGATCCGGTGGCTTAAAACTCACACCAGGCACAAGTGTGTATGCCCAAAATCCTGAGAGGAGAATGGAGGAGAAGGGGTTGTGGTGTGACCATTCTCCCTGGGGGGGAGGGGGGGGTAATTTATCATTTTCTGACTCTCTGTCTCTCCAATGAGCATATGTTCCCCTGTAGCAAAAATCTCTCTTAAAAAAAAAAAAAGAAAGAAATGTTCAACTTAATATTCCCACATCCCTCGAGATCATTACCTTTAAAATTAAACTCCTTACAATAAGCTGGGAAAGAATATATACTTTATAGAATAAAGTATATCTATTAGAAACTAACAGATAAATTATCAGGCTTAATGACAGAACCCTGGTAACAAAAAGTAAAATGAGGATGCTTGATTTTATTATTGTTGTTATAAATATTCAACTTTGTTTGGCAATTCCTGCCTAAGCAGTAAGATAAGAAAAATAACTATAAATATATATTGACAATGAAGAGGCCAAAGTATCAATTTGCCATCAATATAACTGATAAAAGATAAATTTAGGACAATCAACTGAAAAATAATCATATTCAACAAGGTGGCAAACTGTAAAATTGAATTAATTAAAAAATAATAAATAGCAATTACCAGCTAGAAAAAAAATAAACAGTGCTAACAATTCCACTCACTATAGTAATTAGAAGATATAATTATTAGCAATATATCTATAAATAGTTGCATGGTATCAATATGTAAAATCTGTAACATTTTATGGTGGAATATAAAAAAAGGCTAAAAAAGATACAGAGACAAAGTCATGGTTGTAGTTGTATGGAAAGATATATAATTGTAAAGCTATCCACTTCATCTAAATTAATCTGTAACTTTCAAACAAGTGCAGTAAAATTCCTAAGGTTCCTTGGAGTAAGGATAAAATTTAACAAGATGATATCAAAGATTAACTAAAAAAAAAAAAAAAAAAAAAAAAGATTAGCTAGAAATTTAAGGGAAAACACATGAGGAGAGGTTGCTTTAGCAGAGATAAAAATGTATATAGTTATAATAAAGCAATGAAGTTCTGATTTGGAAACAGTTCAATAAAACAAAATATGTAAAACATATATTTGAATATATGAATTTATATAATTTAATGTGGTATTTTAAATTAGTGGAAAAATTAGCCAGTATTAAATAAATACATGAAGATCAGTGACTATTTTGGTAGGAAGTGAAGTTAAAATCATATGTTTGTCCTTTTAAAAGAGAGGTTGGGGACCAGCAGACGGCTTAATTGTTAAATCACTGGACTCCCATGTAGTTGACAACAGTTCCAGACCTAGCAGCTTAAAACTCACACTGGGTGTATGTGCATGCATGCCTCAAATCCAGAGAGCTGAATGGAGGAGAAGGCATTGTGGCATGGCCATCCCCTCATGGGGTGATTTCTTACTTTCTGTCTCTCTGTTTCTCTCTCTGATGAGTGCATGTGCCCTATAGCAAAAAAATCTCTCTCTCTTAAAAAAAAAAAAAAAGATAGGGTGAAGCATGTGTCTCTGTGTGAGTGTTAAATGTTAAACTAGGTTGTGGGTGCATGAGTATCTGTTATATTGTTTTCTGAATGTTTAAAATATATCATAATTTAGAATTTTTCTTAAACAGAAGTGTCCATCACACAAAAGATTTATAGATTCCCCTAAGATGTAAAACTTATCCATTAAAACACACTAAATTAACAAACCAAAAAATAAATTTTGCATACTGTATAATGAAAAAGAAATCAGAACTAAACAGTATTTTAAAATAGCACAAAACAGGGACCAGCAGTTAGCATAATGGCTATGTCACTGGACTCCCATGTAGTCGACCGCGGTTCGAGTCCCGGACCCGGTGGCTTAAACTCACGCCGGGCGCGTGTGTGTGCGTGCCCAAGATCCCGAGAGGAGAATGGAGGAGAAGGGATTGCGGCATGGCCATCCCCCCTGGGGGGTGATTTCCTGCTTTCTATCTCTCTGTCTCTCTCTGTCTGTCTGGCGAGCGCACGCGCCCTATAGCAAAAACCTCTCCAAAAAAAGAAAAAAAAAAAAATAGCACAAAACAGTAGTGTGGGAGGAGGGTGGTAAATGACAGAGGGTGAGAAATAGGGAGAAATATACATATATACTTGTATATATGTATATATAGAGAGATACACACACACGCGCACACACACATGAATGAAACAAGTGGTGGAAAATAATTCATTGACAAAAACATGTACGAATAAACCACTATACAGTGTATTCTGGATGGGAAATCGCATATTGTATGCTGCAATGACGTTCAGTGAATGAATGCAAAATAAATACATTAAAAAATGAATATACTACTACTAGAAAATGAGACAAGAACTAGCTTAGGCCATTTGGTAAAAGCATGTTAATTAAAGATATAAAACGTGAAATTATCTTCAGCTTCCCTGGTAAATTAAACAAAATTAAACAGAGATGTGAAACAATATGCCTTTTATTTATTTAGTTTTTTTAGTTTTTTTTTTTTTTTTTTTTTTTTTTTTTTTTAGTTTTTGCCATAGGGTGTGTGTACCTGTCAGAGAGACTTACAGACAGAGACAGAAAGTGAGAAATCACTGCCACTCCAGGAGATGGCTTTGCCACAATCCCTTCTCCTACACTCTCCTCTTGGGATTTTAAGCACACACTCACACATGCCTAGCATGATTTTCAAGCAGCAGAGTTCAAGACTTGAACTGCAGAGTCAGCCGTGTGGGTTTCAGTGCCTTAACCTCCAGTCCACCTGCTGACCCCAATATGGCATTTTTATCTGTCCAATGGGTAAATATTTTTTAAGAACTAGGAACCAGATAGAGGCACAGCAGTAAAACGCAATATTCTGCAAGGCTGACCCACACAGGAAGACTCTGGGTTTGTGTGAGACTACCCTGAGTACACTGGGCGTGCACATGCTCATAATCTGGGGCTGGCTGAGCATGGGAGTGGGTTCCATTTCGTCCTCTGTCTTTCTCTACTGTTCATGAAAGAAATAAACAAACTTTTTTAAAAAAGGACTAAGAGGACTAAAATCTACCTAATGTCAGGTAAGACACAGAAAAACAAATAATTTCATATACTTTAGTGTCAGTTTAAAGTTAAATGTTGGGGCCAGCAGGTGGCATGTGGTTAAGGTGCTGGACTCCCAAAAGGCTGACTACAGTTCAAGTCCTGGACCTGGTGGCTCACTTTCTCACTTTCCCTCTCTCTCTCTCTTTCTCTCTCTCTGGTGAGCACATATACCCTATAAAATTAAGAAAATAATAATAAATAAAATTAAATAAGTAATTATTTTGAAAATTATGTTATATCTTAAGGGTAATGTACCAATCAATATTCTTTTAAAAAATAATTATTTAATTTTACTTATTCATTCATTTATTTTAATTTGACCAGAGAGAACAGAGAGAGGGAAAGTGAGAAAGTAAGCCCCGTGTCCAGGACTCGAACCGCAGTCAGCCATGTGGGAGTGTCCAGCGCCTTAACCACCACACCACCAGCTGGTCCCTATATTCTTAAAGATTTATAAAATGGTCACAGTCTTATAAAATTTTATTCTATGGACATAATAAAAAATGTAAGGATGCTCAATGACAGTTTGGTTTTGATCTTTCTTTTCTTTTCTTTTTTTTTTTTTTTTTAGATTTTTGTCATAGGGTGTGTGTGCTCATTGGACAGATGGAGACAGTGAGAGGAAGAGTGAGAAATCACCCCCCAGGGGGTATGGCCATGCTGCACTCCCTTCTCTTTCATTCTCCTCTCTGGATTTTGGGTACACATGGCACACACACCCAGTGTGATTTTCTTTCTTTTTAAAAATTATTTATTTTTTTATTATCATCATAATCTTGTTTATATTACATTGGATTTCAAATACCTTTACAGTGTATTACATTGCTTTTTCAAAAGGGAATGCCATGCATGTCAGTCAGTACAGAGACATTAATCTCCCTGCTTCATCATTCAATATCTTTTCATTGTTTTTCCCAATCATTATTATTATTATCCCAATTATTTTTTTTAAACAGTCAATCACTATTTCTCATTTTGCTTGTAAAAAGACTTTACCCATCATGAAATACTTCTCAGACCAATCCAGTTGAGAATACTATACATGTCATCATCAACAGGTAATAAGCCGTATCTGTTTCCCACTAACGTCCTGCCTCTCTATTACCCGGTGTGATTTTCAAGCTGCCATGTTTGGAACTCAAACTATAGTCGGCCATGTAGAAGTTTGGCTTAATCACCATGCTACCTGCTGGCCCCTGCTTTTAATTTTTCACAAACTGGAAATTAGTAGATGTTTGATATGATTTCAGGCAGGTTAACTGATTTAATCTTGTATGTTTATTAAAAAGGTCTGATTGCTTTGTGTAGAATGGGTTGTTAAGGATCAAGAATGGAATTATGCCACCTAGGCATTGCAAATTGCAAATATTTCATTTAACAGTTTTTTTTTTTTTTCTAACTTTGGACTTGTCAATATTTGGACATATGGTACGAGATCTTTCATTTCTTTTTTTGTCTCTGGAGAACTTCAATTGACTTTAGATAACGGTGAGCCCTTTGAAGGGTCCTGTTTTGCATGTTAGCATCTAGTATACCTCTCACACAATTTGCCATTAATAAACATTTGTTAAATAAATTAATAAGACTCCATTTTATTAATAAGACTCTATTACCTATGATGATATGACTCTTTCATAATATAATGTGTTTTACTTGACTAAATGTCTGTTTCTCACTAGACTGTTCTTTGAACAAGGGCCAATCATTCACTCACATCTTTACATCCCCATCACAAAGCATAGACTCAGATACATAAAAGGTACAGTATCTGACACATGTTTGTTGAATGAATGAAGGAGGAACCCTACTTCTTTTTCGTAAAATAGCCTCTTTATACATTTGCTCCTCAGTAACTTTAGGAGATTAATTCCAGGTCCCAGAAAAACTCAAGTCTCTTATATAAAAAGGCATAGTATTTGCAAATAACTCATGCACATTCTTCCATATAATTTAAATAATCTCTAGATTACTTATACCTAACACAATATAAATATTATTCAAATACTGGGTTGTCAGAAAAGTTGTGATGCATTTTTGCATAGAAAAACACAGAAAAACGTGTCATGACTTTTCCAATGACCCAATAATTGTTATAGTGTGTTGTTTGAGGAAAAAAAATAACAAAAAACAGTCTGTATGTGTTTAATACAAATGTGACCATTGTAGGTCTAAGAACATTTTTGGTCCTCGTTGGGTGAATCTGTAGGCGTGAAACTTGCAGATATGGAGTAGGAAAAGCATCTATGTTTCACAAAGCACTACTCTAAAAATGAAGGTATCTGCTAGGAGATCTTTGAGTAGGGACTTTAACTTCGATGAGAATTACTAAGATTTCATTGGGTCCTACTGAAAATAAGAGAAAGAAGTAGAAGAAAAATGAAAGAAGGGTTATACATTAGCAATCTGCTAGACTTCTAGGCACATAAGTAGGTAAGCTTATGCTCCGACTACTAAAAACCACGCATAAAATGGTACTTTGCAGGTAGGAAGAATGAAAGCATTCTTTTACTTCTTTTATTCTCACTACATCTGTTCCTTCATATCTAAGAAACTACTAACAATAACCTAGTCAAGTGCACAGTAGCATTTGCTGCTCTGGTTCCACCTGAATCTTCAAATATCAGTTCTCCGCTCAGATGTATTGCACTGGAGTATTTTTTTTCTTGATTTTTTCAGTGTTGTTTATGCAAGAAAATCCGCTAATTTGTTTTGGAGAACATAAACCCATTTGTCCACAAATAGAAAATTCCAAACCAAGAATCTCTATACCATGGTTTACAGTAGCCCCATGAGGCTCAACAGTCATTGAAGAGTTCTTTATTGGCATGCTCTTGAGAGTAGAGTGGTTTTAATCATATCCTTTCATGAAAGTTAATATTAAAACAGAAACATGTCACTTCACTGGGTCGTGTTTAGAGTCAGTACAAGAACAGCATCAGAAATGAGAATTTTCCTCTTTTCTTAAAGCAAAAGTTTCCCTGTACAAATCCAATGGCATTAACACCAGGTCTAAAAGCAAAGCCTTGTAGACTTCCACTTAAAATGGAAGATTGAACACGTGTTTGTCTCTGCTTCCTTTCCCAATCTCACCAAAGTAATAAGAGTAAAAAAGGAATAATAATAATATAATAATAAAAAGCCACAAATCCATAAGGAAAAGGAAAGTGGGAAAGAAGACAACAGAGGATGAGAAATGTCAACATATCTTTGGAAGAAAGAAAGGCTTAGTAATTGCCTTAGCAGAGCAGATGAAGCTAAAACAAGTTTCTGCAGAGGATAAGAAAGCTGACTCTTCTCACAGAATTCTAAGGCGGCTAAAAAAATGGGCTGACTGGCTGAAAGTTTGTAGAATGAGCAGTTAGAGCTCTAAGTCCTCTCTTCCATGCCTCACATTCAGAAGACAATGCCTGCTTCACTTCTTCAGAAGATAAAGGACTATTTTAGGGATTATTTAAAGTGAAAGAGCTCTGGACTTGGAGATCCTGGGCCACACAGTGAAACAGGAGCATTGAGTAAAACTGGACAAGCTGAACAATAATGTCCCTCACTCCAGGCAAGAAATTAAATAAGTTTTCTTTTTTTCCCCCCCACAGAAATTGAATAGCACTCCCAAAAGAAAATGATCATTTGGGGGTTCCCCAATGAAAACACTCTTTCCCTGCCCCATTCTATGGTAAACAATCTCAGCAAATAAACATTTGAGTGTCTCACTCTTGACCATGGAAAGTCAAAGAACATAAGACATTTGGAAGTAGCTATCAAGGGACTGAAATGAACTGAAAACAAACAAGTGATAATTTTTTAAAAAATAATCCACGGAAAACAGAAACAATGCAGGGAACAAAAGAAAACTTAAAAAGTAATGTCTTTGGAAAGAAAAGACAAGGTGTTACACCTATGACACAAGAACAGAAAAGAGAAGGTGTTACACCTATGAAACAGAACAGAGCATACAAATGAACAATCAAAAAACTAAAATGCTGTGTTATCAGAATTTTTAAAAGTCCAGTTGAATGGTGGGTAGATAAAATTGAAGAAATTTCCCTGAAAGTAGGATAAAAAGTCAATATAGGATAAAGGATAAGAAAATTAGATGATACACTTAGGCAGGTCCAATACCTGATTAACAAAATCTCTGAAAGAGAGATAAAAAGAAAATTGACATAAATAAATTACTGGAGAACTATTTCAGGGAAATGTCTTAAGTTCCAATGAGGTGCTAAGCTCAATGAATAAAAACAAACCCATATTAAGGCATAGCTCTGTGAAAGAACAAAATAATGAAAACATAGAGAAAATTCTAGATGTTTTCAGAAAGGGAAAAGCAGGTCATACAAAGCAACTAAAACCAGAATGACATGTATCTTCTCACAGTAGCATTGGAAGTTGGAGCACAACAGAATATCAACTGATACAATATAATGTAAAATTATTTTCTTTTTTTGAGAGGATTTTGCTATAGGGTGTGTGTGCTTGCCAGGGAGACAGAGAGAGACAGAGAGACAGAAAGAGAGAAATCACCCCCCCCATGGGGGATGGCCATGCCACAATCCCTTCTCCTTCGTTCTCTTCTTGGGATCATGGGCACACATGCACACGCGCCTGGTGTGAGTTTAAGCCACCGGGTCTGGGACCAGAACCGTGGTCAGCTACGTGGGAGTTCAGCGACATAGCCATTACACTAACTGCTGGTCCCGTGTAAAATTATTTTCAAATGAAAATTCTATACCCAGTTATGGTATCGATCCAGTCTGAGAGTAGAATAAAGATATTTTCAAGTATTTCAGTTCTCTAAACACTTATTTCCTAAAACATGTTTTCTGAGGAAGCTACTAGCAAAGTGCTCTAACAAAATGAGAATATGAACTGAGACAGAAGAGCGCATAGGGCCAGCAGGTGGCGTAGTGGTTAAGGTGCTGAACTCCCACATGGTCAACCACAGTTGGAGTCCCAGATCCAGTGGCTTGCTTTCTCACTTTCCCTCTCTCTCTGTCTCTCTCTCCCTGGTCAAATTAAAGAATAATGATAATAAAAAATAAATTAAGTAATTATTTTTAAAAATTATCGTATTAATTATCATTATTATTTTAATTTGCTATAGGACACATACACACACCAGAGAGAGACACAGAGAAAGTGAGAAAGCAAGCTGCCAGGTCTGGGACTCAAACCAGAGTCGAGCATGTGGGAGTCTAGCACCTTAACCACTATTCCTCCTGCTGGCCCCAAAGTAAATAATTCTTTTAAAAAAAGAGAAAGAGAGAGAGAGAGAGAGAGAGAGAGAGAGCGAGAGAGAGAGAGAGCGCATAAAATCCAGAGAAAACATCCAGGAAAAGCAAACAAAAACAGGAAAGAGGAAATGGTGTTTTCAAGGAGGTAAAAGCAAAGGATTAAGAACAAAAGGAAGTGGCTTTAGAGCAGGCCTAGAAGGTAGCTGCCCCAGATATGGAAGTTTGTGGGTATCCTAATACACCATGTTATCTAATAGGGATAACTAGATAGTTTATAGGAAAGGTACTGAAACATATGGAAAGAATCATGGGAAAAAACTACAAAAATTAAGCAAGTAATATTTCTTCATACTAATTTGGGAAGATGGGAAAGGAGAGGAAGGTGTGATATATAGAAAAGCTGGATCCCCATGTACTAAAATAGAAGCCCAGAGATTATGTCTATAATGCATAAAGTGAGGAATAGCAGCATTTTATTTAAAAAATTATAAAGAGGGACCAGCAGATGGTGTAATGGTTATGATGCTGGACTCTCATGTAGTTGACCATGGTTTGATTCCAAAATCCAGAGGCTTGAAACTCACACCGGGCACACGTGCATGCCCAAAACCCAAGAGGAGAACAGAGGAGAAGGGGTTGCAGTGTGGCCATCCCTCCAGGGGGTAATTTCTTGTTTTCTATCTCTCTGTCTCTCTCTGTTTCTCTGGTAAACACAGGTACCCCATAGCAAAAAATCTCTCAAAAATAAGTAAATAAATAAATAAAATTGTATAGAGAACAGAAAAGATAGATACATGGATAGAAAATAGGTTCCTTTGGGAACAGGATTAGGAGCAGGAGGTAGATTAGGGAACTGTTATTTATATTCATAAGCCTTTTAGTATTTGACTTCATAAAACAATATGCATGGGAACAGCAGGTAGCACGGTGGTTGAGATGGCTAGATTCCCATATGGCTGACCACAGTTCAAGTCCCTGACCTGGCAATTTGAGAATTGCACTGGGCATATCTGTATGCATGCCCAAATTCCCGAAAAGAGAATGGAGGAGAAGGGACTGCAGCATGGCCATCACCCCTGCGGGTATAATTTCTCACTTTCCTTCCCTCTCTCTTTCTCTCTCTCTGGTGAGTGTATACACTCCACGGCAAAAAAAGGAAAAAAAAAAGCACAAATTATTTCATAAAAATAAAAATGAATAGGCAAACAAAAGTCAGTCTTTTTAAATTGTCTTTCTGCAAAATTCTCAGATGTAAATTAAGGAAGGAAATAATTTACTTCTTTTATTTGGAGCTGGGATGGAGCAGGCTGGTCCACATGCTCCTCCAACTATTCTCTTTAGAGAGTCTTGAACTTGGAAGAGTATGAGATGCCTTCTACCGATTTTGTTCTTCCTCTCCAAGGGAGCTACTTAAATAGTCCTAGTGCCACAATGGTCTCAGGTCACAGTAGTTCATGAGCCCAGAATAAATCAAGTCTCTCAGGAAAGCAGCTCTAATTCTTAATGAAACTACATTTTCTTTTGCTCTACTGGGTAGTTCATCAAACTTCTACTCTGTGCTTAATTCATTGTCTACAGCAATTAAGTGTGGAATCCTCACACTTGCTCTGTCCCTCTGCCATACTGATACACTCAATGATCTCAGTGGGAAGAACATAGATCCATAGAAGGCCATGGGAGTAAACCATCAATGGGTATATACCTCTACTATAAACAGAGCAATTCTGGTGTAGGTGGTCAAAGAAAAACACAGCATATTTATACATACCAAATAGAAAAGGACATATAAAAATGTAATACATATGCTATTTGTGCATTTCTTTATATGTCAATAGATTATATAAATACCCCAAACATCCTGCCTCCATAACCTGTATTAAGTGTAGTACATGTTCACACACTTCTACGTAGACACCCCAGAATAGAATAGCCTGAACCGATGCCGTTTTGCCTTCCTGACAAACGGGCATGAAATAACAGGCTGACATCTGCCTCTGCAGGTCATTCAAGTCAGCCTGCTACATGTCAAAATTCAAACTGCTCCATCCATCAACGGCAGACCCCAAATTAACGTAGCTTGGAAACTCAGCAGCAAGACAGTAACAGCCCAATTCAAAGTCTGACCTTCGAGGAATGGTGGGGTATGATGGAAAATTATTTCATGCCCTGCACCAAAGCCAACAATACAATTTGAAGAGATTTTCAGTTAAATTAATTTTAAAGAAAAATCCTCCAGTGTAGCAGTTTCACTCTTAGGATCTTATAAAAGGAGTGCCAAGCACAGAGATTTTTGCTATCGGGAAGCTCTGCCAGCACCTTTTGCAAAAGAACTAAAAACAATATTTTAGGCAAAATAGCTTTAAGTCATTTGCACTGTAGCACATACTGAAAGTCTTTATCCATAAGTGAAGAAATCATCAAGAGATTTAGTTCTTCATAGAATTTTTGGGAAACGGCTATTAGTTAAAATAAAATTGTAAATGAGATCAGTCCTTCCAGATTACAAATACAAATGAATCCTTTTCTGGAGATATTTTTAAAGGTAATGATTTTCCACTGCTCAATTGTAACAAAATTTATGCTGAGAGATTTTATAACCGGTACCCAAAGAAGACCACCAACTTAATAAATGAATCAGAATCTGATGCATAAAATTATTTTACCCACTGCTTTGGCTATGATGCAAAGTACAACATAGTTTCTAAAAAATGCTATTCATTTGTAACCAGTACATATTGAGCTATGCTTTAAATTCATGTTCCATTAAGGTGAGGTTACTTTTTTCTCCTTACAGAACATGGTTTTAAAACTCAATCTGAAAAGTTGCCCAGTGTTCCTTCCCAGGAATTCTAGTGCTTCTGTTAACGTGACTCCAGGTTCCAGTTGAAGGACTGTTTCACAAATTTATTAACAGAATGCTCAGTGTCTCCACTGTCCTAGCTCTCTGTCATACATATCTCTTCATCCCTTCACCCTTTGCCTAGAAACTGCCTTAAGTTCCCCCTAAAGCCAAAGCCCTTCCTTGGTTCTATCTTGTTCATGAGTAATGTCCCATTTTTCTCCTTCACCTTTCTTTATACTTTCTTTTCTTTTTTAATAGTTTTTAAAAGATTTATTTTATTTTATTTATTATTATTATTTTTTAATTGCTATAGGGCATATCTGCTCACCACAGAGAGACAGAGTGGGAGAGAGGGTAAGTGAGAAAGTAAGCCTTCAGGTCCGGGACTTGAACTACGGTCAGCTATGTGGGAATACAACACCCCAACCACCACGTCACCTGCAAGCCCCTTTTACAGTTTCTTAAAAATGTCATCAGTACCATCTCCCTTCAAATATTCTACTTAAAATTGTTTTGTTGTCTGGCTTCCATCCTTATCGTCACACTGAAATAGTAACTTCCTAATAGCTGAGTATAATGGCCTGTTTTTAGACTTGAGATTAATTCATCTTCCTACTGGTTGAACCACAATCCCCAATTGACCTATTGCATTCTTTCTTAAAACTCACCCACAAATAGCATTCATTTTTCTCAGTTTTTGTTTGATCCTTGATATGGGTAGTTCTAAGGTTGTGATTTAATACCTTCTCTTACGCATCCTCTCTTGGTTAAGACAGTCAACTGCAAATGCATGTTGGTGACTCCCAAGTCTTTTCCTTGCTCTTCAATTCCCTTTGGTTATCTTAGAGGTTCTGTATATGTGTATATATATGATGTATGTCTTGTTTTTACTTCTTTATAAAAAATAAATAACATGTGCTAGTATAATAAGCATTTATTAATAATTTTTTGACAACATTTACGTATGAAATTTTTAACGTAGCAAAAATTTAAAAGCGTAAAAAGCCATTAGGTTTAATTTCCTGACTAGTAAAACTGAAGTGGCTAAATTAGATGATTTATTTATTTTTTTTTTTTTTTGAGAGGTTTTCGCTATAGGGCACGTGCGCTCGCCAGACAGAGAGAGACAGAGAGAGAGAAAGCGAGAAATCACCCCCCAGGGGGGTTGGCCACGCCGCAATCCCTTCTCCTCCATTCTCCTCTCCAGATCTTGGGCACACGCGCACACACTCCCGGTGTGAGTTTTAAGCCACCGGGTCCAGGACGTGAACCGCGGTCGACTACGTGGGAGTCCAGCGACATAGCCATTACGCTAACTGCTGGTCCCTAAATTAGATGATTTTTAAAGCCCATTCCAGGTACGATACTGTGATTCTATGATTTTGTTTCTGTCTTTCCTAATCCTATGAGCCTTGAGGATAATGGTCAGACCTTAGTCTTTGTGCAACATATTCTAACTCATTCTCTTAAAGCCAAAAGCCAGTATTCTTGATGTTGTGGATATGGGGAAGTTAGCAGTCTCACAGTCTGCTGATGAGAATGTAAAGTGATATAATCTTTCTGATGGGAAATTTTAAATGTGTGTGAAAAGACATGGGGACGGCAGAAGATGTGGTGGTTAAGAGCACTGGACTCCCACATGGCTGATTGTGGTTCAAGTCCGGGATCTGGCGGCTCACTTTCTCACCTTCTTCTCTCTCTTTCTCTCTCTCATTCTATCCCTCTCTGGTCAAAATTAAAAATAAATAAATAAATAAAGTTAAATAAAATAATTCTTTAGGGAAAAAAAAGGCCATATACTTTGATTGAAATTCTATTTCCTCAATTTTTTAAAAAATATTTCATTTTGGGAACAACAGTTAGCATAATGGCTATGTTGCTGGACTCCCACCTAGTCGACTGCAGTTCAAGTCTCGGACCCAGTGGCTTAAACTCACGCTGGGCACATGTGCGTGCGTGCCCAAGATCCCAAGAGGAGAGTGGAGGAGAAAGGACTGCGGTGTGACCATCCCCCCTGGGGGTGATTTCTCACTTTCTGTCTCTCTGCCTCTCTCTGTCTTTCTGGCGAGCACATGCGCCCTTATAGCAAAAACCTCTCAAAAAAATTTTTTTTTCATTTAACTTTATTTACTTTAATTTGACCACAGAGGGACAGAGTAAGACAGAGACAGAGAAGAGGAAAGTGAGAAAGCAAACCACCAGGTCTAGGACTTGATCCACAGTTGGCCATGTGGGAGTCCAGTGCCCTTAAACACCATGCCACCTGCCAGCACCACCCCTACTCCCCAAATTTTACAGTAAAGGAATAAGTTATTTAATAAATATATTCACAGTAATATTTTTAATTATAATTAAATCATATAAACTTCCCAAATTAGGCAATGGATTAAAGAAGGTAAAGTGTGTCTTTATACTGGGATCTATGACTGACATACATTGAAAGATATGAAACAAACAGTTGTAAAAATCAAAACTAATTAGAGATGAGACAATAAAGGTATATATAACATAACATAGGAGATATGGTCAAAGTGGTACATGACCAAAACTTATCGTTTATATTTCATAGAAAATAAGAAAGAATGACAAAGTAACTAAATATCTGATTTAAAAGCTAGAAAAATAACAATAAGTCCAAAGAAAGCAGATAGGTAAGTTATAAAACAAAAAAATACACTTATATATTATAGTAAATGAAAAGATCAATAAAATAGGCAAATATCTGCCAAAAAATAAAGACAATATTAGCAAACAGGAAAAGAACACATCTACACATATTCTGTAGGAGACAGAAGCTGATAACTTATAAAGTACCTGAAAGCAAATGATCCAGAAACTGTATATTGAAACCTAAGTGAAATAAATAATTTTCTAAAATATATATATATATAAATTTCCAAAATGGCTCAAAAAGAAATTAAACAAAAATTCTGAATAGGCAATAACCACATGAGAAGCAGAAAAAGTTGTGCAATATCTACTCCCTCAAATGCCTCAGGCTCAGTCAGTTTTATAAGTGAGCTCATCCCACAGGGACCATATAATTTATCATCCAAACTGGGACACTTTGAGAGTGAAAGACAGCACAATTAATAATTAAGCTGCAACAATATGAGAAACAGGAATTGTTTCAGGCAAATCAGGACAAATGGTTATACTGGTTGTACCAACTTTCAAGGTATAAATAATGCTCAAGTCGTAGAAACTG
Organism: Tupaia tana; assembly: GCA_026018925.1. Taxonomy (NCBI): domain Eukaryota; kingdom Metazoa; phylum Chordata; class Mammalia; order Scandentia; family Tupaiidae; genus Tupaia; species Tupaia tana. The sequence continues at coordinate 16,367,786 of JAKSZU010000018.1, forward strand.
CACCACAGTTTTGAAAAAGATGAAAAGTATTCCACTTCACAGTTACAAAAAAACAGACAAAAAAGAAAAAAAAGAATAAAGGCCTACATCTACCGACACACATTCCTAAATAAGCAAAACATGAATACAACATGTACCCATAAATGTTACTTATAAATCATTAAGAAAAAAACTAATAGAAAAATGGTCAAAAGATACAAAATCAGTTTTTAGAAAATACAAATACAAACATACAAATGAATCATAAATGGATAAAAAATAAGCTCAAACCCATTAATGATGACTAACACATAAATAAAAAATAATGTGATATTTTAACGCACTTGATTGAAAAAATGTTAATCATAACATTAAATGCTAAAATGTGGTCTTTCATACTTTCGGTGATAATGTAAACTGTTGTTACCTTTTGAAGGATAATCTGGCAATTGTATATAAAAAATTAAATATACACATTTTCTTTAACTATTCATCAGTTTTTGGCTACTTAGGCCAATTCCATAACTTAGCTATTGTAAATAGTGCTGTAATAAACGTGGGAGTGTAGATAGCTCTTTGACCTGCTAATTTTCTTTCTTTCTTTCTTTCCTTCTTTCCTTCCTTCCTTCCTTCTTTCCTTCCTTCCTTCCTTCCTTCCTTCCTTCCTTCCTTCCTTCCTTCTTTCTTCCTTTCCTTTCCTTTCCTTTCCTTTCTCCTTTCCTTTCCTCTCTCTCTCTCTCTCTCTCTCTCTCTCTCTCTTTCTTTCAAGAGGTTTTTGCTATAGGGCGTGTGTGCTCACCAGAAAGACAGAGAGACAGAGAGACAGAAAGTGAGAAATCACCACCATCACCCCCACCCCCAGGGGTTGGCCATGCTGCAATCCCTTCTCTTCCATCTTCCTCTCGGGATCTTAGGCATGCTCGCACACGTGCCCAGCATGAATTTAAGCCACTGGGTCCAGGACTCGAACTGCGGTTGGCTACATGGGAGTGCAACAACATAGCCATTAGGCCAACTGCTGGTCCCAACCTGCTAATTTTCTTTCCTTGTATATACCCACTAAAGAGATTATTTAGTTTTTTGGGGGAATGTCTTTTCCATAATGGCAGTACTAATTTATATTCCCACCAACAGTACACAAGAATTTCCCTTTCTCCACTGCCTCATCAACATTTATTATTGTGTTTATTATTTTGGTGAGTTTTTAAATTACTTAAAAAAAAAAAAAACTATTCTAACTGGTGATATTTCAATATATTTTGGTTTGCATTTTCCTAATATTAGTGATGCTCAACATTATAAATGTACTTATTGGTCATTTGTATGTCTTCTTTAAAGAACTGACTGGGACCAGCAGTTCAAAGTCATGCTGGGCACATGTGTGGCATGCCCAAGATCCCAAGAGGAGAATAAAGGATGAGGGATTGCAGTGTGGCTATCCCCCGAGAGGTGATTTCTTACTTTCCCTCTCTCTGGTGAGCACATATGCCTTATTTGAGAAATCTAAAAAAAACAAAGACAAAATCCAAAAAATCAGAATTATCTGTTTAGATTGATTGCCTTTTTAAATTTTTTTTTTTTTAGTTTGCTATAGGGGATGTGCACTTATCAAAGAGAAACAAAGCAACAGAGAGAGAGAGGAAAAATGAGAAATCCCCCCCTAGATAGGTTGGCCACTCCACAATCCTTTTTCCTCCATTCTCTTCTCAGGACTTTGGGCATGCACACATATGCACCTTGCATGATTTTCAAGCTGCTGGGTCTGGGACTCGAACTGCTTAGTCAATGTGGGATCTAACTACCTTAACCTCCACACCATCTGCTGGCTGATTGCTCAATTTTTAATTGGATTAATTATTTTTTTAAGAGAGATTTTTGCTATAGGGCATGTGTGCTTGCCAGGAAGAAAGAAAGAGAGAAATCACCCCCCAGGGGGATGGCCATACTGCAATCCCTTCTCCTCCATTCTCTTCTTGGATTCTGGACATGCACGCACACACACCCAGCATGAGTTTAAGCTGTCAGGTCTGGGACTTGAACTGTGGCTGACTACACTGAAGTCCAGCAACATAACTGCTATGCCATCTGCTGGTTCCTAATTGGATTAATTAACTATTTTTTTGGTTCTTTTTTTGTTTGTTTGTTTGTTTTTGCTGTTGAGCTGTTTCAGTTTCTTGTATATTCTGGTTATTAATCTTGTGCAGGAATTATAATTTATAAATAATTTCCTCCATTCTGTAGGTTGACTCTTCACTCTCGATCATTTTCTTTGCTGTTCAGATGGTTTTTAGTTTGATACAATCATTTGTCTATTTTTACTGTTGTTGCCCATGTTTTTGAAGTCCTATTTTAAAAATCTTGCCTAACCCAATATCCTGAAGTATTTCCCCTATGTTTTGTTTTAGTTATTTTATGGTTTATGGTCTTATGTTTAAATCTTTAATCCATTTTGACTTAATTTTTGTATATGGTAATGGATAGGAATTTAGTTTCTTCTACATATGAATTTTCTATTTTCCCAGCACCAATACTGTAGAGAAGGTCCTTTCCCCAGAAATGTTCTTGGACCCATTAAGTCAAGATAAGTTTGTTTTATGTAGGTGGATTTACTTTGGGGTTCTCTATTTTGTAACATTAACCGATGTCTTTTTTTGGTACCACAAGGCAATATTAGTAAGCCATGAGAAAGGATAAAATTCTGTCATTTGAGGCAATAGGGGGAAATCTGGAGGAAATTATGCTAAGTAAAATAAGTCAAGCTTTGAAAGACAAATATCATGTATTCTCACTCATTACTTCAAGATAAGATTAATTTGCATAGAAACAGAGAGAGAAATGGTGGGTACCAGAAGCTGGGAAGAAAAGGAGAGTGAGGAAGAGAGAGAGGAAGGAAAGCTTAGTTCATAGATTCAAGCATGCAAACAGGCAAGTGGAATGAGTTCCAGAGTACTGTAACATGGTAGCAAAACTATACTTGGTGTCTCGGTCTATTACTGTGTTAGTTACAAAAATACCAGAAAATGGATACATTTTAGAGAGCAGAGTTTATTTGACTCATGATTCTAGCCAGGGGGAGAGTCAAAGGCATCACAAAATCGCGTAGCGCCAGATCTTAAGCAGAATGGCCACCCACAGGTTTCTACCTGTTCTGGTCTCCTTTTCCCTCTTGTAAATATATCAATCAAAGGGGTTTGAACTCAATCAAGGGGTTCTGCATAAATAACTTTATCACATCTATAAGCCTCACTCTGGGATACGATGAACAGACTAAGTTTTCACTTAACATCTTTACAATACAACCAAGTCCTAGCATACAAATTTTGGGGGGACATCCCAAATAAAAGCAGTTGATGACAAGTTCAATGTACAATTCAAAATAGCTAGAGCGGAAGATTTCAAATGATCACAACATAAAGTAAATGTTTGAGATGGTGGATGTGGTTAATGCTGCGATTTGATCATTATACATTGACATTGAAAAATCACATTATACTCCATAAATATGAAAAACTATTATATATCAATTTAAAATTATAATTAAAAAATAGGGGGACAAGCATCAAAAAAACTTGCATCTCCTTTGATAAGATATTTCCTCTGCTAGGAATCTACACTATAGGAACATTTGAATACAAAGATATGTGTGTGTAGAGGGTGCCCACTGCCACATTGTCTTAATTGTAACAAGTCAAAACAACCTAGACTACAAATATTTCAGGTAAAGAAAGAGACTAAGAGAGATTAAATTATCTGTCCAAGTTTACACTGTCATAAATTGAGTTTATAGGACTAGAAAAGGTTGTGCTGAAAGAAGGGTTTTAAAAACATAAAACAGGAGCCAGGTAGTGAGTGACAGAGTTATAATGCAACTGGACCCACATGAGAAAGGTTCAGGGATCTCCCTGCTCACGCCAGGCATGTGCATACATGCCTGTGATGTGCACCACTGATACAGGATATGGATCATGGTGTAAAGACCTTGTTAAGGATTTCACTCTCTTGCTCGTGGAATGAATGAATCAATCTGTCAATCAAACATATAACAGTTCACTAATATAAAATGAGAATATTATAGTTTGACTTGCTCTGCTGTTGGACAATTTCCATTCTAAGGTTCCCATGGTTGTTTATAATTCCTTGATTGTAACATAATAACTTATTTATGACAATCATCTCTTGCTCTCCAAAATCATGTCTGCTCTCGAGATAGGCAACTTTGGCCTTCAACATTTTCTGATTTTTAAATGTTTAATGGAAAAAAATGACTAATTTGCCTGGGTTGTTAAGTGCTATGTTAAAAAGTTCCCAAGATACAAGTATCTATACATTTGGATATTATGGTTATCATTTTCAATGTTAAATGTTTTGAAGTATCTACTATATTCAGAAGAAAAAGATCAACAGGAAGAAAATATTACAATAGTCTGAACCACATGGGACACCACTTTCTATGTTAACCATCATAACTATCTCTGCTTCAGAGAGAATAAGTGTTTCCTCTTTACAATGATGTTCTACAGGTAAGTAATGATTTACTACATAATATTAGAAAATAGTTTGAAAAATAAGTCATATTATACTCTTTTTTTCAAAGTGAAACTTGCAATATTTTAGAAAAAGCTTCTGACCTGGCTTCCTGTTGGTTTTTGGCTTTGGTCTCAATCTATACTGTTCCCTACTCAACATGTAATCATCATTAAGGGACGTGACACAATTCAGTCAGAACCTAGCTGTAAAACAGCATGCATGGCATGAGTCTCTTGTAGAATATAAATGAATATACGGGGTGCATATCCACATAAAGAGTCAGGAAGGATTTTTAAGTGACTGTCTGCATGATTACAGGTATTCTCTATTTTCTTGGCTTTGATTATTTATACATTCTGGTTTTCTAAAATTAATATGCATAAGCTGTATATTTAAAAATTCTCAATAACTTAAAAAATTCTCTCTAGGGATTTTAATGTTCACTTACCAAGAATTTGGGTTAGAAAACCTGGTGCCTTGCATTTCCTGGCCAGTTAGATTATTTGTAACACCTTTGGAACATAAATAACCTTTCCTAATGGTTAGTACTCAAATTTATGAGGCTGAAGGGCAAACTTCAAGAGCATCAGCCCATGCCTAGTGGAACTTGTTTTGGCAATAATTTATAAGAGTCCAAAAAAATCAAAAGGGCAGTTAGAATAATTTTGAACATTGTAGAGGAAAATATACTAATGATTAAAAGTATAGGTTGTGGTTTAGACAGATCTGGGTCTGATGTACAGATCTACCACTTAAAAATGTATAACATAGGCCCAACAGGTGGTGTGGTGGTTAAGGTGTTGGACTCCCACATGGCCAACGGTGGTTTGATTTCCAGATCCAATGGCTTGAAAATCACGTCAGGTGTATGTGCATGTGTGCACAAAATCCCAGCAAGAGAATGGAGTAGAAGGGACTGCAGCATGGCAATCCCCCCTGGGGGATGATTTCTCATTTTCCCTCTCACTGTCTCTTAATTCTGGCAAGCGCATGCTTCCTATAGCAAAACAAAAACACAAAAACAAAACAAAAACTTAAAAAGTTTTATGATAATGAATAATTTTTTAATTTCTTGGTTTACTCATCTTTAAATGAAGAAAATACTAGTAACCATACCTTGCGAGAACTATGATTCCCACAAAGTTGGAGTCAGGAATTTACCACAGCAGACTTTCACTACATTGCTTCTGTCCATGGCTTTGGATTTCTCCCAAAACTGAGTAACAAAGTTTGTTCTTCACATTCTGAGTGGTGATTCTTTTTTTTTTTTTTTTTTTTTTGGAGAGGTTTTCACTATAGGGCGCGTGCGCTCGCCAGATAGACACTTAGAGACAGAAAGCGAGAAATCACCCCCCCCCCAGAGCGGATGGTCAGCCGCAATCCCTTCTCCTCCATTCTCCTCTCTGGATCTTGGGCACACACGCACACGTGCCCGGCGTGAGTTTTAAGCCACCGGGTCCGGGACGCGAGCCGCGGTCGACTACGCGGGAGTCCAGCGACATAGCCATTACGCTAACTGCTGGTTCCCCTGAGTGGTGATTCAAGTAAGAGCAAAAACCAAGCTTAAAACTCATTTTTTGGGAATATGGCAAGCTAGGTTATTTGGACCAATCCCTCAATGGAAAATAATCATAAATGATACTGGGCTTTTTTAAGAAGTAAGGTCTTGAGATGATTAAAGATCTGATAAGGTAGCAAAAAAATTTTAGTTCAAAATATCAGAAAACAGAAACCTAAAGAAGGAAGCACAGCACTCAGTTTAATTTACCCTAAAGGCATTATCCAGGAATGCTAACTTCTCCACATTAAACTGGATTCCCAAAAGTTCACGCCCTCAGAATAAGAGTAATCCAGAAGACCAATCCACCCCTCCTTGACTCTGAGCAGACTGAGTTACAGTTTCCTAGGCACTAAGTAGAACAGAAAGAAAAAAAAAAAAAAGATATTAAAAGGAAAAGCTATCCTTACTCAAATCTGCAGAATAAATTCACATCAACTAAGAATTCCAAAGGAACCTAAGATCAAGAATTCAATGTACAGCAACCTTGAAGGCAATTCTCCTAAGTGCCTGGCTAACCAAACTCAGATCCTCTATGGAGGTAGCCACCCATTATCACAGATCTCAAATAAAACCTACATATAACTGTATTTAAGGACAGTAAGTATTGGGTTGTTGGAAAAGTCATGACACATTTTTGCATAGAAAATTTTTTTGACAACCTAAATAGTTCAGAAAAAATAAACACACACACACATGTGTGTGTGTGAGTATATATGTATATTTGTGTCTGTGTATGAACAGAAAAAGTCAATAAGGATACAGAAGATTTAAATAACATGACTAACGTACTTGATCTAATAACCTACACAGAACACTACAAAACTGCATAATTTTTTTCCGAAAATATGGAATATTTCCAAAAATTCACCAATGTTGAACAATAAAGCAAGTCTCAAAAAACTTCTAAGAATGTCTGGGGGCCGGCAAGTGACATGGTGGTTAAGGGCACTGGACTCCCAAATGGCTGACAGTGGTTCAAGTCCCGGGCCTGGTAGCTTGCTTTCTCATTCTCTCTCACTCTGTCCCTCTCTGGTCAAACTAAAATAAATAAATAAGTGAACAAATAAATAAAGTTAAATAAATAAAAAAAAAATTTTAAAGAGAACATTTTCTTTAATTGGACCTCAGTTAAACTAGAAACTAATAAACAAAAATAAAACTAGAAAATCCCCCAAGACCAGCAGGTGGTGGGGTAGTTAAGGCACTGGACTCCCACATGGCCAACCACAGTTCGAGTCCCAGATCTGCTGGCTTGAAAAATCACACTGGGCATGTGTGCATGTATACCCAAAATCCCAGGGGGGAGAACAGAGAAGGGATTAGGGCATGGCCATCCCCTCTGGGGAATGATTTCTCACTTTCCCTCTGTCTCTACCTCTTTCTCTGTGTCTCTGGCAAGTACACAGGCCCTATAGCAAAAACTAAAGTCAATCAATCCAGACATAGGTTGTCTATCTGCCATTCTGCAGTGATCATCATATGTAATGTTGACATGCTGAATTCTTTTCCCCTTTAGATCAGGAAAACGGATGCTGATATTATCACTTCTACTCAGAGGTCACAACCAGCAAAAAAAGGCAAAGAAAAAGAGATAAAATAAAGATGAAATAAGGGACCAGCAGATGGTGTAATGGTTACGTTGCTGGACTCTAACTTAGTCGACCATGGTTTGAGTCCCAGACCTGGCAGCTTAAAACTCACACTGGGCGCATGTGCATGGGTACCCGAGATCCCAAGAGGAGAATGGAAGAGAAGGGGTTGTGGCATGGCCATCCCCCCTGGGAGTGATTTCTTGCTTTCTGTCTCTCCGGCAAATGCATGCATCCTTTATTAAAAATGTCTCCAAAAAAGATGAAATAAAGCTGTCATTTTTCTCATGTTTACATTATTATATAGAGAGAAATTTAAAAATAAAATAGTGACAAGTTATTAAATTAAAAAGAGACCTTACCAAGTCTGATGCAAATTGATAAACTAAATCAATTATACATTGGTAATAGAAAATTGGAAAATAAATATAAAAGATACAAGTTACAACATCAAAAATGTTAAATAACAGAATAGGGCTGGCCCTGTACTGCAATAGGTAGACATAGTACAGCAGAAGCTGACCACGTTGCTGTCCAGGGTTTGAATCCTAGACCCAGTGGCTTACACACTGGGATGCAAATACGTGCCCAGGTTCTGGACAGGCTGAAAAAATCAGAGGAACAAGAAATGTAGAGTGGCCAGACTTTTTGAGGGAGTGTATTTTTTCTCTCCTCTCTCTTGCACGTATGCATATGTGCCTTCTGGCATTTAAAAAAAAAATAGGAAGAGAAGAAAACAAAAAAGAGAAATCTAACAAAAAGTTTGTTTCAAAATTTAATAAATGAAAATACACATGATCTTATTAATAATCATGGTTATACAAATAAAAACCACCAAGTAATATCATTACTACTAAATTGACTAAAAGTTAAAAGTCTTACATTAACAAGTGTTAAGGAAGCTGTTGAGTGACGGGAATTATAAAACATTTCTAGTGAGAATGTAAACGGAAAAAAAAAAAAAAAAACTTTGATGAACCATTTGGCATTTAATAGTCAAGCTGAAGATGTCATAATCAGTGACCCATTATTTCTATTCCTAGATGTACATGCATTCCAGAAAAATTCACCAAAAATTCATATAAAGAATCTTTGTAGAAGCATTTTTTTTCACTATTTCTCACTGAAAACAACCCAAATGCTCACTAAGAACTGAAGAAATAAATAAATTTTGGTATAATTATATAATGGAATACTATACAATGATAAAAATGAATTAATTATAGCTATTCAAGCACTTAAATGAGGATGGGTAAACTACAGTCCCAATTCTGGCCTGTTTTGATAAAGTGTTACTGGGATATAACCACGTTCATTCATTTACATGTTGTCTGGTCTGTGGTTGCTTTCATGCTATGACATTAGAAATGAGTATTTGCAACAGAAACCATGTGGTCTGCAAAATCAGAAGTCTTTACTGTGTGATCCTTTACAGAATAAGATGCTGACTCTTATCTGAAATGAATCTTGCAATCATAATGTTAACCAAAAGAAACAAGTAACGAAGAATTTATGACAAATGATTGTATCTGTATAAACGGCCTGGCAAAACTAAATTATATGCTTTAGGGTTGCATACCTATGTAGTAAAATTTAAAAGCAATACAAACAAATGATTATCTTAAAAGGTATGATAGGGGTTGTGTTTGGAAAGGATGAAGGGATTGAGATTAGAGAGGAAACCAAAGGAGACTTCTGGGGAGCTGATAGTATCTTGTTCCTTAATCTGGGTGGGACATACATAGAAGTTCATTTATCGAACTGAATGCATGTGTGTGCATGTTTTATATTGTTTTCTGACTGTATGATAAATTTTATGCTTAAAGCAAAAAAAAAAAAAGTATTGCTGCCATTATCTAGTTTATCATTTTAAAGCAAAATTTAAAGCAAAATGTTTTAACCATATTCAAATTTAAGCGTGACTTAATACTATATACATTTTTTTTAAAAATTACAACACATGGGCTGGCAGGTGACATGGTGGTTAAGAGTGCTAGATTCCCATATGGAAGACCACGGTTTGAGTCCCGGACCTGGTGGCTTGCTTTCTCACTTTCCCTTTCTCTCTCTCTCTGACCAAATTTAAAAGTAATAATAACAAGTGGAATTAAGTAAATAAACATTTTTTAAAATGACAACACATTCAAGTTCTGCTTACTCCTTTCTTACTCTTCCTAAATTTTAAACATAAAATTCAAAAGCTGCCAATATAAACAAATTATTCGTAGTTTTAGTCACAAATGCATTTCTGTTATAATAGTAATCCAAGTCCTAGTAAGAATGTCAATATGTATGAGCCAGAGGGTCAACTAGAAGTTTCATGGTAGCCAGAATATTTTTAAGCAAACAATAGTTTTCTTCTTCAAAAGTAATTAGATTTTTTCCTTTGCTCATTAGCATTTAAGATATAAACATATAAATATAAGTCCTAATTATTATTCTAACAGCTTTATTGAGATATAACTCACATACCATACAATTTGCCTATTTAAAATGTATAATTCAATGGATTTTAGTATACTCAGTTATACAACCATCATCACAATCAATTTTAGAACATTTTATCATCTCCAGAAGAAACCCGGCACTCTTTAGCTATTACCTCCCAAACATTCCATCTTTTCTTTCCCTTTCAGACCTAGGCAACTACTAATCTATGCTACATTTACGCAGATTTGCCTATTCTGAGCATTTAACATACATGAATTAATATATAATATGTGGTATTTGGGGCTGTACTCTTTCACTTAGCATAATATTTCAAGGTTTACCACATTCGTCAGTATCTCACTATTTTCAATGGTGGAATATTGCTCCATATTATGGATATACCACATTTTGTTTATCCATTCCTCAGTTGATGGACATTCAGATTGTTTTCACCTTCTTACTTTTGTAATAAATGCTACTATGAAGAAATGCATACAAATTTGTGTGGAAATATGTCTTTATTTCTCGGGTATATGTTGATGAATGGAATTATTCCTAATATTATAACATTTGACTTATGTCTCACCACAAGATACTATAATTCAGAGGAGAAATTACAGCACTTTGTAAATTGTTTTAAGAGAGTAGATTTTGTGACCTGAACTTGTATTTAGTTTTCTAAAGCTAATTACCACTTTAATGAAAAGTACATATAACTCTGGGGGACCAGCAGTTAGAGTAATGGCTATGTCACTGGACTCCCATGTAGTCGACCGTGGTTGGAGTCCCAGACCCAGTGGCTTAAACTCACGCCAGGCGCATGTGCATGCATGCCCAAGATCCCAAGAGCAGAATGGAGGAGAAGGGATTGTGGTGTGGCCATCCCCCCTGGGGGGTGATTTTTCACTTTCTGTCTCTCTGTCTCTGTCTGTGTTTCTGGCAAGCGCACGTGCCCTATAGTGAAAACTTCTCCAAAAAAAAAAAAAAAAAAAAAAAGTACATATAACTTTTATTGTAAATGAGACAATATCACAGTTAACACTGCATTTATTATTTTGGTGACTATTAAGAAATTTGTTCAACTACAACATGACTTTCAGGAAATACTAGTCTTTTAAACATATGGAAGTTTTCTTAAAATAATCTCATACTTTAAGAGTTTTCCAGACTAGGATGAAAACCCATCTAATTGTTTTTTATTTAAAAAAATTTTTATGACCTATCTTGCCTCCTATATCATTAGAACCTGAGTAAGTCCAAATATATTTAATATTTTTAAAAGAATTATTTATTTACTTCTACTTATTATTTCATTTGACAAGAGAGAGTCAAAGAGAGAGAGAAAGGGAAAGCAAGAAAGCGAGAAAGCGAGAAAGCAAGCCACCAGGTCTGGGACTTGAACCGCATTCAGCCATGTGGGAATGAATCTAGCACCTTTAACCACCACGTCACCTGCTGGCCCCTATATTTACTATTTTTTAATGATACCAAAACCTTCTGCAATTTAAAAAGATTTATTTAATTGTCAGGGGGCACATGTGCTTACCAGAGAGCCAGAAAGAAGGAACCAAGAAAGGGGAGAATGCATCCCCCAATAGGCATGGTCACACCATAATCCCTTCTCCCCCATTTCTCCATCCTGTCAGGATCTGAAGTTTGCACACACACATACACCCCTGGCATGTTTTTCAAACTGCTGGGGCCAGGATTCAAACTGTGGCCTGTCTTGTGAGATCCAGCTCTCTTAACTACAAGGCTATAAGATCAGCCCTAAAAAGATTTTTTTGAATGGAGTTCTGATACATGCTATAACATGGATGAGCCTTGAAAATATGCTAAGTCTAAGAAACCAGAGACAAAGGTCGCATACTCGATGACTATCAATTGCTCACAACAGACAAATACTTAGTCAGAAAGTGAATTAGTGATTGCCTAGAGTTGGAAGAAAAGGAAAGGGAGACTGGGGCTGATGGCTAGGTAGCCTGGGGTTTCTACGGTAATGAAAACGTTTTAAATTGTTCATGGTTATGGCTACACAACTCTGAATAAACTGAAGGTCACTGGATTATACCCTTTACATGGGTGAATTTTATGGTATGTGAATTATATCTCAATATTTCTAAATAAAAATATATCATATATATGTATATATATTATAAATAATATATTTACTTAAAGCAGGCTAAAAAAGGTCTGGCCCCACAACCTAATGGTTAAGAAAGCTATATTCTGGGACCAGCAGTTAGTGTAATGGCTATGTCACTGGACTCCCACGTAGTCGACCGCAGTTCACGTCCCGGACCCAGTGGCTTAAAACTCATGCCGGGCACGTGTGTGTGCGTGCCCAAGATCCCGAGAAGAGAATGGAGGAGAAGGGATTGTGGCATGGCCATCTCCCCTGGGGGAGTGATTCCTCGCTTTCTGTCTCTCTGTCTCTCTCTGTCTGTCTGGCGAGCGCACGCACCCTATAGCAAAAAACTCTCAAAAAAAAAAAAAAAAAAAAAAAAAAGAAAGAAAAAGAAAAAAGAAAAAGAAAGCTGTATTCTACCATGGCCAACTGTGGTTCAAATCCTGGCTGGCAGCTCGAGAAACATGTTGGAAGTGTATGTACATGGGCCCCAAATCCTAACAGGATGGAGAAATCGAGAAGGGACTGTGTCGTGACCATGCCTCATTGAGTGCTTCTTTCTGTCTCTCCCTTTCTCTGTCTGTCCCTGGCAAGCACATGTGCTCTCTGGCAGCTTTTTTTTTTTTTTTTTTTTTTTTTAAGAAGAAAAGCAAACTTAAAAAGTTGATGTTTTGAAGACTTAGTACAAACTATTAACTAAGACTGGAAACAAAACATTCTGTAAAACTATTACATCTTCATTTTAAATCTATTTGCATAGCTGTGTAACAAGCAAAACTTCAAATTTGACCCTATAATTATTATTTTAAAAGCAAAATAAATGGAGAACTCAGTATTTACCTTAAACTACTTTTTTTTTTTTTAATTAGCACCTACTTTTCTCCCAAACCCACTAAGATTCTGAGAGGTAACAAAAGGGAAAATAAAAGAATTTTGAACTTATCTACTGCCTTCAAAAACACAGATTTTACAACTAGCAGATTTCTGTTGAAAATTCTAAGTGAAAAAGAAAGCAACAATAACAAAGAAGAGCGAGAAACATGAGAGTGAGGTTAAGAAGAGCTAATGAAAAAAAAATTTTAAGAAACTAAGAGTTGAGGAGAATTGGGACCGATAATAGATGGCACAATGGTTATGTCACTGGACTCCCAAGTAGTCAACTGTTTTTCGAGTCCCAGATCCAGCGCTTAAAATTCACATTGGGTGTGTGCCCAAAATATGAAGAGGAGAATGGAGGAGAAGGGATTGTGGTGTGGCCATCCTCCCAGCGGGGGTGATCTCTTGCTTTCTGTATCTCTGTTTCTCTCTGTCTTTCTGGTGAGCCTAGGTGCCCTATAGCCAAAATCTCTCTTTAAAAAAAAAAAAAAAAAAAAAAAAAGAGAGAGTACAGGAGAAAGAGACAAAGGGATGAAAAACAAAATAACAAAAGGGAGGTTTGGTTGGATTTCATCAGTGATGAGAAAGTCTGCCCAAATATATTGATATATGGTCCCCACAGGACGCACCTTGTTTAGATATACAAGTAAGGGGCAAACAGAGACATGATATGGCAAAACCAAAAGCAGCACCACATTTGACCCATCAGCCTGGATGACAGGCACGAACTCACACTCTGGAACATCTCTGCAGCCAAATATGCACGTATGTGCAGAAAACGCCCTTGTCTGCTGGAGACCTGGGAGATAAGAAGAACCCTGAAGCAGTTTCAAAGAAAATCAGCATCCTTCAGTCTAATTAAAACCTACTTTTATTTCATTTGTATGAGAGTGTCAGGTTCCATTAGAGGCCACATACAGTTTGGCTCTGAGAAGAATGGTGGCTTTCTTTCACAAAGAAAAACAGGGGAAGAGAAATAATTCCTAAATGTCATGATCATAGGTTCCTGGGGCGGCGTGCCTACTCACAAGGTCTTAATGTCCCCGGGGAGGGGGCTAAAAGCGCTCTTGTCAGCTCTATAGAGAGATTCGGGCTCCCCTTATATAAAAATACAGTATTCTTAGCCAACTGAGCACACACATTCATTAGGCAAGAAGAGAATGGTAAATTCTCTCCTACGTTTGCAGTTCTGTGCCCCAATGGGAGAAGAGTGTAACTTATTTGCTTGCGGTTTGTGTTTATCTGTGTAGACTCACCCTGGTTTGTATCATGTAACATGCCTTCTTATTGCACCTAGTTCCAAAATACTTAATGTGAGTTTCCTTATTAGCGGCAAGTGGGTCTGTTGAAGCTAAAGGAAGCCATTTAATAAAAAATAGAGCCACTCAAATGAACATGGATTGAAAAAAAATTTAGATTGATGGAGCTAGGTTGGTCACTGTAATTACGGAAGGTGTATCATTTCCTAAGCTCTCTTTGCATTAAGTGTATGCCATACATTTATCAGACATAATTAGCACTTTAGGTGACAATGATTTGATTTCTTTCCTTGTAATAAAAGCCCTCTGTGTTGGCATATACATTCAGAATGGGAAATTGAACACTGTTGCTGTTTATTCCCCTGAGGCAAAATTTAGGACAAACTGGGGAAAATATGGAGAGGGCTTACAGAACAGCCCTTTGTGAATTTTGCAAACAGAAAAAGAAAATAGTTCAATAAAAGCTTTTAAGGATCACAGTCAAACGTGTGCCTTTTGAAAGCAAAGGATATCTATGGAACGTTTCTCTACTTTCAAAGTCAGCATTTAACTTTCCTTTAGATGTGAACAAACCCACACTAAATTGATTCACAGGCACAACCACAAAACTGGACACATTTAAATTACTGTGTAGGAACCAGGAAAGTATTTGTGCTGTCTTCTCGGAGGGGACAGAAGAAAACAGTTTTAAATTTATTTCAAATAAATATTGATCCTTCCTATCCCTTCACTGCCACCATTAAGAATTGCGTTAATCTACTTTTCTGCAAATTAAAACACTTACATAAACATTAAGGGGTTTTGTTATTTTTTATATAAGAGAGAAGGAGAAACTGGGAGGCTGCTCTATTGTGTACGGTTCATAAAAGATGCTGTCCTCTTGAAATCTGTAACCCCATGAGAAATGCTGTGAAAACTCATGCTTTTGCATTTAAATCTTCTTAAAAAGTGATTATCGCCTCTTTTCCATCAACCCAAAATGTGACAGGTAAGATAACTGATTCCTTTGATAGTATAAATTAACCAGAAATTAAGTCACATCATGATTGTTAAAATAACTATTTCTAAAGTAAATCTAATTTTATTAGTTAACAGAAATCTTCCCACTTGTATTGACCTTGATTTTTTGCTTAATTCTAAAATGTGTTCTATCGGAATGCCAATACACAGATGCTGACCTGTTTGTTAGAGGGTGACTTTTGCATGCAGCCTCTATGGCAATGATTCTAAAATTCTTACGATGTCACAAAAGTAAAGAAGAAATGAGAGATGGCTAAGTTGCACATCTTTTCTTAAAGCTCTTCATTTTATATTTTCTTAAACTTACATGGACCTTTTACTGACCTAAATAAAATAATGTTAAAGAAACCATCCTGGTTTGAATAAGATCTTATTTTAAAAATGTTTAAGTAATAAACCAGATACATACAATGAAATCCCTTGAAAAATGAGTATGGAGAGTAGATTATGACATAAACATATTTTGCCTATAGTGCCTTTTAGAGTTAACTCATTATAACTTAGAAATGTATAAGCATGAAAAGAGTTCAACTGTTGGATGCGTTATATCCTTGCCTAAGCATAGATTTTCTAAAAAGGATGTGTGAAGTATGAGCAATGGTTGCAAAAAACAATGCTTCTTACCTAATTTTTAGCTTGAGTCAGGTGGAGGTAAATGCCACAAATGAAAAAGTCCTATATAGGTATGCTCCCCAATAGTTATTATTGTGTTTTCACAACATAAGAAACATTTCAGTTAGAAACTCAAATCTGATTTCTGCAGCTTTGCACCTGTAGCATACAGTTTGGGGGATAAAAACTCCAAAAAATGTTGAGGATAGACATGAGGGATCAAAAAGAAAATGAAAAGAATGAGTCATATGAAAACTCGGGGTTCCCAGGCAAGGCTGAGCTTGGCAGAATGCGTCTGCAGGTGACCACGTAGGCGCGGACTCAGATCATGCACGAGCGTGAAAGAGTCATATTAAAGCTCGATATTATGAGGTCATATAATCACCTGTTTCTCACAAAAATAATATTTGTTAAAACTAACTAGTTACTAAACAGCTTTTCAACCACTTCTTTGCAAATGAAAAGAAAGCCTTTCCTCAGATTCTTACATATAATTTTACATCAGTAACATGAGATCCTTTTCTCTCTCTCCTATGAATATTTTTAAATAAACATCAATGACCTATGATCATGAGGTTCTTCCTATTCTTTGTCATTAATGAATATCTTGTCCCTTTGTGAGACGTACGCACATATATACAGAACACACATACGGGTTGTCAGAAAGCACTTTCGATTTTTCTCCTATACCCCCTAGGATGATGTGGGAACCTCATGTCAAAAACCCTCACTTTAGAACAATAAATAAATAAACCAGCCACAGCCTTCCTGAGGCTGGCCAACTCTAGCATAAGTAATTCAAGAGGCTGAGAGATGCCAGATAAATTTGATTACTATAAAAGATGGGAATATGTTTCTTTCCTTTGAGAATTCACAAAAAGGGGTCAAAAACAAAGCAATGCTGAAAGCGAACAATTTCATTTCGCCTGCAATTCAAGGCGAAAATTCAAAGGCAATTTTGTAGGAACATTTTATCACAATTTTATAGACCCTCATTTCCTGCACACATCACAATCTTTAATTTCTGAAAGAGGAAAGCAAGAAAAGGGAAAGTGGGCGGGGGAGAGAGGGTGAGGAGGCTGAGACCAACTGTGAGGGGCTTTTTCTTCTTCTTCTTTAAGATATAAATGCAGATATTTATAAAGCAGTGAGAGATTTGTAAATCTTTCTTCAAAGCTGAACCTACTGCTGGGATTGTGATTTGCTAAAAGCTGCTATAGGCATACTCCAAAACTCAGCAGGGTCATCTCTCCCCTTCCAAAAAAAATAAAATAAAAAGAGGTTGGGACTGGGGGGAGGAAAGAAAGCTCCTCTGATTAGTAGTGTCTCAACAGACAGGGGTTTGAGAAAACTGTTTTTGTTTTATACCTTCTCCCTGACTCATTTTTTCCTTCCTTTCCAAATACACAAAAAGAACATTCTAAACTCAATATCTCACTTCCCATCTTTTTGTCTAATTGACCCTCCTGAATGTTGTTTAGAAATGGAGTCATTTCTCAAAGACAAGCTGTTAGGTGGCCCTCTGGAAGGTCACAGTCCAAGGATGAATGAGACAGGCACTGGTCCTAGGGCACCCTGACCCCTGCCACCCCCACCCTGGGTTCCTGTCTGGGGTAGGGAATGGTGCTATTTGCTGGGAGCACCAAGATTGGGTCTCCAGTTCCCAACTCGCCAACAACTTCATGTGTGACCTCAGAGGAAAGTCTCAAACTCTCATTTCCTGCAGGGCATGATAAATTAAAGTCCTACTGGCTTCCCAAAGTCATTAGGATGGCAGAAGGAACAGGAGTTGAGAACACTCTACTCATTTTGTACACGGATGCATCCCCAAGACCCAGAACATATCTAGGAGAGGAGACAACAAAAAACATTCGTTTTGTTTTTGTTTTCGTTTTTACCCCCTTAGTTTGCTGCAGAGTGCATATACTTGTTGGACAGAGACAGAGAGAAGGAAAGTGAGAAAGCAGCCCCCAAAGGGGATGGCCACACTGTAATCCCTTCTCGTTCTTTCTCCTCTTGGTATGTGGAGCACACGTGCACACACATGCCCGATGCGTCTGTTAAGCCACCAGTTCGGGATTCAAATCACACAGTGGGCCATGTGGGATCTATCCACCTCAGCCACAATGCCATTGGCTGGCCCTTTTTTGGTTTTGTTTTGTTTTAACTGCCATAGGGTACTGATGCTCATCAGAGAGAGAAGGAGAAAGCATTCTTCTGATGGATGTGGTCATGCTGCAATCCCTTCTTCCACTTCTCCATCCCACCAGGATTTGGGGCACACATGCACACACACCTGGCATGTTTTCCAAGCTGCCAGGTCAGGACTCAAACCTCAGTCAGCCATGTAGGATATGGTTCCTTTAACCACTAAGTTACGGGACAATACTGAAAAATATTTTTCAATGAAGGAGTGAATCTATTTTGGAAAGCATAAGCTTTGAAAATGATATAAAACTATAAAAAGAGATACTAAAAGAAAGTGAATGATGTATAGTGCTAAGGATCTTCTATTTCTGATATGCAACTGGACTGGTTTCAGGACGGCACAGACATTTTTTTCTCATTGGAGCAATTAAACCCTATTTACTATAATCACCTCCTGGACTACCTCAGGCATTTACACACTGATAAGATACATTCACAGACTCAGAAGGCTGCTGAGTGCATTTGGACTATGGTGAACACACCCATGTAGAGATGTGGCCTAGTGACTATTTGACTTTGAGAAAGGAAAGTGGTTTAAACAAAGGGAAAAAAAGAAAACCCTTTTCTATGTCACTAGTCTCCAAACTGAACCAGGCACCACTGCCAATTAGGAGGGCAACATAACCGTACAAAACAGTACTGCCGACTTTTTTTCTGCTTGCCTAAAACTCTTGTTTTCTGGGGGAAATCCTGGCATAGGCTGGTACCATTTAGAGCTGACCTAAATTCTCATGAAGAACAAAGAGCCACCATACATGGAAGAATCAGGCATTGACAATTGCATAGATATCCAATATAAAAATCTAACATGGTTCAAGTTTAACATCAAAGGCTTTATACATAGCATAGTGCTATATATAAACCACTTAAGTTCTATGTAATAGCTGCATATTTATATCCTTCAGAAACCTACTTTTTAAAATGCTAGTTCCTTATTCAGTGATTGTAACTGGTTAAAAAAATCAATCAATATCTACAAATAGCCACAAATCTATATTGAAATTTGAAATCCCATAGTATTTGCCTCCTTGAACTTCCAATCCTAAGGAACCACCATATTTATTCTCCTATTGAGAGATCATCACAGTATGTTCAGTACCACTTGGAGATCAATTAAGATAAGATACGGCAGTAACTATAGAAAACATTTGTATGAAGAAGCTACCACCCAGTTACATACTAACTAAATGAAATAGGTAAATACACAATGTGCTAAAAAAGAAATTTTAACAAAGCATTCAGATACACCCAAAAGAAAAATAATTGCATATGGCAATAATTTTGCCTTTTGTTACCTACATTATTTTTTTGTAGATAGCTGATACTTAACTTATTTCCATACTTTATCTAAATTTATTTATAATATAGACTGGTATAAATGAGATGTCTACAGCACAGAAGGAAAGTCACAAACTTGCATTTCCTACAGGGCATGATAAATAAAAGTCCATTAGGGATGGCAGGTGCTTTTCATTCACTTATTTGTTTAACAAATATGCTAACGCCTCCTGTCTGCTGATGATTCCACAGTGGATAAGAGAAGCATGTTCTTGTCCTCATAGAGCTTACTGTCTAATGCAAGAGATGAATAAATAATCAAATATAGTGTCTCAAATATAATGAAAGATACAGCAGGTACCTGAGGGCCACTGAGAAGATGATCTCCTAAATCATAGCTACTCCATTAATAAGAGGAAGCCAAAACCCAGATGGCAGTGAGCTGACCAAGGTGATGTCTAGTCAAATGAAGGACCTGAAAGTGGGATTATGACTTAGGAAAATGAATACATTTCAGAATATCTGCTTTACTAAAGTAATTAATTTTAGAAGGATATGTGATACAAATAAATTATATATTTTAAGAATTTCTTATTAACTTTATTATTATTATTTTCCAGTTTGATCAGAGAGAGAGAGAGAGAGAGAAACAGAGAGAGAGAGAGAGAAAGAGAGAGAGAGAGAGGGAAAGTGAGAAAGCAAGCCACGAGGTCTGGAACTTGAACCATGGTCAGCCATGGGGGGTCCAGCCTTTAGCCACCATATCACCTGCCAGACTCAAAATTCTATTTTTTTTTTTAAGAGAAATTTTTGCTAGAGGGCATGTGTACTCACTGGAGAGACAGAAAGAAAGAAATCAGTCCCCAGGGGGGACGGCCATGCTGTAATCCCTCTCTTCCATTCTCCTCTCAGGATTTTGGGCCTGCATGCACACACATTATGTGAGTTTCAAGCCTCTGGGTCCAGGACTCAAACTGCAGTTGACCATGTGGGATTCCAGCAACGTAACCATTACACCATCTGCTGGTCCCTGATACAAACAAATTCTTAAACCATAAATAGAGAGATGGTTTGGTATCACTGAAGACCATTTTTTTATTTTTTTTATCATATCAGATGGTCATTTTTAAAATTTTTGTTCAATAACCTCTAAGTAGTCTGAGTGGATGTTTAGAGATGGTGGGCTGGAGAATTTATTCAGGTCTAGAAAACCGGATATAGTTTAAAGGATTCAAATCTCTATACCCTATTAGGCCAGTATATCCTTTACTCACAAAGCAGAGATGTTACATGGGATTCCATTAAGTGATGCTCATCTAGAAAAAGAACCGCCAATTCAGGGCCAGCAGGCAGCATGGTGGTTAAAAGTACTGGATTCCCACAAGGCCGGTCGTGGTTTGAGTACTGGACCTGGCAGCTTGCTTTTTCTCTTTCTCTTCTCTCTCTCTGTTCAAATAATAATAATAATAATAATAATAATAATAATAATAATAATAAATGGAATTAAATAAATAATTCTTTAAAAAATAACCACCAATTCATTTATAAGTCAATCCTTCTAAGGCATTCTTTTTTTATTAATATAAAAAGATACCTGTGTTTCAAATGTAAGATCTTTAGGCATCTCTATAAAAACACTCAAGAAGCTTTAAAGATTCCTTCGAAAGGTGATAGACGTTTATGAACAAAACCTCCTGAGATGGAAAGATGCTACCAGGTGTAGCCTTGAAAATTCTATTGCAGCACACAAATGTGAAGTCTTCATGTCAGATCTATGAGCACTATTTTTTTAAAAGTCATGTTTATTGATGTGTAATTCACATGAAATAAAATTCACTCTTTTAAGCAAATTGTTGTATAAGTTTTGTCAAATGCACCATCATGTAGCCACCATCACAACTAAGATGATGGAAAGTTCCATGGCTCTCTGCAAATTCCTTTATACTTTTAGTCAATCCCTTACCCTGTCCCTTGTCTTTAGATGAATCTGTTTTCTATACCTATAGTTTTGCCTTCTCTAGAATGCAATGTAAGTGAAATCTGTATCATGGAGATATTTGGGTCTAGCTTCTTTTACTTAGCATAATGCATTTGTGATTCATCAACATTGTTCCATATGTCAGTACTTTATTCCTTTTTATTGTTGAGTACTTTTTCACTGTAAGGATAAACCACTATTTATCCATTTACCAGATGAAGGACATCTGGATTATTTCTAGGATAGAGTGATTATAAATAAAGCCACTATAAATATTCACACACAAGTTTTTGTGTGAATGTAAGCTTTTATTTCTTTTGGGAAAAACCCAACATGGCAGTACCATTTTGCATTTCACCACCATGTATGACAATTGGTCATTCATATAATGTAAGAAGCTAAAGAACCACTAAACAAAAATAAGCTAGAGGTATTCAAGAAAATATTGGGCCTTAACTGGGAGTTATGAACATATCTAAAAATAATTATACCAATAGGAAGGATAACAATGAGTATAAAGAAAGATGAGCACTAAATTTAGATCCACATAATATGGACTGAGCCAGAACATAAACTCATCTATGATTTCTTAGGTAGGACTCTATTTTAGAGTCGAAAATCTTATTACAGTAAAAGTTTTGCCATTACTGAATGGGAGCCTTGTACTGGCTAGAGCTACTACCTCTTCTTCTTATTTCCACTCTCTCTATAAAAATCGAAGCTTTCCTGAAGACCTAGTCAAGACCACCTTCTCTAGAAGCATTCTGGTCAATAATCATTTCCTTCTTTGAATTCCTATAGTCCTTACAATACCAAATAATGTAAAACTTTATCATCTAGCCTTGACTTGTGTTCTGTTTATTAGACATATACTCATTTTGCTCCTTGAGAAACATAAGCTTCCTCTTTCTGGTCTGCCAAGGAGATTGACTCACCTGTACTGCACTATAATCCAGCACAGATCTACATGTGCCAGACTATTTTGTGGTACAAATGTTCATCATGATCAAGGGCAAATGCACTAACTGCTATAAATATCCCAAAGACAAAGAAATACATGACTCTCAAGTTACCTGCTATCCACCTAGATAGTAAATGCACATAAATCAAGCCACTTATCTTTCAATGTTCTAATGTGGATCAGTTTAACTGAGTTCAACCAAAACAACCTCCATCTGACCCATGCAATTGTCTAAAGGGAAGAAGATAGCACCAAACATCACCAGTTGGTCACCCCACCTGACCGAGAGATTCAGGAAAGCTCACGTGTATTGAAGATGAAATGGAATATCCATTATTAAAAGAAGCCAGCTACTTATAGAAGGTTAGGGAAGATTAATAAGAAGAAACATTTCCATGGATTAAAAGTCATGCAAATATTTGAACATGAAGGCCTGAATGCTAAGAAAGTACAGAACATTGTTCCTAAGTTTTATCTTCTTTTCCTCTTCAGTAGGTCTAGACAAAGACACGTATTAACTACTTTCACTCTAGTTTCAACTGAGCTTGCTTTCTGGTCTCTCCAGTGCTGGCTCTGTGCTCCTGAGACTGTAGCAGTATTATTGGGAAATATCCTAGCCGAACCCCTAACAGCTTTGCTGGAGTATTTTTTTAAATCTCAGAAAATCACCTTTTATACCTTTATTTAAAATTGTGATCTTGAGCTAAGCTGTTGTACTTGACTGTGTCCCTTTAACCTAGGGAACTTGCTGCCAAAAAATATTATTGAAGCCAACAGCTTAATAAGTTTTATAGAAGATTAAATATTTATATGAATAAAAATAGCACCTGCAGCGACACCAGGAAGGATAAAATTACAAGGGCTATGAAATCTTCATGCTTCAGGGCATAAATTGCTTACCAGCTGGATGAGGCACTTTCCCTCACGGAACAACACTGCTCTGCTAAATATGTCTTCCTAAGAAGAATCCCAGCACTGACCACTTTTAGGACCAAAGAGTACAGCAGAAAGGCCATTAAGTTGTTGGTTTGCAACAACTCAACTTTTTACAGAACTTAGGAAGTGGAGATGATGCTACATCAATCTAAGATTTGCAAACAGTGATGCGAGAGACAATGACTTCATTCGAATGGAATGGGAGTGAAATGAAATAAAATTACAAAAGATGAAAGGGCTCAGGAGGAGAAAAGTCCTAACTCTGAAGGCATTTATGAGTTCTTTGCAGTGATGAACAAAGAGTCCCAAATCTTTAAGCCAGTTTAAACAAAATTAGGAGAAGGGCAATCAACCAACTACTTAAGCTAAATCTTTTCCTTTAATATTTTTCTCCAAAACAGAAATGAAATATGAAGATTATCAATAAGACCTTTTTTTTTTTTTTTAAAGAGATTTTTGCTATAGGGTTCATGTGCTCGCCAGAGAGACAGAGAGACAGAAAGTGAGAAATCACTCCCCAGAGGGGATGACCACACCATAATCCTTTCTCCATTCTCCTCCTCCTGGGAACTTGGGCACGCACACACATGTGAGTGGTATGAATTTCAAGGGTCCAGGACTCAAAGCACTGTCAGCCATGTGGGAGTCCAGAGACATAACCACTACATAATCTGTTGGTCCAAAGACTGTGTTCTTCTACTCTGGCTAGAGTAAATGCCATCATTTGGCTAGAGAGAAAAACAATGGGGGAAATACAAGGAAATAAGGGGGAAAAGGAGGAGAAGGTAACAAAGCATGCTACTAGTTTTTAGATGTATGCTAGTTTTCAGATGCTAGATTGACTTCTCAGGCACCAAAGTATACAGTGACATTTGCAAATGACTCCTTTTTCTTTAAGGATTATAGAATTACTATTAAATAATTAATAGTAAATAAATTACTATTTAATAATAGTAAATATCAACCAATCCATTTATAAATAAAATACTCAACAAAGAAGAGAGGAGCATACGGCTAGGTGAAGGATGCTAATAAGGTTAATAACTGTTAACTCTCATTGAAAACTCATTTGATTTCACAAGTTCAGGTAACCTAATGTGCACAAACATTCTACAGTTACTAATACGAATTGATGTTCAGTTGCATAATTGCTCTCTACAGAAGGATTATTTAAAAAACAGCTATGGGCACCAGGAGGATGCTCTTATTCCAAACAGAGTATGGAAGAGCATGATGGGTGGCCCTTGGAATGACTACATGAACAAAGGACTCCTGTAGATTTTAATAACACTGATCCACTTATGTATCATAAATCAAATGGGAACCTTCTTGCAGTTCGAAGATTTCCAAGATTTCTGGGGTGACTGCTCCAGCACAGCAGCATGTTATCACCCTGGATTAACTGCATTTGCTTACATTAAAAAAAAAAAAAAAATAGGGTTTTGCATCCTTGGATGGTTGCTGGCAGGAAATAGCAAAAGTGCAACCACAGGAGCAGTGAGGAGAAGGAAGAAAAGCCATCAGTGCCCATGACAGGGTCTTTTAGAATCCAGAGCGTTACACAGACGTGGCTAGAGCTGAGATGAGCAGAGAAATTCAGGCAGATAAAGACAAGCCATCCTAGCCTAAGCCAGAGAGACAAATAAATGGTTGGTATCAACAGGAGCCATTTCTTATTATTTTTAGAAAACCTTTAATTTAATGCATATTTTCTTTGCTGAAAAGGAAATAGTGATATTAACAAATTGGTTTTATTTCTAACCTGGCAGGCTGCCTGCAGTGAAATGTAAATACATGTACATGGGAGCTGGGATTAGCATTTACTGAAGAAAAAGAGTAGTCAATATTTTAATGAGGAAGTCTAAGAAAGCAATTGCATGAAACACACTCCGATGTCACAGGGGAGCTTTTTAAGTTAAGCCAACTAGTTCCAAATTACTACTTTTCTCAGCTTTCCTTTAAGAGAAGTTTAGACTTACTTAGGAAAAAAATACAACTGTGGCATTTAGTCTTAAATATCATAAAATAGCTGTAATATTCCTCTCTATAAATACATACATTAACCTATATACATCTCTCTCATTATATATATAGAAAGAGAATATTTGACATGCCATTCTTCAGTTAAATGGCCCATTTAACAGTGTCATCCTTCTGCTCTTTTCAAAGATAGAAATAGTAGGTGAAGAAAATTGATACTACCCGAGAATGAGGGATAGACTCAAGGAGAAAAAATGGCATAATGGGAAACATAGGTAACTAAAGCAAATAAAAACCAATGATGGCTTAAGGACAGAGGATTGTACATTAGACAGATTTAGCAGAACATATCAATTAGAAAAAGTACCTATTATACAGCTTCTACTCTAGCACCCCTAGAAAACATAATTTCACCCTAGAATACATCAAGATTTTATCAAAAGCCAGGGAAAGAGGGAGGAACAGGAATATTCTGGGAAGAAGGTAAGTGTGGTAAGGCTAGGAGATAAATAAAAGACCTAAAATAGTATCACCAATATTAACCCTTAAATGAATCCTAAGTGTTGAAGACATTTATGTAACATTAATGAAATTCAGAGCAACCAATAGGATTAACTCCTTCAAAAACACACATTAAAACTTCAGTTCCCAGCAAGAACATTTCACATCCAAAAAAAACTGAAATGTTTTATGCTCTTAAATGGGCCAAATTGTAACTAGCCTTCCAAACTCTGAAGCGTCAAATAATAGACCTAAGAAGAAATTAGTAAAACAGAAAATAAGCATCAGATAAAATGGTTGATAAAATCTTAAATTGTTATTTTTAAAAATAATAATAAAATTGAAATGCATGAGGAGAAAGAATAACAAAAGAGAAGGCACATATGATAAATACTAAGATTCTGTAGACATTAAAAGGATCATAAGAAAGATCATATAATCTTTTATACTGTATACTTTTTTCTTTCATTTTTTAGTTTTTGCTTTTGAGCATGTGGGCTCACCAGAGAGAGACAGGGAGTGAGAGAGAGAGAGAAAATGAGAGATCACCCCTCCAGGGAGGATGGCCACACTTCAATCCCTTTTCCTTCATTCTCCTTTCATGATTTTTGGGCATGCATGCACATGCGCCCAGCATGATTTTCAAGCCTCTGGGTTTGGGACTTGAACTGTCATTGGTCAGGTAGGAATCTAGTGCCTTCATGCCACCTGCTGACCCATTTTCATTATTATATTTTCTAATTTATGTACTTTCATGTGTTGCTTAGGATGGGGGTATGTTCCAAGAAACACATTGTTAGGTCATTTCCTTCCTAAGTAAAGAGCACAAAGCATACTTACATGGACCTAGATGGTATAGCCTACTATACACAGAGGCTATTTGCTAGAGATTCTCTCTCCTAGACTACAAACCCATACCACATAGTGCTGTGCTGAATTCAGCAGGCAACTGTAACAAAATGGTATTTGTGTCTGTAAACATATCTAAACATAGAAAAGGCAGAGTAAAATTAGAACTTCAAAGATAAAAAACAGTATACCAGTATAGGTAATTTACTATGACTGGAACTGGCAGGACTGGAAAGTTCTTCAGGTGAGTGAATGAGTGAGTGACAGGTGGTGAATGTGAAGGTCAAGGATATTACTGTACTCTGCTATAGACTTTATAAACACTGCACACTAAGGCTACACTAAATGTAATAAAAACATTTTTCTCTCCTCAATAAGTCTACCTTAGCTTATTGTAACTTATTTACTTTTAGGTTTTCAACTTTCTTTTTTGTTGTAACACTCTGTACAAAAATATTTTCTTCCTTTATATCATTATTTTATAAGTTTTCTTGTATTTTTAAAATTTTAGGTTAAAAACTAAGACAAACTCACACATTAGCTTAGGCCTACAAAGGATCAAAACCATCAATATCACTATTTTCCAACTCCACATCTTGTCCTCCTTGAAGAACAATAATGAACAAATAACATGAGATTGAATCAAGCACGAGAGAAAATGAAATCGAGAAAGGTAGAACACCTGAGATGAGGCTGGCCAGGGTGGCCTGGCATATTATTTCACAGTAAACTTCTTTATTTTCATAAGTATAAGAAGAACACTCTAAAATAATGATAAAAAGTGTGGTATGGTAAACCTGCAAACCAGTAACACAGTCGTTTATTATAAAGTATTACGTACTGTACATAATTATGCTGAACTTTTAAAACTTTAGGTTTGTTTACACCAGCATCCCCAGAAACCCTCTAAGGCTGCTTTAGAAGCCCTCAAACCACAGGTTCAAATACCAGAAGAGTGCATGAGGCCGTGGGTAAAACGACAGCTTCTAGTCGATCCCTAGCTTACTGAAATCACATGAGTGACACCTATGTCACATGAGAGACTTCCAGAAGAACTCCCCACCCAGCTGAACCCATTCCAAATTACTGCCTTACTTGTTCATGAGCTAATAAATGACTTTTGTTTTAAGCCACGAAATTTGAGGGTGGTGTTACACAGTGAAAGCTCTCTGACACAGAGGTGAGTCAAGCTGTCAGTGATCTGCCCAAGAAGGGGCTTTTGATCCTGACTGACTGAAAAAGGCTTGCAAGAGGCAGCAGTGGGAGGTAGGGGTGGGGAGGCTGTGGCATAAGACCCTGTTGTTGAGGATGCTTGACTCTTTTTTTTCTCTCTGCTCTTACTCTGTCTTTCTCTTATAAAAGAAACAAAAACAAACCAAACAAATAAGCAAAAAAGAAATCACATATTAAGAGTAAGAAAAATAAGCCTCTGAATGAATTATTTCAGCAGAAAAATACAAATAACTACAACTGATTCAATGAAATGTAGAAAACAATCTAACAGGTAAGCAATTTATTTTTTTTTTTGAGAGGTTTCTACTATAGGGCACATGTGCTTGCAAGAGAGACAAGAGAGAGAGAGAGATGGAAAGTGAGAAATCACCCCTCAGGGGGATGGCCACGCCACAACCCCTTTACCTCCATTCTCCTCTCAGGATCTTGGGCACGCACGCATAGATGCCCAGTGTGAGTTTAAACCACTGGGTCCAGGACTCAAACCGTGATTGACTACATGGGAGTTCAGCGACATAGCCCTTACGCTAACTGCTGGTCCCCAGGTAAGCAATCTTAAAAGAAAATGAAAGTTTTCAAAGAACTTCTCCCCATTAATGACCCAAAATCAGACACTAATTCAATCACATTTTAAAAAGCAGGTCACCCCATGCTATTTAAACTGCTCCAGAGCATGGGGCAGAGAGCAGAGGAATCTGGTTAAATAATATGTGGCTACAGTTACCTTTATCCAAAAAATTAACACTGATGGCACAAAAAGAAAATCATAGAGAGATGACTAATACATTATACGCAGAAACCCTAAATGAAATA
The DNA here is from genome assembly GCA_026018925.1 of Tupaia tana. Classification (NCBI taxonomy): domain Eukaryota; kingdom Metazoa; phylum Chordata; class Mammalia; order Scandentia; family Tupaiidae; genus Tupaia; species Tupaia tana. The sequence goes on from JAKSZU010000018.1 coordinate 16,396,504, forward strand.
TTCTCATGACTTAGGGAGGCTTATTTCTTATGTGCAAGGATGAATCAATGTTAGAAAAATCAACCAAATACATGGAGAGACTAACTATATTCTACGGAATCACTCAGTATCACAGAGATGCCAATCCTACTCCAATCATTTATAAACAGAATCCAATCACCAAAGTTGAATATGAAAAACAAATGCAATTCTCAAGAAAATTCTGAAAAATCAAAACAGAGACAAGTTTGGTATTACCTAATACATGCCATAGTTACTAAAATCACATCGATATTATATCATTTATATAGAAATGTATTTATATCAGAATGAGAAAACTGAGTATCTATAGTTCAGTTACAGGAGTGAGTAAAACCCTGTGCTACAGCCACGTAACTGAACAGGATGCAGAGATTAAAACTTAACATCATAAAGACCACAAAAGGTTGCCTAAGTCATGTTGGTAACTGGGAATCAACATTTACAAATCAGTCAGATCCAACCATGATGGCATAGGGGTTAGGGCACCATTACTCTCTGTAGGAACCACATGGGAGACCGCAGGTTCATATCCTGGCTGGAAGGCTAGGGGGTGGATCATGGCATGACGAGGACCTGTTGAAGGTACCTGTCTCTGTCTGTCTGAGTCTGTCTTTCTCAAAAAGAAATAAATGAATAAACTTTAATGAAAATTACAAGTTAATAGGATAATTTTTTAAGAAAAAAAATGTAATCTAAGTACAAAGAACAGGAAGTCTTAAAGAATATATACTAAATGTAAATAATGAATATTTTTCTATTATGGGATGAAATAATTTCTCATTTTATTATTATTATTATTTTAAAGAATTATTTTATTTCATTTCATTCATTTATTTATTTTAATTTGACCAGAGAGGGACAGAGAGAGAGAGTGAGAAAATTAGCCCCAGGTCCAGGACTTGAACTGCTATCGGCCATGTGGGTGCCCAGCGCCCTTAACCACCACACCATCTGCCGGTTCCTCATTTTATTATGTAGGTTCTTCAGTATTTCAAACATTTTTCAAAGCAAAAATACTAATTTGTTTTCTTTTCTTAAAAATATTATTTTAAAAGGTCAAACCTTCTAAAATCCAGTTTTTACCAAATATACTAAAATAATACTGAAATTTATTTAAAATATATAGAAAGGAAATTTGCACTATGTGCCAATGGCAAGCATCTGGACATGACTCACCAAAAAGATTACTAGATGTCTGAAGGAAATATTAAAACAAATAGCTCAGTACTGCGGTGATTGCATAGAACGGTGTATATTCGCTCTGTGCACTGGACAGGAATTTTTCATTTCATACATCATTTACAGCTTGCTGCAGTGATTCTGCAAAATCAGTCCATACCATTAACGCACACAAAGGGAAACACCCGATATTCTCATTGCTGGAAACTTAAGTGTTTTTGACTTTGATGTACACGGAAGTCAGTACTCTATCTAACAGATGCTACTCCTAATCAAGGTAAGAGTACCAGGTAACCAGGCACCACAGACGGTCAAGCACTTTGACTTTCTAAAACCTATAGTCCAAGCCTGGGTTGTTTTCACAGCTATACTTAATTTTTAAAACTATTTAAAATAAATAAAACCAAAATGGTGAAAGTCATAAGCTAATCATTCCACAGGAAGTCATTTTTTTAAAAAGATGAACCAGATCTGATGCCTAAAAGATTTTTAACAAGACATCAGATACCAAGTGTCTGGTCCACTGGATACTTCATCAGAAGGAATTTCTGATACATTCACCACTGCCCCAAAGTCCCTGCTCTTTCTCAACGGTTCTGCTATTTTTATATCAGAGCATGGAAAAGCATACTTCCAAGAAAATACAAAATGTTGCCTTGTGTATTAGGGAGACAGATGTTTTGCTAGGGAATAGAAGCCTCTTAGAGTTGGAAGTCCTTTCAAACACTTTCTCTTTCTGGGGATAGTAAAAGAGGCTCAGGAACAGCAAATTCCAACTTGCTTCTACCTCCAACGAGTCTTGACACACAAACTCTTCTGTTGTCTTTTCCCTTATTTAGGAAAACTCATACCACAATTTTCTGCCGAATGCATTTGCCATATGCACAAATCTAGCCATGGCCATGGAAATGAACATCAACAAACAACATCCCACTTCACTATAGATTTCCTTCTCACTGTGCTTCACTCATTTCTAGAATGATGGATATGCAGAATTATGCTCAGTTTCAATACAGAATGCAACTACGAGCCATTCACATGACACTTACCAAGTACCATAAGTACTGAAATAACCAAAGTTCATGACTTACACTGATAGCACCTTCCTTAGAAGCTGCATTTTTCCTTCCTGTATACCAACAAAAATCTTTATCAAGAATAAAGATTCTGGGGTTCATTTTCTCAGGACCAAACATTGACTACTTATAGAAGATATAACATGTGAGTGTGCAGAAGGCATTGGAACACTGATGATTAATATAAAATTCATGCCAGGAATATCAGAGAGAGATATGTAAGTATTTTGGAAGTCAAGCCATTAACATTCAGTTGCTCATTTTTTGGTCATACATATTCCAAATCATTATGTCTAAGAAATAAGACAGGTAAACATCTTCATTGCTGAAATCAAACTTCAACTACTTTAGATAAAACAAAACACTCCAAATAAGATTTTATAGGTAACTTCTAGAGCATCCCAGTGGGGTATGTCTACATACCAAAGTAATGGTTCTTCTTTGATTGATTCTTGTTTTGGCATCAGAAGAATTCAAGAAGTCCAGAAGCCTGTAAATATGGGGAAAAACTGGTTTAAAGAAAATAGCAATAACAATGAACAAGGAAAATTGAAAGTAATAATGTATACTTGGCTAAATTGAGGCATATTCTGAATGTGAAGTGCATAAAAATCTTCAAAGCCAAGAAGGTCACAACCAGAATGAACATTTCTTCACACATTTCAAAATGGTAGTACTGTTTCCAACGGAAAGAAAACCTGTCAAGTATTCATTACCCCTCCAAAAAGAGGTAGAAGATGGTAAACAAAATTAATGTAGTATTAAATAATAAATTACTAATGATGGATAGTAAAAAAACTGAAATTAATAAATTTTTTAATCAGTTTCCATCTTGGAAAGAAATTGGAAGAAAATCTATTCTTCAAAAATAGAGAGGAAGGGGGCTGGCAAGTGGCATAGTGGTTAAGGGCACTGGACTCCCACATGGCCAACCGTGATTCAAGTCCTGGACCTGGCAGCTTGCTCGCTCTCTCTCTCTCTCTCTCCCTCTCTGGTCAAATTAAAAATGAATAAGTTAAATAAAATTATTCTTAAAAATAATTGAGAAGAGTTCTAAGATGAGATTGAAACTCACTGGAAGGAATATATTGTAGAATTTGCTTAATCCTAACACAAAGGTTTAATATAAACATGGCCAATCACAAACTATATCCTCTTGGTAAAGGATTTGGATTTAAGTGTGCTTTTGCCTCAGTTGTGCATCTGTGCAGGGACAGTGCCTTCCACACTGTGTGAAAACCAGCATGGCTCATACATCATCACAAGCATCAGGTGAGCAGGACACAGGTAAGGGTGTGCTAAGACAGAAATTAAAAATCTAGAAATCTAGCAAGAATAGCAAAAGTGGAAACTTACTAGAAAGATTTTAGTTATTCTACACATTTTACAATAGATGTCTGCTCCTGGGGAGAGAGTAGCCTATTATATATTATTTATTTTTAAGGAGAGAATAAAAATTTGAGATGGTCAAAGATGGCAGACAATGATTCCATAAACATCTTGCCCTTATTCACAGACTAAAATGGGTATAAAATAAGAGAGTATGGATTTTTTTTTTTAAAAAAAAGGCATTTTAATAGGTGACTACCAATAGTTTAGATGAGCAATAAATAATTATTGAAAAAAAATATTGATCCAATTCCTGGGTACTCTACAAGACAACTTTAAGAATCACTGTACAAAATGAAGGCAAAAGTACCCTGCCAATTTAACGAAGGTAAAACACAAACCTTAAAATAATTGTTTTATTGTAATTGCTAGAGGGCCGGCCAGTGGCAAGGTGGTTAAGGTGGCTGGGTCTCACATGGCTGACTGCATGCTTTGAGTCCCAGATCTGGCAGCTTGAAAAACACATTGGACCCTGTGTATGCATGCCCAAAATCCAGGGAGAAGAAAGGAGAAGGGACTGAAGTTGGCCATTCTCCCAGGGTAACTGTCTCACTTTCCCTATCTTTCCCCCTTTCCAGTGAGTACATGTGTCCTATGGCAAAACTAAAACAAAACAAAACAAAAACAAATAAAATTTTTAGTTACTAGGAACATGGAAAAATTAAGATTAGAAAGGGTGAAGCTAACCAAAAATAAGAAAAGAAAAAAACCCAAGAGGTGAAGAATGAAATTTAATTCAAATAGTCAAGTGTCTAGAGCAAGTTGAGCCTTGGGTTTCTGGTTAGTGTTTCTAAGGCAGTGTAAGTCTGGTAACCCCTTGCTAAGAGCAAAGCCTAGGAAGTGCCACCTACTGTAGGTTCCCTGAGATAAGAGGCTCTCTGAGAGGGGTACCTGATCCTGCTCTCCAGACTTAATATCCAATGCCCTCTTCACACTCAAAATTGAGGTTTTTAGACATAAGGATCCAGGAGTGCTAGTTTGAAGAAAGGTTACAAAAAATCAGTAGTCCTTGGGACCAGCAGATGGTATGATGGTACATCACTGGGCTCCCATGTACTTGTCTGCAGTTCAACTCCCAGACCCAGTGGCTTAAACTCATACCGGGTGTGTGTGCGTGTGTGCCCAAAATCCCAGGAGGAGAATGGAGGAGAAGGGACTGTGGCATGGCCATTTCCCCTATGGGCTGGTTTCTTGCTTTCTGTGTCTCTGTCTCTCTGGCAAGTGTACACACCATACAGCAAAAATATCTTTCTCTCTCAAAAAAAAAAAAAAAAATCAGTAGTCCTTCAGAAGAAAATTCCAATCCATTTCACTTGCAATGAAGAATATCATCATCTAGACAGTTCATAATTCATTTATTACACATTGATTTAAAATAAAGGAAAATGACAATTACATGATTTTTAGAAAAAGGCTATATATGATATTTCCAACATTTTTGCAGGTACCTTTTATTATACTTTTGTCTCATAAACAAATAATGTTTATTAAAATGTCTATTTTGAAACCATCAATGATGTATATATTAAGGGCAAATGTACTATTAGTATTAGACTTGTGAAATGTTAAGACTAGCTGAAAGCCCACCCATTTCACTCTCAGACATCTGGAGGTTGAGTGAGGGGTGTATAGGATATGTGGGTGTGTGTGTGTTCACGTGTGTGTTTCCGTGGCAGGGGCAGGGTGGTAACTACTGATGAATAAGATCTAATTAGAGTCTCTAGCTACAGTAAATATAACCTTTTATAAATATGTAAATATAATCTGACTTAATAAATTTAAAACATAATTTTATTTTCTTAGGTGACTTTTATTAGGTCTGTAATGTCTCAGATTCCCTGGGTAACTTTACAACTCTCTATTAAAGTCAATAATCTAAAAGCAACAGTAATGCTAACTGTGCAACAAGTTCAGGGACTTTAAGTGACCCATCATTGCCCTTTCCAGCCAAAGACACAGAGAGCAGCATGTCATTAAACCTCAGGACCTTTTTAAAAGAATTATTGATTTTTATTTATTATTATTCTTTTAGGGCAAGGACCATAAACTTTTTATGTAAAGGACCAATTGGTAAATATTTCTTTCTTTGTGGGTGATACAGTCTGGGTGACAACTATTCAACTCTTCCCTTGTAGCAGGAAGGCAGCAACGATGCTCCAGTAAAAATGTATTTACAAAAATAGGAAAGAAACCAGATTTGTCCCAGGGGCTGCAGTTTGCCAACCACTGTTCTAGAGTTATTGGTTGTGATCATTTCTATTACATTTCAATATGGTTTTATATATGTGTGGGTAGATAAAAGAACAAAAGGAAAATAACAATAAGAAAGTAAGATGAAGCTCTGTGAGTCACTAGGTATCTCTGAGCCTCCTAGAAGACAAAAAAAGAAAGCAATGTACATGTCAGATTGTAGCAGGCAGATGATGGCCCCCACAAAGGTGTCCACATAGTACTCCCCAGAACCTATGAACATGTTAGGTTACTTGGCAATGGAGATTGAAGTTTACAGATAGAACTAAGCATGCTAATCAGCTCATCTTAAAATAGGATTATCCCAGATAATCACAAGGTCCTTTTAATATATTTGAGAAAGGCAGAAGAATGAGAACCAGAATTGGAATTACGACAAAGCATGGCTATGAGGATGGAAGGGGATCAGAAGGCAAAAAAATGCCAACAACCCCTAAAAGCTGGGGAGGGCCCTTAGAGCCTCCAGAAAGGATCACAGCCCTGCCAATGCCTCAATTTTAGCCCAGGGAGACCCACCTCAGAGTTCTGACTCTCAGAACCAAAGAGAAATACCATCATTAGCATCCTCTTTAGATTTAGTTACTATTAGTAACAATAATTACTGTTCTATTCACTCCGAACATTTCTACAAAATTTGTGGTTTTGTTTTTAAGATAGTTATTTTTTCCCAATTTAAAACCAGAATTTACAAAAGAATGTGCACATTTCAGTGGACGTGTTATATTACGACTACAATGGTCTGCACGTTTGTTGTCTCTCCAAAATTCATGTTGCAACTCAATCCCTAAGTAACAGTATTAAAGGCTATTATTGGGTTGTTGGGAAAGTCATGACATATTTTTTCTATGATTTCCCAAGCAAAAATGTGTCATGACTTTCCTGATGACCCAGCAGATCATGAGGATGGCATCCTCATGAATGGGATTAATGCCTTTACGAGAGAACCCAGAGAGCTGTGTTTCCTCTTTCATCTCAAGAGGACATAGTGAGAAGATACCATCCAAGAAACAGAGAGCAGATCCCCCCCAGATCCTGAGGTAGATGGTGCCTTGATTTTGGACTTCCCAGCCTCTAAAATTGTAAGAAATAAATTTCTATTGTTTACAAGTTACTCAATCTCAGGTATTTTGCTATTAGCAGCCAAAATGGACTAAGACAGTGGCCGGCTTAGTGTAAACCCATTTTAAATGATCCAAAAAACTCTTGCCAGATGATTGAGGCTGGTTGTAATAAATTAAACTTAGAGTACAAACTTAAGAGAAGTTATCTTCATAATGTATTTCTTTCCATTCAAAATAGCAAATAAGATCTAGCTACTTGAGACCGCTAAGGTTCTACGTCATGATCACACACCGCTGTGATTTCACATTATGCTATGAGGACAGGAGGGTTTTAGGAAGCACCCAAATCTCTAAATTCACTCAAGATATCCTGGAAAGTACCTGCATGGTCCCACCACCAACTAGCTGGGGTCGCTGATCTTGCAGTGCCTGAGCTTTACAGTCAAGATAAGGAGCAGTGAAAGCAGGATCATTTTTCTGATTCAACAAGTGAAAGAGTTGGCCAGGCTCATTCAGACCTTTCTCCAGCTGTGGGAGAAATTAGGGCTCTGCTCCCATCTCCTTCTGCCCCTCCCCCACTCGCTGAGCATCTGAAGAGCTGCTGGACTTAGATGAAGAGCTAAGGGAAGGAGGAGTCAGAAGGGAATGGACTAGGCACAGCATGGCAGCTCCATGAGAAGGCCGAATTGGGAGTTCGATGGCATAAGTCAGATGGAATAAATGAAATTTCTAGTTTCCCGGGGTTTTTAATTTTCTTAAGAAACCATGGAAAAGATGACTATCGGGTTTCATAATGAAAGCTTACCCAGCTCTGGAAACGCACAGTATTTAAGAAGTATAACCAGGGTTTTGAATGTACCCAGTAGTCACAAGCTAGATTCACAGACTTTGAGATCTGTTCACATCTTGGCATCTGTGTGCAGGACATGTGCATCAAGGTTTCTCTGATCAACTGCAACGGTACAGGTCCCCTAGTAACTTCTTCAAAGCAGCTCTGTCAGAAGCACATTTCAAGTCAATTTGGGGCCAAGTTTAATTCTGAGCTATGAATTCCTCAAAAGCTTCTAAAGGACTTGATTCACACCTTGCATACATAAACTTGAAGCTCTTTTCACACCGTGGTAAGTTTACAAAGACACCCCCATCCCTCTATGCATTCCCCTTTGCAATGTTACTCTCTAGCTCCCCCTATCCAGAAGTGGTGCTTATTTCTCAATGCTTTGAATTCCTGAAATATGGGCTTGGCCACATGACTTTCTTTGGCCAATGGGACATGAGCATATATGATGCAAACCCGGCTTGGAGTGTTTGTGCATTGGGACCTTTGCTCTTCTGGCTGCCACTGGAATTGAAGCTCTGATGTGATAAGCTCTGTAGGAGGCCCAGACCACAGCAAGACCCTGCACCAGACCAATGAGGAAGGCTACCTTAGACCATCTGCTCCCATGCCAGCACCTAGCCCAGGTGAGACCAGCAGCACTGCCCAGGTGACCCTAGCCCAAATCTCTGACCTAAAGACTGCTGAGCAAATTAAATTGGGGTTGTCTTAAGTCTATAATACAAGGTGACTTCGTAGTCCACCAAGAGATGAATGACACAGATCTATTCCACCCCCCCCGCCCCCCCCCCCCCAGTAAGACTGGGCATTTTTTTTTTTTTTCAATAAAAGGACAAAAGAAATTGCCGACCATAAATAATGAAAGGTTTCTCACTCACTCACCACCATAGGTTACAGGGATCTCTCAATTATCCAAAATAAACCAAGGTGGGCTCTTAATGCAGCTACTGTTCTTGTTAGATAGTTAGTCAACTGAACAAGTGTTTTCTAAAAATAGTCTTGGTCATATTATTGCCTGTTATTTTCTAGGAACTAGTCTAGAAGCATCTGCTAAATCAGCAAACCTCCAGCTCCCTGGTCTATCCCCCCACCCAATGGAATAAAAAAGCCCAGGACTTGGTTAAAATAAATAAATAAGTGGATTATAATACTTCTGTCAAACAGACTCAAAGAGCTTAATTATAACTGTCCATGAAAGAGCAATATTATCTTCAATTTTGAAGGGGCAGAAATTAGGACCACAGGCTTCAGGATAAGACAAATATGGATTCAAATTCTGGCTCTAACATTTAACAGCAAGTTTGAATGTTAAAAAATAGTTGTAATAACAGCTAACTTTTATTAGGTGTTTATTGTGCATTAAATAGTACACCTAATCATCAATATCATGTAATCTTTAGAATAACTTCATTGGAAATATATAATATTCCCATCATACATGAGGTTCAGAGAGATGAAGTAGTTTCTCAAGAAAATATACCTGGGACATATTGGAGCCTGGATTTTGAACCCAGGCATTATAATTCCAGAAAGCATTTTCTTCATCATTTCAGCACGATAGAGCTCAAGCTATATAACATATTCACTTGTTCATTAATTTTTCATTTACTGAGTTACTGATTGAGTTAGTCTAAAAATATTTTAAAAGCACTTTGTATATGGAAGAGACTTGAGCTTGGAAATCAGCGGCGACAAGGCCCCTGGTGAGTGGGGCAAGGAAGTTATCATCAAGGCGCCGGGCCTCTCGTCACTTCAGGGCGCTGTGGCCTACTGCAGGTCAACCTTTCCACCGAAGGTCTGTGCCACTCCTTTGCTTGACTCTCTTCTCCAGGTTTCTGGTGGTTTTAAAATATGACTACAAATTATTCAGTACTTCTTCCTTTAAGAAGTGGAATTTTATTCTCCTCTGCAAGTGTGGCCTGGACTTAGGAACTCATTCTCATGAACAGCTTATGGCTGAAGTGGCAGGACAGTGTGCCAGGGAAGCAAGGGTGGGGACAGGAGGTGAAACTTAAAGAGTTCCATATTCTGTCAGAGATCAGTGCCGTCTTCAGATGAGAAGCTAAGAGGGGACCCTTAGATCAGGCTGGAAGTTATATTTCGTCCTTTTCATATGAATGATCCAGCTAGATGTACAGTCAGATCCCAACAACGCTGAGCTTGTATTTCATTTCTGAATTACAGCATTTCTAGGGAATCAGAAGAAGGAAGGGAAGGAAGAAGAGATTTGAAGGAAGTAACTAGTTTGAAAGCATCAGGAGATTGCAACACAGTAACGGAGGTTGCTTCTACAGGTTTCTAATTGCAAGAATTACTCTTCCTTAGGAAAAGGTAATTACTACCATTTCTCAATTGAATTACAGTGTTGTATCTTTGTCCAAGTGCAAATACTTTGGGATCTATACATTCAAGTTCACAATGGCACAGCTTACCCATCCAGTTTTAAGGGGGAATGTAAATTAGAGAAGGCATTTCTGTAAGTGAGGACTTCAATGAAAATATGCCATTTCATTCCTAGAGCATTGGCACTTAATTGTCTAATTATTCGAGGCATGAAAAGAAGCAAGTTAACATATGATTGAGGCAGAGAGGCAAGCTGACTGAGCGCTGAATGAAAAAAAAAGTGTTTTTAATTGTATAAATAGTTTTGAACTATGCCATTTAATTTTGGCTGGCAAACAATAAGATTCTTAACGCTTGAAATTAGATCCATTGAAGAAACTAAAGAGGATCGCAGATGAGTGCCAAGTTGTTCGGCAAGAAATGAGGAAAATTTTGGCAGCAGTGACAACTCTCTTGAGGACTCCACAGGTCTCAGAAAGTAAAGTTAGTAGGAACTACTCAGCAATCAGGGAAAATAAGGAGGACTTCTATGAGGACAGAGAGCCCTTGAGCTCTATCAGCTTATAATAAATAGCACTTCAAAAGTAGCACTTTTCAGAGATAATATATAAATATTTTACGTAGAGAAGTATAGGTGTGGGCTATTTTTTCCTGTACCATGTCCAGAAAATCTGCACATACACATCAAATTCTGCATCTAGGGAATCTGTTTTATTGTGATGTTTGCATTTTTAAACAATGTGCCTGACCTATTTGGGGGTTAATATAACTAAATGGAGCCTATTTGCTGTTTATTATTTATAGAAGATTCACTTTGGATTAGAGCTTCTCAAGACATTTGTGTTTGTTTTAGCTGCATCAAGAAGTGTTCCTGGATAGCTCCCAACACTGGAGCAGGCAAGAAAATGACAAGTGAGAATATAGACCAACCTATATGCTGCACTATTAAGGGTAAGATGAAAGTCAGATTCTTGCCTTCACATAAAGGCCACAGGAATGAGAGAGAAGAAAGGCTGGGCCCTGACCTCTGTCTAATAAGCGCAAACCCGAGTTCTTAGAGTCCCATAAAGGGAAGCCCTGCAAGACAGTGCAAAAGGTCCCTCCCTTCAGTTAGAATCCCAATTACAATACACAAAATAAAATGCCCATCTTCCATTTACAAGATTTCCTTAGAAATCCTTTGCCTGTTGTACAACTACCAAAGGAAGCAGCCTGTGAGTCTGCGTGCTTCATGATGGATTACGAAACACCTGCACATGTCTCCCAAGGTAAGAAGAAACAAAAGAAGATTATAAACGAGTACCAAAATGAGCTCGGCTATCAAGACGGTTGATGTCATGGTCCAATTCTGAACAAGGTTGTCCCCATCACAGCAGACACAAATCACCATGAGGGAGGTCTTTTGTTTTGGTTTTCTTTTTTGATCTTTTGAAAAATACATGTGTTGGTAGGTTCTTTTAGTTGAACAGATAAAAGCTGACAATCACCTGGACAAGCAGCTGAAAGAACAAAGATGGCCCCCGACCATCTTTCTAAGTCTTTGTGCTGAGGATATGAACCTCTCTCAATGGAAATTGACCCAGTCTCTACTGTAGCGCCCTGGCTTTTTTTCATTATGGTAATGAATGCTGGAAGCTTTCCAAAATACAAAGCCAACATGACAGTGACAAATATGAAGCAAAAGGCTACATGATGTTTAAGCCATCTACTGACCAATGGAAAAACCAGCCATGAACTCAAAAAGTCAAGGACTCCGCTCAGCAGAGGCAGCTCAGAGCTATGGCATGGTCACGAGAAGGGGCAAGTCTAACTCGCTCATATTCACAACTCTGCCTCAGTCCTGCAGAGCTGTTTACAAGGGGATTACAGAAAAGTCACATATTTTGGAGTAAATGTCCCCCCCGCCCCCATTCCTCCTATGGGTTGGTTCCAGTCAATGAGTAGCTTTCAAGAGTTCTTCCAAAGGGATACAGAGGTAGAACATTGATGGGATGGGGAAGTGTGGTGTTATCGGTTGAAGATATTTTGATCAACGGGACTGGGGAGAAATGTTCACATATTGAAATGCTCACATTGTAAGCTAAACAATGCGATTTAATGTATATACAAAAATAAATAAATAAATAAATAAATAAATAAATAAATAAATAAAAAGAAAGAAAGAAAAAAAAAAAAAAGAGTTCTTCCAACACTATATATCTACTCTACTTTTTTTCTTTGCTGGAAAATAATGATTTCAGTGGACCCAACTGGCTACATGAAATGTTTCATAATAATAATCACTCCTTATTTGTCATATCTCATTTGCTATATGAGAAAACAAGCTCAAAGAAATCAAACTACTTGTCCCAGACCACAGAACTAGTAAATCAATATGAGACTGAAACGCAGGTTTTCTGGCCTTTGTTCCAGATCTTTCTCTAGAATGGGACCAGAGCAGGGAAGAAAGGGCATGACTCGGGCTCCAAACTTATTTCCACTTAAAAGTAGTTTTGTAAATTTCTGTATGTCTCCTAAACCCTCAGCATATAGTTTCTTCCATCTTCAAAACGAGAATAATAAGACCATCCACTCCTTTCCCACCCAGGTTGTGAAGAGGATAGATTAGCGAAGCTATACCTGGTTCAGTTCAGATGCTCAGAAGTGCATGATCCTTCTTCCCTGTCCTGACTCTATGACACCTGTTTGCCTCGGCATTCCCACTGCCTTCCATCCTGCTCCCTTGCCCATACTCCACTCTCCAGGAAGGAATCAGCTGGACAAGAGGCTAAAAGAACAAAACACATATATAAAGGATCAACGAAGGAGAGGAGGTAGGGGTTTGGAAACTATTCATGGCAAGAGGTAACTTCAGTTTCACCTGTCTGTAATTTGGGTTCTCCAAAAGGCAGACCTTGAGACGAGATTAGAATATAAGTGATTTATTTGGGAAGTGATCCTGGTTTGAAAACCCAGCAGGGTATTGTGGAGTGAAACATGAAAGGGAAGTCTCAAAAAGGCTGAATTATTAAGTAAGTGGGAAATTGGAGCTCAAAGCCACCAGGGACTCTGAAAGATAATGTATTACATGTTCCAGAGTAATTCCAACTCAGGGCAGAAGTAGGGGCATCCAAGAGACCTTCATCTGTCATTGGCTGAGGGCTGCTTCCAGTGGCATCAACTCTCTGGCTGTCTGGTTCGCCCTACATGCTGACCGAGCTGAGCGAGCAGCCAGATAAAACAACACTCTGCGGAGAGACGCAGTTTACAATGAACAGCCTTCTTCACGGAGAGGAGTGCACACGGCACGTGGGGAGGACATCCTCAGGGTCTGCCACACAGCTCACAAGGCTTCCAACTCTTGAAGAGGCTGACACAAGGAGTAGCACCTTGAGATTCTTTTTTTTTTTTTTTTAAGAGGTTTTCGCTATAGAGCGCGTGCGCTCGCCAGACAGACAGAGAGAGACATAGAGACAGAAAGCGAGAAATCACCCCCCGGGGGGATGGTCACACCACAATCCCTTCTCCTCCGTTCTCCTCTCAGGATCTTGGGCACGCACGCACACGTGCCCGGCATGAGTTCTAAGCCACCGGGTCCGGGACTCGAACTGAGGTCAACTACGTGGGAGTCCAGCGACAGCCATTACGCCAACTGCTGGTTCCCGAGATTCTTTCTGAAGCTGATACGGTGGTATTTGTCACTTCAATGGAGGCTCTTAGGGTCACCATTTACCAAGTAAGCAGTCTGTGGTGTCAAGAATCCTGAAACAAGGAGACCTTGACGGGGCCCGCCCCATAGCGCAGTGATTAAGCTCAGTGCATCAGGAGGCAGATCCCACAGGGCCAACCGCACTTTGAATCCTTGCCCCTTGGCTTGAAGAACACAGTGGGGTGTGTGTGCCTACGTACCCCAAACGCTGACAAGATGGAGAAATCGAGGAGAAAGGCTTAAGACATGGTCAGGTCCCATTGGAGGGTAATTCTTTCTCTCCCTCTCTCTCCGGCGAGTGCGCACACTCTCTGCCAAGTAAGGGGGAAAAGGTGATGATAAAAAACATATTAAGCTATCTCTAACACTCATCAGCCTTTCAGCCTGGAGAGTTCCTCATACAAGGGAGTTGTTAAGACACATCACAAGAAACTGAACATTGCTCATTGCTCAGCCCTAAGTTCACTGTTTCCCTTTTTGTCAGTATGTGCATAAGGTCAGCCCCAGCAAAGCTACCAGATTTGTGACTGGGGTAAATGATGGCCTAATTTCTTCTCTAGTTACTTGCCTTTTCCCACAGCAATCCAACCCAAAAGTTCTTTCTTAATTCCCATGTGTTCATTTGTCTGTGACTCTCACATCTTCAGTCTTTCTAGAGACTTCTGTGAAGTGAAGAAACTATTGAAACATAGGTTATACGGTAGGAATAAAGCATTGGTAAACTCAAGCCTTAAATATACCATAATCAATAGTGACCATTATGTCTATAATGTAGCAATTAATTCTAATAGCACCAATTTACTTATACACTATCAAAAAGGGACATAATAGTTAATGTAGGAAAGAAAATCATAGAAAAAAATATAAGGCAAAAAAATGAGATTTACAAATTTTTTTGTTGGAAAAATCAGAGAAATAGGAAATAAAAAAGTATCTTAATTGAATTAACTCTCAAAAAAAAAAAAAAAATCATTCTGGCTCTGTTGTGGCCTCGCTTCCAAGATGACGAAAAAAAGAAGGAACAACAGCTGTGCCCAAAAGGGCCGTGGCCATGTGCAGCCTATTCGCTGCACGAAGTGCGCCCCATACATGCTCAAGGACAAGGCTATTAAGAAGTTCATCACCCGAAACATAGTAGAGGCCACAGCCATCAGGGACATCTCCGAAGCAAGTATCTTCGATGCCCGTGTGCTCCCCAAGCTGCATGTGAAGCTACATTACTGCGTGAGTTGCGCCATTCATAGCAAGGTAGTCAGGAACCGATCTCCTGAAGCTCGCAAGGACCGAACAGCCCCACCCTGATTTAGACCTGCGGGTGCTGCCCCTCACCCTCCACCAAAGCCCATGTAAGGAGCCGAGTCTTTAAGGACTGAAGAACTGTCTGTCTTCTGGGAAAAAATAAAACGCCGATTATCGATTATTCATTTTAAAAAGATCATTCTGAAATAATTTATTTCTAATTTACTTCAAAATAGAATTTAGTGGGTGGGAACCAGCAGTTAGCGTAATGGCTATGTCGCTGGACTCCTACGTAGTCGATCGCGGTTCACGTCCCGGACCCCGTGGCTTAAAACTCACGCCAGGCGTGTGTGCGTGCGTGCCCAAGATCCCGAGAGGAGATTGGAGGAGAAGGGATTGCAGCGTGATCATCCCCTCTGGGGGGTGATTTCTCGCTTTCTGTCTCTCTGTCTCTCTCTGTCTGTCTGGCGAGCACACGTGCCCTATAGCGAAAAAACCTCTCCCCCCCCCAAAAAAAAAATAGAATTTAGTGGGTTTAGGAAAATGCCTACTTCCAAATTTTTTACTTTTTTTTTTTAACACTAAGAAACCAGTAAGAAGAGGGGCCAGCAGGTGGCATGGTGGTTGAGGGTGCTGGCCTCCCGCATGGCTCACAGTGGTTTGTGTCCCAGACCTAGAGGCTTGCTTTCTCACTTTCCCTTTCTATCTCACTCTGTCCCTCTCTGGTCAAATTAAAAATAAATAAATAAATAAATAAATAAATAAATAAATAAATAAAGTTAAATAAAGTAATTATTTAAAAATAATTTTAAAAGAAACCAATAAGAAGAGAGAGATTTTGTGAATTACATGAGGCACGCAGTGCATTGAGTCACTGAGAAGTTCATGACACACTTTTGCATAGAAAAATACATCATGACTTTTCCGACAACCCAATACTTAAAGTATTTGTGGAATGAATAAAGTTTTGGAAATCACTGGGTTTTGGCATGCATTTATGTACATGTGAAGAGAAAGGAATTAAGTTTCAGAAGATAGATGCAGGACCAGGCATGGTACGGTGGGTAAGGTGGCTGATCTTGGCTGACAGTATAGTGCAAGTTTCAGACCTGGCAGCTTGAGAAACATGCCAGGGGACTTGTGCTCGAAATCACAAAAGGAGGGAGAAATAGAGGAGAAGGCATTGTGGCATGACCATTCCCCGTTCCCCATGAGAATGCGCGCTCTCTCTCTCTCCCCAGAATGTGCCCTCTGGCAACACTAAAAAAAAAAAAAAAAAAAAAAAAAAAGACAGATGCCGTTTTGGTTAGACATGTCAACATTAAAATGTCCTCCCAATTAGTTGTAAGATGTTTGTTGGCTGAATTGCTGATTTTACATTGTTCCCAAGTTGTTACATTCCTGACAGTGGGTTCCAGGTGAATCACCACCAGTTTTCCAAGTCGCTGATAATCAAGGACAGTGAGAAAGTTCTTATACTTTTGTTTCATATACCAAAGAAACAAGGCTTTGCCTAAAATTCTGTAATAGGTTTATAGACTTAACTGGCATATTTGCTAAATTCCAGTTTTAAAATGTTCCAACTGTCTTTTTCTATTAATTGTCTTTTAAAAAGCTTTCACAACTTTCATTCTCTGGCTCTTAAAAACTAAAATGAGAGGCAATTCTAAACCACTAATGGATCCATAAACAAATATGGATATAGCTGTATGTATGGGTTAGGGTACACATGTGCCTTTCCAGGCTGTTTGCTAAGACAGCCTAGGAGCAGTATGACTATCGTACTGAGCACATCGTGAACCTAGATCTTGGCTTCTAAATACCATTATTCAATGAATAGGGCTCCTTAAGTCCCAGCATCTAGTGGTGCCAGAGAGTAAGGGAGTCCTCAGAAAAAAATGAATGGACATTTGAGAGGATATAGAAACCAACCTGGAAAAGCTTCTAGTGACCTGAAGTGAAATAATTTGAGAGAAGAAATAAATAACAGTATATATACATATATATATATATATATATATATATATATACATATATATATACATATATATATATATACATATATATATGTGTGTATATGATATTTGAAAATATTCATGAATTCATATGCTATAGATATATAACTGAATATATAAATAAATGAATGAATAATTCCAAATGGAGGACAAAGGACAGTACTGACTTTCAAAAGAATCCCAATTATTTAATGTGGGAGAAATAAAGGAAGCTCCTTCAAAATATTTATCTTGATAAGGAAAAACAGTAACCTTTCAGGGTAGAAACCCATCAGTCACCATTATAACCAACTAACCAAGGTTAGTGTCATCAGTAATAAGATATATCAACATCATATACCCCATGATATGATACACTGAAAAGGGCTCATTGCCTCTGGGGTACTCTTGCCAAAATTGTATTACCTCATCCAGTCACACACACACACACAAAAATCAGAAAAAAAAATTCTATAAACTAAGTGACTCCAACATCAAGGTATGAAATTCAAAGCCTGAGGAATGATCAAAGAAAGGAGAAGATTAGAGAGACATGACAATTAAATGCAATGTGGGGGCCTGAACTAGATGCTGGAACAGTAAAAGGACATTAGCAGAGAAACCAGTGAAATACAAAGAGAGTTTTAAGTTTACTTCATTGTATGTATCAATGTTAATTTCTTAGTTTTAGTAATTGCACCACAGTTATACAAGATGTTAATGTTAGGGAAGGCTGGGGACTCTCAACTATATTGCAGCTTTTCTCTAAGTCTAAAAATATTTGAAAATAAAAAGTAGGAAAAAAAAGATATGATAATTCAATATAAAATGACAGATTAACATATTTCACATACATAAAAAAATGTGTTATGGAACTCTATCTGTTCCAGATACATCCCCTAAAGCTTTTAATATAGAGTAAAATTTAGATTTAATGTGCTATTTCAGACTACTGGATACAATTTCATTGCACTCAACAACTCTATAAGGCAGATACTGTTATTATTATTCTTGTTTTCACAGATGAGAAACAGTTAAATTACCCACCTAAGGTCAGACTGCTAGCTTGTGTTTTTAACCACACCACATTACATATAGCACAATACCAGAGCTACCACGGCAGTGCCACCCTGCTTCAGGTTTGGAAGACAAAAACTCTAGGATAAGAGACTGAGTTAATACTGAAATGATATTCAGAAGGCTATCACTATATAGCATGTATTAAGCATCAAAAAAGCATTCCTCTCTTCTGAAAAGTTGAGGATTCAGTTCTACCCTAAAGTTTTATTCCAAAGTCCATCAAACATATCTTAAGAAGTAAAAAAACATACAACTTACTATGTGATCAGAGAATTATAAACATTAATTGGTCCTTATAAGACAATATAATCTTTCCTATAACCATGTATTTCGATAATTTCTCAAGTGTGTATTTACTCAATGAATGGTAACGATTTCTGCTATTGAAGAAAACATACTTAAAGAATTTGTAAAATACATGCTGGTTTCTTAATACACCTGAAGTCTATTATGTAAATACACAGTGCATTTTTTGAAACACACATTATTTACCCAATAGATTAGGTGTTTAGTGAAGAAGCCATTATGGACTATTGGATAAACAGATATTTAGACCATTTTCAATCAATTATTTAAAATATATGCCATTAAAAGTTTATTAACATGATTATTTTTAAAGAACCACCAAGATCATTAAAGCAATCAAGGTTCTAGGGAGACAATTAAACTATAACAATAAGTAAACAACTTGAATTACAATAAATACAAGTATTATGCCGCAAGTGCAAGATATACTTTTATTTATTTATTTCTTAATAGGCCTGACTTTAATCTGTCAGCGCAGAACACCAACTGGATTGGCTTAATCATGTACCAAATCTTTGCTCAAAATTAGTTTTATAAAATTGCTGACTTCGTACTGAAAGCTTGGGAAGGTCTTTTTTTTTTTTTTTTTAAAGAAGGGCGCCATTCTTTTCATTTTAAACTTGCCTTCACTTTTTTTTTGTTTGTTTGTTTCACAAAAGAAGAACAATTCATATTCTACAGCCTGTCTTGGTTTGTGTATTCATATATCCATGGTTGTGTATTCACACAGATAAGCTCCCATGTCTCAGTAAGGAAGATGCAGACGTTTAGATAGAAAGGAAAATACTAAACAAATACCAGAGATTCACCTTCATGGACATAAGCCTCAACAATAAACAAACAAAGGAAAATCATCGATTATTTTAAAATAAATAAATCAGAGGTTGTTGGTTTTTGTTTTTTTATTACGGCAACAGCATTTCTCCAGCTTGAGTAGCTTTGAAGCAAATTGGCGATGTTTCTAAATGTATTTGTGACCATTAACAACACAAACAGCATATCTTAATTGTATTTCTCCACCCTTCAAAATGTTCTAGATACAAAAGTCAAAAATCCTGAGCCATGTTTTATCCTCAGTAGAAAATTACAGTTAAATTAGAAATCCCTGAAACACAGGATTGATCATGGAAATACCCGCAGAAGGCAGGCTGCAATTGTTCTGCCACTGTAATACAATCTATTCCAGAATAATTTTTCTTTTTATTATTTCATTAAGTTGTATCTCACTAAAGTTCCTCTTAGGATCTCTCGGCAGCACCAAATTTTTCATTGAGAAAACGATAAATCACTGGCCTAAATTACAATTTAATTATAAACGCCTTTGACTTCTAATGCTGCCTGGGACCTTTTACCCTGCTACATAATTCTAAAAAATGACCCCTGTCATAATTTCCTTCACTAGAATAATATGGGGAGATCTAATCCTGAATCCTGCTGTCTTATAATTTAATATAAGAGGTAATTATTATTCAAAAGATAATGTTGCAGATATTGAAAATATTCTGAAGTTTGAGTTAAAAAAAAAGAAATCGTAGGTACATGGGAGTTTTCTATCACAGCACCTATCAAGAGAGGCAAGGAGAAAGAAGGGAAATGGTTTTTAATGAAAAAATATCAGCATCTCTATATACAGCTGGTGTTTTGTACTGTGTGAAATGCAGGTACATGGTTTTCAGACCGGGGTTAGAAATGAAATGCTCGTTGCCAAAATCAAGGGAGCAGAGCGAGGTCGCCATCGGGTCTGCTTCTGTGCTAGGAGGTGTAAGAACTGCCTCCTTCTGACCACATGGGATGGGAGGATTTGGGAGGTAAAGGGCCATGAAGCAAGGGAGGACCCTGGACCAAACAAAGGGGCAGGGCGGAAGGGCCGTGAGCTGAAACGTTAGGAAGCAGCAAAGAGAAAGGGCTTTCCGGGGCCCTGGGCGCGGCACACGTTTTCCTGGCAGCCACAGCACGGCCTGGATGGCGTTCGGGCCAAAGACAACGCTGGCCTCTCCAGCAATGTTTTAAAGCTGTGGTGAATGGTGGGGTTTTCTTTTCTTTTTTTTTTTCCCTTGTATGATCAGACAAACCAAGAGCAAAGAATAGGTTACTATGGGTTTGTTGGACTCGTTCTTAAAACTGATGTCTTTGGGGCTGGCGAGTAGCGTGGTGGTTAAGGCGCCGGACTCTTATGTGGCTGACTGCAGTTAGAGTCCCGGACCTGGTAGCTTGCTTTCTTATTTCCCACCCATCTCTCTCTCTCTCTTTCTCTCTCCATCTCTCTCTAGCTAAATAAATAAATAAATAAATAGTAATAATAAGTTAAAAAATCAAATAATTAAAAAAAATAAAAATGACCTCTTCTTTAAACCCAATTAGCAGGAATATGTATCATATGAGGCTGGTGGCCCTAAAATCGCAACTTCCCCGTCTGAGCCAGTACCAGCCCCTCTACCACGGGCTGCAGTTGCACAGGCCGAAACTCAGTTGTGTTGCTGGGTGACCCTCTGTTCTTAGGTGGCCTGAAAGGATGGACAGCACCAGCCAGGGACTGGTTTTCACAGGGAATATGATGCGGCATAACACTGGAAAACTGAACTGAATTTTCTACTAGCTTTTCACAAAACTGGGGACAAAGAGTCTCTCTCTCACTCTCACTTTCTTATGAGAGATTTTTGCTATAGGGCACATGTGCTTGCCAGACAGAAAGCAAGAAATCACCCCAAAGAAGGGGATGGCCACGCTGCAATGCTTTCTGCTCCATTCTCCTCTCAGGATTTTGGGCACTCCACACCCATGCCTGGCCTGAGTTTCAAGCCACCTGGTCCAGGGCTTGAACCATGAGCTACTACATGGGAGTCCAGCAACGTGACCACTACACCATCTGCTGACTCCCAAAGAGTCTCCTTAGAATTACAAATAGTCTCAAGATATATGGGGAGGTAGGTCTTCGAAAAACTCATGGAAAATGTGTATAATGAAAAAACCATGCACTGGATTTCAGGGTTTTTTTTCCAAAATAAACTCAGGCTTTAATTCCATGAACCTTTTCACATCCTCTAATATCTCAGAGCTTGTTCTACTGTGTTCTGCTGGATCACAGAACGTGTTCTCATTTTCACCTTGTTCTCACTGCTCCCTGGCCCCCAATGAGGTTATATGAACTGAATCATCAAAATTAACTAACAACATAGGTATAATTATATAAAGGAATATTTAGATTCCTCAGTAGAGGAGGTGATGGTAGTGAAGCAGTGAGGGTAAAAGCAGAGAAAGAGCTAAAGGCAAAAGAACACAAAAGAGTGATTCGAATGGAATTACAACTCTTGCCTCCTAATCTTAGACAAGTCGGCAAACACCTACACAGCTCAATAAACATCAAACTAAACAGCACACAGACACTGCTTTACTGCCTGTTTTGTTTTGTTTTGTTTTTGCTTTGGGAGCAGTTCATTTAAGGTGCAATAAATTGGAAGGGTGCTCTCCCCTCCCACCCCAGGTCCCCCCATAAATCTCAGGATGGTGCAAATGAAGTATGTCTCATTATGGACAAAAACAAAGGGCCTTCCTAGGCAGGGACATCCCTGACTACCATTAAAGCAATCATTAAAAGTAACAACCCACCTAAGGGGGAAAAAATGAGTCGTTTTTTTAAAAGATATATAATAATTAGCCAATAATATTAAAAATAGGTTTTGTGGGTTCATATAGGAATTGAAATCCAGAGTGCAAGAGAAAGCACAAAAATTGATGTGGGGAGGGGAAAGGAGAGGTTTATAGAGGAAGGTCTATCATTTCCACTAGCACGAGCGGGGAGAGCCATGAAATGGTATCCATAAGGAACTAGCAATAAAGGAGTGTGTGGAGATTGGTGGACTGTGCCTACCTGAGTCATTTCATGAGTAAGAAAGATTTAGGAGTCTCGAGAGGTTCATGGCAGACACTGGACTGGACTTTCCAATAACTAAACAAAAGTACATTAAGGTGGGCACACAGGTAGACTGACGGGATGCGTAGACAGGCAATCTTTGGGTTTAAGATGTACTAAAAAATTTTCTGCTTCACTGTGGTAAGTTTTTGAGGGATCTGAGTTTTATAACAAGCAAGGTGAGTGAGTTAAGAGTAGGAAAATAAAAAGCAAGGTACCTGAAAGCATCGGATGGCCCCGCCAACCAAGATAACTCTACCCACATATCTCTCATCACATCCACCTGTTAAAATCATTCAGTGGAATTAAGATTATATTACAAAGCTATAAATATCTATGGATGTGAACGGAGCACAAATTCGTCTCATAGTGTCAGTTACAAAGAAATGCAAATTGTACAATTTCAGATGAGACAATTCCAGGTTGAAAAAATGAGCGGCCTTTGGTCACTTATACCACATGACTCCCAATACTAAAAATAAATCAATGAAAAAGCACATGAGGTTATGAAGTGCATTTCTCTCCGCAGCAACGTGGGGGAGACTGGGAAGAAATGGAGCTCACAATTCCCAAAGATCAGACAGTTATTTGTTCGCCTCACTACTGTTCTTCAAGGAATAAACAAGAAGTTGTACTTACAGAGCTCTTTCAAACATTTAAGAAAGAAAATTTAAGTTGAAAAAATCATCCCAGCCTGGTGGCACAGTCAACAGCAAAATTACTTGCAGTGTTGGAAGCCATGTGGCTGACTGTGGGTTCAGATCCCAGGTGGTCTGAAAACACACTAAGTACATGCTCATATACCCAGAGTGCTGATGAGCTAGATGGCTGGGGAAGGGGGATCACAACATGGAAGGTGCCCCCTAATGTGTGCACTCATGTGCTCTCTATCATAAATAAATAGCAATGACAATAAACTAACAAAAGAGAATTTGTTTAAAACAAATAAAATGAGGTTGGAAGCTTATTGTTTCAAATGATCATGACTATAGATGGGAGAAATCTGTTAGGTAATCCCCAGCATGTCACCCATATAGCCAGTCAATATATTCCACCCACTGGGTTACAGATGTCTGCTGTCCTTGCCTTATCATTTATCCTTGGCAAAAGAAGACCCATTTTTGTTATTTGTCTTAGTTTCAGTTGTTCTGGGAGCAGACTCTGAATCAAGAATTTAATTGTAAGTAGTTTTAGAGTGAT
Organism: Tupaia tana; assembly: GCA_026018925.1. Classification (NCBI taxonomy): domain Eukaryota; kingdom Metazoa; phylum Chordata; class Mammalia; order Scandentia; family Tupaiidae; genus Tupaia; species Tupaia tana. The sequence goes on from JAKSZU010000018.1 coordinate 16,420,078, forward strand.
CTAAGAATTACTGGGAGGAGAGTGGGACAGTAAGATAGAGGGGAGAGAGACAAAAATAATTTGTTACCAAGCAACTTACCATTGTGAGAAACTTAACTTTTTATCCCACTGGGGAACTCTGAGAGCCAGTGTACAATTGCACTTTAGAGCTGGCGCACCCAAGAGGTGAAGGAACTTTAGTATTTATTTGACAGTTTCGTAGTGTGTTGGTAAATCCTTAACAACCAGTTCTCCAATAGGGATAGGAGAAAGGCTGAGGAAGCCCTGATTTAGTGTTTTCTGATGACCATGGTGTAAATACTACTACAATGACTGATCTCAGGCTACCAACACAGTATCATTGAACATGGAGTTGGGTAGAAAAGCCATCATTAAATAGTATTGCCAACTTATAAATGACATAAACACAAGACAGGAGTGTAGAGAACAGCAGACTGTAGTAAAATAATTAGAAAATAATGGTCAATTACCTTTGCTTTTAATATAATTTATGTAATTGTAAGTGTGTGTAATTTAATTTTTAATAATAGCTGTGTTTAACAACCAACATGCAAAATTTCTGAAAATTTAGCGAGCAGATCTTACAAACCAGTATGAGCTAGCTTCAATCCACTGTTGCAACAAATTTCCTTCGGTAATTGCTAGAAGGATGCTCCCAATGGGGATTTTAAATACCTGGAATTTCTGAGCTTAAGTGTGGGCAAATGAAGAAGGAGGTACTAACAATTGGACATTGGGTCTGCGTACACAGAAGCTGCAGGGATGAGACAATGTGACAGGTTCCAACAGAAACTACTCCAGTGACTCACAGGTTGGCCACATTTCCTATAGGGACTGGAAATACTTTTTAAAGTTTTCTGTGATTTTTATTGTTCTTTTTGCTTTTTTTATTTTATTTATTTATTTTTTTGGTCAGTTGCCAAAGGTGTGTGCTTACACGAGAGAGAGAAAAGGGGGAAAGCACCCCGCAATGGGGCATGATCATACTACATTCTCCTCTCCTCTATCTCTTCATCCTATTGGGATTTGGGGCACACATGAATATGCCCCTGGCATGTTTTTCAAGCCACCAGAGTCAGGATTCAAACCACTGCCTGCCACATGGTATCTGACACCTTTATCGGGCTATGAGGCCAGCCTAGTATTGTTTTTTTTCTCTCTGGAGCAATTGAGTTCTTTACTAGATTTGCTCCCCTTTTATACTTACCCAGATTTACTGAGTTGCCCCACCTTGTGGGTTTGTTTTGTTTTGTTTTTGGAAAGGTTTTTGCTATAGGGTGCATGTACTCTCCAGAAAGACAGAGAGAGACAGAGAGACAGAAAGTGAGAAATCACGCCCCCCAGGGGGAATGACCATGCCACAATCTCTTCTCCTCCAGTCTCCTCTCAGGACCTTGGGCATGCACACACATGCACCTGGCATGAGTTTCAGCCACCCGCACAACCACAGTCAACCACATGGGAGCCCAGCGACATAGCCATTATGCCAACTGCTGGTCCCAGCCCCACCTTGTGTTTTAAAATCAAGTGTGTCCAAAGAAATACCATCCATTCTCTACTTTTCACTCATAAATCATTACTTCTCCTGTCTTCCCTGTTGTTCTTGTGGAACTTTTGTTCACCTAGTAAGCTCATCTCAGAATCCTTGACATCCTACTCTGTTGAACCCATACCCAATGAGCTATTCAGCCCCCACAAAGGTCCCTCTCAATAGTATGCCATAGTCTCTCTGACAATACAATGACCTAGGCTCTTGCTATATCACAGAGAACTTTTTCTGATACTTCCTAAATGGATTTACAGCTTCCAGGCTCCTCCAGTGCTAAGTCACCCAGGAACCACTTCCAGAGTAATCTTCCATTTATGCCTTGCAGAGCACTGTAACGGCTGCCACAGAGACACCTTAGACAAGTATCCGAGGGCTCCTCTGTTCCAGCCCGACCTTCCTTTCTAGGCCTCCTATTGCCCTTCATGACCTGAAAAATCTGACAAATTCTATTACTACTACCACCACCACCACCAAAACAATGTCTACGGGTTTTGTGCCTCTGCACCTCTGCCTAAGATGCTGTTTTCATGAGAAACGTAGTTGCCTATCCTTTGAATGTTTTTCCATACACTTGTCTCGTGTTCTCCCACCCTAATTCACAATCTCTCCGGGTTTCGATGATCAGACTGCTTTATCCAACTGCCTTTTTGGTGCTTACTCAGACTGGTATTTTAGTTACTTGTCTTCTGCTACTTACTTTACTAATTTTTTTCTCCCCCAGGGGAGTGCTAAGTGTACTTCACATAGTAGGAGATTAATACTTGTTGAATTAATCTGAATTTGTTGAAGTTCATCTCTTTTGATCTAAATGTACATAGTGTGACTGAATTGGGAGTTAACAACTAATTGAGCAGCCAGTATATTTTATTATACAGCTCACTGTTTGTTGAATTAATTAAATGTTTTTTTTTTTTTTTTTGGAGAGGTTTTTGCTATAGGGCATGTGCGCTTGCCAGAAAGAGAGAGACAGAAAGCGAGAAATCACTCCCCCAGGGGGGATGGCCATGCTGCTATCCCTTCTCCTCCATTCTCCTCTCAGGATCTTGGGCATGCATGTACACGCACCCAGCGTGAGTTTAAGCCACCAGGTCCAAGACTCAAACTGTGGTCAACTACATGGGAGTCCATCGACATAGCCATTACGCTAACTGCTGGTCCCTCAAATGGCTTTTAATATTTTAATTCAATTTATTTAAAGCTGTCAGTTGATTTAAAAAAAATCTCTGCACACACCTTCCTCAGTATTTGCTCTTTGTTCATGATTTAAGCTATAACTATCTAACCTAGAGTAAGCCCTCTGTTCAGAGCCAATCAAAAAATGTCCATCTATCCTCTGGAGAGAATGATGAGAATTTACCTAGAAGATAGGCCTTTGGAATACTCTACACAGTTAAGTCTATAAGATGTTTTTCTATAGGGCATGTGTACTTGCTGGAGAGACACAGAGAGAGAAAGTTGAGAAATCACCCCCTGGAGGGGATGCCAATGCCGCAGTCCTCTCTCCTCTATTCTCCTCTTGGGATTTTGGGCATGCAAGTACACATGCCTGGTGTGATTTTCAAGCCACCAGGTCCAAGACTTGAACTGTGGCCAGTCATTTGAGTGTCCAGCACCTTAATCACCACACCACCTACTGGCCCCCACAGTTAAGTCTTAAGCATATCCACTTTGATGTATTTTTAGAATGTAATGAGGAGTGAAAAAAGGCAAGTTGCAGATGGATATATACATTATGATAACATTCATATAAAGTTTGAAAACCAGCAAAACAATACTATATGCCACATACAGTGAACAGAAAAACATAAAGAGAATGATAAATAGAAAATTCAGGAGAATGGTTAATTTGGGGAGAGAGAGTAGGAAGAAAGAGAAATGAGATCAGAAGGGCCATAAATGGGCTTTAAATGGACTTAAACCTTTTACATTTTGGGGAAAAAAGTGATCTAGAACAAACTGGCAAAATATTTGACAAAGGTAGCTGACTGAGACAGATATTACTCTCTATTTTTCTGCATACTTAAAATATTTCATCATTTGAAAAAAAAACTGTATTTATTTGTATAAAAGGAGTTCCCAAACAATTGTACGTGAGATTTGTAACTTGGCAAAGAATCCTTTGAAGAGTAATGAGTAAGACACAGAATACAGAATTACTACAGAGGTAACTGATATCTGTTTTATCAATACTTTTTGATCTTTTAATCTAACCAAATTGATTACAATAATCTTTTTTGGTTGCCTACTCAATATTTGCTTTAACTAAATCACTCACCTCTCAATTAAGAATAGGCAGCTGATTTAAAGCAGCAAAAGCTCAACAAATTAGGTTAATAACAAATAACCCAAATAATGCTGGTATAATGCAAGTTCATTAAAGGAAATCTATTACTCCAGCAATAATTACGGGGGTAAAAGAAAGATTTCTCACAAACTCTTCATCTTTATGGTCCTGTCTCAAGAATGTTCTGATTCACTTCTTCTTAGTAGTAGAATTACTATCAGAACTGCTATCATATTCTACCTCCTCTGTGAAATAATAATAGAACTGTAGGAAAGACTTTCCCTCTGCCCTCTGAGGGTTTGATAATTGAGTCTCTGAAATAGACTGATAGCAGGCAGATTAACAAGAGAAAGCGTAGAAAAATTTATTACATGCATAAGGCATCCTGGGAGAAAAAATAGATATCCCAAACCCACTAAAATCTGGAAGCTATCTATCCACCCTCTTCACAGGGAAAAATGAAGAGGGATGTAGGCAACTTAAGGGCGAGTAAATGACTTGGGGGAAGGACAAATGGGAAGAATATGTGATAGCTTCAGACAAAGTCTGTCTGGGGACAGCACTGACTTCTAGTCTCCTCTCCTGTGATACGAGTTAACCTTCCCTCGATGAATCCCCAAGTAGAGGATTCATGACAACTGTGTTCCCTTGGGAGGATCTGTGAAAGTGGCATATTTTGGGGTGTCACTTCCTGAACTCCTCTACTACCTATTCTCACAGGTTGTTTTTAAGATGAAAATGAATTATATCTGCACTCCCATGTTCTTTGCAGTATTATTCACAATAGGCAAGATATGGAATCATCCTGAGTTCATCATCGAATGAATGAAATAAAAAATGTGGTCTTGGCTCCAGTAGGTGGTGTGGTGGTTAAGGCACTGGACTCCCACCCGGCTGGCTGCAGTTTGAGTCCTGGACCAGGTAGCTCGCTTTCTCACTTTCTCTCTTTCTCTTTCTCTTTGGCTCTCTCTTTGGTGAGTCCACATGCCCCATAGAACATTTTTTTTGAGAGAGATTTTTGTTATAGGTGTGTGCGCTCACCAGAGAGCCAGAGAGACAGAAAGCAAGAAATCGCCCACTGGGGGCATAGTCATGCTGCAATCCCTTATCCTCCATTCTCCTCTCAGGATTTTGGGCACACACCTGCACCCACCGTGAGTTTTCAGCTAACGGGTCCAGAACTCAAATCACGTTGACTATGTGGGAGTCCAGTGACATAACCATTATGCCATCCACTGGTCCTATCCCATAGAAAACTTTTTTTCAATGAAATTAAATTAGTTATTAAAAAAAAAAAAAAAGAAAACAGAAAATGTGGTCTACATACACAAGGGAATACTGTCCAGCCTTAAAAAAAGATGGAAATCTTGTCATTTGCAACAATAGGGATGAACTCGGTGGACATTATGCTCAGTAAAATAAACCAGGCACAGAAAGACAAATACAGGCATTCCTCACATAATGACCTTTCCTATGATCAGGTCATTAAGTGACTCAGTCAGTAAGTGAGGAGTCTGAAGGTAGATGTCTTATAGTGTGTTGTGGTACCATAGGGTATGCATTTTTCAATAGCTATCATGCAACGCCACACTAGAATAATGTAATTCTATCCATACAAAAAGCATACACAAGTACCAGAAAGTGACAAGACACACCACAGCACAATAATATAAATCTGTTGGAATCGTTTTCATTTATTCTGAATAGCACTATGGGTGCACAATAAAGTTCAAATTTATAAGCGAAATATGTAGTCTCGAGAACACTACATGAAGTGGACTGACTGTGGAATAAGACAAAGGCTGAAAAGGGGGACTCCCGAGACTCACATAGGCTGAGAAAGGGGATTCCTTTGCAGGAAACTGTCCAGACAGGTTGTCAAGTGAGGAGTGACTGTATGTATGATCTCATATATGTGGAACCTTGAAATGTCTAATTCACAAAAGCAGAGTGCAGAATAGTGGTTGTGGGGAGTGGGCAGTGAGGAAGAAGTTAGTCAAAGGGTACACAATTTCAGTTAGGCAGGATAAGTTCAAGATGTCTACATATTGTACAACACAATGAAGACAACTGGCAACAACGTACTGAGTTCTTCAAAACTGCTAAGAGTAGATTTTAAGTGTTCTCGCTCCCCCAGAATGATAGGTATGTGAGGTTATGGGATATTACCTACTTTGATTTAGCCATTCCACAATGGATACCTGTTTCAAAACATGCTATATGAATGATAAATACATGATTTTTGCCAATTAAAAAATAAGATAATGCATTAAGCATTTAAATCAGAGCACACAATTTGCACTGTTACTATAATGATTATTATTAATGATCTGTCAATGGTAAGGACAACATGACCCCTTTAAATGTGACTCAAAGGTTTTGGGAAAAAAGCTATAGATTCGTCTTAGTGCTTCTCAGCTATGACCAATTCCCATAACAGAAGTTGTCTTCATTCTCAAATCTGCCTTTTTTAAGATTTTACCCTTTTATACTCGTAACTCCAGTAACTGCCCAAACCGGAGACCAGTCAACTGCTGTCCAGCTCAGGGGTGGAGCAGGGGTTACCCAGCCCAGGCTTACTTCCCTCCCCTAAAAGAAAACGCCATGGAAGTGGATGAGCCCGGCCTCCGGACCTGGAAGGAGTGCAGAAAGAACCCCACCTCCCTTCCTCTGCTGACCGAGGTGGCTGTCCAGAGCGCTCCAGGCCCACGCCTCCTGCCACAGGCTCCCAGCCGCTCGGCCTGTTTAGTAACTGGGCATCAAACAAGAATAATTGACAGCTTCTCCCCCCAGCCTCCCCTCTAGGAGCAGCAGTTTCCCAGGAGCCGTCTTGTACAACCTCAAACACTTTATTACTGGTCAATTTGGGTTTCCTGCCCACTTTAAGTGGCCGTGCTGAGGGTCTCCAACTCTCTCCAGCCCTCACTGATCAATATTAACAGTCACTTCCACAGCATTTCCCTGCTCCTCAGCAAGGCCAGGCGCTGGCTGTAAATTACCGCACAGCCCGGTCATTATACCAGAAGAAATGTTGTAATTCAAGAGTTGGGGCTAATTGTGAGAGAATTTCTTTCACCCCTTTCAGTACCCAAATCAAAGAAGACAAAAGAAGCCAGAGCTTGTCCATTTGGGGTTGGTTGGTTTCCCCAGAGGGGTTAGCTGTTTCTTTCCCCCTCACTCCAAGAGGCAATCTCTATTTATGTAGATGGACCCAAACAGCCTAAATCTCCCCACGGAGATGAACCTTCAGCTCTGAGAGGTGGGAGAAAAACTACCCCATAAAGTTTAATTATGACTTTATAATCAGTGCATTATAGGTTAAAAAAAATTTCAGGATTAAACAATTACTGGCTGGGGCCGCCCTAACCATATTTGTTTTGGTTATAAGCTAAAATTTACCAAAAATCAAACAGCTGAGCGTTGTTTACAATCAGATAAGGCACCAGGAGCCTTTGCAAATGCAAATCTCTGGACTTGGCAAAAAACTGAATAGGAAGTTTCCTGCTGCTAGAAGCTGAGTCCCCCTCTAAAGGTGACAGAGTAAAAAGGTCACTAAGAAGTGGCCTTCTGAGTTGGAGGTGTGGATAGGCCACTGAGGGAGCTCACTGTGAGTGGGAGACTGATGCCAGAAAACCACACAATGCCTCTCGATTTGGAAGCAAGACGAAAGCACGAGTACAGCAGAGAGGGGGTGGGGGGAATAAGAGGCTGCCGGAAAGAAACAATCATTATTTTCAGGCCCAAGAGGGCCCTTTTCTCCTCCAAAGATGGATTAGGTGTGTCACTAGCAGCGCCTCCGTGGGTTGTTTTTCTGTTGCCTTCCAAGCACAGCCACAGAAGGCTCAGGAGAGAGTCCTCACTGTGGCGGGAAGGAAGAAATAACAACAAATCTATAGAGGGGCTTTCAAGTCCCAGGTACAACCTCCAGGGCAATGGCCTTGGCCACACCCACTGGGAAACCCTGAGCGCAAACATCGTGGGGAGAGAGAGCAGGGGAGCCCAGGGAAGGCAGGAGCCTGTCAAGCACTTAAAATAATGGAACCGTTCACAAAGTGAACCATTCTGCTGTCTTTATTCGCGTGTCTCATGTGGAAGATGGCCGGATGGGGAAGAGTGGTCGGGGCTGGGCCTGAAGCCTAGAAAAAAACTGGCTCATCTTCAGCCTCATTTTACCTGAGCTTTGTTATTACTAAGTAAGTGCATGCGGTTAGGCTTGAGCTCAACTAACCAGACATGGTTTTAAAATGAAAAACTGGGGCCTGGGCTCAGGTACCACAAACCGTTCCTCAGCCACCACGCTTGGCCTCCCCTTGTGTTCGAGTGGCCAAGCAGCCTGTGTCAGTGGGCCATCAGGAACCTCAGCTCCAACTCAGGCCCCTGAAACCTGTCCTAGCCCAGGCCCCGGCCCAGGCCCCTGCCCAGGCTGTGGTCTATAGGTATCTTTCTTGGGCTCAGCATTCTGCCTGTCTGTGCAGGGACCACAAGTCCCGTTTGGCACTTGGCTTGGGAGGACACTCCTATTCAGTGCTCAGTTGGCCTCTGTGAGTGTGGGACTGTGGGGCTGTGGTGGGAGGAACAGGGATACCTGGGTGCTGGCTTCCCTCAGGACCTGCTCTCCCAGGCACCTTCCCTTCATGGCACAGGAATTAAATCAGGGCTGAGAATCAGGGTGTGCACTCTCCAAACCTGGCTTCGTTCCCTCAGATCATTTTCTTCTTTGTTTCCACCATAAGAGGAGAAGATAAGTCATCCTGGCTGCTCAGAAAACACAACAAAAAGGAAGTCCCAGTTCATAGCCAGCAACAGGTGGTAACTTCCCCCCAGGAGGAAGATTCCTGGGGCAGCCATTCAGGCCAGCGCCAAGGCCTCTGCAGGTGGAGGATGGGCTGCCTGCTGACTGGCCTACGCGGTTGTTCTGAGCCTGGGACTTCGCCCATATGTGGGGACTGGCCAACCAGCCTGGTGACAGGCTGATCTCCCGGCTCCAGGACCTGGAGGGGAATTAGACACCAGCCACTCCATGCTCTCTTTTGTTTAGAAAAAGGAGAGAAAGAGAGAGAGTGAAAAATAAAATCCTCAATCGTTTAGTACAAGTCATTTTACATGCTGGGATAATGAAGTATAAAAATGCCTTCAAAGAACTGATTTCCTACTTTTAACTCACTGCCAGCCAAGCTCTTTGTGAGGCCTCTCTGGAACATGCATTCCCGTCCCACTCAAACAAAAGAGCTGAGAATTCATTAAACTATTTAATTATGCCTTTTTATTTTTCTCCATTAGCAAGTCCTACCCGCACAAAGTAAATAAAGCCACCGTGGTCTTTCCGCAGCAGACACACTGACTGTTTTTATTCTTTATGCAGTTTACAATATAAAGGGCTATTTTCCCCCTCCTCCTCCTCTTGGCGAGTTTCCGAGCACAAGCCCTGCAAACAGGAGCACCCAACTGTACATGCAATGCACGACGCTGGCGCAGTAGCATTCCGAATTGCAAGCACATACCCTAGACAGCTTTCAAAGTACCCGCAGCCAACGGCAGCCCGACAGCACTTTACAGCCAGGCACGGAAAAGATATTAGTTCTTTTTTTTTTTTTTTATACTCTAGTAAATTTGCTTTTTACATCTATTTCTTTTCAGAAGGGCTTGTTATTGAGCTTACTGTCCACAAATTCCATTGATCTCAGGCTGTGACTCAATCCATATGCTCACGCTTTGACACCAGCACAGCAAGCGAGCGATACAAATCCTGTTCAGGCTACAAACTTATTGATTTTATAGATTTCCCCCAAAGTTGTGATAATGATATATCATTGTTAAATTTGGTAGAACAAACTGCTTTCCCAATCTGTCAATGCGAGCATGAAAACCAATTCACAGCCTTGTTTAGAAGGCTTTCGCATCAGAAGAATAAGTACAGCCAGAGGAAGCAGATCACCAATACCCAGCGGCTGGCACCAGCTTGATGTATGATACCTTCCTCGCTGCCCTTTTCTGACCCGCAGCACACTGGGCCGCCAGACTTGTACTTACTGGCTACAATTATCCACAGCAATTCCTCCCCAGGATGCTCAGTATTAATTATTAACAACTGGGAGCATGCTGTTTGGGTGACCCACATCAGTAGGTTTTAAAAGACAATTTTGGTAATTTTAATATGCTATTCACATGCAGTTGGATACATTAGGATCCTGGGATTATTGACTTTAATAGGTCCATTTTTTTTCCTGCAGTTGCTCCTTCTCCCCCCTCATTAGGAAGCAAGGCAGCTGCTTCCAGCAGGGGGCAGACATCAGACAACATTTCCGTTTGAAAGGAGGCACCTTTGCATGGCCCATGCCCGGGTTAGGTGACTTCAGTTGCCTTACCTCTGGAATCATTCCCTGCAGAGACTGGCTAGACCTTGAAATCACACCAGCCTGGCAGGATTCCATTAGCCTTCCTCCTTCTCAAAGTATCTGTGACTCAGTTTCTGAAATTATGTGAAATGTCCATTCATTTAAGTGCTCTCCAAATCACCCCCCCACCCCCTTCTGACTCACTTCTACCTGTTTATTCAGTTTGTTTATTACATGGAGAGGTCTAACTCTTTCAACATAGATGTTCCCAATCAGCTGGAATATGTTTTCAACCATTAACCTGATTTCTGTGGGCCATGAAGACTGTGATTGTTGATGTTTTCCAAAGCACCTGCTTCCCCTTCTCTCAACAACTTCCGTCTTTGTGTTATTTCCCTTTTCTCTCTTGTCTGATTTGCCCTTCACTGCTTTTTACTTTCCGACTCAGGGATTCTAACTGATGAGTTCCACACGCTAATCCTTTAGTCGTCGTCCCACCATTTCATACTAAACAGCTGAACAAAACAGCTGACAATAGGAAACCACACCAGAGGCTGAGCTCTCCAAGTAAAATCCAGGTCTCCCTTTCTCTCTGAGGCTTTTTCATTGCCTCCTAATAGTGGTTTCTGTTTCTCTGCCTTCTTACCCACCCCAGTCCCCCACTTGCCTGAGATTGTAGCTACCACTCCTTTGAGGATGTACTGTCAACCCCACATCTACCTGCCTGGATCCAGTTGGATGCCATGGAAAACATGGTTTTGTCAGATTGTGGTTCTCAGCTAAAATTCCGACTACTTGCACCCCAGCTCCTTTTCTTCCTCATGTACCTGCTTAATTCTGATACACATTGAAACTAGGTTTTCTGTAGTCTCCTATCTCACAGGAAATCGACCATAGTGAATAAGCATCAAATTCAAACAAAATCAGGCATGTTGGGATAATACGGCCATGGACAGACCCCCTTGGGCTTTCCAATCAAGAACCACCCAGACATCTCTGTGTTTATCTTCTTTAATTCCAATAACATTTTATGTCCAAATAGTGCTTTCATGTTTGCAATGGATTTTCATATAACCCTCTCACAACCTGGGAGAGAGGTTAGCAAGGGATTACATCCCATTTTATAGAAGAAAACATTAAAGATAGAATGTACTGTAGTTAATGAGTTAGCTAGAGCAAAGTTGATCCTTAAGTCTAGGTCTCTGGACCTCTAAATTCAGCGTTCTTTTCAACAGAGCTTATTTCCTCTACATCCTAATTGTTTAAATAAACACCTGCATAAAAATCTATGCATTCCAGGTGCTCTATTTCCTTACCCCAACCCATTGGTTGAAAGATGACTTTATTGACATTTTTTGTCTATTTCCATCAACTCATGTTTCATGGCAATGATTAATTTTTTAGACTCTTTTTGTTAGTAAAAATGTGAATGTAGCAATGGTCCACAAGAATCATCATTATGGAAATGATGCCAATTCCTTTGTACAATATGGGCTTAGGAAAGGGTAGGTTGGGAGAGAGTTATAATCTTACAGAAAAAAAAAAAAAAAAAAAAAAAAAAAAAAGCCCCTAACGGAACTTGTGATCTATTATCTTTTGAAACATCACTAAGATGAGAGATTTCGAACATAAAGAAAATTCCAACACAGCCCAAATATACAAGATTGTTTTTAGATAAAGGGCCAGTATGAAATCCCCAAAGCCCTTACAAGAGAGTTTCCAGAAAAGCACCAGAACAATTAAGTCCCCAGTCAGGAAATCAACAATTAAATAGGCTGGCTATTCTCCTTAATCTACCCACTGTAACTTCCAAAGGATTTAGTGGGGTTTCTTGGACTCAGGTCCTCCCACTTTTAAAGGACAGAGAGAAGAATGTACCTTTCTAAGAGAATATGTGGACAATTAAAATTTTATGATGAATAAGTTCCCCCCTCCCCCAGAATTCTTACTCTGAACACACAGGCTCTTAGACCTAACTGCCCTCCTGTTCATAATTGCACCGGCCCAAGTGTGCGCAGCCTTCACACAGAATGATGGCTTCCCCTGTCTCCTGCATTTGTTCAGCTCCTTTGGGAGGAGCAATTTACAGAAAGCATTATCGATTTTTGCCATAATAGGTACAGAGATGCCTCACCGTCCCTACTCAGCCAGCTCGCTCTCCGCATCACAACTGTCAGGCCAGTTTGTGAAGCCCCGTCATTATTTTTTTTCAAGTAAATCCATCACTAGGTTGGGGTGGGGGAAGGTGAGGGAAGTGATGAAAATAAAATTATTTTCACCTTGCCATATGAAAGAATGTTCACGTCCTTCGCTGGAAATGAGTGCAAGCACCATAGAACTGCAGAAAAATAAAAGAAGGAAAAGGAGCTGTGTGCAGTACCTCAGACAGAAAACCAGATGAAAGACAAGAAGACCTAGTTGGGACCTATTTGAAATATTCTTAACGCAGTTATACCTGGGCTCCAGCTCGCTGTCATTATTCCCCAGGGGCTAAAGCACCTGCAGACAGTGTCTTTAGTGTGGAACAAAAGGAAAGAGGATGTGTATTTGTTTGTTTGCTTGTTTATTTATTTATTTCTATGTGTGTATCATGGGATGGCATCTGCCTTGAACCTCCTTTCTCCATAGATCACTCCCTGTAACAGAGGCCACCAGTTCCCATTCAACTTCATTTCTTTGTGTCGGAATACGCCTGAAACCCTCTGTCCCAGCCCACCCTATCACTGGTCAGCAGAAGGCACCACCATCTGGTTACTGATCAGATGTGAATGTAAAGCTCCTTACTACAAATATTTCCTAAAATGACAAGAAGCCTCTCAGTAATCACTGGGAAAACAAACAGGAGGAAACCACACTAACTGCATCATTGACACTCACACACCTTTGATATTCCTGTCCTGTCTCATAGTCACTCTCCCAGCTGGCTGCTGGCCTCATGAGGAAGGGCTGAGTTTAACCATTCTTTATCTTATGATTTGGACCTCTCCTTTGCCCCAGTTCCTAAATGTGGGCCCGTTTGAGGCTTTGGCAATTGAATCCAAGAACTGGTTCTGGATATCATTCCCAGTTCCCCAGCTCATTAGCCATGAAGTGATAGCCGCTTAAGAGTTTTATAACACACTGTTCCAGAGGTGGGCCACAAAGAACCGCACGATTACACAGCACTTTGTATCCAGCTTGCCAGCCCCTGGCTCAGGGGTAAGCAACTCTGCACTCAGATCTAACTACGGAATGATAAGTGGCCAGTTTGCTTTTGGTAAAAGCCAAAGATTTGGTGACATATTGCTCCAAGTGGTGCTTTCATGAAAGAATGTTTATTCTGATACACATTCAACACCTAACATGTTATTCTTTCTCCACTCCTCCCGGCCCCCAATCTCTCCATTCTCCATCAACAAGAACCTATCCTGAAAAGCACACAAATCCTTCCTTCCCTGTTTCAGTGTTTGCTTGTCTGCCAGGAACATTTGCAAACACCAAGTTTAGAGGGACTGAAATCCAGCTGAAACAAGCAGCACTAGATCCACTTGGACACTGGCTTTCCATGGCCAGACCATGAACTGAACCGTGTTTAAAAACCAAAATCAGCACTGTCATCTGAGATTCTACAGAGAACAGGAAGAAGTCAGGGTAAGGAGTAGGATTCATCCCATAAAACCTGTCATTGAATAGGGCTACCTGATTCTTGTCACCCTGGTGCCACTGGCTCAAATGCAACATGGCAGTGTGCGCTGGGTTTTAAAATCTTTGTGCACCAGGAAGGAGAAGTAAGAATCTTGGTGGAGGGCTCTCATGTAGTATGCAGGTTAAGGTACTGGATCCCATATGGTGGAATACATGGCTGGAGTCCCAGATTTGGCAGCTTGAAAATCACACCAGGCATGTGTGCATGCATGCCCAAAATCCCAAAGGGAGACTGGAGAAGGGACTGTGGCATACCCATACCCCCTGGGAGGTGAGTTCTCACTTTCCCCCTTCTCTTTTTCTGTCTCTGGCAAGTACATGTGCCTTATGGAAAAAACAAACAACAACAACAACAAAAAAAAAAAAAAACACAATAACTTGGTTGTTTTGAACTTTCCATTTTTATTTGTTTTTCAACAATTCCACCTGAGCATGAGGTCTAAATGATACCATTCAAGCACTTGATATCTACCCCATCAAGAAGATTAATTGTAAGGCTCTAGGAAACACCATGATAAGGAATGCACGTTTTTGCAAAATTTGCAAAAGAAAGATGAGTTGCACCATCAGTCAAGGCTGCCATCTCCTTTCATGTTGATACTGTTACACGTTCCCATGTGTCAGGAAGTACCTGGGGGGAAGCACTCTGGGATGTGATTACATCTAGTTTGGCTTTAAGAAATATACAAATAATATGTCCATGGACACCTAGATTGCTGCTAGTCAACTCAATGAAAGAAAGCTTCCAGCACGGCTCAGTTCCCCAAATAGGTTCTAGCGGTATTAGCACAGACTACTAGTACTGACAACTACACCAAGAATGATAAATAGAACCTTCTAAAATCTTGTAGGAGCCAGATACTACTGTACTAAGTGTACTACGGGCATTATTTCACTAATTCTTAAACAACAGAAGTTTGCTCTCTCCTTCACTGCTATTTCCTCAATGCTATATAGAAGGGTGCCTGATACAGAGGAGTTGTGGAAGAAATATCTGTGAAATTGATCATTTATAGAATGGGTAATGGCATTAAATAAGTTTCACTAAGTAGAACTAAACCAATAAATACAAATAATCAATGAAATGGAAAATAAAATTTGAAAATATTCTATATCACACTCTGGGAAAGTTTCATTTGCCTTATTTTTTGAAAACACCTCTAACGTAGAAAGGAGTTGCAGATATGAGCTGTGTGGTTATAAACTGGTACAGTCTTTCTGGAGGACAATATGGTAATATTTATCAACATTTAAAAAATATTTATATTCTATCTCCATGAACTTCAGTGTTTGGGAATTTACCCTAAACTTCTGAGAATGTTGTATAAAAGATTTTTACCACAATATTAAAAGAGAGAAAAATTATATCTAAATGTACATTTCCATGGCTAACTGTTAAATGATGACATAAAATTTGGTCCACTCATGTGATCAAATGTCATAAAGCCATTTGAATTCATTCTTTTGAAGTAGCATTTAATGACACAGAAAAATATACCATAATGTTGAGTTAAATGAAACAACTTACATGGCCTGGTCTCAATTTTGTACAATTCTGTCATGTCTTTCTCTATCTATGCATTGAAAACACTCTATGTGATGACTACTATAAAAAGCAGTTATCTCTACGTGACAGTGGTAAAAGTAATTTTGTTCTCTCATACATTACCTTTTTCTCCCCCAAACTGTCCATAATAAGCAATTTCTTTCTATGTTTAATTGATCATTACTAATATTGCAAAAATGTGGAAACAGGAAATCTAGGGTTCAAGATTTATTTTTATTTTATTGTTCAGAAAGAACACATCATTTGTCTGCAAGTTAATATCCTTAACTTTCTCATCAGGAAAATAAGGCACTGGGTTTGTTCTTTAATAGTAGAGTGAGAGCCTAGGGGCCACATATGGCCCACAGACACATTTCATTTGGTCACATATTTTGTTTTCTTTTTTTTTTTTTTTGAGAGGTTTTTGCTATAGGGTGCGTGCGCTCGCCAGAAAGACAGAGAGAGACAGAGAGACAGAAAGCGAGAAATCACCCCCAAGGGGGGATGGTCACGCCACAATCCCTTCTCCTCCATTCTCCTCTCGGGATCTTGGGCACGCATGCACACGCGCCCGGCATGAGTTTAAGCCACCGGGTCTGGGTTGGTCACATATTTTAAAAATTGGAATATGAATGCTTCTGTCAGTGTTTACCTCTCCCAGTTCACCATGGTCCTCACTCCTCTATTTTCTTACATAATCATGCCTGGTGCCTGTATCAGCCCTTCCCAGTCCTTGGATTCGCCAACCATTTATGTACCTTTGTGAACTAGGCTCTCCATCTGTGACAAATCGGAACCCAAAATGGAGTGTGCCACCTTCCTGAGCCCGCTTCCTAACTGATGTGTCTACCCAGGCACCATCTATTTCCTCACCTGCACATACTCTAACAAGGGGCTTCTTTGAAATCAGGACCTTACAGAAATTTTAGGAAGGCTCTCTCATGCTTCAAAGGAGTGTGGTAAACATAGCTTTTGGTTGTTGTTATTTACTGAATGCTTAGAATATTCCAGAAAACATACTAAGTATCTTTTAATCTCTTAAGAATCCTTATAAGTTACTTCTATAGTATAAATGGCCAAACAAGCACACAAGGATTATAAGTAATTTAGCTCAACAAACTTACTGGCCGCCAAGTATACCCTAGGTCTTCACCACCATCTACAGTGCCAGAACCCAGTGTTGTCCTCTATACCACTCTACCTTCTGCCACCAGGAGTCCTCTATTTTATGCACCCTTACCTCTTCTGGTAAGGAGTGCACCCTTACCTCTTCTGGTAAGGATGACTTTGTTCCAGGGATGGCTTAATAAACTATTATCCCACTTTAATTAATTAATTGCAAGTTTAATGAAGCCGTATTAACTAAAAAGAATGACAAGGATTCAGATTTGGGTCAAGTATAAATGTAGAACTTGGAGTTCCCTTTGCAAAAGAGTGCTCACACAATGACACACCATCTTTATATGTCTCTCATTTTTCTAGCTACTAATCACATAAAGGAATTGAAAAAGGAAAATCTATTATCAAAGATGGAAATTTTTCCCCAACATGGTACAGAAAAAAATATCAATGAAAATAGATGCTCAGAAATCATAAAGACAACGGGTTATTGTATTAAGGCTGCCAGCATAAATGTTTCTAGGTCTACTGACAAAGAGCAACTGTCCCCAAGGTGGAAATTGTAATAGGAAGTTTTGTATTTTGTGGAACATGGCTCCCTTTCAAACCACATATAGGCAAGTTGTTGCTACTGGCCTTTCTAGGTTGAGTTTTTTCATTGCTCCTAAAGATGCATGCAAGGAGATGGTTCTCCTGTTACAAACTCAACCTTTGTGAAAACAAAATCTCAATTCTGAAAACTGTATGACTAAGGGAAATTATTATTAGCAAGCATGAATAATGCCCCTACTAAATTACCCAATTCATCTGCTCATTCAATGGCTATGAAATGCTTCCAATAAACTTAGGGATTAACTAGGTACTGGGCTGATAGCTATTAACAAAAGGAACAAGGTCCCTGTCCTCATGAAACCTACATGGTAATATACTAGTAGACAATAAACAAGCATTCAAATTCTGGGCAGAGTAATAATTCAAAGAAACCGAAACTGGTTAATAATACCTTAGAGTAGTACTAATTTAGATTTATACAAAATGCAGAGTGATTTAAACAAATTCCAAATTTCAGAATTCAATTTCAAGCTTTCTGGGACACCAACACTATTTTCCTAAAATTAACCTTGACTTTATGAACCAAGAAATCCTCTCACACTTGGCTCTGATTCTTAGGTAGCAAAATTAAACATCTTTCAAATGCAGAAGTTCTTTTCTCTCATCTCCCATTCAGAGAAGATAGTTCAAAATACAGTAGGCAGAGTACTCTATGAAATACAATGGCATGAAAATTAGATATGCCCAAATCTCCAGAAAAGTGTACTTTTTTCTAAGGAAGAACTAAACTATAAAAGTGAGCTATATAGTGAAAAGATTCTGAATGGGGATATAAACCATGACACATTTAATGAAATTGCCTCCAATAATCTGGATAAGAAGGATTCACAAGGAAGATTTATAACATTTCCATGCAAAGTAAATTTAACACAAAGAGATTTTAAATGTCTCTGGAAAGAGTACATTTTATAGATTTTGGAATCTAAATAACACAGGAAGATGCAACCAGATATCAAGGGAGCTCCAGCATATGTATCTCTTTCCAAGCAGAATGGTTGGCTAAGTTGGTTCTTGCACATAAAAGTGTCTGAGTATTGAACTCAGTGATACACACATGGCTTCCTGACAAGTGTGTGATCCTAAAGGTAATGCTGAAGCCTGAGGACAGGATGCAAATGTCTGCATTTCATCGATGGGACCAGTACTTACCATCCACTTTACCAAAGTGGCTCAATACTGCTCAGACAGATCATCTAATAATAGCCCACTATGAGAAACATAGCCCTATTGGTCACAGAATTAGCTCCCATTGTTAATCTCATGAACACTTTACAAATAATTTAGAGCAGGAAAACAGATGAATCAACTCATATTTATGCATAAAAAGTTTAGTAAAAAAAATCTAGGGAAAAATTTTTAAAAAGAAGCAGCAAAATAAGATATTCAGAAGGTGGGTTTTCCAGCTATAATGATACTGATTTTAGTGATGTTCAGAAAATTCAAAATGAGAAATAATATGAATATGCAACCTGAAACATTAAATTAGGCCATAAAACTCTATTAAAAAGTGTTGCAGAGAGGCCAGCAGGTGGCCCATGGCTGACCTCGGTGGGTGATCCAGACCTGTCTGAAAAAATCACATCAGATGTGTGTGTGAGCATGCCCAAAATCTTGAAAGGAGAAGGAAGGCAAAGGAATTAAGACACAGCCATCCCCCCTGGGGAGTGATTTCTCACTTTCCTTCTCTCTCTCTCTCTCTCTCTCTCTCTCTTTCTCTCTTTCCAGTAAGCACACACACCTTACAGCAAAAACAAAACCAAACCTAAAAAACTAAAAAAGAGTGTTGCAGAATATTATCAAGCAAAGAAAAATGTTCACAATGTATTATTGAAATGAAAATATAGATTATGAAGTGGTAGGGGCAGTAGGATCTCAAAAAAATACACAATCAGAAA
This sequence comes from Tupaia tana, assembly GCA_026018925.1. Taxonomy (NCBI): domain Eukaryota; kingdom Metazoa; phylum Chordata; class Mammalia; order Scandentia; family Tupaiidae; genus Tupaia; species Tupaia tana. The sequence goes on from JAKSZU010000018.1 coordinate 16,439,102, forward strand.
AATAGTAAGAAGAGAAATACCAAAATATGTATAATGGTTATTGCAAAGAAATAGAATTAGGGTAATAGTTTCTTCTGTTTGTATTATTTTTTAATTTTAAAAAGCCTATTTTTTGTATACATGACAAATAATTATAGATGTAGTTATTTAAGCCAATGAGCTATGGGACCCATGAAATACTTTCTTCAAATATAAGATAAACTGACTGAATTAAATTATTATTATTTTTTTTTACTTTTTTCCCAAAGAGTATGTGTACTCACAAGAAAGAGACAGACAGAAAGCAAGAAATCACTTCCCAGGGAAGATGGCCACGCCACAATCCCCTTCTCTTCCATTCTCCTCTTGGGATCTTGGGCACACACGCACACACGCCTGGCATGAGTTTAAGCCACTGGGTCCAGGACTTGAACCACGGTTGACTACGTGGGAGTCCAGAGATAGCCATTACGCCATCTGCTGGTCCCGATTTTTAAGGTTCTTCCAACTCTTAAGGGCCAGTGCTTCTTAGGGTCGGGTCAGAACCAGAGGTAGCAGGAAGGGCAAGGAAGAGGATGAACCCCAGGAACACTCTAACTATGTAAGGGTTACTAAGAACAACCAATACTGGTTTCAGTTAGGAGGGGTTGCCACGGCAGTGGTCTGTAGTTCACCACTGATCTGTAATAAATTGCTATGAAATTAGTAAATAATTTGATGATTTCTCCATAAAAGTATTCATGTTTTAAAGCTTACGTTTATTTGTTTCTTCTATGAGGGAGGTAGACAGAGACAAAGAATAAATGGGGAAAAAAGAGAGAGACATCCCCGATAGAGTCTTTATACCATGGTCCTAGCTGTAGCCTCAGCATGCCCAGATGACACGCTTGTTTGCATACCTGGCCTGCACAAGGATACCTTGGGTTGCAAAACGAGGACCTTCCTATGTAGCCTCAACATTACCACCGTGCCACCAGAGCTGCCTGCAAATAAAGCTACTAATCTGAAAGGGCTGTCCTTAAGTTCACAATACTCTCTTTACTATTCTGTTTTGGGGAGGAGAAGGGGGTGAATGGGGATTGATGAGGAATATCTAAATATTCCGTCTTGTATCAAACAGATTGGTGATAAATAAATGATAAATTATAATCGTCTGTTTAATGCATATAATTGTCTCCATTTAATGCCCTCACATAATGAAATAAAATGCTGACAATTCCTGTATTAGTCTCCCAAAATTTAAAACCATGTTGACTAGTCCCAGTAATTCAAATTATGAGACTACTAATTTATACATGATGCTGCTTCTATTTACACACATTTTACTAGAACAAGATTTGCAAGCCTGTGGTCCTCAGGCAGAATATACCTCATAGATGAACTCTATTTGCTAACAATGGGAGCTATCTCTTTATTGGCCTCACAAGCCAGTGGGACAACAGGGTGCTATAAGTGAGGACTCATTCCTCTGGTAGGGCTTGAGCAGCTCAGTTTTCCAAAGTGAGCTGTCTGGCATGTTGTGGTCATTTTGCTATTACTTGGCCTTCACAAACACTTGTTTCTGCCACTGGTTTTTTTTTTTTTTTTTTTTTTTTTTTTTTTTTTTTTTTTTTTTTAATACTAGAGGGTATGAGAGCATTCCAGAAAAAGAAAGAAGAAAGCGCCCCTCCGGTGAAGCCTGGTCAAGCTGCAATAGCCTTTCCTCCATTCCTCTTTGCCTCCAGGATCCTGTGCATGTATGCCTGCACACACACATGCCTGGCGTATTTTTCAAGTTGCCAGTGCCAGGATTCAAACCACAGTCAGCCATGTGGGATCTGGCTCTTTCTACATAGGGCTTAACCGCTGCACTAGGGGCCAGTCTTGAGACTGCCACCTTTGAGAAATACACTAATGGCCTGTTTTTAAGAGGGGACCTGAAAAATTACAGAAACCATGTTCTGTTTACTAGGGTTGGAAAGAAACTAGCCCCAAATTCCTCTGCATAGCAACTTCCTGTGTTTTGGCATCACTGATCAAAGCAGTGGTCTTTCAGCTTTAGCCAGTAGCTCAGGCTGAAAGCAAACCAAATACAAAGAATCCTTAAAAGCAAAATTTTGAGGGTGTTTAACAACTCTTGACTATTCCAAGTACCCTTCCCTCCACCTTCACTTCTTTAGTCCCCCTTGAGGGGTATTCCATTTAAATATTTTCTTGTCTTGGCATTTTCCTCCCCAAATCACTCCTACCATAAAAACAAAGCAAGAAAGCACTAAGCACTAAGAATTTTAAACACCTCACATTGTAATGGGATTAGAGCATCTGTAAGGTGTAAAAAATGATTTCATTGTTTCCTATAAACTGGCTCCTTCCTCACCAGAAAGGGCTTCAGTCGAGATGTAGAAAGCAACTTTTTAAACAGCGTATATTAAATCTGACAAACATCTGGTCAATCAAATTTACAGCAATACATAGGGTCCTAATAAAGGTTTATTTCTTCTTGAAGAACAAATTTAAAGATTTTTTTAAAGGCTTTTATATATAAAAAGAAAACTAGACCTGCATTTCTTGGCCCAGACTGATTCGAAATGCTCTGTGCTCTGCCAAGCATTAGCCACAAGGGCTCTGTTTCCCTGAGGCAGGAGCAAGGGAGATATGTGCTCGGGCTTGCAGGCTCACAGCCCTCCTGCCTCATGCTGCCAAAGGAAAAGTGCCCAGAATGGTCCAGGAGGTGCTAAATTCGAAGCCAGCTGTGGTCATCAGTTGGCCATGCTGGAACTGAGAGCCCAAGAAGGCAGGCATCTTACTCCTAGCTCCACCATTTGTTGTTATGGTTGTTGAGGTTGGGGGTGGGAAGAAAGGGATACAGACTGCCCTGTTTCAGGTAAGAAAAGGGAACTAAGAATAGGGAGAAGCATAAGTCTTTCTCTTCATGCCATACTCTAATTCCACTCAACAACTATTTGGAAAGATATTAAGGACATGGTTTAAGAATGCAGAGCTGTGGTTTAGTCTGCTGTTTTACTGCTAAGGGTAACACCTGAGCATGGGTGATTTAGAAAGAAGAGAGGTTTATCTGGCTTATGATTCTAGTAATTAGGAAGTCAAGGATGCGGAGGTAGCATCATGCTTGGCTTTGGTACTACATCATAATATGGCTGATAGAAGCAGAAAGAAAACCTGGGAGCAGCCATTTTCTTTTTTATAACAATCCACTTTTACGAGAACTGATTTCCTCCTCACAAGAGCTAGAACTCACTCCATCTCACAAAATAGCATTAAACCATTCATCATTCATGAGAGTGATACCTTCATGATCCAAACATTGCTAACTAGACTTCACCTCTTTTTTTTTTTCTTTTTTTTTCTTTTTTTTTTTTTTTGAGAGATGTTTGCTATAAGGTGCAAGCATTCTCCAGAAAGAAAGAGAGGGTCAAAGAGACAGAAAGCAAGAAATCACCCCTCTCCAGGGGGGATGGCCACACCACAATTCCTCCTCCTTCATTCTCCTCTCGGGATCTTCGACACACACACACACACACACACACACGTGCCTGGCGTGAGTTTAAGCCACCGGGTCAGGACTCAAACTGCGGTCGACTACATGGGAATCCAGCAATATAGCCATTACACCAGCCACTGGTCCCATAGACTTCACCTCTTAAAGTTCTCACATCTCCCAATGCTATTACACTGGAGGACATGAATCTTTGGAGACCATACCATAGCATACTTCTAAGAATGACACTGGAGCTTCCTTTATAAATTATGAGTGATTCAAGTTATAAAATAGGTCATCTATTCACACAGCACACATTTTTTAAAAATAATTATTTTATTTAACTTTACTTATTTTTTTTTATTTTGACCAGAGAGAGAGAGAGCAAGAGGACGAGCAAGCAAGCTTTCAGGTCTGGGACTTGAAGCACGGTCAGCAATGTGGGAGTCCTGCTGCCTTAACCACCACGCCATCTGCCGGCCCCAACAAATCACACATTTATGGCAGCCCAGCATACCCTGGCACCATAGCCTCACTCAACAACTTTGTAGCATAATGGGGGGATATTCTGAAAATATTTTTTAAATAATTATTCCTTTAATTTTATTTATTCATTTATTTTTTAATTTGACCAGAGAGAGACACAGAGAGAGAGGGGAAAAATGAGAAAGCAAGCCACCAGGTCCAGGACTCCAACTGTGGCTGGCCATGTGGGAATATACAGCACCTTAAACACCATGCCACCTGCTGCCCCTAAAAATATCAAACCATTTCATCTTGTCTCATACATGATTCCTCTCAGCAGCCCTTAAGTAATCAAGAAATAGTAGTTAGGTAAAAAGTTCCTTTGATAATTCCAAGCTGTGAACACCCAAATCAATTAGCTATAAAGCAGAGCAAAGGCAGAATATGATAAAGGGAAGCAAGTAACAGATCAGATACGGTGTCTGGACTTGCCCTTTGGGATCAAAACTACAGAAAAAAGTTTAAGGGCAAGCAGATGACAGAAACCCTCGTATGAATGTTTTGTACCTTCCAATGTAGTGGAGGATTTTTTTTTTTTTTTAAAGATTTTTGCCTTAGGGCACATGCACTTATTGGAGAGAGAGAAAGAGACAGGCACAGTGAGAGAGAAAGTGAGAAATCACCCCTAGTGTGGATGGCTATGCCATAATCCCTTTCCCTCCTTTCTCCTCTGGTCTCTTGGGCATGCATGCACATGTATCCAGTGTGACTTTCAAGCCACCGGGTCCAGGGCTCAACCCGCGATCGGCCATGTAGGAGTCCAGCAATTTATTAGCTGTGCCATCTGCTGCTCCCAGTGGTATTTGTTTTTTAATCACAGGGTAAAGCCGGACAAGTGCTCAGTTCCTGAAAGTAGTACCTACTTCAAGCATGGCACCAAGAGGACATATGACAGCCAAAACATTCTTTGGAAATGGTTGAAGGAGATATATAAAAGGATAGACTGGAAGTAGTAGTATGATAATATGACCTTTTGGTCCAGATACTTCTTTGTTGTGGGGTTGCATTATAGGGTATTTAATAATAACCGTGATCTTTACCCACTAAAGTATACCAGTAGCACGCTTCCCACCCCCTAAGTTGTGACTCGTCTTCAGACATTTGTCAATGTAACCTAGGGAGGGGACAAACACATTTCCTGTTGAGAATCATGGGATGAGAGGTCACCTTCTAGTTCTCTCAGCCTGTGTGAGAGAGTAGGCAGTCAAGGAGAACCAGACACCTTTAGGGGGTAGACATGGAACTGGCCAGAGAATTGGTGGAAAAGACACACATGAAGGGGACCAGGGCAAGGGCCAGACTGACACAGATCCTGAAAAGACCAGCCCAAACTAGCTGAATCTCAGCAGGCAGCAGCATTGAATGTCTGGGGCTACTCAGGCCACCTAGGCCACAGAGAAGACTGCAGGACTGCATGCATAGTAAGGACCCTCTCCTGTCAGCTGGCATTGGAGAAGACATATTCTATTCCCACATCCGGTAGCTACTGGGATAAAACAGATCTGGTGGGACTAGGTGGTTTAAGAGGAGAGAAATGGCTTTCCTGAAGGAGGGTTTGAGTCGTTCATTAAACTTAGTATTTACTGTAAACAGAATAAATCTAATCTAGACTGTTTTAAACATTAAGAGATAGTTTCCTTTAGCTAACAGCTTTTAGTTTTTCTTTTACCATTAATGACCAAAGTAGCTCAAGATGAGAACAGTAACTGAGTTACAGCAAGTGCCCGGTCATTGCACTTGTATTCCAGATTGTCTACTGCTCTGTTCCAGGTTCCAGGTTTCTGACTGTTTCTGGCTAGTGGCTCTACTCTTTGAATTTATTGATTTATTTTTTAATATTTAAAAATAGTTTACCTTTATTGGGACACATGCTTGCTTGTGAGAGAGAGAAAAAGAGAGAGAATGACCAAATGCAACCGCACCCCTGCAGTGGGATCTGGTCATGCCACAATCCCCCTTCCTTCAATCCTCCATCCCAACAGTATTCTGGCCATGTATATACATGCCTAGTAAGTTGTTGCTGGGACCAGCATTTGGAGCCTGGGCAACTATGTGCGATCTTCCTTCACCACAATTTTTTTTTTCTTTTTTTTTTTTAGGTTTTTGCCATAAGGTGTGTGCGTTTGCTGGAAAGAGACAGAAAGAAAGTGAGAAATCATCTCCCAGGGGGATGGTTATGCATCCAGTGAGATTTTTAAGTGGCCAGGCCCAGGATTCGAACCATGATTGGCCATGCTGGAATCCAGTGCCTTAATAACACCACTTCTGGCTTCACTTCCGCACAGCATTTAACCACTACTTATAGGTCAACCCTAGTAGCTCTCCTTTTGAACTTCAGCCTTGGCAATCTGCTTCTCTGTCTTTTCTAGCCTTGGACTTCACTGTATCCAAAGAAAGATGGCTCTTTCTGAAGTGGGTAAGTCCCAGGACACACTCTTTACCTGGAGTTCCTATTGAACCAACCCCTTGATTATCAAGGAGGAACCCCATTGCTGTAGACATTTGTGAACTAATGGGAGAAACTAACAGATAACATCTCCTAGAGCTGTACTGTTCAATAATAGTTGACACTAGCTACATATGACTACTCAAATTTAAGCTACCTAAAACTGGAAATTTAACTTCTCATTCCCTGCTATAGGTTTGAATTTTGTTCCCCCCAAATTTACATGTTGATGTACTAATTGCCAATATCTCAAAATGTGACTATTTGGTCTTTAAAGAGATAATTAAGTTGGGACCAGCAGTTAGCGTAATGGCTATGTCGCTGGACTCCCACGTAGTCGACCGCGGTTCGAGTCCCGGACCCGGTGGCTTAAACTCATGCCGGGTGCGTGTGCGCGCGTGCCCAAGTTCCCGAGAGGAGAATGGAGGAGAAGGGATTGCGGCGTGGCCATCTCCCCGGGGGGTGATTTCTCGCTTTCTATCTCTCTGTCTCTCTCTGTCTGTCTGGCAAGTGCACGCGCCCTATAGCAAAAACCTCTCCAAAAAAAAAAAAAAAAAAGAGAGATAATTAAGTTAAAATGAAGTCTTTAGGGTAAACCTTAATCCTATCTGATTAGTGTCCTTAGAAGAGAAGGAGATTTCAGAATGGGCACAGTGCTACCACAACTAGACTGACTTGAAAAGGTCCTGGGTTTATGTCTTGGGACTTCCCTGAGTACACAGGGCACATGTGTGTGCACACACATGAGTACCCATAACTGGGGCTGATTGAGATTAGGGGTAGATTCTGGCCTAAAGACCCTTCAGGGTGTGTGTGGGGGTGCTTGCTTCTCTCTCTCTCTCTCTCTCTCTCTCTCCTTCCTCTCTCATGGAAAAAATAACTGTAAACTTTAATAATAAGAAGAAATTTGGAAGCATACACAAATCCCAAGGATATCCAAGGATTAAAAAAAAAAAAAATACTCTGAGACAAAGAGGGATGGCTGGGTGCAAACCAAGCAAAGAGACCTCACAATGAAATCAATCATTACTGACATCTTGATCGCAAACTTCTAGCTTCTAGAGCTGTGAGCAAATAAATCTCTGTTGTTTAAGATACCCAGTCTGTAGTACTGTATTATGGCAGCCAAACTAATTTAGTCACGAAAGCCACATCTCAGTGGCCACGTGTAACTAGCAACTACCGTAATAGCCCAACTACAGACCATTTCCATCTCTGTAGTGTTCTACCAGCAGTGTTGTTCTAGAGCCAATGTCAGCTAAAATAAAGAGAAAACATAACTTGTGGTCTATAAAACAATCTCCTATGGAACAACCCTTGCAATTTATTGGCAACCTTGTTCAACTAACAGGTTTCTTCTTCTTGTCTCTTATATTCAGTTACAGTTAAAATAGCCAAGCAGAGGATCTGGGATTCTGTAGTTCCTTCCCACTTCTCGTGACAGTTTTCCTTCTGTGACAGGAATCCCATACCTGTGCTTGAGATTCACAGTGGTAATATCCACCCTCACCCATACGTAATACTTCATCTTGTTAGCAACTAATAATCCCTCCCCCCGCAACACAGATGCACATACATAATGTTATAAATGTACTTAATTCACAAAACTAGGTAAACCATGTGTACCAGGAGTTACTGGTGTCTTCACCATTATTCCCCCAGGCCACCCAGGAGGAATCAGTTAGTCCCCATTTACATGACCTCCCTGCTTTCTCTCACCAAGGCAGTGTGTTTGACCAGGAATCAAGACAGGCCTAAAGTGCTGGGAAATTAGTGCCCAGAAACGATCCTCAACAAATAAGGAACTGGACATGTGGCAAACAGCTTTGTGGGCCTTCAACAGCCCCCTTCTGAATGGTGGTCTGTACAGTCTCTAATAGAACCCCCACTAGGGAGAACCTCCAGTGCTCACAGAGCTAGAGCTTCCACATCTCTCACTGGCTACCTTCCCTTTCCCCACCCCCTCACAACACACCTGTGACATGTCCCAGGTGAATTACTTGCATCAGATCATTGCCTGGAGGTCTGCTTTGGGAGAAAACAAACTAAGACTTGATGTCAGACTTGGCCACCTCTTCCCTCAATCTTGATTCATACAAAGCATAGAAACTACATGACCATTTTTAATGTTTTCTAACACCTCTTAGATCTGAAATGCAGTAGTCTTCACATGAGCCACCTGACTTCTTTCAAGATAACCAGGAAATACAACTACGGGAATTTTTGAGGACAAACTGGAAAGATATACAGAAAGCTTATTCTTCTGTATGGTTAATACAGAAGGCTGTCATGGAACAAATCCCTATTTTTCCAACTCTCTACAATAAAAATGTTGAAAAGCTCAATGACCATTTGAAGGACATCTACTTGGTGATAAATGCAGAGGGCAGAATGTTCCGTATGAAAATGAGAACAAGAAGTAACTAACTACCTGCACTGTAGCAAACGGTCGCATTCATGGTTTTTCCCAAAGTCCATTACATTATTCCATGAGTAAGTCTGGTATAATTCCTTTCCATACAATCCCCTCCCTTTTCCCCCCAGCCCCAAATTCAGAGTCTCTGTAGACAGTTCACTTATGTCATTTAAAAATGCATGCATTATACAAAAGGATTCAGACAGTTCCTTTTAAGAGGTTTGATTCGAGGAAGCCGAGATGAGTGGGCAAGTACCCAGAGACATCTGAGTTCAATATGGTTCCTGTCTATCTCTGAAGGTTGGCATCAGGTTCCTAATTGTGCTCTTCCCAAGAGGCCCACTCCATGTACAACTGAAAGGAACTTAAGCCTCATTCATGCTAATGAGGCTCTTTATTGGTCCAACAAGGCAGAAAGAACGCGAAAGCCTGATATTTCCGGCCATTTTTTTTTTTTTTTTTCAAACAAAGAGACCAAGTGTCAGTATGGAGCTTAGAGACAACCTTTGTGACCACCATTTTTGTCTCAAGAGTTCAAGTGAGAAAGAGGTATTCCAAAGAACAAGAACTTTAAGCTCTACACTAGTCTCGAAGAAGGCCCTGGACTCTCTCCATAGGTGTCGCTGTGGTCCTGTCCAGAGCTTAGCGAAACCTTCCATATCTTTGAGAGAAAAGACAGCTGGGAAGATGAGTGAATACTTGAAAATTAATGATGTCAGTCTGTCTTCATATATCAAGCTAATTTGAAAGGGCTTTAATTTTCTTAAAGGATAAAAAAAGGTTTCTTTGCTAGATTAAACTTGCGATTGTCATTCATATATTGTTTATAAGGTAGTCATCTCTTCGCTCTGTATTTTTTGTTTTTGATTTTGTATACTAGTTAGCAGTGAAGACTTGTCTGCGTGTATCAGAAGGAATAAAGAGAGAAACGTCCTTAACTGTCAGTTTTAATAAGAGGAGTCAACATGCCTCTATTCAGGTTAAATATTGTCCTGTCACATTTCAATAGAGTCAACAGATTTTTTTTAAAAGAAAAGTCAAAAGCACTGTGTATGCAAAAAACCCTCCCTGTCATAGAATGTCAAAGCCCTTCTTTATCTGGGGGAGGGGCGTGGAGGTAGGACAGAAAAATCTTTTGTAAAATGTAAAAAATTACCACTCATAATTGGCGCTGACATAAAAAGGGTTTTTTTTTTTTGTTAGAAAAACAAAGAAAATCTCTAATTTAATAATCACCTGCAAAGTGTTATTGTGATGGGAACAAAAAACACACAATCAAAGTCATCTTTTTTAAGTAACTATAGTGTTTTTTAAGCAATCACTGCACTTTATAGCAGCTCGTACACATAAACCAATGATGCTCAGAGTAGAAAAGCGCCACTCCAAACTCCTCAAGGAAAGTTTCTGAAATAACCAAGTGACAGGCTACAATAAGAAAATGCAAATGGGACATTATGTTCAAAATAAAATCAAACAAGGTTTTTTTTAACCCAAAACATAATTCTGCAAGCAGGCATCACTTAGGATTAAACTCAAGAAAAGTCTTTCGTTGCAGGAAGACAGAAAGCTTAAGGATACACATTTTGGAAGTTTGGATGAGATACAGCTGGTCATATTTTGAATGTTTAACAATCTGTTAAATAGACTAGCAGAAGAAAGTCTTTTTTTTTTTTTTCTGTCTCAAGTAATGTCTGCAGATTTGTTAAAAACATGAACCCTTGTTGGAGTTTTCAGGCTTGATTTTTTTTTTTTTTTAATTTGTAGCAAACACTGTAATTTTAGGAACTATTCTAACTAAATAAAACTACTTTCATTCAGTAACCAGTTCTACCAATTAGGTCAGTGTAAAAACTACCCAAGCCTTCTCAACCAAGTACTATTCAGAATAATCTCAAGTTTGATAATCAAACCAAATGGGATCAATTCATGGCAAGGAAGGCTGACTCAGAATTTCAACACTTACTTACTACTAACACCCAGGCTTTATTATTGAGGACTTCATCCTCCAAAGAGTGCTACCTTCTGAGGTTTTCCCAAGGCCTAGTGATTTTCTGGCAACAAGAGGAGATCAGAGTTGAGTGAATCTGTTTCCAGTCCTTTAAATAAGCAATGAAATCAACATACAAACAAATCAACAGGGGAAAAAAAAACAACAACAACAAAAAACGTTGCCTTCAGTAAGGTGACTCTATGTCCTGATTTACCCAAGAGAATTCCAAGTTACTTCTGTTGTCCTGGTGTTCCACTTCTTTTAGGACTTGTCTTGGATTTTTCTCTCCTTAGTGAAGTACTGTCAGTCATAGCTGCATTAAAAGTAAAATCCAGGATGTATCTAAGACTACGGTTGATGCTTTCAGCTTTTGTTATGATATTACCTAGTTGTGGATGACAGAATTCTAATATTAACATATAGTTAAATCTGAAAAATAACCAGTGTTGGCACATATCATTTTCCAGACCCTTCCTAGGGGCAAATCCCATCTCTCTTTGAAGGGCAGCTAGCGGGGCAATCACTGATAAAAATAAGCATTTATGGAGCACTAGCTCCTCTGGTCTACAGTGGGGTGCATATTTCTCAATACCGCCTATCCTGGCTTCTTGTGCTGTGGTCCATGCCAACAAGCCACATAAAGGTGATGGGTCAGCAGGGATAATAGAAAATCACATCAGTCCTGTCATGGGTCATACAAGGGAAATTTGCGTACTCTTTCTATTGGGTTTAATACTTCAACATATAGTGAGAATCTACAACTAACCATTTATTTTAATATTCAGTAATTTTTTTTTATTTTGCAATAAACTCTTCAGGCAGCAATAAGCTCAAAGCCACAAAAATGCATATTTAAAGAAAATTTAAGTTCTACTTTAAGTTGATGAGAACTTATAACATGCACTAAATATGTGTTAACATTTACCATCTACCAAGGAGGGATTAGTGATATGACTATGTGAAAGGCAAAAGAGGCCCAGTGCAGTGGTGCAGACGATAGAGAGTCACTGCACAATACTGGAGCCACACGTGAAGACCCTGGGTGCAGCAACCTTAACATGTCAGGTGTGACCATGGGTACATTCATGGTCTTGACTGGCTAGATACCTTGAGTGGGGTGGGAGTCATAGCTTAGTAAGACTCAGTCTAGGGTGTCTGTATGTATGTCTCTTATGAAAAATAAAGTGTAAAAAAAGTCAAAGATATAAATCCACTGAAGAAGTATTGATTTCTCCTTTAAAAATTAGTATTCTTAGATGATTATGTCAAAAATGATTAATATATAAAGTTGCAGAAGATGCAATTGCATATCATTCTGTTAATCATGACTTTTCATTTAGATAAAATGACTTTTTAAATGAATTTGACTCATTTTAGATTTTAATGGAAACATGTTAAAATTTATGTTTTTATATAGCCCAAATTAAATGAATTGAAGTACAAAGAATTTGTGACTAATTTGAGGTAAAATGAGTAGTTTTTGTAAAATTAATTTTTTTATTGCCAGAGGGCACATGTGCTTGTCAGAGAAAGAGTGTGTGCATGTATGTGTGCATACACAAGCCCTAGTGGGGCACCATCACTCCTCAATCCCACCTCCTCCATTTCTTTATCCTGTCAGAATTTTGAGTATGCATACATATGGGTATGTCATGTTTTTAAAGCCTCCAGAGCTAAGAGCTGAACCACAATCAGCCATGTGGTATTCAGTTTCCTTAACCAGTAGTCTACATTGCTAGTACATTAACTCTTTTTGAAAAAAAAAAAAAGATTTTAGTATAGTTATTATTTTTTATTTTTGCTTTGCAGCGTATCATTTATCAGTTGTGTTTTAGCTATGAAACTTCAAAAAGTCAGCTAAAGTGTTCTATGATGGAATTAATTTGATAAAGAACAGTATTCTCAATTTTTGGTTGCTATTTGCTTTAAATTAGTTAGAAACTTTTAGTTAAGTATTCACTTTTTCTTTAAGTATTCCACTTTTATTCTCTCTTAAGTATTTGACGTTTTTACATTTATTTTTATTTATTGTCTTTGATAAGAGATAGACATACATATAGACACCCTGAACTGGGTCTCACCATGCTATGATTTCACCCTGCCCAAGGCATGCAGCCAGTCAAATGAACACCAAAAAAACCTAAAACCTAAATAATTCAGTGAATGGAAATTAGAAAAATTCGTACAGAAAAAACTGAAATTTTTCCCAAAAAATCAAGAAATAAGATATATAAAATGATTATAATTCAAATGGCATACAAGATTTTGTTTTGAAATTCTGTTAACTATGCTTTAGAATATCTTAAACATCACAAGTAATATTTTGATAGAGTTGCTCTTTAAAATTCATGTAAATGTGTATAAAATGTTTTTTCTACTGGAATAAACAAATTAAGAAAGCTTATGATTTTGTTTATGAGGAAACAGATAAGTCTAGTTTTGTTTTATGATTTCTTAGCAATAAGATAGTACTTATGAAAATATTTAACCGAGATACTTACATTCTTCAATATGAAAGTGAAAACAAACAGAACTGAGGATATTCTCATTTAGTAGACTTTTCTCTGAGCTTATGAGATAGATACTCCAACATCTATAGACGGAGTAACTTTCCACTTAGAAGTATCATGACTCAAAAAGATCAATTAAATATCAACAGTTTTGACCAAAAAAAGAAAAAACCCACAACTTTGAAAATTCTAGGCAATTTTATTTAAAAATTTAAAATAATAACACTGAAAAAAGTGCATTCCTAAAAATAGTAGTGACATTTTCTTGTCATATGACTAAGAATCTTACTATTATGTGTGAAATGGTACTGATAATTATTCTGTTTGTGTTGTTTTCTAATATTCACATAATACAGAAAGCTGTTCTTATTTTGGTGCAATGTACATTGATATGAGGGTTTTTTGTTTGTTTTTTTGTTTTTTTTGGAGAGGTTTTTTGCTATAGGGCGCATGCGCTCACTAGAGAGACAGAGAGATAGAAAGTGAGACACCCCCCAGGGGGGTGGCCACGCTGCAATCCCTTCTCCTCCATTCTCCTCTCAGGATCTTGGGCATGCACACACATGTGCCCGGCCTCAGTTTAAGCCACCGGGTCTGGGACTCGAATCGTGGTTGGCTACATGGGAGTTCAGTAACATAGCCATTATACTAACTGCTGGTCCCGATATGAGTTATTTTTTAATAAAATTTTAAAAAATAATTTTTAACAGAACCATTATAAGGCAAGCAATATAATAGAGAACTTTCTGACAATACATATATTTTGGGCCAGCCCATGGCCTAGGGAGTTAAAGAAGCTGGGAGTTAAAGAAGCAATCAGCCATTGCTCAGTTCATATCCTGGACCTAGTAACTTGAAAAGTACACCAAGTACATGTGCATGCATGCTCAAAACCCCAGAAGAAAAGAGAAAGAGAGGAGACAGGATTGCAGCATGACCAATCCTCATGAGGAGGGTGTTTTCAACATACAGTTTAAAGTTATTTACTTTAAAAAAAAAAGTTAATTACTTTTTAAATCTAAAAAATTTAAATCTAAAATTTGAATTTAAAATCTAAAGTTTAAATCTAAAATTCACCACTTTAACCACTCGGAGGTATATAGTTCAGTAGCATTAAGTACACTTAACACTATTGTACAATTGTCACTACTATCTACCCACAAATCTTTTTCATCGTGCAAAACTGAAATTCTGTGACATTAAATAAGTTATCACTCCTCACCTCTCCCCACTTAGCAACCACTACTGTACCTTCTGTCCCTATGAATATGAGGTAGGTACCTCATGTAAGTGAAATCATACAATTAAACGACTTTTGACTGGTAAGTGTCAAATATAGCTATCTTTTTCACTTTCATAAATATCTTGGTTTGGGGACCAGCAAATGGCATAATGGTTACGTTGCTGGGCTCCCATGTAGTCAACTGCGGTTCAACTCCCAGACCTGGTGGCTTAAAGTTCACATCAGGCGCATGTTCCAAAATCCCAAGAAGAGAATGGAAGAGAAAGGTTCACAGGGCAAATGGGTTATTGCAGTGTGGCCATTCCCCCTGGGGAGTGATTTCTTGCTTTCTGTTTCTCAGATGAGCATGCATGCCCTATGAAAAAAACCTCTATTAAAAAAAAAGAAGAAAGGCAAAAAAAAAAAAAAAAAGAAATATCCTGGTTTGGGATACACATTACACATGGTCACTGTATGTTTGAATGATATTGCCAAACACTAACATCTTACTAGTCAACCAAGAAGGTCCCAAATCAAGTCTCCATTCCATACCCATGTGCAGAGACATTTCTTTCCGAGCCATGTTACACATGGTAACCTAATTAAGAACTATACTTACTACAGCTCCCTTCCCTACATGATTTTGAATCAGTGTGGCCCACAAGTGACATTTCACATTTTGTAAAAGATCTGGGAGGCACAGATGAAGCCTCAACCGTACATTTTTTAATGTTCTGAAGGTGAGTGCACTTGGCTGGGGAACAGGGCATGGCAGCCACTTGTCCATGTTGTTGGGGATCACCTGGTGATATACGGCAGCTCTTGGAACCACAGTTCTCCTAGCCCCTCCTGGTCCACTTCAGCTTCTCAGTTCTTGGCTAGAATCACACAGAAGATCTGGTGCATAGGGCCACCTTCTCTTGCCAGTTACACGAAGCATTGAGGTCAGAAGTTGTCAGAGAGAGACAGGGATTCTGCCTTGCACTTGTGGACTGTTTCTACTTCAACTGCCTCCATGTCCATTTCTAGATTTCTGTCCCAGTTCCTGGTTTGCCTGACCAATGACAGCTTTGCTTTCAGCATGAGATGCAGAGGCAGGAGCCTTCAAGCACCAATCTCCCAGTTCCCATAACCATGTAAAGTCTAAATCTGAAACAAATCCCTTCCCGTCATCACACATGATAGTTCTGCTTTTCTGCTTGAACCCAGAAACATCATCCACCTGGATCTGAGACAGGTGGACCTGAGTTGTAGTTTATAAGTCACCTGCCAGATACAAATACTGAATTTCATAGCCACTTTGAGGTTCATGAAATCACTTTTGAATTTATCTCTGGCAAACGGCAATAAAAATGACTGAAGAAAATACTGAGAAATAAGGAAAATAAGAAAATGCTATGCTTTTCTCCTTTGGAAAAGAAACTTCATTCTTCTATGGAGAAGAAAGACCAAAAGGAGAGAGATCCCTGGCTCTCTTGTAGGTATCAAATCAGAAGACAATTTGCATTCTCTCCTCTTATACACCTCTGCACACTTGGTCTGTCTATTCATTTAGAGATGCAATGTAGCATGCTGGGAAGAAAGGTAGTCATTTTAGCAGGAACCACATCCACACAGGGGTATTACTGCAGGTCTTGAAGAATAATGCAAGTTGGGACTTTGAAGAAACCTTGGGTTCACATCCACATATGCCTTATACATTGTCTATTCTGCCACATCTCTAGAACATGGAGGAAAGGGAGAAGCTTATGCAGGTTCATGAAATGGGTACACAGCTATCTACGTCCCAGTCTTTCTATGGTATCTGTGACTCCATCTTTGATGCTGGATAAATATGCTTGATGACATCAAAGCAGAACAAGGAAAATAAATTCAACCTTTTCTCCAGGCTCTTTCTTAAGTGTAATCATTCCTAGTGGGATGAAGACAGCATTATCATCCCGATGCTCAGTTACCCCGAAGTTAGATGGGAAGGTTCACAGGGCAAATGGGTTATGGAATAGCATACGTGAACTGACAGAAAAGTACAGACATTGCCAATTATGTATCTTTATCTATCTGCATCTATATCTACATGTATTTAGATGTTAGGTCCTCAGGGAAGTCATAACATATTTTTCTATGTTTTTGTATGCAAAAAGAAAGGAAGGAACAGAGGAAAGAGGGAGGGAGGAAGAAGGGGTATCAATCCAGGAGAGCAAAATTAATGGTATACACCATTATAATGGCATTTGCTGAAAACAATGAATATGGTATTCTCACTGATTTGATTATCACACAATGCATGCACGCTCTGAAAATCAGTATTATATGTCACAAAGATGTACAACAGTTAAATGTAAATAAGAAATTACAAAATAAAATAGAAAACAAACATAAAAAGACAAAATCACCATCTGAATTCTCAGTTACCCTGGAGTTGTTTAAGAAAATGCCTGGGAATGTTACCAGCATAAAGAGTAATATCAATGCCATTTATAAAGACTAACAATTAAAAATCGTTCCCCAGAAAATGAATACCATACAATAGCTATGCTATTCAAAACTTCAAAGCAAGGGTCTGTGAAGGCCCCATATACTTGGCCCATTTTAGTTATTTCAATTTACTTCAGGAAAAAAGAAAAAAAAAATCTCACAAAGCTGACATTATACAGTAAAGTTTCAGGGATATGGGAGCTATTTAATCATTTTGTGTGTTACCCTGGCTTTTCTACAGTCTCTTTTTCCTGTGGTTTTGTTCTTTTGCTGCTCATTAGCACCTCCCCCAGAGAGTGGGCAGGAGAAGAGAAAAAGAGATAAAACTCAAATCAGACAATTTTATCAGTCAGCCTGTCAACAAGTTGAATATATTGAGAGCCCAGGGGGTGCAGAGGCACTTTTTAGCAGCTCCGATAAAAGGTTTGGTAGGGGAGGAGGTCAAAACTAATGGCAACATTGAGATTTTTTTTTTTTTTTTTTTGGATTACCAAGGGATTTTATTGATTCATGCCCTTCATGTCTCCATTAGTGAAGATAATCAAAAATGGGGTGAAAATAATTAAGCATCTGTAGAATTTTCTTAAAGAAAACACTCTTAAAAGTCTATCATTTTTATCCCTCTGAGTATGGGGACCTTCTGGGCAGTTCAAAAAGAAAACATAAATTAATTTCCCTTGCTTTGTCTAGATTTTTTTTTATTTATTTTTTTATGCCAAAGGACACGTGAGCACTTGAGAGAGAGCGAGAACCTTCCAGAAAAGGAAGAGTCTGCTCATGTCACAATCTTTTTCCTTCCAATACTCTGTCTCATCAGGATCTTGGACACGTGTGTCAACAGTAAGTTTTTCAAGTCTCTGGGACTCAAACCCTGGTCAGCTATGTGGGATTCGGCTTCCTGTGTGCAACACCTTACAGCTATGCTGGAAGATCTGTCCTTTGTCTAGATTCTTAAAATTGCACTGCAAAGGGAAAATAAAAACTGTCACAGACAGCTTCTCCGGCTCCCCGAGAACCTTGTCACTTCAGCCTGACTCCAGCTTAGAGAGGAGCTAGACCCGTGGAAAGGAAACATCTGAGCAAAGCAAAGAGCAAGATCGTACCCACTAAAATAACCCGAAGCCCGGTTATTAAGGATTGAGTTTGGCGCATACACAGAAAACTTAAGAATGTGTGATCAGAACATTAACATGGGTTTCCATTGAACCTTACTGTCTGTACAGAGAAACAAAACTCTTCATTACGTCACAAGGCCACTCAACGCGTTTGCTACTTCTAAGGCCGAATAAAAAAAGAAACAGTAAGATCTACCCTCTGTTTCTCAAGGACTAGGATATTCTTTTAAGCTAGAGATCCAAGGCATAAGGAAAGGTGATATTCCATGGTGGAACAGTCTGAAATACTGGGGTCAGATGACCTCCAAACCACAGAGCTAGGTAATCCTTTGTGGTGGGGGATTGTCCTGTGTACATGGTAAGTAATTCAGCAGCATCCCTGGCCTCTTCTCAGTAAATGACAACAGCACTTTCCCAGACATAGCAATCAAAAATGTCCCCAGGCATTGTACAATGTCCCTTGGGAGTAAAAAGTCCCCCCCCATTGAGAACTGACGCTGGAGGAAATGAGATGGCCATAGTGCTATGCTCCCACCAGGCTGTTCTTCCATGAGTGACTACTGAGTGTAGCATGTAGAGGCATGAAAAGCAGAGCTGTCACCAGTGGGGGCCACAGGGGCCTCTTCTGTCTGACTACCAAGGATTCTCAAGGGGGTGGAAAAAAGGGAAATAGTTACTCTGGTAATACTCAGATGTCAACTCTAGAACCTAAAGAGCTAGTTTCTTCTCCCCTGGGGAAATTTCTGACCTCTGTTGGTCCCTGGCTGTGATAAGGCCAAGGGGCTTGCACTCACCATTTCTCTTCCTTAAAGACACTTAGAAAATATGGAGACTGGAGCCTCAAGAAATGGAGACCAACAGTGTTCTTATCCATGCTCCATGACCTCTCTCAGATCTACTTTCTATGCTGCAGTTTTAAGTGCAAACCAGCCAACTCTGTGCACTCGGGGACCTTCGGAGTTCCATCCTCCCAGCCTTTCGTGGGGACACCACCATCTAATTGTCATGTCCCTCAGGAAGAGCACAAAGGTACTGCTGGTATCATCTGTACCGCATGCTGGCCTGCTTCCTTGCAGCCTGGAGGTAGCATTGTAATTTAATTAAATGTAAACCCCCACCTCTTGGTATTATGTTTCAAATGCAAATAAGTTTGATAATGTAATATTATGACTGAGACTTTAAACTCAAGGAAATCGAGAAAATCAAGTTATGGCTGCTCCTAGAATTAACATTCTTCTACACATTCCTCGTGCACTGGGCTGGCTTTGTGTTGCTAGCTACTGTCCAGCACACACCAGAGTCGAGTGACTGAATGTTTACTGGATAGGTTGGTAAGTCTGGTGCCTGAAAAGTTGAGATTCTGTTAAAATTAATGTCCTTTAAACCAGACTCTGATTCTTAAGTGTGCTGGTCAGAGCTGTGCATGACAGGTGGGGGAGTTTTATTCTAGCCCGGCTCCTTTGCTAACTAATTGATCCATGCCTCTCTTTGGCCTTAGCTTCCCAAATCATTTAAAAAAAAAAAAAATGCTATTCACTTCCTTCAGTAAGATGCCACCAATAAGAGCATGGCAGACCTTTTCCTGTGCACTGAATGCCTTTAAAAAAAAAAAAAAAAAAAAAAAAAAAAGGAAATACAAATGCAAAATACTTTCAAGGTTACTTTATTTTAAAGATTAAACAGCATATTTCTGTTGCTCTTCTCTTAGGACTCAGGTTCACTGAAATGGTAGTCATTGGACAAAGAGCCACCAAGCCCCAGATTCTAAGCACACAGTAAATTATCAAAGAAAGCAGCCCCCTGCCTTCAATCATGTCCCTCATTATGGAATACAAGGATGTTGAAAAGTCAAATAATTGGAAAGAAAGAAGCCTTCACTTAAAGGACACCCTGAGGTGACCTCCTCATGTACCCAGCTGATTATGAGATGGCCAAAGGATCCATGTGATCAAGCCTTTATACCTTTTTTTTTTTTTTTTTTTTTTTTTTTTTTTTAGTAAATTAGAAATTAAAAGAGGTTTCCACTGCACTGGTTACTTCAATGGGCAAAAATGAGCCACCTCCTGATCAGGTTATTTAGAAAGTGACCACAAACAGAAAAACCAGCTTTATAAAAATATCTACT
Source organism: Tupaia tana (assembly GCA_026018925.1). Lineage (NCBI taxonomy): Eukaryota > Metazoa > Chordata > Mammalia > Scandentia > Tupaiidae > Tupaia > Tupaia tana. The sequence goes on from JAKSZU010000018.1 coordinate 16,459,383, forward strand.
TCATGAATCAAGTTGGGACAAAAGTAGACAGCAAGGGAACCAGCAGTTAGCATAATGGCTATGTCGCTGGACTCCCACGTAGTCAACCGCGGTTTGCGTCCCAGACCCGGTGGTTTAAAACTCACACCGGGCGCGTGTGCGTGCGTGCCCTAGATCCCAAGAGGAGAATGGAGGAGAAGGGATTGCGGCGTGACCATCCCCCCTGGGGGGTGATTTCTCGCTTTCTGTCTCTATGTCTCTCTCTCTGCCTGGCGAGCGCACGCGCCCTATAGCGAAAACCTCTCAAAAAAAAAAAAAAAAAAATGTCCTGTCTTGAGCTGTCAATGGATTCATGTACCTAATATTTGAACAGAATACTAACCTTGAAACCTTAAGTTTCAAGGAAATATCCTTACCAGTTCAAAACTGCTTTTCTTGAAACCATCAGCTGAACTTGTTATTGTAAATAGTTAGATTACTTACGATATTGTGTGATCAATGAAATGTCGGGAGAAAAGGAATTGAAGATAACTGTAGACAGCAGAGATAGTGTAATAAGAGAGTGGAATAGGGCAGAGGGTCAGACATGGGGTAAAAAAATATATATACATGAAAGAAGAAATGGAATATTATAGATGATAACATGCATGATTAAGCCACTATCCAGTTTATTCTAGATGGGAAACCACATTTTGTATGTTGTGATGATGCTCAGGGAATGAATGTAAATTAATAGAAAAAAATTTTTCAGAAAAAAAAAAGGGCATTAAAAATACCTATCTGATGACTGCAGTAAGCTATATAGCCCTAGGTAGGTGCTACTTTATAGTATGTTCATTCTACTCACTGAGGTTTATGCCTAAAGTCAGACTTGTGTTCATGGATATGTATATTTCAGCTGTGCTTGCTATTGAAAATATTTAGATTTATTAAGATATTTAGTGAAACAATAAAATAGGGGAGGCAGAGAAAGCAACAATAGATACCAGACACAATGTGGGAGGTGGGTGGGAGATGGCAGAGGGTGAGATAGGGAATCAAGGATGGGAAAAAAGGCAAAATATACAGAAAACAAGAAATGGAAAATTATGTGTTGACAATAGCACACAACTTGATGTGCTTGACTGAGCCAATATACAGTGCACTGTGAATGGAAAAATCTCATTTTGTATGCTATAATGATGTACAATGAATGAATGTAAATAAATAAATAAATAAATAAATAGAAAAAAAGTAGACAGCAAGTGGCAATTACAAAATCATTAAGACTTGAATTCTCTTCAGTCTCTGAATTCTAGAAATTTACATTTCCCCTGAAGTCTCTCCTTCTTCTAGCCCCAAAAGTAGGTCAAAAGCTTCTCTCACAGATCAAGTCTCCATTGCTTCCTTTCTCGTGCTACATGTGTGTTCAAAATGTGCCCAGAAGGGCTGGCTCTATGGCCAGAGAACAGGATCCCATATGGTCAACTGTGGTTCCAATCCTGGCCCTGGCAGCTTGGAAAACACACTGGGTACCTATGCATGCTGGAGAAATGGAGGAGAGGGGATTATAATGTGACCAAGCCCCAGCGGGAGGTGCTTTCTCTCTCTGTCTCTCTTCCACAACTGATTTAATCAAATCCCCACTTTGGGATATGTCTGTATCTCTCTTGTCTTTGTCATTACAAACTATTGGGTTGTTGGAAAAGTCATGATGCATTTTTGCATAGAAACATGTCACGACTTTTCCAACAACATAATAGACGATACTTATACATATATTTGTATGCTTATGGTAGTCTTTCTGTTAGAATCTTAAAAGGGGTTTATAAATTGGTCAGATAATATGGCACTGAAAAAAAGGGAAAAATATATGGGTCTGATAGCTAAAAAATTCTATCGTTTTTTATTAGAAAACATACATGTATACATTAATGTCTACATATAACAAGAGCAAGACTTACAGTTTTCCTAGTCAGAAACACTAAAAATCCTTGCTCATTACCAAATTCTTGTTCATCCAGTGGAGTATTATACTTACATTTACCAGTGGTATTGTACATTGTTACCCAGAAAGATATGACAAGCAGTCATGAGGAGCTACAAGGGCCATTGCAAACAGATATACTGCGGGGTATACAGAACTCGAGGGAGGCACTGTTCATTTAGACTACCATCTATATGAAGGAGGATACAGCTTTCACAATCCTACTTAGTGACCCAAGTACAAGCTACTTTAGGGACAAAACAGTGACACGGTGGTAAAACATGATACTCCTGAGAGGCAATTTCACATGGGAAGGTTTCTGGTTCAAGCTCAGAGACAACTTTGAGTATGCCAGATATGTGCTTGTCCATGATCTGAGCAGGGGGTAAATCATGGTATCAAGACCCCATTGAGGGTTCTCTCTCTCTTTCTCTTTCTCTCCTTCTCACTCATGGAAGAAATAAATAAACTTAAAAAAAAAAAAGATGCTTAGTGAGAATTTAGAATGACATACTCTTTAACAGTCTTACATCTCAAAGTTAAAACTCCTTTTTCTCTTAGTCCCTCAGAGCTAACTAACCCCCACCACAGACCCAACAAATGAAGACATGTTGCATGTGATGCCAATTCAGCAAAAAGTTGGGCAAATTAATCCTTGTAAGACACTATTCATTAGTATCTAAAAGATCTTTGTCCCATTTGTTCACCCAAAGGGCATAACATTAAAATGGCATGATCTCTTGTGACGTACAAAAGTAGTTATTAATTTGCACTCATTAGCTAAAGATGTTTGCCAGTAGCCTTTGGATATGTCTCAGGCATGCACATATGGTGCTTGACAGAGAAGATCCAGGGAGTTGTCAATGACTTCAGGTGACACCATTTAATCTGAACAACTCATCATAGATGGAGTTTACTCAGGGCTTCAGACGTAATTATTCGACTGGCAAAAGTGACAGGCTAGAAGTGGAGCTTTCAATTATACATTTCAGTAAACACTCTCTCCCACCTCCATCCTGGTATTTCTGTAGTGCTCTCCTCCAGGCCAGATCGTGTACCTGGTCTAGTCAGGCATGAGAGGGTGGTGTCTCGTGTAAAACTGGCTAACCAAAGCGTGATCATATAATCATTTTGCTTGACTGCAGTTCCAGAATGCACCCTGTTCGGAGCTTTTGCTGGTGTTCTGCATCAATCTAGATGACTTCTTCATATCATTACTACCTTAACTCACTTAACGGAAACCATTTACTTCAAGACCAGTTTATCTGTGGCAGCTTTTGCATTATAAATATTACTATTTATCTCTTTTTAAAAGCTTCTTCTATTATTTTTTTCTTTGTGACAGAATATTTGGCATTGACCTGTAAAATGGTGTAGCAGGAACCCAATTTTTCAAGAAGTGCCCCAAATAGACTGGACTGAATCTTGCAATTAGCCCACAATTTGCATCTTACAACAGGAAATTCATTGTTGCGACCGCAACTTCAGTGAACTGGGTAGAATAAGCTATTGTTGAAGTAATTCCTGTAAAAGGTCATATATTTAAACCCTTCATTTTTTTTTTTTTTTGACAGCCTCTCAGAAATGAGTGATACAGTTGCTCAGTGTCCAAAAAAGCAATAATGTCCATACCACTTTTCTTTATAGGCAGGGTGGGATATTATAACCCCATTCATCACAGACTATTCTGGTTATAAAGTATGTTTCTTGATATCTGAGAGACCTTACTCTTTCACTATCTTGAAAAAGCTGAAGGTCTCTAGTCCTGGGTGTTAGCCTGGTAGTTTTCTCATCATATGTTAAGTTATTTGTTGTCTCCTGGACAATGGTGACATTTAGCAATTTCCACTGAATTGTATCTTCTTAAAAGCAAAGGATAAGGAGACAGGTTTAGGATTTCAGCTTCTTTTCCATTGGGAGTCACGCTATGGTCCTACTAGAAGCAAGGAATGGCCATGTGGGTCAAGTACAAAGGCCCTTGTAGACCAGGAGTTAAAGCACACATGTGTCCAAGAGGCAGAAGATAATAAGCAAAGGAGAAGCCCAGTGGGCTAGACTATAAAAATCTCTCGAGGTCTACAAATTCAACTTTACAAAATTACAAAACAGCGCTATCCCAATTAAAGACGGGTACAGCTAGATTCAGCTTTCCAGCTGCCATTTTGAGGGACTGGACTAAGTGACTTTTGAAAAGCCGTGTTTTTACAATGAACATGCCTATGGATCCCACAGTTTTTGAAACACAATATAGTTTCTTTCCAGTGTGTAAATTTCTGTCTTCTTGCCAATTCGGACCCATTGGCGTTGGTTTAACCCAAGTTACTGATACCCTTTAATTATGTCTCTGGTGTCCCAACAATTCAGGGTTGGCAGTTGGAACAGTCTCCTCTTCCTGCCTCTTAAGTTATCCAGATCCAAACCAAAAATTTAGTCAAAACGTGTTTATGACCATGTTCCTTATTTTTATTTAACCTTTTGGCACAAACTTCTCATACTTTTTGAGTGAATGGTGCTTGTGGAAACCGGGAGTCTATCCCTGCCAACCTATTCAATTTCAAATTCCTTCTATTTAGTTTTTCTTTCTTTCTTTTTCTTTTTTTTTATTGGGTCCAGGCAGGAGAAGGGGAGGGAGAGGAGGAAATAGGAGGGGAACGGGTAAGAAGAGAGACAGGGAGGGCCCAAATCAAGCATATCATTTGATTATTGCGTCAATCCTGCCGCTGTTGCTCTACAGTCTAATAAACTTTAGTGGCCTGGAGTTACTCAGCTGAGCACTATGTTACTCTTACCATTATCTAGGGGAGGATTTGTCAGATTCATAAATTGTTCTATCACTGAACAGGGAAAGGCAGGCAGAAGAATAAAGAAACTTCAGTGTTCCTTTGTCTCTTATTTATGATTTTTATTATAAATCTCTTCCTTATATATGGAACAAAAGAAGACTTGATAGAACTTAGCTTTAAACCATTCCCAGGTATGATATATAAATACAGCACTTCTGCAATTTCTTGACAGAACTAAATACAGTTATCTCTCAGGGCCAATGAATTAGAAGAGTATCTCCAGGGAGCCCAGTGGCTTATTTTCAGTCCCCTGGGATTTATGTCCGATTCAGAGTGGGATTTCGCTGATGAGACTATTCCCTGTAGGGAAGGCCAATTTTCTTAAAATATCAAGGGAATGGTGGAACAGCCATCTAGATAATGGTACAATTCTGTTTTGGCTCCTCCAAAATCAAAGTCAGAATAACCAAATTACCAAATTATCTAGGACTCTGAATCATTCCTTAGGCGAGATAACAAATGCCCTGAAACAATCATTTATGTGGGAAAAAAAAAAAAAAGCTCAATATCCCCCATATATCTAATTAACCAGAGTCTAAACTTTCCCAATAAGAAACGTCTTTTTTTCTTATTGCCAAAGTACATAATTTTCAAAAAAAAACTGTATTTTATACTACTAACATCCAATGAAATCTAAAATTAAAGACTTTTTTTAATCCATCTTTAAAAATTCACAAAAAATAGACTAATAGAAAAACCAACGGCACACATTGGTTTACAAAAATGAGTTCACCTGTGCATGCACTGGCACTGCTATGGGCAGAGTGACACCACAGAAATAGCTTGGTTTCCTGAGATTTTTGCTTAGAAGAGAACAACCCACCTAGAAATATTGGCATCTGATTCTAAGTGAATAAGAAATAGATCTTACTATGTAACATCACTACAACTTCAAAAGCTGGTTTGTTTCTGCAGCAGAGCCTAGCATACCCTAATATCCACAGTGATCTAAGCGGTACTAGGATTTAGCAACAACAACAACAAAATGCTATATTGATTATTTCCAAATATTTTCTTGAGGACAGCCCCTTCACATATAGGTATAGGTACTTTGAAAAGTTCATGGAAAAATGGAATTAAAGAACCAGCAGATGACATAATGACTAAGTTGCTGGACTCTCACACAGCCAACTGTGGTTAAAGTCCTGGATCCGGAGGCTTGAAACTCACAGTGGGTACATGTGTGTGCCCAGAATCCTCAGAAGAGCATGCAAGAGAGGGGATTACAGTGTGGCCCTTCCCTTTGGGGAGTGAGTTCTAACTTTGTGTCTTTCTATCTGTCTGATGAGTTCATGAACCCTATAGCAAAAATAGAATTAAAATTCAAGTTTATTTTGGTGCAAAAAATAAAAATTGAAATCCATCCATACCTTTTTTGCAACACACAGTTCCCATTAACTTTTTGAAGACTCACTCAGAAATGTGTATGTGTTTATCATGTGTGTGTGTGTGTGTGTGTGTGTATATATATATATATATATCCAATTGTTTTCTCCACTTAGAAGGCTAACGTTGCCAAAGACAATCCGCTCTCTGAGAATACACACTAACACAAACTCCACAATATGTTTCCGTTAGTTTTCTTGTTTCACTAAATAATATCAATAATATACCCAGCTTCTTAGATTCCAAAACTGGTAGTTACTTGATTTCTCAGAGAATAATCTGGAATTTAAGGTCTACGTCTTAGCAAGTAAATGGTCTCTTCTGTCATCATAATGCTGAATGAAACTTCCAAATGTCTCTGAGAGATTCCTACCTTGGGTTAACAAACCTATGCAATAAGAGTAAAAAAAGATGGCTATACTATTCTACCAGCTGGGTTATGAGTACCACTCTAAATAGTGTCAGAATCTTCTTGGAAACGTTTACACTTTAACATTTTTAAAAATTTCAGAGAATTTTTATCAGTGAAATGGAGATGAAGGCATACATCACTATAGACAATGCACACACACAAACATTTGTAAGGTGGAGATACTGACAATTTTATTATCTAAGTCGAAAATCTATCATAAAAAAACAAATTTAACTATTTATCATACTTCAAGCAATAAAGTCCTTTGCTTCTTTTCTCTGATTGCTTCAATTTACCATGAACTTGGAGTAAGTCTTCCTAAAACTGTATTTCATGTCATCCCTTCTAAAAAAAACCCGAAAGTAGGGACTGGCAGGTGGTATTGAAATTAAGGGTTCTGGACGCCCACATGACTGACTGTGGTTCAAGTCACAGACCTGACACCTTGCTTGCTTTCGCTTTCTTGCTCTGTCACTCTCTGGTCAAATTTAAATAAATAGGAAAGTAAAGTTGAATAAAATAATTCTTTAAAAAAAAAAAACCTAAAGCAATTTCTCAACATATAAATAAAACTTAAGAGATTTCCTGACCTGGCATTCAAGATCCCTTTCTAGCTTCGTTCATTCACTGTCATTCACCACATGTGAAGACTTACACTATACTTCTTGCATAGAGACGTCTCTTATTTCCCTCCTTCATGTTGTGTGTGGCTCATGCTATTCCATCCTAGCCTCCCTTCTGCCATGTTGGGCCACTCATTTGTTTCCACATGTACCATGTATTTTTACCTAGCCACACCCTTGCCTAAACATCCCTATCGCTTTGTCTACCTGGTGAACTCTACTTGTTCTTCAAGGCGCAATGTAAGGGTACTTCCTGAACTTTTTCTGTTTACATCACTCTCTTCCATCACCCTGATAACATTACCACTGCTTCTAACTAGGTGAAGTTGCTCCATCATCTCTGCAGCCAGTGTATTATAGGTTTATCTCATCTGTACTGGTTTCTGAGAATTTATTATATTAGTAGTTATTTATTATACAAGTCTTCCCTGATAAACAGGAAGACTTTTGAAGTCAGAGTCCATGTCTTTCATTTTTATTTTGTGCAGCGATTCTCCTTATTTGCAGTTTTGCTTTTTATGATTTCAGCTATCTACTATACAGTTCTTATTATACAATTAGATATTTTGAGAGAAAGAGATCAAATTCACTTTTTTTGTGAAGTTTTTGCCATAGGGCACGTGTGCTTTTGGGAGAGAGAAAGAGACAGAGACAGTGAGAGGGAAAGTGAGAAATCACCATGCAGAGGGGTGGCCACATCACAATCTCTTTTCCTCCATTTTCTTCCCAGGATCTTGGGCATGCATGCACATGCACCCAGTGTGAGTTTCAAGCCACCAGGTCCAGGATTGAAACCATGGTCAGCTATGTGGGAGTCCAGCAATGTAACCCCTACGACATCTGCTGGCCCCCAAACTCACTTCACTTTTATTATGGTTTATTATTTTAATTATTCTATTTTACTATTAGTTCTTTGTACCAATTCCTTACTATACCTAACTAAAGGTAAACTTTATAATAGGTATGTATGTATAGGAATAAACATAGTATATACATGGTTTAGTACTATCTGCAATTTCTGGCATCCATTGGGGGTTTTGGAACAAATCCCTCATAGGTAAGAGAAGACTACTGTATAAGTTACCATAAAATATAAGACATTAAAAAAAATATAAAGAATAACACAGCAAAGACAAATCAGTGAGAAAATAAAGAATTGCCAGTACTTCGAAATGTACCGGGTAGCCCTTCCAAACACTATGCTACGTGTGACCATAAGGGAAGAAAGGAGGATCAGAAGGTAGAACATCAATGTCACCTGCACTGGAGTGCAAAACAAAATGCAGTGCACAACTTTTCACGCAGGGGATAAATGCAAGGGCTGAATTAAAAGTAGAAATTCAAGGCTGGAAGATGACAAAGCTCCCTACTTAAAGGGCAGCCTGGATTGCCCAAGATTGCAGCCTATTGGAAGTTGGCTGAATTTACCAAACCTTGGGAATTACATAAAACCAGTGGGAAGTAACCATCTCTTTGGCTTCCCAAGCCATACCTAACCTCAGGACAGTAAGCAGGCTAGTGCTTGAGAGCCTTATTCATCATCCATCCATCCATTCACTCATCAATCCATCCAACAATTAACAATTTACAATCTTCTTTGGAGAGTCAGGGGATGTACCTTACCTTTAAGATGGAACTGGAGAGGAAGGAATTCAATAGGGAGAAAGAAGCCAAGGCTGACAGTTTCCCCTAGGTTTGGTAAATTGCTTGAAGAGCCCTTTCATAAGGGGAAGATTGGGTGGGTCCTTTAGCACTGTTTCAAGAAGTAAAAACAGACCCCAAACTAAGCAGAGCAACGAGTGGAAATTGACAGAGTTGTAGGAAGGGTATCTGCAAAGATACAGTCTTACTCTACCAACTTTATTGAGTCAAAAAAGGAGAAGGGGAAGATCTTATTACTATTATCATGATAATCACATTTGTAGAGACACTAAATTGGGAGGTGTTGCTAACAGCAGTTGAAGACTGGCACACAATACCAAGCTATGTGTGAATCTTAGTAATAGATGTCAAAAATAATACAATAAGGCACTGGTTGAAAAAAAATGCAGATGATCTATCTGGGGATGAATAAACTTAAGGAAGGAATTTAACTTGAAGGGGATTCCTGGATGGCAGTAATCGAGCAAACAACAAAATAGCGAGGCAGTGGTAAAGAGCAATCAGGAGGTAAGGCAAGCACTGCACTTGAGCAATTCTCTGAGCTAGTAAAATTTTCCGCCACGCACACAGGGGCATCCCAAACCATAGCTAAGAGAGTCTGTCTCTGTGTGTCAGCAATGAGACCAGACTTGGAACATTGCAGGCAATTAGGGGTAATGTGATGCCTCAATGGGAATTTAGGAAAGAAAAGAAAAACAAATCAAAGGGAGTGAAATATGAGGAGAAGCATAGGCGATAAAATGAACATAATTTGACTAAATAACAACCTAGGGGACTATGATAACCATCTACAGAGCATAAAAATCCAAAATGGGGCCTAGAGGTCTACTGGCTTGGGCGTTGTCTAAGAAATACCTTGAATTGCACCCGCCAGGAAACTCAATAGAAAAGCAACATTTTGCATCCTTTTAATTGAAGCTGGGGAGCTCTGTTGTGGGGAATAAACAGACCTGGGTTCCCAGAAACTATGTATATCTCAAAATAATTTTTCAAAATGTGTGGACAGACGACCTCTTGGAGAAACCCAGGAAAGTCTTTGAATTTATAGGCACAAAGGCACTCATTCGTGCATTCAACAAATGTTTGCTGAACAAGTATTCTGCCCACACTTTACTAGAAGGCCTTAAATAAAGAAAACACAATTTAGTAGAAAACAATAGAAGGGTTTTAAGTATAAAATAAGCATGATAATCACTTTTAGCTTTTAAAAATATACCCATACAGCCTCAATTGATGGATAATACTGTCTATTGGCTTTGAAAAATGTGTCCTTACGTCTATAAAGATAACAGACTAATAACTATGTATATGGTTATGTATGCATATGTGTGTGTTTATTTAAGTGAATACGTATTTATGAATGCATGTATATTTACAATACATTTTTTTACAGTAAATATTGGGTCATCAAAAATGCCATAATGTATTTTTCTATTTTTTCCATGCAAAAACGTACCATGACTTTTCCGACAACCCAATAAAATCCTTTTTTTAATTAAATAGTTTCATAGCCCTATCTTCTCATGTTCAAAACAGTAAGTTAGAGATCCAAAAAGGACAGTGGTCTGCCTTGTGAGATTTCTGGCTTCTTACTGCCATAATCTCAAGTTCAGATGCTCCCATCTGAATGTGGACATTTCCTCATACGTAGCCTCCCCCTTGTATCAGAGATGCCTGTGACCGTGTCTATACAATCACTGTCCTGATCCTTGACAGTGCTGGATCTGAGGAGGGTACTAATCTGAGAAAAGAATCTGCAGGCTGCTTTTATCAGAAAAGATGAGTCCGGCCAAGCAAGCTTCTCTCCCAGGGGTTTGAAACTGGGATTATGAGAAACTGGAGTGGCTAAGACAAAGAGAACAGTGTTCAAATGTGAGGCTATGATGGTTGGCTGGGAGCAAGATGTGCAAGCTGAGAAAGAAAGGAGGACATACATAGCCAGTGTCCAGAGGATAACATAGATGAGCACGTCCACAGGGCCCTTTATTCACAGGAGAGTAACTAATTCCCATGCTGTCTGTTTCCAGTTCCAGTTTTCCTGAGACCCAGATATATTTCCTGAGCTCAGATTCCATGGGAGTATGGTGCTGAGAAGGCGAAAATAAATGTCAGGGCCAGCAAGAGGCATGGTGGTTAAGTATCTGGACTCCCACATGGCTGACCATGGTTCAAGTCCTAGTCTTGGTGGCTTGCTTTCTCACTGTCTATGTGTCTGTCTCTCTCTCTCTCCCTGGTCAAATTAAAAAATAATAATAAATAAAATTTAAAAATAATGTGTAAAAAAATAACCAGTGTCTAAGCTTATCTCCCAAGACCCCTCCCATGTATATACATTGAGTGATAAGTCATTCTCACATCCTCCAGTAACAACAAATTACATTCACTAATTGGATCTGTATTATGAGAGGACTTCGAAAACTTCTTAGAAAATGAAATTAAAATAAGAGTTTATTTGGATGCAAAAATATTTTGAAATCCATAGTTCTTTATAAAATGCCTTTTTCCATGAACTTTTTGAAGGCCCTGCATATCTGAAAATTTTCCTCCTCACTGCAATTGATTTGTAACTTCAAACTCAACTTCAAAGTAGAACAATGTGCTACTCTGTCTTCTTGCTTCAGCTCTCATACTATAAAACAGGTGTCTTTTTTTTTGAGAGGTTTTTGCTACAGGGTGTGTGTGCTTGCCAGAGAGACAGAGAGAGACATAGAAACAGAAAGCAAGAAATCACCCCCCAGGGGAGATGGCCATGCCACAATCCCTTCTCCTCCATTCTCCTCTTGGGATCTTGGGCACGCATATACATGCGCCTGGCATGAGTATAAGCCACTGGGTCCAGGACTTGAACTGCGGTCGACTACATGGGAGTTCAGAAACATAGCCATTACGCTAACTGCTGGTTCCTAAAACAGGTGTATTTTTTGCAGTCAATTTAGCACCCCTTTTTTCTTTTTTTCATTTTTGTGCTTTTTGTTGATTTTGGGGCTTAAAATGACTCCCAGAGCAGGACTGAACTGCTATCTAGTGCGTTCCTAAATATAAGACGACTAGGATGTGCCCTATGAAGAAAATGCATATGTTAGAGACGCTTCATTCAGGCCTAAGCTACAGTGCTGTTAGCCATGAGTTCAATGTTAATGAGTTAGCACTATGTATATAATAAGGTGTTTTTAAATAGAAACACACACAGAACAAGGTTATGATATAGGCTGACAAAATATGACCGAGGCTGGATGACTCTATTTCCCCTACAAGCAATGGCTCAGTATCCACTAACTCAGCGTTCTCAGTGACTTTACAGAACATAATCACTGCAAAGAATAAGAATCAACTCATGAATGAATGTAAAATCTCATTCAGTTTTATATTTTCTTGAATTGCTCCCCAAATACCTTACATATTTTCTTTCCACGCACATTACAACTCCTTTAGAGTTCATGTACTAGGGTTCTTCAGAAAGTTTATGGAGGGCCAGCCCCATTGCCTGGTGGCTAAAGGAGCTGGAATCCACATGGCCTAATATGCAGTTTGAATTCTGGCACTGGTGGCTGAAAAAAGCACACTGAGCATGTGTGTATGCACGCCCCAAATCCCAGCAGGATGGAGAAATGGAGATGGAATTGCAGTGTGACTATGCCCCAGGGGTGCTTTCTCCTCCATCACTCTGTCTCACTCTCTGGTGAGCACATGCACCCTCTAGCAACCAGAAAAAAAGTTTATGGAAAATAAGTATTACAAAGGAAGTGTGCATAGGTTTCAAAATTGTTGCACCAAAATAAACTCATATTTGTTTTCCATTTCCCCATTGACTTTTAAGAGTACCCTGAAACATGTTCTACAACTAGGCACATAGTAGGTACTTCAATATTTGCTGACATACCAATATACTGGTCACTTAGAGGACTAACATCAACCCAGCTACAAATGTTTATATTCAAAAAACCTCTGGAGCTTAATCTACTGTCCTATAATGTTTATAGTCTTTCACCTGTGAGTATGCTACAGACCTATTCAAACATGGTATCAGCCCAAAACCATTTTTCATTTTAGTGGCAAAGGGGAGTAAACCAGAAAAGAAATTTCTGTCCTGAAACCAAGTTCTTTGTCCTGAGCAGAGAGGGTATGCATGTGTCTCGTTGGTCTCAGACCACTGATGCTGAGTGAGCCTTCCCATGCCCCAGAGGACCATGCATCCCTGCAGCTCGGGCTTTTCATTGATCTTTGGCAGACCTTGCTGCGCCCACACCTAGCACTCCTCTAGGCACCAGAGTCTTGTTTGCAGTAAGACAGGCATCCCACTGAACAAGCAAATGCATCCTAGATCTGAGTTCTGCAGTCCCATGAAAGACATCTTGGTCTTTTAGACTTTTACTTCTAATCAGTATCAACTTTATGAATCAGAATCGGAGAGAAAAAGTTGAAGATACAGGAAACTTGATATCAAGAAAAAAAGTCAGGGGAGGGTCCAGAAGGTAGCAGAGTGCTAACTCAATGCTCTAGTTGTTGGACCCACATGGGAAGGTCCCCATGTATGCCACATGCACACACATAGGCCAGTGTTGGCCCAGGCTGACTGAGGCTAGAGCAGATGGCACATGAAGACTCTCCTGGGAGTACCTGTCTTTCTCTCACTGTCTTTCTCTTATGGAAGAAATAAATAAAATTTTTTTAAAAAGGTGAGAGAAATTAGTAAAAAAGGATTCTAGCAGCTATCAAGTGGTTAAGGTGCTGGACTTGCACATAACTAACCATGGTTCGCGTCCCAGACCTGGTGACTTGAAAATCATGCTGTTCAAATTCATTTTGCATGCTGTAATGATATACAGTGATTGTATAAAAATAATTATATACTTTTAAAAAATAAATTCATATTTCAATTCCATTTTTAAGTGAACTTTAGAAGCCCCTTCATCTGTAGTTCACTTACAAAAAGGATCACTTAGAGTCATTTCTGCCTGTTGCTCTTGGTTCCTGAGCAAATTTAGCAGACTTTTCAGAACCTTAATTTCCTTCATCCCAAAAACCCAGGTATTTGACTTATTGATGAGGATAATAATTTCTATGAAATGTCTATTATATGGATACTTCACATACACAATTTTGTTTAATTTTCAAAATACCTTTACAAAGCACATGCTATTATTAGCTCCATTGTACATCGTAAAGAGCTGAAATTCAGAGAGCCACAGTGTGGATGAATGGTGAACTCATCCACAATTACTCAGTTACTACAGTAAAGTCTGAACCTAGGTAATCAGACACTGGATCCCACTTGTCCCATCACCCATCTACATTCCATATCATTTCCCAACATTTCTCCCCTTTGCCAACCAAGGTCCTACATCTAACACACTGTTAAAATGGGATATAATGACAGACAGATGTGTGTGTGTGTATATATAGATGTATATATATGTGTGTATATATAGATGTATATATATATATATATATATATATATATATATACACACACACACACACATACATACATACACACACTCAACTGGAGAAAGGGGAGGAAAAAGGAGAAAGAAAGGGTAAGAAAATTCTGGAGTCTCAATTCCCTAATGGTCTTAGAAACTCTATAATTCATCCTATGAATTCTGTTAATTATATCAGTAAGTAGATGGGGCCTAGGCTATTTTTCAAGATAATGCATAATGTGGGAGTAATTCTTCACAGCTACTTCTTTTTTAAAGAAAAAAAAGAAAAAAGTCCTATAAGAACTTCTGGAACCCATCTGTATGAATAAATCAAACAATTTCATGTTATTTCTTAATACTGAAGGGCCCGTACAACAAGATTTAGAGGGATAGCCTGACAGGTTGGGCGTCCTGCAAGTGCATCTGGGGCTTGTCCCGATAGCTCACAGCGAGCCCAGTCCTCTGACTTCAGTCAAAAGCAAAGAACCTCCCCTGTAGAAAAGCAGGAGTTTGGAGCTCGGCTGCTTATCAAAATGAGGCCCAGTACCCCCATGAAGCCAGCAAGAGATCAATCCATAAATCAGAAGCCTTTTTAATTTTGAAAAGTAAAGAAGTAAAGACCTACTTGTAGCAGACAAACCACCTCTTTGGGACATGATAGCAGAAGCTGCCATTGGCGAGGCTGTCACCTCTTCCCGTGGCTGGGTGGTGGTAGCAGCCCCTGGCAGGTCCTGAAGCATACACCAAGATGAACTTCTGACCACCTTCCACCATTTAAGAGAGGCTTGCCAGAAACTAAAATTAGACTGGCTTCTATTCTGGGCCCAGGTTTCCTTCATGGCTGACTTTCTTTTGTAAGAGTCTGTGAGAGTGGCTTGTTTGATTTAAAGAAAATCAATAAAGAGTTACATGAGAAGGAAGAAAAACAGAAGACCAGGTATTCCCAGGTTAAGATAAAAGTCTAAATAAGGGCACCACACACACTCTCGCTCTCTCTTTCTCTTGCCCTCAAAGCAAAGAGAATAAGGCGGCTTTGAGGTAAAGCAGAAACCATTTTGTCGGCAAAGTAGCATTTTCTTCATCTTTAGAGTATAATCTGATAGGCCTAATCCTGCAAAAATGGCAGCTACTCTCAACAGGATGACTGACATGGGATGGAACAGATGGGAAAACATGTGATCAGAAAAGGCAGTTTTCAGTCCTTGCAGGGTCCGAGGTCATTCACGCAACATGGACTTGCTTCTGTCTTCTTCCCTTTGCTGGCAATAACGTGTGGGGGAGGTGTGCGGGACAAGAAAAATGTACACACAGACAGCTCCTCCTCCCATCCTTTACCAGGAAGCGAAACTAATCTGACCTTAGCCTCTGACCAAGTGCGACCCTTGGCTATACAATTAGATTAGTTCAATCAGAAAGGTTTTCACAGGCAGAATGACATCCCAAACCTTCCTAGAAGCCACCCACCTCCCCCCATCCTACATTAGGAATCCACCTCTCCCCCAGAGCATTTTCACAAGTCTCCTCAAACCCCTATTGTGTATATTATTTACGATCCTGGTGCCTTTTCTTTTCTGGGTACTGGTCCATAATAGTGCCGTCTCTGTTATTTATGACGCAAGGAATAACTTAAACCACATTAGGAACCTCAACATTATAGGGACTTTAGAGAGCTACATTTTTCTAGTTATGGTTAAACTACTGCAGTGATAAATTCAATCCTAAGAGTGCAAGAGGGACTGCACAGGACAGGTGGTACCTATTAGTCACCGTAAGGAAATGCAGGAATGAATGCTGGCTTGCAGATGCTCCAGTGTCTTTTCCCAGGAACAGCTGTGGGAATCCAAAATGTTGAGGGGCAGGAGGTGTCTGAAAGCCAGTAATGAGAAAAGATGGGTATGACTGGGTGGATGGGGATGGGGGGTACCACGTGCAGAGAAACAGTGCAGAAGCATGTCTATTTCACACCCTCATCTCACATAAATTCCATGGGGTTCCCTGATGTCTGTGGACCAGCTGCCACTGTGGTTTGGGAAGCAGTCTGCAGTCTCAAGTACCACTACCCACTGGGGCCTGGTCCTACTCAGCCACCATGACAGAACCATGCCAGAAGTCAAATATCCAGAACACCAGCTGTGGAGGTCAGTACTGTGGCAATTTGCTCTTTTTCCATGACTCAGTTTCTTAATCCATGAAAATTATAAAACTATTTTCCCATCTCTTCCCTATGAGGAAAGTAGGAAAATTTTTAACAATTCAGTAAGTTGTAATTGAGACCCCATCAAGGCATAGTGTTACGTATTGAGATAAAATGTTAGTGAGAAACCGACAAAGTGGCCATAGTTTAGTGGCAGAAACAGACCTCAAATAAATCGTTATAATAAACTGGGCACTCAGGACCAGCAGTTAGCGTAATGGCTAAGCCGCTGAATTCTCATGTAGTCAACCACGGTTCAAGTCCTGGACCTGGTGGCTTAAACTCACGCCAGGCATGTGTGCGTGCATGCCCACCCAAAATCCCGAGAGGAGACTGGAGGAGAAGGGATTGCGGTGTGACCATCCCCCCCCCGGGGGGGGGGGGTGATTTCTCGCTTTCTGTCTCTCTGTCTCTCTCTAGTGAGCACACATGCCCTCTAGCAAAAACCTCTCCAAAAATAAATAAATAAATGAACTGGGCACTCATGATGGAAATATGTAAAGGGTATTTTTGTTGGAGAACAGAATTGGAGGGTCCCTGCAAGATGTACAGGAATGAAATGAGAGAACCTGGATCAGGATCCTATCTCTGATATCTGGGTGACTTCCAAATGCCTCTTGGTGTCCAAGAAGCAAAGGAAAACATAGTACCATTCAGAATTTATTTTTTATTTAATTTTTTGAGAGGTTTTCGCTATAGAGTGTGTGCGCACACCAGAAAGACAGAGGGAGACAGAGAGACAGAAAGTGGGGATGGTCACACTGCAATCCCTTCTCCTCCATTCTCCTCTCGGGATCTTGGGCATGCACAGACATGACCTGGCATGAGTTTAGGCCACTGGGTCCGGGATTCGAACCATAGTAGACTTCATGGGAGTCCAGCAACATATCCATTAAGCCAATTGCTGGTCCCCATTCAGAATTTATGATCCTTGGGAGAGGAGTTAAGTTTACATTTACCCTGACTTTTCCATCAAACTTTGTTTAAGCAAAGTTTAAACAATAAATACATTTAAGCAATAAATACGTTTAACCAATAAATATGGTTAAAATTCTTTAAAAAAGTAACTCAGGTACAAACAAAACCTATGTTCTGAGAAGAGGGGTAACATTCTCCTTCAAATCCTGAACAATTCCCTTGACCATCTCCAACGTCATGGAGTTCACTTCTTCCCAAAGGAGCTCATTCCACCACTGCCCAACCCCAGTTGTTAGAATCTTCATCATGTTGCAATACCTAACCACGGGACCAGAAGTTGGCATAATGGCTATGTTGATGAACTCCCATGTAGTCAACTGCGGTTCGAGTCCCGGACCTGGTGGCTTGAACTCATGCCAGGCACATGTGCGTGCATGCCCAAGATCCCAAGAAGAGAATGGAGGAGAAGGGACTGAGGTGTGGCCATCCCCCCAGGGGTGATTCTCACTTTCTGTCTCTCTGTTTCTCTCTGTCCTTCTGGCAAGTGCACATGCCCTATAGCAGAAACCTCTCTAGAAAAAAAAAAAAAAAAGAGAGAGCAAGAGAGAGAGAGAGAAATTTCTAACCATAAAACTGAAATAACACTACAAACTCATTCATTCGTTCATTATTTACACGATACCCACTCTATGCCAAGCACCATGCTAAATACTACAGATTCAATAGTAAATATTAATTATGTACAACAACTTTGCCAGTTTTCTGCAGATAACCTTTTCCCAACCTAGCTTCAATCTAGTCTTCTTTGAAGACAGTACAACTAAATGTCTTTTAGAAGACAGGCAATCCAAACTTCGATCATTCAGTCATATTTTACTCAGCGAAGAACAGAGTGGTTCATATTTATAGCAAGACAAAGAAAGACTAACATAGAGGTTGCCCTGGGGGGCGTATGGTCCAGTTGGTGCAGACAGGCCAATCCAAAATTCAAGTGCTTTTGTTGTGAGGGGAAAGGGACATGCTCTCACTGGCCTGCATGCGTAGGCACATGTGACGGGATCAAGGCAAGCAATGTGCACAGCTGCTTCCTCCTTACTGGACCTGAATCCCGTAATGAGTCCCCTGCTCGTTACTCATTTCTCCTTCATGGCACTGCTTCCGATGGGAAATTATTTATGTGTCTGCTTACATTTGTACCTTCCCCTCTGCACTTTGAGTGTTGTAAGAACACAGATCATATCTATTTGGTGCTCCACTGGTTCTTCATACCTGGTTTTATACAGTATGCTGTGAGGCAGTTACTATTACTCCCACTATACAGAAGAGAAAACTGAATCTCAGCCACAGATGTGGGTGCTGGAGAGGCATTAAAAGTTATTCCATGGGGACCAGCAGAGGCCGTGATGGTTATGTTACTGGACTCCCATGTAGTCAACCACAGTTCAAGTCTCGGACCTGGCGGCTTGAAACTCATGCCAGGCTGGACATATATGTATGCATGCCCAAATCCTGAGAGGAGAATGGAGGAGAAGGGATTGCAGAATGGGAATTCCACCTGGGGGGGGGGGGGGGTGATTTCTCACTTTCTAGCTCTCTGAGGAATGTATGTGCCCTATAGTAAAAATCTCTCTCTCAAAAAAAACTTAATCCATGTCTGCCTGATACTGCAGCATCACTGTCGACCACTGTGTTTTTTCTTGACAGCACTGGTGATTCATAGGCTCTAAGCTAGTATCTTTGCTATGACATCAGTGAGGCTAATTTAACCAAGATTCTTAAATGAGATGAAGTCTATCTCTCTCTTACATGGAAGTCTAGAGTAGGTACTATGGCTCCATTTTTACTGGCACCTGGGCTTCTTCTCCCTCGATGCTTTGTCTTCCCTTAATACATGGCTTTCATCAGATGAGCCAAAATGGCTGATGCCACTTTCACATTGAGCTAGTGGCGTGGGAGGGGGGGTAAAGAAAAGAAGGGAGTCTGTCTTTACTCACATGGTCATACCTAGCTGCAAGGGAAGCTGGGAAATATATACTGGGAAGTCATGTGGCCAGCCACAGAGTTGTGTTAAATACAAGAGAACAATCAACTCCAAAACCTGCCTTAAAGAGTTACAAGGGCCTATTGATAAGACAGTAGGAGGAGTTAACAAAGATGTAAAAGGGAAAAAAAGAAACAAGTTTAAAAGGCCAGGGGGTAGGGTGTGCAGAAATATAAGGTAGTTTGCATAAGCTAAACTCTTATAGGACTTCCACCCACTTTGGTCTTACATGTTTCTTCTCCTGAAGTTTTATTTCTGCAGCGGGATCCTTTGATTCTTATGAACCCTTATACTGGAAGATATTATGCTTTACTTTTTTGTGGGCCCCATCCTCTAGGTTATGCCCTTCAAATTTTATGAATGAAAGAACACTAGAGGGAGAAAGAATCTACCTTCTATTAAAAAATGTAGGGTAATGTTGGTAACATTGATTAACAAGAACGTAACTGATATTTAAGACTGACTCAAATCTTACATGGGAAAAACAGAAGTTGTGATTCCTTTTCGTAACTCCCACTAAATGCACTAGAAATGAAATGCCCCTGAATCTCTTTACCTTGTCTCAGGTTCTCTTAGATCAAACCTTTAAACATTAAGATTTTATAAAAACGAAAAACAACTAGGATTCTTCGATATGCAGGATATCATGATTTAAAATACAATTTCTTAATTATAAATATAATAACCCCTCCCTGCTGAAACTGATTTATATGCCAAGGCCTCTGAGAAGGCTGATATTAATCCTATCAAACCTTTAAAAGTCTGGGGCATTTACAAAATAAAAGCAATGAAAAAACAGTGTAGCTAATGAATTTGAGTTAGTGTATAATTTTAATAAACTCTAATTAATCCTTTGTCATTTCTTGGTTATAATCCACATGAATCCATTTATGTGAACTCACAAATGACTCTCACCAAGTAGGAAGGAAATTCAGCCCACTCTAAAAGATACTTCTTTCCCTTCTCCTTTGACCATATTTTGTTACTTAAAATGATAGTGTGGTATTGAAGTGAGATTTATGAACTCTGGGCATCTTGGAGCACTGATGAGGTATTGAAGATACACTCATGGGTGACATCCAATAAGCCACACCTTCATACAATATCCTCCTTTTTAGTGTACATGGAACCTGTTACTTACCTCATACTGATGGAACATAGCAACAGTAAAGAGATTTTGCAGATATAATTAAAAATCTCTCAGCAGTTGACTTTGAGTTAAAGGGAGATTGTCATTGGTAGGCCTCACCTAATGGGGGGGGGGGGGCGGTCCTTTAGGAAGTCAGAGACTGTAAACACCCAAGAATCTCTCTCTCCCTTGCTGGCTTTGAAGAAGCCAGTTGCCAGGAATTCTACAGCTGAAATAAAATGCATTCTGCAATCAACAGGGACGTTAGATGTGGATCCACTCCTATTTGATCCTTCCTATGAGGACACATCCCAACTAACACCTTGATCTTAACCTTGAGAGACCCTGAGCAAAGAACCTAGCTAAGGAGGGCCCAGACTTCCAACCTACAGAAACTGTGAGATAATAAATGGGTGCTGTTTTAAGTCTCCATATTTATGGTAATTTTTACATAGCGACAGAAAAATAACACACAGTCTATGTGTCAGTGAGTTTCAGGGTGCCAAGCAGACAGAGAGAGACAGGTAAAGACCTCTTCGGAAGCCAGTTTTCAATCCCGGCTCACTCCTCACCCCTGGAGCTTTTGCTCTTTGACATTGCTTGCTGCCATTCTGCCTTCAGCCTCAAATCAGGTTTCTGCCTGTGATTCAATCTCTGGCTCCCTATGAGAAATCTTTTTTATATAAAATTAATATATAAATAAATTTGCTCTTGGAACGATGCAGTGTGGAACAGAACCTGCCAGGCTGTCTAACGTCCATCACAAAGAAAGATTGCAGAGGGGAGGGAGGAGAGAGAGCTTGATCCTCCATGGGGAAGCAGAGAATTCATAGTGATCTTATTGCAGATGTAAAATTAGGTCAGGGGCTCTATAAACTGATTAAAGCTAATGCTTCACGCTTCCAAGGAAAACAGCCCATACAAAAGGGAATGATCTCTGGCTCAGGATAAGAAGGGAGAAGAGCCCTCTGTGTTCATAGGCAGTCCAGCCATGTAGAATATACGGCCAAAATGAAAAACAGGAGAGAAGTAATCCACAGGCATCAGGGAAATTTTCTGAATGCAAAGAGGAGACAACCTCTCAGAGATCACTGCATACATGACTCAAATGTCCCAAGCTTCAGGAACTGAACCACCCTGCTTCTCCCCAAATACACTTCACTCTGCAGCTCTTAGCCCTCTGGTTTCTTGGACTTCACAGGCAGTCAGATTAGCCAGATTTTAAATATCTGGTCTTGTGTGCCCCAGAAGTCAGTATCTTTCCAGTTCCAGATAATCTCCATCCTGAAACAGGAAGAAAACCTGTACTGTCTAATCCCTAATTCTCTTTGATTCCCATTGTTCTCTGGGCTGTTCCCCAACTTTATTCCTTCTCTGTCCTCTATCTTGATATTTCTTCTTTTATTTCCTTCTCCAAGTTGTGGAAAGGCCATCTCTATTTTCCTTAAATCTTAACCTCTTCCTTCTCTTCCCAGGGTAATACTAACAAGAAAAAGAAAATGCATTCTTTGACCGGTCTTATGGGTTTCCCAAGCAATCCAAGTAACTATCTAAGAGTTAATAGGATAAATTCTCTATAGCAAAAGAGTAGTGGCTGCTTTAACAATGCAAATGTGTCTGCTATAAATGCAAAGCATTTTCAGCTACTAAAAAATTTCTTTATTTTTTAAAAAAAGTGTGTATATGGGGAAATACTAACTTGGTAAAGGATATTATAAATCTGATCCTAAATACTGATCTCACTACTCAAGGAGAAAGTGACCTGATTAACATACTTGATTTATACAAAATAGGATTAAAACAGGAGCTGTGAGGCTGGGTACTGCTATGGGTCACCTGTTGGTGGTTATTGGGCCAAACGCCTCAATGCAGACTTTAAACCAAATATCAGGGAAGGACACCTGGGACTTGAATCAGTTATATTTTTATTTCAGTGGTGACCACAGTCATTCAGTTCATTTTTGATGCCAGGCTTGTTACCAGTCCAAACTAACTTGGGAAAACACTGCCAAAATTATTTGCTCCACACAGAACAGAAAATAACAGGTCTAGTTTGAGTTCCATGAAAAATAATGGGTTTAGTTTTGATACAACTCTCTGTATAAGAAGTTCAATGCCAACCAAAGATACCCTGTTTTCCTAGATGAAGATGAATGATCAGAAGCCTGGTTCACGTGTCTCTGCCCCGACCCTTGGCCATACTAGAGGCTCTTGCTGGGAGGCTACTATGTCTGAACCCTATGGATGGTGCTTAGGATAAAGCTCTAGGGTCACTGTCAGTTCATTTCAATATGGTTTAAGCCTTTAGGAATTGGAAGAAAAAAATAAAAATTAAAGTTCCTGACCTATCTAGTCCCTGGAGCAGAATTTATTCACATAGACGCATCATATGACATAGAAAAAAAAAAACAAAACAGAAAACAAAAGTCTCTCCCAATACTGCACCCCCTCAGAAAATCCTTTACAGAAAAAGCACTCCCTTTCAATACCATGTTAGTCCCCTACAAAGACTGCATAAATTTAATCCATTTTTATAAATTTAGCTAAAATAAAACCATCAGTAGCAACTCTCTCTCAGTTAGTGAAACCTCTAAGTGTCCTCAGAAAATATTTAAGCTCATAGTATGACAGATTTGGGTTTTCTTTTTCCTTTTTTAAAAAAAGAATTAATTTATTTAATTTTATTCATTGTCATTATTTTTTTAAAGCTGTCCAGACAGATACAGAGAAAGAGAAGAGTGAAAAAGCAAGTTGCCAGGTCTAGGACTCAAACCGCTGTCAGCCATATGGGAGTTCAGGTGCCTTAACCACTACACCACCTGCCAGCCCCAGTATCACAGTTTTATGATATCTTAATTTAAAATTCCTAATCTCTCTCTCTCTCTTTTAGAGAGACTTTTGCTATTTGGCACGTGTACTCGCAGGAGAGACAGACAGACAGAGAGTGAGAAACCACCCCCCAAGGTGGATGCCCTTGCCCCAATCCCTTCTCCTCCACACTCTTCTCAGGATTTGGGGCATGCACACACACATGCCTGGCGTGAGTTTTAAGCTGCCCGGTCCAGTACTCTCTAACTATGGTCAACTACGTGGAAGTCTAGCAATATAACCATTATGCCAACTGCTAGTCCCCAAATTCCTAATCTCTTCTGCTGCCGAAATAAATGGCTCAGCTATAGCACCAGAGTGACTACCCATGCATCCATCATGGAACTTCAGAACACGCTGAATCTTTTGGGTACTGTCTACCTACCCAGGAATAAGGGATAACACCATCCCCTTGGCAGGGATACCACAGTCCTGCTTCATCAGTATCACTTGTGCCTTCAGGGTCACCAATGGGTCCCAATCTAGCAAGTGCCAATAGGAACAAAGTAGGAACTAAAAAAAGAATAAAATTCCAGAAGAGCTTGAGCATGAGGCAAAACAAAGCTTTGGAGAGATGTGTTTGGTGGGGAAAGAGGAGCGAAGTGGACTGAGCTCAGGATGAGTGGAAACATAATGGTCAGTCAGGCTGTCCAAACCATGTTTCCTCAGGAAGGGACTGCAAATTGGAAGTGACAGGGATGCCCAGGAGTCGTCCCTATTCACTGTGCCCACATTAGCTAGCAGCAAAGAAAGTTCATGGGAAATGGTCTGATCTGAGAAAATTGACTTAATTCCAAGCCATTCATAATAATTATCTCAGACAGATGAGGCACATGGTATTAAGTATATCACTCTGCTTGTCAATAGTAATAATAGTAATAATAATAATAAATAATAATGCTTTACTAAGAACAACTTTATGCTCAGGGAAAGGATCTTCTTTTAAAATGAAATTATTCAGACTGAGAGAAAAAAAAGACAGAAGGTAGAAAACAAATCCTCTTGTAGAGATTACTAGATGAGTATATAAACTTTGAAGATTATTCCTACTTTTTTGTTTGACTGATTCTCCTTTTTAAAAAAGAAAAAGAAAAGAGGACTAAGCATGTAAGTGGTATTTTTATTCTTACTTTTCTCTAACCGGAAAGAGGGAGATAGAATAGATGGTGACATAGGTCTATTCCTGAGAATATTTTCCAAGGCAGTTTAGAAAAACATTTCTAAGACCATTACCAGATTCTGGATCTTCCAATCTGCTTTCCCTTGCCTCTTATTTCTTTTCAATTCACTTGTAGATGTTGAGTCTTAGTCCCAGTTCTGCCATTTGTGTGAATTTAGATGAGTTGCTAAACCTCTTTGAGCCCACATTCTTTTTCTTTTCTTTTTTTGGAGAGGTTTTTGCTATAGGGCAAGTGCACTCAGCAGAAAGACAGAGAGACAGAAAGCAAGAAATCACCTCCCAGGGGGATGGCCATGCCACAATGTCTTCTCCTCCATTCTCCTCTCGGGATCTTGGGCAGGCATGCACATTAGCCTGGTGTGAGTTTAAGCCACCAGGTCTGGGACTTGAACCACAGTCGACTACATGGGAGTCCAGCAACATAGTCATTATGCCAACTGCTGGTCCTGAGCCCCACATTTTCTTAAAACCAATGAAAATTACTCACAGGCACCAGTCAGGGCCCTGGAAATAAGCAGCTGTCACACTCAAAATGAGCAAATGAGAAGACATAATAAATAGACTAATTATGAAGGTAAGAGTAGAGTGGAGGGAGGTAAGACAGGCTGAAACACCTCAGGCCTAGCAAGAGCAGGGAGCATTTACCACCCCTAGATCTGAGGGGCATGAGCAGTAGTAATTGCTGCTGCTCTGGAAGATAAGCTGAATGAGCAATGCACCAGAAGAGACCCAGTGCCTTTGGTAAAGCAAGCATCCAACATTTTGCAACTGTCTGTGGAATAAATACCCCAACCTTACTCTCCACCTGCTCACCAATCCCTTGATGGGGCCTCCCTCCTGTCTGCCAAATCTGGCGGGAAACCAAAAATCAGGGAATCCCACTGACATGGTCCATTCTCTTTGGCCTCCTAGGGCACAGGTCAGAGTGAAGAAAGGAGGAGAGTGAATGTGAACCACAATGGAAAATATTCAGAGGGACACTTCATAAATGCAACTTTTACATTACTATTCAAATAATGCAACTTTTATATTATTATTCAATATTTACAGAATCAAACCCCTTTTTGATGATTCTGTAATGTGTTATACCTGAAATCCTAGCTTCCATTTTAAGCTATCACCTTTCAATAGGAAAAGAGAGGTATTGAGTGTCACCTTAATTCTTCCTGAGATCAACATTCAAACCAATCTTTCTGCACTTTACATATAACCTTGCGCTTGTCTATATTAATACACACCTGCAGTTTGTCTTTATTTCTATTTACACTATGTAAATGTTATAGAATCATCGAACTTTTGAAATGGAAGGAAGATAACAGATTAAATTAGGGAAAACAACTACTCTTTCATTCCACAAATATTTATTGAACCTGGATTTTATCATCCATGCCAACTCTAAGTGATTGGTAGGGACTACCTGGAGCATTACGTTGAAAGAAACAGAAAGCCAAAATCATACACAAAAGGAAACCGGTTCTCTTGCAGCTGAGAGGAGAGTGACATCATATACCAGAAACACTTTATCTTGCCAAAAACAAATATGGGATGCCTACTTTAATTTGAAGTTCAGATAAACAATGAAGAATGTTTAGTACCCACATGTTCCATGTCTTATGTGTGGTATGTACTAAAAAAATTGTTTATCTGAACTTCCAATTAATCTGGGTATCCTATATTTTTATTTGCTGAAACTGGCAACTGCAGCCCTGACCCTGAGTGAGATTCTTGGCTACCCTTCCTTTCCATTTGGTAAACTGAAAATCTAAGACCTGTAGATACCAACTTCCCCAATGTCACAGAGCCAGCTAAAGCAGAAACAGGGTCAGAAGTGAAGTTTCTACTGTCTCTTGCTCTGTCCCATCTATCTGAGATCATAAACCTTATGAGGATTTAAGTCAGTCTGTAAGCCACCTAGCCAACCATTGCAAGCCTCTAGGCCTCTAACGAGCTCTTTTAGATTGATTGAAAATATGACCTGGAAAATGTCATAATGACATTTCATAATGGTGTTATGTTAGTTTGTAATGTATAATATATTACACAAATTCATCAAATGCTTACAGAATTAATAGCACAATGCTACCATTCTTATTCAAATTTTAATGGGCACAAGCATCTATATTTATACTCAGGAGCTCCAGATTAGGCAGTTATTTGGTATTCTATAAACACAGAAAATCAGTGACAATCTAAAAACCTATTATAGCTAAAAAGTGACTAAAAATGTAAAGTAACAATTTCTACCTTGTCAACCAATGAAGCTGCTTTTTTCCCTGAAACCAAAAAATATTTAAAAACAAAAATATTTTTGCTAGAGATAATGTGATATATGAATAAATCAGTTATAAATAAACCCAGGGTCTCAGGACATTGGAAGAACACTCAGATTATTGCTCATGACTCCCCTTCCTCTGAATCACTCCTCTGTGAACTATTTATATAGCACTAGTGGTCAACAGAACTCTCTCCTTAGTGCACAGCTACAGCTCCAACGATAAAAGATGGCTTAGGTATATGAATAAAGAATATAGTGAGCCAGCCCCAGAGTGCAGCAGTTAAGCCCTGAGCACAGGAAGATGATCCCACATGGCTGACCACAGTTTGAATTTGGAGCAAGCAGCTTGTATATATGCTGGGTGCAGGGACATATATGCCCCAAATCCTGATGAAAGGGAGAAATGGAGGAAAGGGATTGTGACATGACCACGCCCCCTCGGAGGTGGGCTTTCTCTTTCTTAACTTCTCTCGTGCGTGCATGAGTGTACTCTCTAGCAACAATTTTTTTATATTTATTAAAAGAAAATAGTTACATCAAGTTGTTCATGAAGATGATGCTCTCAGGTGTTATGATTTAGCTCCACCTGCGGTAGGCAGAATAATAGTCCCAAACATGTCCACACCTTAGTCCCTGGAATCTGAATCTGTTACATTTCACGGCAATGGGAAAGTAAGGTGATAGAGGGCATTAAGTATGCTAGTCAAATGACCTGATGATAAGAAGATTATGCTGGATTATTGGGAGAGGGAATGTAACCATAAGGGTTGTAAAAAGTGGAAGAGGGTAGATGAAAAACCAGATTCAGAGCAATGCAATGTTAGAAATATCCCATCAGCCATTCGCACCTTGGAAGACAGAAGGGGATCATAAGCCAAAGGAATTTTGGCAGGCACTAGAAACAGGAAAAGATGAGGAAATGGACCCTCCCCGACAGTCTTTGGAAAAGAATGATTGAAGCACAGAGAGTCCGATTCTAAACGTTCAACTGAATGTATTGTTTAAGCTACATTGCTTATGGTAATTGTCACAGCAGCCATAGAAAATTAATATGCCACCTTTCTAGAATTATCAATTATATGTTACTAAATATATATCAATATCAAACCAAACCTTTATATAGAAAGTAATGTCATTCTCAAACATAAGAGTTATCAAAGGGGGGCCAGCAGATGGCACAGCAGTTAGGTTGCTGGACTGCCACATGGTCGATTGTGATTCGAGACCCAGACCTGGTGGCTTGAAAAAGCATCCTGGGTGCATGTGCATGCGTACCCAAGATCCCTGGAGGAGAATGGAGAAGGGATTGAGGCATAGCCATCCCCTGTGAGGTGATTTCTCATTTTCCCTCTCACTGTGTCTGTCTTTCTCTTTGGCAAGTGCACGTGCCGTA
This sequence comes from Tupaia tana, assembly GCA_026018925.1. Classification (NCBI taxonomy): domain Eukaryota; kingdom Metazoa; phylum Chordata; class Mammalia; order Scandentia; family Tupaiidae; genus Tupaia; species Tupaia tana. The sequence goes on from JAKSZU010000018.1 coordinate 16,487,675, forward strand.
AGGCAAAAATCTCTAAATAAAAATAAGTAAAAGGAGTTATGAAAGGTGGCTAAGATAGTAAGATGACCAATTCAAACAAATAAGAATACAACACAGCTATCTAGAACCAATGCAATAAGAAAAAATGGTGAGAACACAGGGTTAAGAGTCCATGGACTACCAATCAGTCGAAACCCTGTACTGACAAAAATTGAGTAAAAGAACAAAGTGGAGCAAAATGGAACAAGGCCTTGCTGAAGACTCCTAACTGGAGCTGAAATGGAAGCCACCAGAGATAAGGCTGCATGAGATTGGGAAATAAGGAAGAACAAATGAGGCGGCCCCTCGAGATGAAGCATCAGAAGGTGGAGACGGACTCTGGAAGGATGAAAGACACTGGACAAAAGGAGAGCCAGCAGTACTTGTGATGAGGACCAGGAAGATTTGAAAATGCCTCGTGATGAAAAGGCATCTGATTACAGCAATGCTGCCATTTAGGTTTGCTGAACTTGCTCTAGAACCCAGCTTCCTAAAGAGACATGGCTCTAGAAAGGCAAGTCACCTAAACAACAGTCTCTCTTTTTTTTTTTTTATTTCATTTTCTTCTATACTTTCAATCACATTATTATTTGGCTTACAAAATGGATATTTCAACAGGTGAACATTTCTCCCTAGTACAGTTGATAAATATATAAAATATCTTCAACAGATCATATCACATTTCTTTGTGCCATTAGTGCTTTGCCTCCCTATTAACAGCTAGAGGAAACCTCAGCATGGTACATAGAGCAGATACAGCACCATACAGTGGCGGCCACAACGAGAATAATGGGATCAAATTTATTCCCATATCAATGAGAAAATGAAGAGGGTAGGGATATAAATTTCTCAGGGAAAGCCAACGGAATGAGAAAACCTTAAAATTTAGTGAAGAGATGATAAGACTTGCCCACTGAAAGAGTATCTAGAACAATAATCAATCAAAATTGACTTCATAATCAAGTTATTTATATAATTAAACCATTTGTACTATCAACCAGAAGAGAAACTGGCTGAACAAACTGGTGTGTGTGCGTGTGTGTGCATGCGTGTGTGTGCATGTGTGTGTGTGGTGTCTTCAAAAAGTTTGTGGATGTATCATAAAAACTATATGTGGAGGGAACCAGCAGTTAACGTAATGGCTATGTCGCTGGACTCCCACGTAGTCGATCGCGGTTCGCGTCCTGGACCCGGTGGCTTAAAACTCACGCCAGGCACGTGTGCGTGCATGCCCAAGATCCTGAGAGGAGAATGGAGGAGAAAGGATTGCGGCGTGACCATCCCCCCTGGGGGGTGATTTCTCGCTTTCTGTCTCTATGTCTCTCTCTGTATGTCTGGCGAGCGCACGCGCCCTACAGCAACAAAATCTCTCCAAGAAAACAAAACAAAAAAAACAAAAAAATATATGTGGAGTTAACATTTTTTCTACCAAAATAAGCTCATACTTTAATTCAATTTTTCCATGAACATTTTTAAGTCCCTTCATATACATATGCCTACACACATACACACACACACATATTATGCAGATATTCTGAACAAGAATTAGAATATTAAAGTGGTTTTAGACAAACCAACAGGCAACCAACAAATATTTGCTAAACACACAAATTTCCAAGAGTCAGGACTAACAATGCCTCCAGCGTGATAAAGCTCAATAGATTATCCATTTGAAGGGAAACTATCTTTCAGAACCATAAGACCATTTACTCAGAACCACTAAAGTTCTGAGTGGCAGAAAGTGAGTGAGTGGCAGAAAGAACAAATAGAGGATTCCCTAGATACACCATGCTCACATTCTCACACAGAGCAATGGAATAATGTGGTGGCTTGTTCCAGAGATCATTACAGTTAACTTCACAAGAAGAAAATTTGAAACTCAGCCTTGTCACTTCCTAGCTGATTCTTGACAAGATATGTGAGTTCATATTCACGTCTTTGTAAAATGAAGATGGTAAGATATAATGCATATGAAAGCTCTTTGTAAATGAAGCATGATATAAATGATAATTTGGGGACTTTTATGGGATAATTCTCTACTATACATAGAAATCTAATAAAATTTTTGAAAATGACTGCGGCAGGAACACTAGGTTTGAGCTATCATAGCAAATGAGAAAATGGTGGACAAATAAATCAGTTATTTTACAATTCAACAAAATCAGTAATGCAACAGAATTCGCTAGATGTAACTATACCTTTTTAAATAACACCAAAACAAGGACCAGCAGGTGGCATTGTGGTTAAGGGCACTGGATTCCCCCATGGCCAACTGCAGTTTGAGTCCCGGACTTGGTGGCTTGCTTTCTCATTTTCCCTCTCTCTCTCTCTTACTCTGGTCAAATAAATAAATAAATAAATAAATAAATAAAGTTAAATAGAATAATTCCTTGAAATAATAATAATTAACACCAAATGATAGCAAGATAATTATATTGTTTATCTTATAAAAAATGAAGATTATTAGAGCAAATTACCTTTACATCTTAGAAACTTGTGTGATTCCTAATATGTTGCACATAGTTAGAATATTTCTGAAGAACCTATTGGATTTCACATCTGTTCAGAAGGCTGTGCTTTTAGATGTATATGGATATTATATAGGGCACTTAATAGTATGTAACTTATTAACATATTTACTAATATATTAATAATATTCCCTCTGTGGTTGTCAATTAGTGACACTCTTACTTGGATTACTTGGGGAGGGTGAGAGGAAGGGAATCAAGGAGAAAAAGAAAGAAGCTAAACATTTAAGGGACACAAAACTGGAAAATGATCTATTGATGACAATATGTATGAGAATATCTTTAACTGACTAATACAGTGTATTCATGCTGAGAAAATTCATTTTATATGTTGTAATGATATTAAGTGATTGCATACATACATGCAATATATATATTATAAAAATATATTAATATATATATTTATTTTTAAAAAACTACTATTCACAGCAAAAATCTTTGCCACATATGGCATCTCACACTCCTTCAAGTTTCCAGATCATACAAGTTCTTCATATTCTTTTTCTTTTTCAGAGAGGTTTTTGCTACAGAGTGCATGCACTCACCAGAGAGACAGAGAGAGACAGAGAGACAGAAAGCAAAGAAATCACCCCCCAGGGGGGATGGCCATGCCGCAATCCTTTCTCCTCCATTCTCTTCTTGGGATCTTGGGCACGCACACATACGTACCCGTTGTGAGTTTAAGTCACCAGGTCCAGGACTCGATCCACAGTCAACCACATGGGAGTCCAGTGACATAGCTATTATGCCAACTGCTGGTCCCAACAAGTTCTTCTTATTCTTAAAAGTAGGAAGTACAGGTTGAAAATGTCCAAATAAGGGAACCAGCAGTTAGCGTAATGGCTATGTCACTGGACTCCCACGTAGTCGACCACGGTTCGCGTCCCAGACGCGGTGGCTTAGAACTCACACCGGGCGCGTGTGTGTGCGTGCCCAAGATCCCAAGAGGAGAATGGAGGAGAAGGGATTGCGGTGTGACCATCTCCCCTGAGGGGTGATTTCTCGCTCTCTGTCTCTATGTCTCTCTCTGTCTGCGAGCGCACGCGCCCTATAGCAAAAACCTCTCAAAAAAAAAAAAAAAGTCCAAATAAATATGCACTAAAAATCTGGGTAGAGGGCCAGCAGGTGACATAGTGGTTGAAGTGCTAGATTCCCACATGGCCTGCCACGGTTTGAATCCTGGACCTGGTGGCTTGAAGCTCACACCAGGAGCATGTGCATGTATGCCCCAAATCCCTAGAGGAAAATGGAGAAGGAACTGTGGCATGGCCATCCCTCTGAGGGGTGACGTTTCACTTTCTGTCTCTCTGTCTCTGTCTCTCCAGTGAGTGCATATACTCTATAGAAAAAATTTCTAAAAAAAAAAAATCTGGGTGGGACACATGGGTGGAAATTTTGCATTGCAAACATGAGGCATCATTTTGTCTGTGAGGAAGTTGTTGAAACGGCAACTCCTCGTGAATAGCTCTTCCCAAAGGCGACTGGGGAGACTTCTGCCCTTGAGTCTGACAGCTAAGACATAAGCAGAAGCATGGGAGTAAGAGGCGTAATTTGGTCAAATTAAACAATGAACCAATCTGAACTACGTCTCTATACTTTTTTTTTTCTTTTTCTTTTTTTTTCTTTTTTTTTTTTTTTTTTTGGAGAGGTTTTTTTTGCTATAGGGCGCGTGCGCTCGCCAGACAGGCAGAGAGAGACAGAGAGATAGAAAGCAGGAAATCACCTCCCAGGGGGGATGGCCACGCCGCAATCCCCTCTCCTCCATTCTCCTCTCGGGATCCTGGGCACGCACGCACATGCGCCCGGCGTGAGTTTAAGCCGCCGGGTCCGGGACTCGAACCGCGGTCGACTACGTGGGAGTCCAGCGACATAGCCATTACGCTAACTGCTGGTCCCTTTTTTTTTTTTTTTTTTTTTTTTTTTTTTTTTTTTTTTTTTTTTTTCCTTTGAGAGGTTTTTGCTATAGGATACATGCACTTATCAGAAAGACAGAAAGACGGGACCAGCAGTTAGTGTAATGACTATGTCACTGTACTCCCATGTAGTCAATTGCGGTTTAAGTCCCGGACCCAGTGGTTTAAACTCACGCCAGGTGCGTGTGCATGCATGCCCAGGATCCCGAGAGGAGAACGGAGAAGAAGGGATTGCAGCGTGGCCATCCCCCCGGTGAAGGATTTCTCACTTTCTGTCTGTCTCTCTGACTCTTTCTGTCTTTCCGGTGAGCACACGCGCTCTATAGCAAAAACCTCTCAAAAAAAAAAAAAAAAAAAAAAAAGACAGAGAGAGACAGAGAGATAGAAAGCGAGAAATCACCCCCCAAGGGGGATGGTCATGTTGCAATCCCTTCTCCTCCATTCTCGGGATCTTGGGCACGCACGCACGCACACATGCCCGGTGTGAGTTTAAGCCACCAGGTCTAGGACTTGAACCACGGTTAACTAAATGAGAGTTCAGCGACATAACCATTACTCTAACTGCTGGTCCCTGTAAAGCTTTTTGGAACTAAAAAATTTAGAATGCTAAAGACTGGGGTGATAATGGCCCAGCACTGGTGAGAAGACTGAAGAGAGGGTCAATTCATGAAGTTCTCAAGCGAAAGGTGAGGGGCCAGCTCACGCATTTTGATCATCACTGCTAATAACCACCACCCTGTGCTGTCTATGTGGATTGGGCAGGGCCAGGATTGATCGTGGAAAGTTCCAAGCACTGCTACCCTCCCTCTCATTGAGAGACTCCGGGATGATACCCGAACATCTAACACCATGGACCCTCTCAGCCTAACTCCCAGAGCAGGGCTGGTCAGATAAACCAAGAATCCGACAAGGAGGGCATGGGCAAATGAAGTCACACCACATAAAACTTCAAACCTGCGGTCTATTTAAAGCGACTGTCAGGAGGGAATTTTCCTCATTTGCCTGGCTTTGGCATGTCTGCAGAAATACCGACAGGACGCTTTTACCTTCCTCTGAGGCCTCATGCATGGGCCACAGCCAAAGGCAGATTTCCGGCCCTATCAGACCAATTATTTCACAGGGCATAATAAGTCCCAAGTCTGATGTTCCTTTTATTTCCATTACTATCTCATTCGATCAGCTTCTGAGGATAGTGACAGGCTTTGGCTTCCTTCCCTTGAGAGTTCTGCCCACTGTCCAGTCCTTACTGCCTAAAAGGAATTTTTCACTAATGGCTACAATACTTTTTCTTCCTTAGCGTTAGACGGTGGCTCCTGCTCCTGCCATCCCAGAAGATGGTGACTAATCCCCTTCTCTCATTTATATGGTTACCTTGAAGGTATTTATAGACTGTGGTCACTTTCCCCACAGAGGCCCTTTTTCCGGGAGGATATAAATTACTTCTTCAGTCAGTCCACTCAAGTTTGCTCTTCCAACATTCGTATCATTTTTGTGGCCTTTCTTTTATTCCCACTACATTTTATTTCCCTCTTAAACTGTGGGGATATGAACTGCAGCTAATTTTCCAGATGTGGTCAGAATCATTTTGGGTGAAGCAGACAACGCAAGTCGCCGCCTCCACCCGCTTGCCGCATACCCTTCATTTGAGAAAGGAATTGGCGGAGCTGTGCAAATGCTATTTAGTCAGTCATCAACTCTCTGCTGTAGGTGTTTTTCAGGCCCATAAGCCCTGAAGATGAGCTAGTTTTGTTCTCATTTGGATCTTGGCTGTTTGCATCCCTGCCTGAGTATGGAACTTGGTATTTATCAGGACTATCAGATAAACCAAGGATCACATAAGGAGGGTGTCTCTTGGGCCTGCAGCTCCTACTTCTAACTGCTATCTGTCTCCTGGCCCTTTGGGGCTAACTTTATGTGTTCCTGACTATCTAATGTGGCTGTCACTTAAAAAAAAATTGAATTATTGCTGAATATCAGACATGTCTTAGAAAGTTCCTGCTTTGAGAGGATCTCAAGGCATCCTGAAAAACATGATTCATTTCACACACTGGCACTATCTATAGAGATCTCAGGGCATTTGTTTTTGGTCTCAGCTCTGGAATCTGGCACCATCATGCTATCCGCTCTCCTAAATAAAGGATCCTGGGTCCTTTGGCCTATATTGATCAATGTGGTGGTCATGAGTCCCACGTAGCTGTTTAGAATTAAATTAATTGAAATAAAATAAAACTTAAAATTCAGCTCCTGAGTTTCACTAGCTAAGCATGAATATAAAGGCCCTGAGGTAGGAATGAGCTTGCTAGGTTTAAAAACATGAAGATTTATGTGCCTGCAGAGGAGAGAGAGAACGACTGATAGGGCAAACCCAGGTTTCATGGTGCCTGAAGCTTATGCAATTTGGAGGACTCTCTTAACACAGAGAAAGATTTGAAAATTTTCAGGAGCCCTCCAAATCTTAGAAAAGGCCTACACGAGTGGGGAGACATGAAACTTAAAGTTCACTCTCTTCACACTCAAGCCACTTCTAGCTTTAGTGGCCCCCAAGATGTCAAAGGGAGGTGGGAACAGATCCGGTAGGGTCTCAGAGACCAAGATAAGGATGGGAAGTCACAAGAGGAGGTTTCACATGAGAAGGGCAGGGTTCTGACATACACAGTAAAACGGGCTTCATTTCTACTTTCTCTGGCTTGTAAGTAGGCAACTGACAGGAAACAAGGAGGGGAGATACCAGGAGATCAAGGAGGAGGCAAGAGCTTCTACTTTATACCAGGATCATGAGTGTAAACCGTAAGCAGTGGGCGGCAGGGTATTCTGAAGGCAGAACCTGCAGAACTTCTGGTGGCTTTAATATGGACGGTGAGAGAATCTTCTACCTGCTGTCAGAGGAAATGGAGGGGTAGTGTTGAGATTTTTACCCAGATAGTTAAGAATCAAGCTTAAGGGATTAAAATCAAGAGTTTGATCTGCCCCACATTTAGTTTAAATGACTTCTTAAATATTTAAACAGAAATCCTCAGTAGGCACTTAGGTATAAGAGGGATCTTCAGAAAGTTCACAGGGGGCAGAGAGTAGTGCACCAGTAATCCAATCCTCTGAATGGCTGACCCATGTGGGCTACACGAAAAAGTTCGAGGTTTGTATCTGGAGAACGCCTTAAACATGCTGGGCACGTTTGTACACGTGATCCGGGGCTGGCTGAGGTTGGGATGGACAGTTGCATGAGGATCCTGTCGGGGGGTGCCTGTCTCTCGGTCCTCTCTCTCTCCCTCTCAAACTCTTACTTTCTCTCTGTTTCTCGTTTTCAGAAGAAATCAACTTTTTTAAAAGGTCATGGAATATGTTTATTATGAAAAAACTATGGATGGATTTCACTTTTTTTATACCAAAGTAAATTCATATTTTAATTCCATTTTTCCACAAACTATTTGAAATTCCCTCATATATACCTAAGACTCAGGAAGAAGGCAGGCATAACTTACAAATTTGAGCTTCTTTACCTGCAGATTGTGTTAACGGCAAGAGAGTGAACAAAAACACTGAGGGAGCCAGTACAAACAGAGGAGGGGCTTTGGCACTGAGTTCCCAGGGATTCCAACCTTCCATGGGACTATCCTTTAAAAACACTGAAAAGATACAAAGCTTTAATTATTCTCACTTCCGTTCTTTACTCTTGATTCCTTGGTTCACAAATTCTCCAATGTCATTTTTTGTAACAAGTGGCTACTGTGTCTATTTTATTCAGTGTGGAATCCCCATGGCTGAGCACGGTGCTGGCAGAAAGTCATTAAGCATTTGGTGAATGAAAGATTTAACTTCATCCTTTTCATGATTCTCCATTCTGCCTCATGGTCCATTCCAGCTTTAGAACAGTCATGCCCATGACCTACCATGATTCCTTAACGGCCCATAGATACTCACAGACCCATATGCTCTGTCCTTCCTAAGCAGAAAAAGGGGCCATCCTTCCTACAGTATCCCCATAATAACTGTTTTAAACCACTATATCTATTGTTGAGGTTGATCTCAAATAAAAGGATGCTGGCCTATATGCAAGCCCTTAAGATGGTACCATCCAGGGACCAGCAGTTAGCGTAATGGCTATGTCGCTGGACTACCACATAGTTGACTCCGGTTCGTGTCCCGGACCCGGTGGCTTAAAATTCACACCAGGCACGTGTGCGTGCGTGCCCAAGATCCCGAGAGGAAAATGGAGGAGAAGGGATTGTGGCGTGGCCATCCCCCCTGGGGCGTGATTTCTTGCTTTCTGTCTGTCTGTCTGGTGAGCGCACGCACCCTATAGCAAAAACCTCTCCAAAAAAAAAAAAAAGATGGTACCATCCATGAGGGAACAGGGTTGTACCATTGAATTCTACAGCTTCAGACATCAGCTGTGTAAGGAGCAGCTGGGCAACATCACTAAGCCACTGGTTCATCACAACCTCAGTTCATTGGTCTGACAACAGTGTTTCCTTAATGGGAAACAAGTCTTAGTGCTTATTCAATTCTGTAGCATTTGGAACTCTACATAAACAGTATGCTCAACAAGATGTATTTGCTTCATGACGTTGTTTTCTTAACTACTCTCAAGACCTGAAGCCCCTAGTAATTGGCCCTGATCATATTCAATCCAAGGTATGTCTTATAGGCTCTACCTCCAAAAGTCATCTCAGATCCATTTACTTCTCCTAACTGGTTTAAGTCCAGATTTCAACTCATCAAACTTCTTCAGCGGCCTTTTAAATGGGTCCCTGCCTCCATTATCACCTCCTCCCACTCCATTCTGTTAGTGCAGATATTTAAGGAACTAACAAAACTTAAAACAGGAGATTTCTAAAGTTCCATTCTTTTTTAAGTTAATCAGAGGGTATGCATGTTCATTGGAGACAGAGAAGAGGAGAAGAGAGCACCCCATGGTGGGGTGCGGTAACACTACTGTCCCTTCTCTGATTTCTCCACCTTGTCAGGATTTGGGGTGAATATGAAAGACATCTGGTGTGTCACTGGGTCCCAGACCCGAAGTTGGCCATATGGGATCTGGATCCCTTAAACCACTACACTATGGGACCAGCTTTCTAAAGGTTAATTTTAAAGGTTCTTCTATGGGAAAGAGCAGTTGAAAATATCCTTCTCGAGTTTAGCACAGCCCTGTAAGTTAAGCACATTCAGTCCTGCTTTGACCACAAAGAGATTTTCAAGGAGATACAACAGAGATGTCTCTGCTTTTCCCGCTTCCCATTAAAAACGGCTTGAGGATGCTTTTATTCTTAGTGATGCCATTCTGTTGTAGCACCAGTATAGTTATATAAGTGCATCGTTTCATGCTCTATTCACCTTCTGAATCTTTTAACCCGACCTCTCTCAGCTGAGGAAAGAAATACTATGGGCTTAAATCTATCTGCTATCAGCTGCAGCAGGGTAATTCTTACCCTAGGGCCCCAAACCCTCATTTCAGACGGGCTAATCCGAATCTCTTTTGGAGATGATGCTATTTCCTTCACTACCTGGTCTGGCTGTGTGCTGAGCCCCAGTTATATTTAGGCAGTGGAGGGGAAAAATAGGGATATTAACCTCTAACACTGATGAAAATAATAGCCACAATAAAATCGGGATGAAAAACGCAGGGGTAGTAATTATTCGGCTCTACCCTAGCCCAGAGGAAATAGTTAGCGATAGCGCCTTAGAAATTTGTAAAAGGTCCCTCCGTTTGGGGTTTTATAAGGCAGGTGTAGGGCTATCTAGAGGTAGGGGGTGGGGGAGAGGAGGTGATTGCTAGAGCCTCAGACAATGTGACCTTAAGTGGCAGGGTCCCCAGTAGAATCCCACTCCTCTCCCTCAATTCTGCAGAGGTTGAAAAACCCGGGGATGCAGGCTCTCAGAGCCACTTCCCTCCTCTGATCTCTCTGGCAGCAGCCTAGTGTGGAAAATATACTAGGCTATATTTCAAATAACCTAAACCAACTGGCAAAAAGTACTAAATTCTTGCTTTTGTGTCTGGCTCTTAAATTCCTGCAGACCTGACTTAACAGACAAGAGAGGGTCATAAAACTGAACCTGTGAAACAAAAATAGACCTTTCGGGACTTCTCATACACACACAGCAGGGGAGCCAAAATCGCTTTCATTTCTTCATGTTTCAAATCGTGTTGTGCTTCCCGCACACGCACGTGTGGCTGAGCGGGCGTGCGGGAGCAGTCATCTTTCTTTGCTCAGGGAGTCTGTAGCTGACGTGGGCGGGGCTACGAGGGCTTAAACTCTCCTGGTCCCATGTTTATGTAAAACAACAGCCACCTTTATACACCCTCTCCATTCCTGTAATTAATTGAGACACCTAAGACAGTGTGTCTTAGGTCTGTGTGCCACTCTAACAGTTGTGGTTTAAAAAAGCTTTATGCTTGCAGGTTTCCTCTTTCAAAAATCAAATAATTTAGATCTCCTAAAACACACACACACACACACACACACACACACACGCACACAAGTGCCTTCTGGCTATCAATGACAGGGAGTAGCAATAATAGAAAATAATAATAGTCAAAATATGCAACCACATTAATGCCAGGGACCTGGGGATGCAATAGACAGAAATGAAATTAGAGAGGAAATCATGATATTGCTGAAGTGCTCGAGCGCTGCTCTCACACTAAGACCAGGGGGATTGGGATAAGGTAAAGTTAATTGCATTTCCAGATGACAAACCTCTCACCTCTGAACTGAATGGCTCTTTATAAAAGCTATCAGTAATAAACTGTAAATCTCAGCCATGATTGCAAATAAAGGTCATCCCTTCCATGCTGCCACTTTCCCGGGCCTTAATACATTCCCGCCTGAACCGCTCTCTTTTCTTAAGGTGTGCCAGCTGTCCATACAAGCAATCAGCACTGCTTGCTTCTTTTCTTTTCTTTTTTTTTTTTTTTTTTAAGGCACGACATTATCGGATTTACATCCTTGCACATTGTGCAACTGAATTGGACCATTCCCCTCTTTCTGGAAGGGAAGGCAGCATCAGAGGTGGGATTACTCTTCATCTTCTCCCATGAATGCAAGGGAAGACCTGCATTTCCCTCTTTCACACCCTTTGTAAGAAGCCACACATACCATCTAACACACTGATCTTTACTGCTGTCGCCTAATTTCCTTCCTCTGATCGGCAGGGCATGGAACCCTGTTCCTCACCTCACTCTGCACAACAAGCCTCATTTACAAAGCTGAATTACATTTAATTCAATACAATTAAGGAAAAATGTGTTCATTTCCACTACCTAGATGACATTGCCCCTGAGTCTCTCTCACTTGGAGCATCTCTCTGACTGTACCAATGACAATGAAGACTTACACTTGGTGAGGACGTACCAGATGCCAGTTAGAGTGCTAAGCAACCAACATATTGTATCTCATCTGATTTTCCTACTTGTTATGGCTTGCTGCCATTTCATCTCCATCGTACAGGTAAGGAAACTGAGGCTCAGAAAAGTTACTGCCCCAGGTTTTTCCCCTAGTGCAAGTGGCAGATTTGGGTTTGTTTGTTTGTTTGTTTTTGTTTTTGTTTCTTTTCTGAAGGGACTCCAAAGCACACAGGAAGGGACAGAGAAATGAATACTATAAAATAGCAAGGTCAAATGCAGGATTCTAATCTGACTTCAGAAGCTCAGCCCCAGGAAATCGAGCAGATGCTGGGAAGAGCAATGGGCGTGCCAACATGAAGCTAGTCTAAGAGAAACCAACTAGCCATTACCTTTAGTAAGAAAGGTGTGTTTTATATATATGTAGCTATATAGAAATACATAAATTTATTATATATATATATATATATATATATGCATTAGCCTTTAACTCAAAATGAAACTATTCTAGCTCTGATTCTATTTTGATGTCATTTATCCATTTGTGCATTTATTCATTCAATCACTATGTGACAGGTGAGACAATTGCTCTGTATGATTTCAATTTCTCTATCTGTTAACTACCTTCCCATGTCTGCGAAAGTTGTTATGAGTATTAAACAATGGTGCGAATACTTTGCAAAATACCAAGTGTTCTTTAAGTGTAAGTTTAAAACCAATATAATGCCCTATAAATGGTAGCTGCAACATGTATTCACTCTCTTGTTTTAAGCTGAGTTCTAGTAATTTTTAAAAATCAAATTCAGGGACAATCTTAACATGTAAGAATTAACCACTAATGTATTTTCTTATTACCTACTCAAAGCAATAGTCATTTCCCATGCATGTGCCTTCACGATGGGCTAAATGCTAACGGATGAATTAAGAAAGACCTGAAATGCCTTTTTCTTACCTTCTAAGAGTTTACAGTCTAATCTAATTAATGAGACTAAAATAGCAAAATGGCAGTGCGTGACTTAATCAGTGGTTCAAAATAACACTAGAAACCGGTCAATACAAAAATAATGAGCAAAATCTTATACCTGAGCCCAAGGAAAGTCAAGATCATGTCACCCTGGGAAGCTCATGGAAAGGTGAAAGCCAGAGTTCTGTGGAATATTAATCATAAAGTTTCTAAATAGAAAAATTCCTGAGTGGAAAATAAGAAAAGTTACCAGCAAGCTCGAGGGGGAGGGAGGGAGAAGCTAGAACTAAGTGTTTTCTCTAAACATCTGGGACTCAGTTGCTCTAGAATAAGACCTGAGTTTCCCCAGTCCCTGCCTAAAGGTGAGGGTCCACCTCGAATCCCCATGAAATGGCTACAAAGACTAGGGTACGTTGTGTTTGGAACCCAGATACCAGCATAAGAGCCTCACAACATCTGAAAAGCATATCTTGGGAATTCTGGGGGTAACTTTTCTCTTTATTGACTAAGCTCAAATTCACACCCTCAAACACCACCAGAGTAAAATCAGTGAATACAAGAATGTTATTCTGGAATGAAACACAACTAATTATGATTGTCCAGAAGTTATTTTTTAGTGAGTGATAAGTATAATTCATCTAAAAAAAAAAAGTTAACAGCAATGACAATAATAGAGGTGGGAAAGAAGAAGGGTTAAAAGGGTTGTGATGTTTCATTCTGGCAGATGATTAAGAAAACTCCCAGGGACCAGCAGATGATATAATAGTTATGTCACTGGACTCCTACATGGCTGAACATGGTTTGCGTCCTGGACCTGGTGGCTTCAAACTCACATCAGGCACATGTGCGTGCATGCCCAAGATCCTGGGAGGAGAACTAAGGAGAATGGATTGCAATGTGGCCATCCCCCTGGGGGGTGATTTCTTGTTTTTCTATCTCTCACTCTCTCTGTCTCTCTGCCGAGTGCACATGCCCTATAGGAAAAAAGCTCTTAAAAAAAAAAGGGAAGGAGAAAAAGATGATGACTCCCCAAAAGAATGAGATTCCCTATCCTGAGTCTTAAATCCTGCACAATGGTCACTCATTCAGTCTCTCATTTAGTCTGGTATACTTGTCACTTGAAACATTTAAGTCCTGCAAAGACAGACGAGGCACTAATCTATAAGGACTTTGAATAGTTTCACAAACAAAAATGTAAGACAGAGAAGCATGGGCAAACAGTGAAAGCCAAACTGGAGTTACACTCCTATTGTGCCAACAATGAAAATCACTTCTGATGAAACCACTCTCCCAAGGCTTCCTGAAACTTCCTTTTCTCTCTTCATCTAATCTAGACCTACAAGTCAATAGTGAAATAGATTCAGCCACCACTGGATTCTGATGATCAGGGAAATTCAGTCCAGTTGAATTATGTGGACTCATCTTTCTCTGTTCATTTCTTTCGGTTTGTGAATAACTTCCTATTTTAAAAGCGAATATGTGCATACTGCCTGTCATGAAAGTGCAACATAACTGTTAAGTGTTATTACTATTCAAGGCTGCTTTTTTAGACACCTATTTGCTATTTACAGGGAAGTCCCTGGGTACACATGAAAGATAATATCAGTTACTCAATAACAATAAAGACAACGACTTGCATGTAAAAGCTACAGCTTTTGTTTCTTTCATATTAAAAGCTTTAGCAGTGATTATGATGAACAAAATAGAAAGGGATAATTTGCTTGGGAAAATGAGATTAATATAATTTGGGATTTCCGAGGAAGCTGGGGTGTTGAAGCTAGTTATTTTATTTAATGCTCCTTGCCTCATTAGCTGAGCAAGGGAGCACCCTATCTAAACCTAGCATCACTACCACTTCTTAATAAGACCCATGTTTCTCAATCCTTAGCCTTCATCAGATTTTTACCCAAAGGCCTTCATAAAACCCCACCCCCAAATATTCTGACAGAGCAGCTCTGGGGTGGTGTCCAAGAACTTGCCTTTCTATCAAGTTCCTAGAGAATACTGCTGCTAGGGTTGTAATCACACCTTGAGAAACGCTGGTGTAGAACAAGGTTCAGCAAACTATGACCCACTGCTCATTTTGATAAAGTTTTATTTGGACACAGTCATACCTGCCATTGACACAGTGTCTATGGCTATCTCGCACTACAATGGTAGAACTGGATATTTGAGGCAGAAATCATATGGCCCTCAAAGCTGGGAAGATTTGGCCCTTTACAGTACAAATGTGTGGACTTCAAATATAGATTATAGCCAACCACACAAATTTAGAGTTCTAACCTTACCCTTATTTAATGAATGAGGAAACGTGCCCATGAAGTTGAGAAAAGATTGGACTAGAGCTGAGGCAGCATCCCCATCGACCAATGCACCGTCCTAATCACTGTAGAAAGACCCTCTGTGGCTAGAAACCATCCTTCATGTACTCAGGTGGCAGCTGGCTCAGTGCAAAGGCAACCCCACATGCTACTCCTGTTTCTAGCTGAAAATCTGTACCTGGAGACCTATGGAGTGATTAAGCTCAAGCCTCTGTTTTGTTAGGTAAGTGAATACATGTGCTGTTCTATGAACCAATGACTTACAGGGCAGTGAATTCTAACTTATTTGGAGCCACAGTCCCCTTCGAGAATCTGCTAAAAGTTGTGAACTTCTTATCTCAGGAACATGAGTAACACATGCAAAATTCTGCATGTAATATTAAGGGACCCAATTACTCTTTGAAGCCCACGCATAAGCAACCATTTTAGGAGCCTACTGTAGGGTATAATTTAAGGAAAACATTCAAGTCTACTTCTCCTTTTCTTCTGGTGCAAATATTCATCAGCTATCTTTCCCCTTTGAGAATGTGCATATCCTTGAGAGAAATGGAGCAGAAGCATTGGCTGCTCACTGAGTATCTGTGACTCCTCTTGCACTTAGGGCCAAATAAATAGGCCTGAAAAAGTGGGCTTTAAGTCAGAGTGACAAGTATAACTGCTGAGCATAGGCATGAAAAGTTGGTACAAGACCCTATGTCTCTGTCCTTTGCAATAAAGGACACTCTGTTCCAGCTTCCAGGGGTCTGCTGCAAGATGATGGACCTCAGAGACTGGATCTCTGAGTTACTAAATACAGCAGAGCCTCCTCCACAACTGAGCTGAGTCAAATATGCACTGTAAATTAGGAATAAGCCTTTGTTAAGTCCCTTCAAATTGGAAGTTTGTTACCACATCATAACCCAACTTAGTCTGACTAATAAAGTGTGTAATACATGAATTTGTGGGACTATCTTCTTTTCCTACTTTAGATGTTGGGGTGGTATGACAGTGCTAGTTCCCAGAGATGGAGGCACTGAAACAGAGGCCACGGGGGGAGCAGCCTGGCCCTCCACTTCATGTCTAAAGCACTCACTTCTCCAGCTGCCAGCAGAGTTGGCTGTTGATGGCTTACAGTTGAGTACCCAGCAAAACAGAGCCACTTAGGCACAATCTTCATCCAATGGCGGGTTAACGTGAAGTCAAAAAGGCCCAACCTCCCTTCCCTAGTTTGAGACAACTTTTGATGGCCAACCCATGAGACCAGCTGAGGGATCAGCAGATGGCATAATGCTTACGCCACTGGACTCCCACATGGCTGACTGCAGTTCAAGACCATGAGACCAGCAGAGACCTCTGCTACAACCACATCACTTTTCAGCTCCTTCCTCTGCCCAGTCCCACTTCCCTTACTCCTTTAGTGGTCTTGTTTTCAAGTACATGTCTCCACAACATCCTGAACACAAATCTTCACTTCCTATTCTTTCTGGAAAACCCAATCTAAGAATGATACTTAGGAAAAGAAAAGAATAGAGAGGACACTGAACAATAGTCAAAATTCTTTGTGGTTGTTTTTTAACCTGGAGAAAACCCAGTGGGAAAGAAGTTTACGGCCTACAACATCTAGGACAGTTTCATATTTTATTCTAGGAGACTAATGAATTATTCATTCAGATCCATACAGTTTCTGACAATTGTTAGTCAACTGTAAATCAGTCAATGGTATTTACTGCAGATAATAATAATGGTAGCTAACACTTTCTATAAGTCATGATTGCAAAGATTCTACATGTATTAACTCATTTAATCTGCAGCATCCCTACCAAGGCTAATGCTGCTCATAAGAACAGTCACCTGTCAAAGCTGGGGCATGTTTAAGAATCCAGGAAAAGAAGCAAATGGGAGAAAATGGGAAGTAGTGTCCCCTAAGTGGGAAGACGAGCATGAGAAAAACCTCACTGAAAAAATGGTAAGGGGATCAAACCCCAGAAAGAAGATGGACCTTTATGGTTTCTTTTTTACATTATCCCATTTTTATCAATAAAGGGTCAAGGGAGATAAATTCTGCCCTCATGATCAACAAATAGTTTTATTGGGCATTAAGTTCTACATCAGAAAGAATTTTTGGAAGTTCAGGTTGTTATGGAGACTGGGACTGCTTTCTTCTCTAAAATGTTCAGACCCTTGTTATGTGAAATTTCTGCTATAGTCACTTTTTGCCTGGGTGCATGGAGGCCAATTTTCATCTTGAATGATCTTTTTACACAGCATCCTGTTCTTATTGAGATGTGGCATCTTCCTTTTTCTCTCTGACTACCTTATTATTGCTTTTATGTTTTCTTTTGCTTTCTACACTCTTTCTGTTTTCTCCGAGTTCATTTTTCTCTTTGTTTCTTTTTCTTTCTTTCTTTCTTCTTTTTTTATTTTTTGGTATCATCATAATAAAAGTTTCCAGTTTCCTCAAATACCTGGGGTATGTTGTCTGTTCATTCCTGTTTTAAAATAAGACATCTATTAAAAAAAAAAAGAAAAGATTAAAAAAAAAGTTGTTGGAAGCTGTTTGAGTTTAGTGTTCCAGAAGTGACTTGGTTGTTTCTTTGGGATCTCAGCTGACAGTGTCTGTAGACCTTTTCTCTTAGGAAGGAAACCTCTAGTCTCCCGCCAAGAAGCAGTAAGTCTGGCTTCCAAGCAAGTGGAAGGCATTGGCAAGGAGGTCTCCCTATTCACTGTGCAGATTTTATTTAATCTCCAATGCATGGAATAGCATCAGTCACCCAGCTATGCTTGATACCCCCCAGTCAGAGTCTGTTTAGCCTCCCCAGAGCTTCAGGCTTCTCATAAATTTGGGGGGAAAGGCCTTCACTTAGAAGAACAGAGTGAGAAAATCTAGAGGACCAACCATCTTTCACTTAGCTTCAAGCAGCTGTCCTATTCCCCACCCATCCCAGGTTCATACCACGGGGTGGCAGTCGGCATCTCCGAAAGCTGAGTTTTTCATGTTCCAGAACCTCGGTCTGGCTCAGTTCTTGACACTGCCTTTTCCAACACGTAGTTGCTCTGTTTTTTCATCCTCTAAATGAGTTGCTGTCAGTATTGTTGCTTTACAGCTTCAAAAATTTTGTTGGCATTTCTGATCTGCCATGACTTCCTTTTCTATGGTTTCTTTCCTAAGATTTTATCTTTTTTTAAAATACCTTACCTGCTGTTTTAGTAAGGCTTTGAGAGAAAGCAGAGAGAAAGCCAGGAGTCCAAGCTGCCATGTTTCTGAGTTACATCTTAGAAGACACTTTCTGGCAAACCACTTCCATCCTCTCACTGGGGTGTTTCCTCCCTGGAATGCTAACAAATGATCACCACTGATTTATCCAGTGCAATATCAGAGGGGAGAACAAGCTAACAGTGTAAACCCTTCAATAAAGCCTAAGACACGCTATGATTAAAATGCACTCCGGAATCTGTATGGTGGGTACAAGCACAGATCAACCTCAGCATGCGGCCTCATGTGTGCCATTTGGGATGACTGAAGAAAATTGATGGCAACAATATAAGCACTGTTCAGCTACTCAGGGTGTCATGGACTGGCACTTGCTGTGGCTCCTGGCTCCACCCTCTCTAACATCTTCATGCCAGTATTACCAATTTGGGTAAGACCTGGGCTCATTAGGCATTCAGGAAGCATCTGTTTAGTCCTATGAAGGAAGGGAATAAGTTTCATGTAGCTTCATCTTAATGAAAGTTTATTATGTTGTAAATCTGATGTCATTTTAGAGGCTTGCCGCCTTGCATGATGGATGCTTTATCTAGCCTAGGAATCATAAGAAGTGACTTCAGAATGCACTTACCACAAATCCCAACATTGGATAGATTCTACTCTATACATTTTCTGTCCAAATACCATCACTGTTTTGTTAGAGTGTGTGTGTGTGTGCATATGCGTGTACGCAAATGCACTTGCATGCATACACACAGGCTCTGTATAGTTTGTATCACTCAGGACCCAGCAGAAAGCAATTCATACACATTTCCATGGGATAGCTGAGGGCTATGTGAGGACGAGAGAAACTAGCTAAGAAGTATAGGAAGGGCTTAAGGAAACCCAGAAAAGATCGTGAAGCACGTTGGGGCTAGCACCAGCATGGGGAATCATCACCACTCCTAGGCCTGAAGGTGTCCAGCAAGGGAGGAGAAAGCTGCAGAAAGGATCTATGGTTTTCAGTAGAGAAAGGCAACAAACTCAGAATCGAGGAGGGGGGGGAGCCAGAGAAATAAATATCAGGGCCTCATTCTCTGATTCCTCTATTAAGCCCCCCTTCCTGGACAAACCAAAGTAGACATTGTACTGCAAAGGAAGGAGGTGTTACAGTCTCTAAAGATCATCCTCCAGGGCACAGAGAGAATAACAGAGAGTGAAAAATAGCTGGCATGGGTATATACAAGAAGTTTCAGATTCTTGGGTTCCATGAAAGAAACAGAAATGATAGAATCAGAGTTAGGGGTAGGTGAATGCCCAAGATGCAAAGTGACTTTACAAGAAGCTTCTAATGTTGCAATGTTTTAAACTATTGCTTTTCTTAGTTACATGGTTGTCTTGTCCATTAGGCTGCAAGCTCTTGAAGAGCAAGGGCTATGCTCATTAATATCCCCAGCTGGGAGTCAGGCACACAGAGACCTAGAAAGGACAGAGCTGAATGTATAAAAATCATAATTGTAATGAATCATCTCAGTTTTTCTACCCACAGAATGGGAATGTAGGAATTAGGGAAAGACACTAAACTCCATGAAAGCTATGTACTCAAAACACACTGACATCTGTAATACCAAGGGCTAGAAGGCATTTCAAATATTACTATTTTTCCTGCTACTCTTACAAACATGTCAAAACAGAACCCTATGTACAGGATGCCTTCAGATCACAGCAGAGTGGCAGATCTTTTCCATAATAAATATAGCACCAACTAGTCACCATGTGGTCAAAACATAATGGGTCAACAGAATGTTTCTTGGGTTTCAAGAATTTCCCTCTTTCTCTCTCTCTCCTTCTCTGAAATGGACACTCAAGCCCCAGGCTACATAACCACTGAGGTTTTATTATAAAATACATTTCAAAATAATGGTTCCAAGTCTTGGAAGCCCAGAAGAAGATGAAAAAGAAGAAGTAAACAAGGCCTTTTTCTCCTACTAAATGATAAATTAAAAGCAGCACTTTGCTGTTCTGCCTCATTTATTATCGCATTGCATTCTCGCCGCTAGAGTTAAGGTTGTGTCAGCGTTTCCATTATAAACCCCTATTTTCAAGGGTTTATAATTCAGCCATAAAAATTTGCTCGAGGCTGAAACTTGCCATGCAAAAGGTCTCATTGTAGGACCAAACTTAGGGACAAATTTAGAGGAGAGAGAACTGGGTTGGCTGTTCTGAGGTTAAAAATGGGAACAAAAAAACTGTTGTAATTGTTGGCCCTTTTCTCAAATTCAGAATGTATCCTACATCTTATGAAGATCTACAGCATCTAAAAAGACGAGAAAGGGAGCATATTTTTTCATTTGTGAAAACAATCATTATGGGAACAAAGTGGCCCTGGACAAAGGTAAATATCAAAAGCCAACTTTCAGCATCTATCCCTGCATTTGCAACATACACATTGCTGCTGATTTACAAAAAGTGATTGTTTTGTGGTTACTTTTTAACTTTATAATAACTCTTATAAAACAGAAAAGGATTGTTGATTATGAGGCAGCCTCAGAGAGCATAATTCTGAACTCATACATTATTTTCTGCTATTCCTCTTCTTCCACCTCATAGGGTACAATCTGCAAAGTAACTGTCTTCGTTTTGGGGGTCCCGACATTCTAGATGGCTTCTGTGACATCACCTGCCCTGGGGTCCAAAGCCATAAATGTAAGCCTGCCCATCTTATTTGAGTGGTTGTTATCAATCTTCATCGTAAGTTTATTTTCTTGGCATGTTTAACTGTATCAGAGATGTCAATAGATAGACACTGACTGACAAAATGGGCTGCTGAATTTTGTGTGCCAATAATACTCAGCAGAAATTGTAAAAACTCATCTGGAAACCAGAAAGCCAATTGTACATTGGCATCTTTCACAGGTCAGGACTGGAATGAAGCCGCGCTCTCCAGGAAGAGTGGCTTTCAGGTAACCAGCGCCAGGTGCAATCCTGGTTGAGCGGAGCCTCCTTCCAATGTCAGTTTTAACTGATAGAATTTTGGGGGTTTAACTCCTGGACTTGAAACCAAATACACTGATCAGTGGTTCTCAAACTTTAGCATGCATCAGAATTATTCCCCAACAGAGTTCCTAATTCTGTACAACTGATGAGGACCACGAGTTTGCATTTCCAACAAGTTCTCAGGAGATACCGATACTGCTGGCCCAGGAATTGTACTTGCAAGCCATCAACTTGTCTATTTTAAGTATTTTAAATATTTTCATATTTTATATGAAAGTAAATGACTGTTGTAGTACTCTAACTGGCATTGTTTCCTAAAGTATTATCTGCTCAGAGCCTTTCAAAGTATCTTAAAATGAAGTCATTTGATCTCTTAGAACCCTTGTAATGATATAATGATCCATAGTTTACAGATGGGAGAATTAAGGGCGGGAGCACTAACACCAGGTGATAAATCAATGGCAGAACCAGGACGAAGAATCAGAATTCCAGACTCCTGGTTCTGCCATCCAGGTGTGTCCTGACCTATGCAGGCCAATTGGCCATTCTTCATAATATTAAATAACAACATGTGCTGCCCACAGATGATTTTAAATAGAATCATGATGTATTCAATATGCTGCATGGAAACAGACCAATTTTTATTGCCACAGCATATAAAATCTACTTTATATATTCACCCACTTTTATTTCAGTCATTGTAAAGTATGCCTTAAGAAATGCAACATGAATACGGGTGAATGGGCTTTCATTTCCAGGGGTAGTGACCACGTGAGTCCAATGTCATCACAATAAAACATGCCAAGAAAAGTTCCACACAAATATCTCGGCAGCAATAAACATGGTCTTATCTCACCACGGCAACCAGGAAAGGAGCTGGCAGTACTAAATCACAGGAA